>CM044009.1:75145406-75811672 GCA_024085815.1 Flaveria linearis
ACAATATAAACAGGTTAAAAATTGGATTCCGTCAATCTTTCATCAGTATATTTCACGTATACGAGATGTCCGACCCGATGGGAATTGTGGTTTTCGATCAATAGCTTTAGGCTTAAGGTTTGACGAAAATAAGTGGATGTATGTGCGGACACAGCTTTTAGAAGAGTTGGACAGACATGAATTGGAGTACAGAGAAGTTTTCGATACTTTGTACCCCGGACAGTATAACGAATTACGTCACACCATCGATTGGCAAAGTGTGGAACCTGCACCAGAAGAACATTGGATGATAATGCCGTATACGGGAATAGTGGTTGCTCAAAAGTTTGGGGTTATTCTTCATTTACTAAGCAACAATGGTTGTCAAACATTTTTCCCATTATGGGCTGATCCGAAAACTGTCATGCCTCATCATGTCGTGTCGATTGTTCATGTCAACAACAATCATTTCGTCCACGTTAAGTTAGAAGGAGATTATCCGATGCCAACATTAAGTAATCTTTGGATTCTTAACCGAAGCGTACGTGTTGCAGAATGGGAGATTATGTATAGGATTCGTATCTCGGAATACAACGCAATAATAGAGAATAACCGAGAACCCCCGGCTTATATAAATTTATTTTAATTTATAATTTGTAATATGCGAATTATATATTTTAATTTTAATTTTATTATTGTATTTGTATTGTATTGTTTAAATAATTTTAATTCAAATTATGTATATATTAAAATAAAAACTCAAAAAATTAAAAAAAATAAATATATAAGCTATACGCCGCGTATGGTTCCATACGCGGCGTATAGCTCTTCCACGTATGGGTCATAAGCCACGTATGGGTATAAAATGTCAAACTCTATACGCCGCGTATGGTCCCATACGCCGAGTATAGAGTATAAAACGTCAAATCAACAACATACCCTATACGCCGCGTATGGACCCATACGCGACGTATAGGGTATAAAACGTTAAATCAACAATGTACCCTATACGCCGCGTATGGACCCATACGCGGCGTATAGGGTACAGGGGTGTTGATTTAAAATTAAGGGGTGTCTAAATAAAGGGACCCTAAAATAAAAGTCAATCATTTAATGATATATTAAATGCTAATGATTATTGATATTCTTTTCAACTTATAAATAGATTTTTAGTAAAAAATATTTTTAAAAACAAATATTATGAAATATGAAAATTTTGATACAAAAAACTTTTAAAAAATGTCACTGTAAATAATCCATAGGTTAAGTAAAAGCTGATAATATATTCTCAAACAGTTTTCATTTGATCTAGTGATAATCACATGACAACATTTGGATTATGAAAAAAACTAGTGTGTTAATTAGAATTATTTAATAGGCTAACATGTAAATAATCCATGATTAAAACACCTCTAAACACATTAACACAACATTTATTGTGCTCCATATTTTTAAAGTATGTTAATTATAATTAATTAACGCATTAATTAGAATTATTTAATAAAGTATGTTCAATAATATATGCAGATTAAGTTATAATTTTTTTAATATGATACTTTAAAATCACACGATATACATAGATTAAGTAAAAACTGATAATATATTCTCAAGCAGTTTTCATTTGATCTAGTGATAATCACATGACAACATTTGGAATATGAAAAAAAACTGGTGTATTAATTAGAATTATTTAATAGGCTAAAATGTAGATAATCCATGATTAAAACACCTCTCAACACATTATCACAATATTTATTGTGCTCCGTATTTTTAAAGTGATATAAAACCAACGAAATTCAATAAATTGGCATCAGTGATGCATCTTATTGAATTTTTAGTGAAGATTAGTGCTCAAAATAAAAGTTTTTTCTCTTGTATTTCATATATGTTTGCTAATATACGATTTGATGAGAAAATGTGATTTCCTTTGTTGTATAAATAGTAAATTATCTTGTCACTTTATTTATACATTTATACATATTAATAAAAGATTAAAAGTAAATTATAATTTTTATTCTTTAAGTATACTCAAAATTAAAGATCTTATCCTTATACTTTAATAAGTACCCGAGTATCCTTTATTTGAAAAAATTATAATGCTTTTTTTCATTTTTACTAAAAACAGTTAACTTTTTGTTATATTTTTGCCCCTAACTCTCAAAAGGACAAAATGTGTAATTTTATGAATATTTTGTTTTCTTTCTTTATATGCTTATTTTATTAACTTTTCTTTTTATTACTTCTATAATTTTTAACCACTTTTATTTTAAAAACTTATCTTAAATATTATTAACTAGTTATTTTTAATCATCTAAATATGCTTACGATTAGTTTTTATTATATTAAAATATATATAAAAATTATTATTCTATTTTAAAACATTCATTAAATGGCTAATATTTATTTTATAATAAAAATATATTTTAGAAAAAAATCCATTCTCAATAAGATTTATATAAAACTAGGGTTTAACCCGCCGCGCGTTGCGGCGGCGTTTGCGGATTGATAATGTATAAACTACGACAAGCCGACTCGTTCCCCAACTAAATTTACGTCAAAACGTAGAGTAACTCGAATATTTACCATTGAATGATAACATGTTATATTGGCCCAACTATTTTTAAAACAAATTTATGTCGAAAAGTATAGAAACTCAAAACGTACATAAAAACACGTGTTTTTATTGACGTTGTATGCGATGCGATAGAGTATATGTTACAAAATGCCCGACTCGTTTATGAGTTAAATTACATCGAACCGTATTTTCTATGTCGAATAAAACATATTATATTTAACCCAACTCGTTTCCCAACTAAATTTGTGTCGAAAATTTTTTATCACATCAATTGAAACATATTATATTTGACCCAATGTGTTATTATAATATATAGTATATAACATATAATATTCAAAAAAAGAAAAAGATTAGGTTTTGGCGCTCGCGTTGCCGTGTGTATGCGAGTTTTAATGTAACACTAAATCAAAATCAAAATGAAGGTTTAAAACCACAAAATCAGTAAAATACGCAAAGTAAAACACACAAAAACCCTAAATCCATAACACACCAGAATATGCAGAACCCAAAAACTAAATCAAAGCCCAACACCATATGAAAATTAAAGCCGCAAAAAAGCGACAAAGTCCAAATAGAAAACCGACAAAAATCAAAGCCCCGAAAAGAGCAAACAAAAGAAAAACCCAAACCTTAATAGCGAGAATCGTCAGGGTATTGATAATGAAAGAAAAAAAAATGAACCCGGAGAAAGACAACGTCAACGAACCCTACAAATCAAAGATACGTGTCCAGATAAAAAAACCCAAAAAAACTCCACCCCAAAATCTCGAACCAACACCCAAAACAACCCATATTAAAACACAAAAAAATTAAAACACAAACAAAATAAACAAAATAAAATTTCACACAAAAAACCAAAAAAAAAAAAAAACAAAGGGAAATCCACTCACCGACCAATGTTATTAATTAGAATAGTAATGTTTAGAAAAATAAAAATATTATGCATTAAATTTTTCTATAAAACAAGCAAACAGACAAGGGAAGAAATTCAAGCCTTAAGTATTCTAATAAAAAATTATAAAAATATATTGTGCGGTGTTATAATATTATTGGCCCAATCAATTTTAGAAAAATAGAAAGTAGGGTGGCAACATGGGTCCGTGGGTTGTTCTACACGTCGGGTCGTTGCTTCGGTTTGGCTTTTAATATTTTTCTATCTCTTTTTTATTATAAAATAGTAACCAACTCATCTAAAAGTTCACCATAGTGATAAAAATAAAAAGTCATGGCCATAGAATAATTATAACTAAATAAAATAGTGACCAACTCATCTAATAATATATAAGTCTTTAGAATAATTATAACTAAGTAAAATAAAAAATCATGACCTAATTTCATACGCTATTAGATAGGTTTATAATATAATATGTAAAACAAACTGTTTGATATAGTTAAAATTTTATACTAAAAGGGTTAAAAAGTAATGGTGTCACAAACTGATTACTAGTTTAATTTTATCTAATGTGAATAACTAAAGTAAACAAATGAAATATTAGATAATTTTATTTAGGTGTTCTTTAAATTTAATAAATAATTAAATTATAATATATTAAAATCAATAAATGAAATTATTTTGTTACAATTAAAATTAATTTATTAATTATATTTAAGATAATTTGTAAAATAAAAGTGGTGAGAAGGTAAGTAAATAAATAAAAGTATATTACATATATTGTCCTTTAAAGAGAAGGGTAAAAATGTCATTTACAAAAATATTTAACTTTAGTTAGTAAAAAGGACGGAAAGTGTGACAATTTTTCAAATAAATGACGTCCAATGTAATTATCAAAGTTTAAGGATAAGATCCGTAATTTTAGTAATACATAAAGGATAATATTTGTAATTTACTCAAAGATTAATTTAGGTGTCACATGATCTTTTCAGAGGGTGTATGTCTAAGATTTGTTCAGGTGCTATCACCACAATAAACCTATTATTTTAAACAGAAATCAATTATATCAAACTTTTTAAACTTGATCTTAATTTTCAATTTTATTTTAAACAATACAAATGAAAAATGAATTAAGTTAAACTTAATAAAGTTGTTAATATTTTATAAATAAATAAATTTTTATTTAGTATGATAATAATATCCTAATAGTTGAAAACTTGATTTTTTTAATAATTACAACTCAATTTACAAAGTTCACGTATTCATATGATAATTTTTCTCTTCTATTCAACTCGTGTAGTACACGAGTCATTAACCTAGTTATAAAACTTATTTTTTACCACTACCGTATTTTCTTGATATTTCTATACACCATTTCCATTTTGAGAATATAATAAAAATATATCAAAACGGTCAATCCTAATGTGTTTAACCGTTATTTAGGCGATTGATTTGCATAAAATATCTTATTACCAAAATCTAATATTCCTTTTTGGAAATTCAAAGTCAATATTCCTAAAGAAAACAATCATAATTAATTGCAAGAGAGAATTACATTTTGCATTAGTCACGTTATTAACATACTAGAAATACAAATAATAAATATAAAAACACCATTAATGCATTCATTTCTCCGTATTAAATCATATATCCTCATAAATTGTATAACTTTTATCAGCAAAAATGTATTATTTCTTTAATAAATTCGAAGTTATTTCCCCTATATAAATCGCTAGAATCCCTCATTTGGTCACAAAACTTGTCACTAATAAAATACAATGGCCTTCACCTCACTTGTAGTAGCAATAACACTACTCATTTTCTACACCGCTGGTCGTTCTCTGGCGACCAGTGGTTCTTTTAGCGTCGATCTTGTCCATCGTGATTCCATCGATTCCCCCTTTTATGATGGTTCCATGTCGTTTTCCCAACGCCTAGGCCACGCATTGCGACGCTCTTTCATGAACGCCAAACGATATACTAATAATCCAAGCGGATCGCGATACAAAGCCGATTTGATCCCCGATCATGGCGAGTTTCTCTTGAACATATCATACGGAAATCCGTCGCATAAAGTCCTCGCCATCGCGGATACCGGTAGCGACTTATCATGGATCCAGTGTAAACCTTGCATTAAATGTTACAAACACAAGGGTTCACTTTTTAACCCAAATAAATCATCAACTTATCATCCCGTTGGTTGTAACTCACCAACGTGCAAGGGTTTATCTTCGTTGGAAACAGGTTGCTCGGCGACGAAAACTGTCAGTTTTTCGAGAGCTATGCCGACGGGTCTTTTAGCAACGGGACGGTTTCCACAGAAACCGTCACGTTAGGTGATCAGGCCCTTCCAAAGATAGTTTTCGGGTGTAGTTTTAGTAACGACGGTATTTTCCGACCGCTATGGGGCGGGATCATCGGGCTTGGCGGCGGCGACTACTCGCTACCGTCGCAAATACGCTCTTTCGTGCCGGGAAAGTTTTCGTATTGTTTAATCCCATACCCTTTCACAAATGAGATTTCAAACAAGTCTAGTAAAATGATTTTTGGTCACTATGACTTAGGACCAAATGTTGTGTCTACTCCACTAGTCCAACAATACCCAAAAACATTTTATCATGTCACTTTGGAAGGGATAAGTGTCGGTAATACTCGAATCAACATTAGCGACCGCTTGAGCTCCGGAAAGCCGTTGCCAAAAGGCAACATGATCGTTGATTCGGGGACAACGTTAACAATGCTACCTCCAAAACTTCACAAAGATTTCGAGGCGGCTCTTAAGAAAGCGATCAATGTGAGAACGATGAAGGACCCGCAAAAGGCTTTGAGTTTGTGTTATCGCGCTATAAAGGTTACGAGTTTGCCTAATGTCACGATGCATTTTGCTGGGGCGGATGTCGAGTTGCGTCGGGAAAACTTATTTGTGACGGTTAGTAACCACATTATGTGCTTAGCGTTTGCACCAACTTCAAACGTACCGGTTATGGGGAATTTGGCTCAGATTAATATTATGATGGGTTTTGATTTAGAAAAGAGAATGTTGTCGTTTAAACGTACTAATTGTGAGAAGATATAGTATAAGTTTTTAGTGACGGATTGGTAACTTATGTCATTGTATTATGTAGAAATGAAATAAAATGAGTGATTTGATGCATCTTTTTATATCTTTGTAAAATTATATTGTTGAGATTATATGTGACTTGTGACTTAATTAGTTGTAAAATTACATATTTAAAAACACTAAACAGTGACAAGATTAAAAGTTTATCATATTAGCTTGGTTTTATTACTATATGATAAATGAAAATTTTAAAAGTCAACATAATTAATTGTGAAGTAATTAGTAGGTCAAAGAGCATTAATCCTTTTTGGATTCTATTAATTTATTTAATACCATTCATACAGTGATTTGTTTTATAGAATGCGAATATCACTAATGCTAATTTATTTTTCTCCTTGCCCTTTTTAATTGTTATATGATTGTGACATTTAATATGTATGCACTGCCAATGAGTTATAGATCAACTGTTTTAGGAGGATCACCCTATGACTTTCTAAATTGAAGGTTATGGGTTGGATATGTTCTAAGTGGGCCAAGTGTTTCTAAATTGAAGGTTATGGGTTGGAATGGTGAGCGAGTCGGGTCACTAGCGCTGTCTGTATTCGCGGACGTGGGTGACCTTTCGTCAATGGATTTACCAGGGGATCATACTTAAAAATTATTCGTTGGTCGTTCAAAAAAATCTATACATTGTTTTGATATATACTACACTAAAAATTCATATCTTGTAAAAAATGTTTTTGTTATTTATATCATTGATGAAAAATTATTAAGTTTTATCAGTTAGATTGTTAATAGCAATTATTTTTTAGGCTATAAGCTCGTGTATGATATGAATCGAATACAACGAAATATTAAACTGTGAATAACAAAGTTTTAGTATATATTAATAAACAAAGTCAAGTTATTAATTCTATTTTCGATTAGAGATAAACATGTAATGTATGAAACTAAATTTAAAAACACATTTACGGATTTAGAGTATAGTATGACACATATAATGAAGAAGATTATTAAAATTAAGCTAAAATAATAAACTTAGTAATTAAAATGTAATATTTAAATAAGTGAGAAATTGCAATTTATTTAATAATAAAGAAATATGATAAACAATTGTAAGCTCATAGATACAATACGTGCCATTACTTATTTATATATTTATAATATTTGTAAGGAAAATGTGATGTACTAGTTTTTATAACAACTTTTTTAATTATTTGAAATGCAAGTTAGATTAATCGAAATGAATTTTACCTTTAGTTAGGGTTCAAATTAAAAGAGTTTCTTTTTTTTCTAAATAATATACGATAAAATATTAACCATCAATTTTTTCAATCAATTGATGAAATCAATTTGTAGTAAAAAATTAATACATTCACAGTCCATCTCTCATTCGTATAATTTAAACAAAGACATTATTTTCTAAACTTATCTCTCATTTTCAGAAAACCACCACATCTGATTACGCATTTTTTACTTTTATTCAATTAAATAATACTTTTGTTCGTTTTATTTCCAGGGGCTCAAACAATACTAACCGTCTCGTACTTAAGTTGTTACTTATGATGATTATGTAAACTGTTTTTGGTTGACAGCGTTACACCATTATTTGTTTGTAGGGTGAGATTCGTTTTAGTTAAAGTTATTACGAGAAGATAAAGCACAAAGTTATTACGAGAAGATAAAGCACAAATCTAAACCGTTAAATCTTTTTATTAGTGACTAATTTTCTTAAAACTGTATACCTTCTGCACATAATAATGTATATGGTATGTGCATAAAAAGTGCCACTAAAATAAATTGTTCATATGTTTTTTTTCTTTTACTTTTAAACATTTATTGGTCATGCGTGGGTAACATTATTCACATGTATATTCTACAAACATACAAAGTTTGTTTATATATTTTCTGAATTCCAAGAGGGGTATACCTGGTATTTGATTTGGCTTCTACTTTGCGAAAGGTCAAGAGAGGTGCCGGATCGCGAAGCGATCTAATGGACGCAGTCTTACTTACAATTTTACGTAAGAGGTTGTTTCCCACGGCTTGAATCCATGAGCCTAAGGTCACAAGACAGTAAATTCACCAGTTGCTCCAAGAGCCGCTCTCAAGTAAATATTAAATTTCAATCATTTTCTTATACTAAGAGTATAAAAAATAGATTGGAAAAATAAAAAAAGATAGAAATTTTCCTACAATTTAATGGTAGGAATTCTCTACACACATGATCAGGTTGCGGCTCAAACACATACAAGTTCACCAATTAAAGGTTATGGTTAAAGACACAAATCGCATACTATTAACATAGAGATTTAATTTTGTTTAGTAATGACTCAGCATACAATCACCAATGACCTTCTTTATTAAATAAAATCATAGGATTTAAGTTTTTTATTAAATAACATCATAGGATTTAAGAGTGTTAAGAAAATATAAGAAGACATAATAGAACCATTTTAAAATTAAAAGATAAAGAGAAGATGGGTTTATTAATAGATTATATGAGGTGTTGGTTAGAATGCATTTAAGAGCAACTGGTATTTACACCTGCGCCTTGTAGCAAGGCCTAAAAAAGTAAAAAATAAACTAATGTCGAAATGTTGCTGTGTATTTGCCTTCAAGTGGGCGTTGATAACATTCGTAATTTTATATAAGAAAAACAAAACATTGACGTCGTTGATAACATTCAAAATGTTATAAAAAACAAAACGCTAAAAAATTAACATCGGAATATTGATAAAATAAGCACGTCTCAACATTGATTAAGAGAGAAAAAAAAAACACGTCGCAGCGGCAAGAAGGAGAAGATGTGCGGGAACCAAAAAACACAAAACCTTGGTGGCTAAAATGCAAGAATCTAAAACATAACTATATAGAAAATTATATATTCATATACAATTAATTAGGATTGTTATTGAACGGTAAGCTCACGCAAACTATAAATATATTTTAAATTTACATCACTATTAATTTACATTTGAACATTATAAACGAGGCTCGATGTGACATCCGTCACCAAAGGTCCGTCGTTTAACGTGTTTTTACTTAGCCTTTATTTACAGACATTCCTTATTTTGACGAACCAATTACGTGAATACCATATTTGCCTTACTTAATTGCCCTTATATGTGTAGTATCTTAAGACATTCTCCAAGAATTGCCCCTTTAACACAAAACACGTCATTTTCATAATAAAATAATTTTCACGAATAAAATCATTTTTAACTTACAAATAACATAAATAAACATTTTATCATCAATAAAACAAGACTAAATTATAACGTTTTCAACCGAAACAAAATTTAGGAACTCGGGGCAAAGTGCGGGGACTAAACTTGAAACTTTGCGAAACTAGGCTGGGTATAAATACCCACCTTCCAGCCATTTCTCCCCTTTTCTCCCTCTCACTTCACCTTCTTCTCCACCATTTTCTCTCTACTCTCTCTCTCTAGACTACACCAAAAACCAACCCGTTTCTCACATTTTCGTCTTCAAATCTCGAGCACCATCGTGAATACTAGTTCCTAGCAGGTAGATAACCTCACTACCTCGTTTTAAACTCGATTTTACAGCTGCATTCGAGGGTTTTCGGGTGCTCGGGTTCATCCGAGCACAAGAGGTCGTGTGGACTTGCATGTCTTGTTCCTGAGTGTGTTTCTTGTCTAGATAGGTTAAAATATGAGTTCTGGAGGTTCTGGTTGGGTAACACTCGCGATCGGGCAGCCGAAGGCCGACCTGAAACTCACTGCCGTCGCGACTCCCGATGGCGCAAATGGGGTTGTCGCGCGCGAAAGGGGCGTGCGACTGCATGTGTGTGCGATTTGAGACGTAAGCGAATAGGTAAGTCGCGCGGTTGTGTCGCGCGACTGTCGGTGGGTGCGAAACAGAGGATATCACGCGATTAGTAATGTCACGCGATTGGAGATGTCACGCGACAGGGGTTGTCGCGTGACTGGGCTATGCGAATGTGGAATATGTGCGAGTGTGTGAAATCGCACGGTCAGATGCCTGTCGCGCGAAAGGGGGTCCTCTCGCGCGAATGAAGCTGACGGAGGGACTTCAAGTCGCGTGATTGGCTGTTGGGTCGTGCGACTGGTATTGCGTGGTACGACTGAAGGCTTAGTCACACGAATGGAGGATCAATTGTACGAAAGTAGCTAATTCGTACGACTGAAAGTCCACTCGCGTGAATGGGGTGTTAGTCGTGCGTCCGGTCCCACTGTATGACTTAATGGTGTGTGTGTGGATCCCCTCTTCGGAGATCTCACGACGATAATAAAATACAATTAAGTGTCATAGCTTGATCACAAAGATTAAAATCAACGCCATTAACAGGCACGTACTATTTAAAACAATCTAGTCTAAGATGTGTGTGACTGCTTGTGTGTACTACTCACGACCGAACCGAAACGACCCGACTCAATTAAACAATATTATCAACAATAGTCCACAAGATTAATTCTTAACATAACTGTCAATAGGTGATTGACTGTTCATACATACATACAAGTTTGGGAAGTTCCATCAGACATACATACCACTTAACAAGTGAGTTTCGTGGCCCCTTTTTACGCTTATACAATTGTTTCAATCTTTTACAAACATGGGGGAAGAGTATGCTCACTCATTTTCAATGCTGTACACTATACATACAATTTTTATACTTGGAATCAACGTGATACTGTCTTGTGAGTACTTATCTGATACATACATGATGTTACTGTGTGGACTGTCTTACAACCATTAATTCCGGTGTTGGAACCAACAGATAGGTATTAGTAGTACTACTGGGTTGACACCCCCACCCTTGACAGATGGTTACTTGCGAGTACCATCACACTGCCAGGAACGGGCCTGGGGTGAATATATTCTGACAAGTTCTTTGTGTACGTCATTAGGTTTGGTTGTATAAAACTCATGGTATGTGATTTTGCTTACTTATAACTGTATGCACGGTATTCCACTACAAACAATATACAGCATCAATTACAAGTTTACAATTTAAACCTGCGAAGCTCACCAACATTATTGTTGACCATTTTGAGCATATTTTTCAGGTAACAATGAGAACTGAAGATCTAGGAGTGCTGCCTTGTAGAGGAGACCCTAGGATGCATTTGTGTTATTACTTTTGTAAAGCTTGAACATGAATATGATCTTTTGTACACTTGTTCCCGTGATGCGGGAATATTACATTACAAGCTATTATCAATGTTTTAGTGATCATTTTGTTGCGCTTATGGCTATGCTGTCGTGAACTTGATTATACACGACACAAGTCTCCAACTGTGTTCGGGTGTCGTCATGACACGCTTGTCATCATATTTTATTGCTACTCTATCATATACCATGTGTTATGACGATCCCGTCTAGCTCGCATCCCCCGTGTTTCCGCTACCAGCGGGGGTGTGACAGACTGGTATCAGAGCCATTGGTTATAGAGAATTAGGCAATTACACTTGACCTAGACTATAACCTAGGAACCTGTAGATTTGCATGCTTAAGCTTGTGTGCATTTATATATATCTCGTGTATGAGTTCCTCCATACATGATTGATTATCCTTCTGTTATGTGATCCTTCACCTTGTGCTTGAGCCTTGTGCTCGTCACTGATGAGGTGCTTCCTATTGGATCTTCCGTTCCCTCTGTGCGCCGAGTTATCATAACCAAATTCGGGAATCGAAACCCGAACAGATCGTCACAGATCTTACATTGCGCCTGACCTCATACACTGAGAGACCGACCCGAGGAGGCTATGTCTGAGTCCTTTTAAGGACGCGTGATAGACAACCTTCGCTAGACTATACGTGATTACATGCCTGGACTCTCAGTTGACTTGATGGATTATGATGTAAAGGAAGGTCGGATGTCATGTAACCGGATTAGGCATCATTCTCGGTACATCGTGGGTGTGGTGGGAACGCTGCGGGGAACCCTATATATAAACACCACCGGTATACCGAGAATATGCTTAAAATGGTTGCATGGTGGTCTTGACTGACCGGAGCATCGAACGTTGGAACTGATAAGTGGAGTACTTGATTATCATAAGGTGACTAAAGCTTATATGTTACCTCTTTTATGAATAGAACATGCCGCCTCGAAGATCTAACCGCAGAAGTAGTAGCGGAAGTGAAGCCCCGAGGGGCAGAGGCAGAGGCAGAGGCAGATCTTCAGGAGCAAATGAGGGTCCTATTGGCAATACCCAAGGGACTGGAAGCCCTGATATGGCAACCCTGATCGCTCAACAACTGACTGCCTTGATACCCACTATTGTAGCTCAAGTGAGCGATGCTTTGCAACAGCAGAACCACTCCCACGGGGATGGTGGTAACGAGAACGAGGGTAATGGGAACCCGACTGGGAATGAAAGCAACCAGGAGACCGGTAATGGTGGTACGGCCGGTAACGAAACTGGGGTTGCTAACGCCAAACGGGCTGTTCCTACAAGGAGTTTGTGGCCTGTAAGCCCCGGGATTTTGATGGTAAAGGTGGGGCGATAGCCCTGATCAGATGGCTCGAGAAAATGGAGGCGGTGATCGACATCAGCGAATGCCTCGACAGCCAACGCATCAAATACGTTACGTGCTCACTGCAGGGCCGAGCACTAACCTGGTGGAACACCCAGGTTCAAGCGAGAGGAAGGGAATCTGCGATGCAGATGACATGGGATGAGTTTAAAGCTTTAATTACCGAGGAGTACTGCCCTCACAATGAGATGCAAAAGCTTGAGCATGAGTTCTGGAATCATGCCATGGTGGGGGCGGGGCATGCAGCCTACACTGACCGATTCCACGAGTTGGCTAGACTAGTTCCACATTTAGTCACTCCGGAATCTAAGAGGATTGAGAGGTACATTTGGGGACTTGCGCCTCAAATACGGGCAATGGTAACTGCAGCTGCTCCTCCTACGATTCAGAGCGCAATTCTGAAGGCTGGCGCTCTGACCGATGAGATGGTACGAACGGGGGTATTGGGCAAGGGAGCAGAGAAGCGAAAGGATGCTGGGGAAACAAGCCGATCGAGTGCCGGGAAATCTGATAAAAGGGCCAAGATCACCAGAAACTTTGCGGCCGTGACTCAAGGGAAAAGAGAATATGTCGGGCCATATCCCAAATGTGACAGATGCAGCTATCATCATCCCCCAGAGACGCAGTGCCGGGTGTGCGCAAACTGTAGGCGCCCGGGGCACCTAGCAAGAGATTGTAGAGTGGCACCGAATCTGGTTGCACCCGTCAACGCGGTTAACCCCGCCGGGAATGCCAGAGTCTGTTACGAATGTGGAAATCCGGGTCACTTCAGAAACATGTGCCCCCGACTGAACAGGGCACCGGGTCAACAGGGGGATAATCAACAGCAGGTGATGGCCATAGCAGGCGCTCAAGGTCATGGAAACCAAGGAACTGCTGCACGGGGACGCGCATTTGTCATTGGAGCTAATGATGCCCGTCAGGACCCAAACGTTGTTACGGGTACGTATCTGCTCAATCACCATTTTGCATCCATACTATTTGATACTGGGGCAGACAACAGCTTTATATCTTCTGAATTCGTGCATATGCTTGATTTAAGTGCTAGTAGGCTAGAAACTAGTTACTCCGTAGAAATGGCCAATGGTAGGGTTGAACAAGCAGACGAGATTATTAAGAATTGCACCCTAACGTTAGAAAACCAGGCCTTTAGCATAGACTTGATACCATTCGAGTTAGGCAGCTTCGATGTGATAGTGGGCATGGATTGGTTGTCAAGTCATGGAGCCGAGATTGTTTGCCGGGAGAAAGTAGTACGAATCCCCATGCCAAACGGGGAGGTACTCAAGATTCAAGGAGAGCGACCGGGAAGAACACTAAAGCTCATTTCTTGCATGAAAGCCCGCCGAAGTTTACGGAAGCAGTGTTACACTTTTCTGGCTCACATCGTAGAAAAGAAAGAAGAAGAGGCAAAATTGGCAGACATTCCAATTGTACGGGACTATCCGGAGGTGTTCCCTGATGATCTGTCTGGATTGCCTCCTCCACGACAAGTGGAATTCCATATAGAGCTGGTTCCTGGAGCTACACCGGTAGCAAAGACACCTTATCGATTAGCACCCTCTGAGATGCAAGAGTTGTCCAGCCAACTACAGGAACTACTAGAGAAGGGTTTCATCCGACCGAGTCAATCACCGTGGGGAGCACCGGTGTTATTTGTCAAGAAGAAGGATGGGTCGTTCCGTATGTGTATCGACTACAGGGAGCTGAACAAATTGACCGTGAAGAATCGGTATCCTCTCCCCAGAATCGACGACCTGTTCGATCAGTTGCAAGGAGCCTCGTATTTCTCTAAGATCGACCTTCGATCTGGTTATCATCAATTAAGAGTATTCGAGGACGATATTCCGAAAACAGCATTTAGAACTCGTTACGGGCACTATGAGTTCTTGGTCATGCCATTCGGATTGACCAACGCTCCAGCTGTCTTTATGGATTTAATGAATCGGGTGTGTAAGCCTTATCTTGATAAGTTCGTGATCGTGTTCATAGACGACATACTCATCTATTCTCGTTCAAAAGAGGATCACGAAAAACACCTCCAAGCAATTCTGGAACTGTTGAAGGAAGAGAAACTTTTCACCAAGTTCTCGAAGTGTGAATTCTGGCTTCGAGAGGTGAAGTTCTTGGGCCATGTAGTCAACGAAAGTGGAATTCATGTGGACCCCGGTAAGATTGAAGCTGTGAAGAAGTGGGATACTCCCCAAACACCCTCAGAGATACGGCAATTCTTGGGATTGGCCGGATACTATCGTCGCTTCATTGCCAATTTCTCCAAGATTGCCCAACCGTTAACCTTGCTGACTCAGAAAGACAAGAAGTTCGATTGGGGGAAAGCACAAGAACAGGCGTTCCAAACACTAAAAGAGAAGTTGTGGAACGCACCAATATTGTCCCTTCCAGAAGGAACCGATGACTTTGTGGTGTACTGTGATGCTTCACATCAAGGTTTGGGCTGTGTGCTAATGCAGAAAGATAAAGTGATTGCCTACGCATCGCGACAACTCAAGGTGCATGAAAAGAACTACACAACTCACGACTTGGAGTTGGGTGCCGTAGTATTTGCACTCAAGATATGGAGGCATTATCTATACGGAACCAAATGCATCATCTACACAGACCATAAGAGCCTTCAACACATCATGAACCAGAAAGAACTTAACATGCGGCAGCGACGCTGGGTAGAGCTGCTTAGCGACTACGATTGTGAAATCCGGTATCATCCGGGGAAAGCTAACGTGGTGGCTGATGCATTAAGCCGCAAAGAACGTGTGAAACCATTACGTGCTCGAGCGCTAGGTTTGACTATTCAAACCAATTTAAAGGCTCAGATTCAGATTGCACAAGACGAGGCTTTAAAAGAAGAGAACCTTGCGGGAGAAGAATTCCGAGGGTTGGATAAACAGATGACTTGCAAAGATGATGGCGTTCATTACTTCATAGATCGTATATGGGTCCCTAAATGGGGAGGTATACGTACACTAGTCTTGGACGAAGCACACAAGACTCGATACTCTATTCACCCTGGTGCAGACAAGATGTACCACGATCTAAAAGAGCTGTACTGGTGGCCTGGTATGAAGAAAGATGTTGCTATATACGTGAGCAAATGCTTGACTTGTTCAAAGGTCAAGGCTGAACACCAGAAATGTAACACCCGCAATTTTGATTAGACAAAGGGAAATAATAAGAAGGAAAGAAAAGAAAGAATTTTGGAGGAAAAGGAAAAGAAAGAGAAAGTAGGAGGGGGGTTTTGTGTAAAGGTACAAAGAAAAGAAAAATATCTGATATACATAGGGATGGCTGCCCACTTCTTTCATTTTCTCACAACCCCCAAATTCAGCGAGAGTTTTAGAGAGAGAAAGAGAGCAGACTACGAGTTTGAAGGAAGAACAAGAAGAAGAGGAAGACGAGTTCGAGGTACTGGGTTCCACGGCTACTGATTTCGAAGGAGTCATACCCAGCAGCACAATGTGAGTTCTAAGACCCCTTCTTTTAAGTATTTTTGAACGATTTTGGGGCTGGAACACATAGTGAAATTGTTTTCGAGCCATGAGCTCTCAAAGTGTGTATATACGTATGAGTATGAGTGTGTATAAGGTCCGATTGGACTGCTATGCTCGCAGCAGGTAAGATTTCTAAGATAAGTAGACAAATCTCAGCAGGTAGACCGAATGTGTACTGCTGATGCATGTCTTAGAAGTTATTTTTATGATGATGATGATATGCATGATGCTTAGTTGATTATAAGTAACTGATGTGGTAAAACAGTGCTGATGTATGTTGAGATGATGTATGGATTGTAGAAATGGAACAGGTTAAGTTGCAGGTTGCCTTACTCAACCGCATTGTCCAAATGCGGACTGCCGAAGCAAAAGTGGTTGTGGTCAACCGCATTAACTAATGCGGATGACCAGGGAAAGTGCGGTTAAGGCATCAGGCAACCGCATTGACTAATGCGGGTGACCAAGCAAATGCGGTCAAGGCCCTTCCTTCATCCGCATTAACCCAATACGGGTATACTCGATATGCAGTTAAGGCAGTAAGCCGCATTAACCCATGCGGGAGACCAACTCAGGAATGCGGTAAGACATTCCTCATCCGCATTAACTAATGCGGATGAGGCAAATTAATGCGGATAAGGTATTCCACATCCGCATTGACTAATGCGGACGGGGCAGACTAATGCGGGTAAGCAGAATGCACTGTGAAATTAAGTTTAGCATGGCCAGGTTCATTTGGGTGGACTAGTAACGTAGGCATGATGATGATGATGATGTTGCATGGGTATACCTATGGTATACTATATATATGAATGATGCCTTATATAATGATGGATGTATGTTATGTGTATGTTCCTTATGTATATGTATTTTATCTTTAATAACTTTACATGAATGAATGAACGAAAGAAATGAATGTATTAAGAACGTAAAGTGAAAGATAATGAAAGAAGGAACATGATGAATGAATGCATGCATTAATGAAAGAGAGTAAGAAAGGCTTGCAAGCAAATGAAGGAGGTGCACACCCCTGGCAGGTGTTAGCTCAACGGTGTACGGGTTAGCTACCCCGAAGGATGTACATCGGGTCAATCATTAAGATTGATAATGAGGTGAGCAACTTCGTGTTGCAAGAGACTCGGTTAGCAGGCAATCATAAGATTGCCACTGAGGTGAGCAGACGCGCACTGCAACAGACTCGGCTAACGTATGTTAGAACGATAATGAGGTGAGCAACTTCGTGTTGCAAGAGACTCGGTTAGCAGGCAATCATAAGATTGTCACTGAGGTGAGCAGTCACGCACTGCAAGAGACTCGGCTAACGTATGATAGAAGTAAAGTGAAAAGATAAGTGGTGCAAGTACCTACCCCAGGTGACTGGATCAGCATTTGTGCACAACGTTCGTGGCTAACCACCACAGGTCCAGCACCAGTAGTATGAATGATGAACGGGGGTATGGTACATGTCACCGAATGTAATGAATGTTCGAACGTAAGTAATGAATGTAAGAATGAAATTAAAGTACGTATGAATGTACGTGAAGTATGCATGTATGGAAGTAAATGAGAATGATGAAGTATACACGAATTAAAGTAAGCAACGAGTGATGAGATAACAATAATATTATCTACGTGTACGTATGATGTGTGAACACATGTATGAAAAGAGCAGTTAATGAGAATGAAAGTATGTTTTATTATAAAACTAGAACTCACTCAGCAACGCTGACTTTTATGTGTTTTCCAGTTCGCAGGTAGTGTTGCTGAGGATGGCACGAGGCGGCTACTCAGCTCTTTTGGGATGGCATTCTCCATTTAATAATGATGCAACGTCATGTGTTGTGGGTCCATAATGCGTGCAACACATTATGTTGCATGCAAGTGCAAGATTCCTTGATAATCCTGATAAACATGATTATTTAAGAAATCTTGCTTATGAAAGAAAATATATTTTTGAACATAATATCTTCTATATGAAGAAGAATATGTTTTCCTTCTTTTATGTTCTTTCGATAGAGGTCGCTGTATGACCCTATGATTGCTGAGGATTCGAATAAACGAGATTATCCTCGTTTTCTTATGCATCAGCAGCAATCATAGTATAGTTAAGCAATGTAAAGAAAAGCTTGTATTTTGTAATCAAGACAATGATGTAAAAGCTTTTATGATGAAATGAGAATGCATGTTTTATTAATTCCGCTGCGTATTTTATGATCATGTATTAAATGTATGTTTTACGTGTGATGATGACCAACAGTAGGGTGCCCGGTGAGCGGGGCCTTACAAGTTGGTATCAGAGCAAAAGTTTAAGAAAAAGGGTAAATTTTCATAATAAACCTAGACTTAAACTGAGAATGGGACAGGGAGAATGAGAATGCCATCTGAGTAGTCGCGTGCCATCAGGTATTTTCTTAAAGATTAACTGGTATTATGTGCGCTTGTTATGTGAATGACGTGTACTGTTAGACTGAGATACTAATGTAGTCAGGATAGGTGATGCTCGGGGTGCGAAGAGTAGAGTAAGTGGCTAATCACAACTGGCCACTGTAATTAGGGACTTACTGTACTTGACATAAACTGAGCTATTTCCTTGAATGACCGTGTTGGTGTTTTAATCTTTCAGTGTGATAGAAGATGGTAGGTGATAGATCATCTGATGCTTCCCGTGATGGTGAACGTGGTGATGAGCCGCGTATCACGCGAGGAAGACTTAGGAAAGAGAAAGTAGTTCGTGAGGAGAACGAGGTTCCTCACCAGGAAGAGACGGACGAGAGCGCCAAGTTGAGAGCCTCGGTAAAAGAGGCAGTGATTGAGGAAGTGCACCAGGTTATGCAGACGATCCTACCGACTGTGATGACCGAAGCGATAAAGGCAGTACGAGAGGAGGATAGACGAGGGAGGAATCGGTCCTCGGGTAGACAGCAACAGGCAGGGGTAGAAACAGTATTGTCTGATGATGAAGAGGAAGAGGAGGAAGAACAGGTACGGGAGACAGCCCGGGGTTGTGACTACGGGAAATTTATGAGGTGCAAGCCTCCGACTTTTGATGGTTCGGGTACGGCTGCTGATGCTCACCAATGGGTGAGAGAGATGGAGGCGGTCCTTGATATTAGTGACTGCCGGGAGGATAAGAAGGTAAAGTTTGCTACCCACTCGTTTACGGGGACGGCATTGTGCTGGTGGGACAATGTTGTCCAGGCCGAGGGTAGCAGGGCCATTGGGAAATTGAAGTGGTCTGAGTTGAAGAGGATGGTGATCGAGGAGTTTAGTCCTCGTCGAGAGATGGACAGAGTTGAGAGAGAGTTCCTGCAGTTGGAAGCGGGAACGATGACCCACCAACAATACACGACCAAGTTCAACGACATGGCACGGTTGGTGCCAGAACAAGTGACGCCGGTGTCTCGCAAGATTAACCGGTATATTCAGGGATTGCCAGCCGAAATTCGTTGGCACTTGATTTCCGCCCGACCAAGTACTTTCAGGTCGGCGGTGGATTTAGCTGGGAGGTTGTACGATGAACGGGCTGCGATGGTAAAATCTGAGGGCAGTAAGAAGGGAAGTGATGAGAGGAAGTGGCAGGGAAAGAGGTTCGGTCGGGGTGATACTTCGACAAGTAGCAAGAAGGCACGGGTTGAAGAACGCCGTGTGGTCGTGACAGGTGCAGGGTCGAGAAAGTGTGAAAAGTGTGGGCGAGAGCACGGTGGTGAATGCAGATGGGGGCTGAATGTATGTTTTAAGTGTGGAAAGCCCGGTCATATGGCTAAGGAGTGTAGGGCGATGAAGTGCTTTAACTGCGGGAAAAGTGGTCATATGAACAAAGATTGCAAGAAGCCGAGGTCTGGGAGTTCCGGCGGGAAGAAGGCAGTGGGTGAAGGGTCGAAGGCAAGCGCCAGAGCATTCACGATGACACAGGAAGAGGCTAGAACGGACCCTGATGTAGTGTCCGGTACGTTTCTGGTGAACCAAACTCTAGCCTCAGTATTATTTGATTCAGGTGCCAGTAGGAGTTTTATTTCTGCTGTTTTTAGTGCCAAATTGCCCGTTAGTAGTAGGCGTGTGGATGTGCCGTTTGATGTAGAGACTGCTATAGGTAAAACCACCAGGATTTCTGAGGTAATTGAGGGTTGCGATGTAGAACTGGAGGGTCACAAATTCCCAGTTAAACCCTTTGCGATGACGTTAGGAGGTTTCGATTTGGTGCTTGGAATGGATTGGTTGGCAGATTTCGAGGCGAACATTGTGTGTCGCAAGAAGATGATCAGTTTGACAGCGCCTGACGGTAGTCCAGTGACAGTTTATGGGGATCGGGTTACTACGATTCCCAGAGTGATCTCAATGGCAGTGGCGGGGAAATGTATGAGGCGTGGATGTAGCGCCTATTTATGTTATGTGAAAGATGTAGAGAAGCCAGCACCACAACTGTCTGATGTTCCGATTGTGTGTGAGTTCCCAGACGTGTTCCCAGAAGACTTATCGGGATTGCCACCTGACAGAGAGATCGAGTTCCAGATTGATTTAGTACCAGGCGCCCAACCTGTTGCCAAGGCACCATACCGATTGGCCCCGACAGAGATGAAAGAGTTGATGGAGCAGTTACAAGAGCTACTGGATAAGGGGTTTATTAGACCGAGTATCTCACCTTGGGGTGCTCCGGTCCTGTTTGTAAAGAAGAAGGACGGTAGTATGAGGATGTGCATCGACTACCGTGAGCTGAATAAGCTGACAGTAAAGAACAGATACCCCTTGCCGAGGATCGACGACTTGTTTGATCAACTTCAGGGTGCCAGTTGGTTTTCGCGTATAGATCTTCGATCAGGCTACCATCAACTGAAGGTGAAGGAGCAGGATATCCCTAAAACAGCTTTTCGTACGCGCTACGGTCATTATGAGTTCCTCGTTATGTCATTTGGCTTGACCAACGCGCCAGCTGCTTTTATGGACCTGATGAATAGGGTGTGCCGGCCGATGTTGGATAAATCAGTGATTGTATTCATTGACGACATCTTGATTTATTCAAAAAGCGAGACTGAACATGCCGGTCACATTCGTGAAGTTCTGGAGACACTGAGAAGGGAGAAGTTGTATGCAAAGTTCTCCAAGTGCGCATTCTGGTTGCGTGAAGTTCAGTTCTTGGGTCACGTGGTAAATCCGGATGGGATTCTAGTTGATCCGGCGAAAGTGGAAGCAGTAATGCAATGGAAGTCTCCGAAGACACCGTCCGAGATCCGTAGTTTCTTGGGTTTGGCGGGCTACTACAGAAGGTTCATCCAAGACTTTTCCAAGATTGCTTCTCCGCTGACCAAGTTGACCCGAAAGGATGTGAAGTTTGTATGGGGTCAAGCTCAAGAAAAGGCATTCGAAGAACTGAAGACAAGATTGACCCAAGCTCCAGTATTGGCACTACCCGACGGGAGTGAGGATTTAGTGGTTTATTCCGATGCCTCCTACTCGGGGTTGGGATGTGTATTAATGCAGAGGGGAAAGGTGATAGCCTATGCATCCCGACAGCTGAAAGTTCATGAGGTTAATTATCCTACTCATGACCTGGAGTTAGCAGCTGTGGTTTTCGCGTTGAAGATTTGGCGGCACTATTTATACGGGACGAAGTGCACCATCTTCACAGACCACAAAAGTTTGAAGTACTTCTTCGAGCAGAAAGATCTGAATATGAGGCAGAGACGGTGGTTGGAACTAATAAAAGACTACATTGTGAAATCCATTACCACCCGGGCAAAGCTAACGTGGTGGCTGATGCCCTTAGCCGAAAGGAGAGGCCCGAGCCGATTCGGGTGAAGGCGTACCACCTAATCATGACCTCAGACATGATGAAACAAGTCAGAGAGTTCCAGGATGAAGCACTGAAAGAAGATCATCTAAACTCTGAACGAATGAGAGGTCTGGTCGCAGAACTGGGTGAGAACACGACGGGTGTTAGGACCCGGTTTGAACGTATGTGGATTCCTCGTCTCGGGGATCTACGAATGAAAATTATGGATGAAGCTCATAAGTCTCGATACTCCATTCATCCCGGCGCCACCAAGATGTACCAAGACATGAAGAAAGATTATTGGTGGCCGGGTATGAAACGCGACGTGGTGGAGTATGTGAGTAAATGCCTCACGTGTTTGCAAGTGAAGGCGGAGCACCAGAAGCCGTATGGAAAGATTCAACCTTTGGACATCCTGGAGTGGAAGTGGGAACACATCACCATGGATTTCATCACAAAGCTGCCACGTACCCCTAAAGGGTATGATACGATCTGGGTGATTGTGGATCGATTGACGAAGAGCGCTCACTTCTTACCGATGCGGGAGACATATTCGTCCGAGAAGTTGGCTGATCTTTTCATCAAGGAGATTGTGACTCGTCACGGTGTACCGGTGTCGATTGTGTCAGATCGCGACACCCGGTTTACATCCAAATTCTGGAAGAAATTCCACGATGCCATGGGAACAAGGTTGCATATTAGCACGGCTTATCATCCTCAAACTGATGGTCAGTCAGAAAGGACCATTCAGACCTTGGAGGACATGCTTCGGGCATGTGTTATTGATTTCGGAGGAAGTTGGGATGACCATCTACCGTTAGCGGAGTTCTCGTACAACAACAGTTATCATGCTAGTATTGGCATGCCACCCTACGAGATGTTATACGGTAGAAGATGCAGGACCCCCGTCTGTTGGGGTGAAATCGGTCAAAAAGAATTGGGAAGCGTCGAAGTGGTAGAGGCTACGACTGAAAAGCTCGGAAGAATTAAAGCGTATATGAAGGCGGCCAAAGACCGACAGAAGTCGTATGCTGACAAACGACGCAGACCAATTGAGTTCCAAGTGGGAGACCGGGTTATGTTGAAGGTCTCACCTTGGAAAGGGATCATTCGATTCCGAAAGCGGGGAAAGTTAAGTCCGCGATATATAGGCCCTTTCCGAATTGTTGCTCGAGTGGGGGAGGTGGCTTATAGGTTGGATCTGCCAGATGAACTAAGTGGAATCCACCCGACTTTCCACGTGTCTCATCTGAGGAAGTGTCTAGCGGATGAAGACATGGTCGTTCCACTGGATGATATAGAAGTAGACGAAAAGCTCAATTATGTAGAGCAACCAGTGGCGATCATAGATCGCAAAGAAAAGAGGTTGAGAAATAAAGTGGTTCCCCTTGTGCGTGTACAGTGGCGGCACAGGAAGGGATCCGAGTCGACGTGGGAAACTGAAGAAGAAATGAGGCAGCATTACCCACGACTGTTCGAGGAATGACAGGTTTCGGGGACGAAACCTAAAATAAGGGGGGTGGACTTGTAACACCCGCAATTTTGATTAGACAAAGGGAAATAATAAGAAGGAAAGAAAAGAAAGAATTTTGGAGGAAAAGGAAAAGAAAGAGAAAGTAGGAGGGGGGTTTTGTGTAAAGGTACAAAGAAAAGAAAAATATCTGATATACATAGGGATGGCTGCCCACTTCTTTCATTTTCTCACAACCCCCAAATTCAGCGAGAGTTTTAGAGAGAGAAAGAGAGCAGACTACGAGTTTGAAGGAAGAACAAGAAGAAGAGGAAGACGAGTTCGAGGTACTGGGTTCCACGGCTACTGATTTCGAAGGAGTCATACCCAGCAGCACAATGTGAGTTCTAAGACCCCTTCTTTTAAGTATTTTTGAACGATTTTGGGGCTGGAACACATAGTGAAATTGTTTTCGAGCCATGAGCTCTCAAAGTGTGTATATACGTATGAGTATGAGTGTGTATAAGGTCCGATTGGACTGCTATGCTCGCAGCAGGTAAGATTTCTAAGATAAGTAGACAAATCTCAGCAGGTAGACCGAATGTGTACTGCTGATGCATGTCTTAGAAGTTATTTTTATGATGATGATGATATGCATGATGCTTAGTTGATTATAAGTAACTGATGTGGTAAAACAGTGCTGATGTATGTTGAGATGATGTATGGATTGTAGAAATGGAACAGGTTAAGTTGCAGGTTGCCTTACTCAACCGCATTGTCCAAATGCGGACTGCCGAAGCAAAAGTGGTTGTGGTCAACCGCATTAACTAATGCGGATGACCAGGGAAAGTGCGGTTAAGGCATCAGGCAACCGCATTGACTAATGCGGGTGACCAAGCAAATGCGGTCAAGGCCCTTCCTTCATCCGCATTAACCCAATACGGGTATACTCGATATGCAGTTAAGGCAGTAAGCCGCATTAACCCATGCGGGAGACCAACTCAGGAATGCGGTAAGACATTCCTCATCCGCATTAACTAATGCGGATGAGGCAAATTAATGCGGATAAGGTATTCCACATCCGCATTGACTAATGCGGACGGGGCAGACTAATGCGGGTAAGCAGAATGCACTGTGAAATTAAGTTTAGCATGGCCAGGTTCATTTGGGTGGACTAGTAACGTAGGCATGATGATGATGATGATGTTGCATGGGTATACCTATGGTATACTATATATATGATGATGCCTTATATAATGATGGATGTATGTTATGTGTATGTTCCTTATGTATATGTATTTTATCTTTAATAACTTTACGTGAATGAATGAACGAAAGAAATGAATGTATTAAGAACGTAAAGTGAAAGATAATGAAAGAAGGAACATGATGAATGAATGCATGCATTAATGAAAGAGAGTAAGAAAGGCTTGCAAGCAAATGAAGGAGGTGCACACCCCTGGCAGGTGTTAGCTCAACGGTGTACGGGTTAGCTACCCCGAAGGATGTACATCGGGTCAATCATTAAGATTGATAATGAGGTGAGCAACTTCGTGTTGCAAGAGACTCGGTTAGCAGGCAATCATAAGATTGCCACTGAGGTGAGCAGACGCGCACTGCAACAGACTCGGCTAACGTATGTTAGAATGATAATGAGGTGAGCAACTTCGTGTTGCAAGAGACTCGGTTAGCAGGCAATCATAAGATTGTCACTGAGGTGAGCAGTCACGCACTGCAAGAGACTCGGCTAACGTATGATAGAAGTAAAGTGAAAAGATAAGTGGTGCAAGTACCTACCCCAGGTGACTGGATCAGCATTTGTGCACAACGTTCGTGGCTAACCACCACAGGTCCAGCACCAGTAGTATGAATGATGAACGGGGGTATGGTACATGTCACCGAATGTAATGAATGTTCGAACGTAAGTAATGAATGTAAGAATGAAATTAAAGTACGTATGAATGTACGTGAAGTATGCATGTATGGAAGTAAATGAGAATGATGAAGTATACACGAATTAAAGTAAGCAACGAGTGATGAGATAACAATAATATTATCTACGTGTACGTATGATGTGTGAACACATGTATGAAAAGAGCAGTTAATGAGAATGAAAGTATGTTTTATTATAAAACTAGAACTCACTCAGCAACGCTGACTTTTATGTGTTTTCCAGTTCGCAGGTAGTGTTGCTGAGGATGGCACGAGGCGGCTACTCAGCTCTTTTGGGATGGCATTCTCCATTTAATAATGATGCAACGTCATGTGTTGTGGGTCCATAATGCGTGCAACACATTATGTTGCATGCAAGTGCAAGATTCCTTGATAATCCTGATAAACATGATTATTTAAGAAATCTTGCTTATGAAAGAAAATATATTTTTGAACATAATATCTTCTATATGAAGAAGAATATGTTTTCCTTCTTTTATGTTCTTTCGGTAGAGGTCGCTGTATGACCCTATGATTGCTGAGGATTCGAATAAACGAGATTATCCTCGTTTTCTTATGCATCAGCAGCAATCATAGTATAGTTAAGCAATGTAAAGAAAAGCTTGTATTTTGTAATCAAGACAATGATGTAAAAGCTTTTATGATGAAATGAGAATGCATGTTTTATTAATTCCGCTGCGTATTTTATGATCATGTATTAAATGTATGTTTTACGTGTGATGATGACCAACAGTAGGGTGCCCGGTGAGCGGGGCCTTACAAGAAACCATCGGGATTATTGCAACAACCTGAAATTCCCGAGTGGAAATGGGAGAACATCACTATGGATTTTATTACCAAACTCCCAAGAACGCCAAGTGGGCACGACTCGATATGGGTCGTGGTGGATCGAATGACGAAATCTGCTCACTTCTTGCCTATCCGAGAAGACTACAAGATGGATAAGCTGGCAAGGTTGTACATCAAAGAGGTCGTGACACGGCACGGGGTGCCGGTGTCAATCATATCCGACCGAGACAGTCGATTTACTTCACGCTTTTGGCAGACGTTACAGAAAGCGATGGGCACTCGGTTAGACATGAGTACAGCCTATCACCCCCAGACCGACGGCCAAAGCGAACGAACGATACAGACGCTGGAGGATATGCTGAGGGCATGTGCCATTGATTTTGGTGGCAGTTGGGATACTCATCTACCGTTGATTGAGTTCTCCTACAACAACAGCTATCACACAAGCATTGGATGCGCACCGTTTGAAGCGTTGTATGGACGGAAATGTAGATCACCAGTTTGTTGGGCTGAAGTTGGTGAAAGCCAGCTTACGGGTCCAGAGTGTAACATTTCATGTTTGTATTAATTAAAAATTAATTTTGTAAACATTTGAATTTAACATGTTGATATTAATTCCCTATGATTACAATAATAATAAAAATAATAATAATAATAATAATAATAATAATAATAATAATAATAATATTAGTAATAATAATAATAGATCTGTAAAAATTCAATTTATATAAAACTCAAAGTTAAGGGGTATATATGACATTTTTCAAACTTAAAACTAAAGTTTAAGCATAAAATAATAAACAACCTAAACTACAGGGGGCCAAAGTGTAATTTTTTTAAAAAACCCAATCTTCCCGTCGACCCCCGTCGACCTCCGGCCACATTCCGGCCACTTCTCCGGCGACCCCCGATTCCCCAAAACCACTCCATTTCAACCAAATTAAATACCCCGACAGCTCCACATGGGAGATTCGAACCCATGTGGGTACAATTGGACTGGATTCAACCACTCTCCTCTTCCCGATCGCACCCAAAACTGTCGGCAACTTTACACCTCTCAAATCGCACTAACAAATCAATAATAATCGAATTGAGCCTACCTAAACGATCCTATATATATTATCAATAAGACTCAGTCTCAAATTACACATAAAACAAGCTCAAACTCCACAATCGATTACCCCTATTGCCGCGACCTGCAACTACATAGAAAACCCATCTCCGATCATTTTTAATTGAAATTACCATAGTGCTTTTAATCCCCATCATCATTGGAAGATACCCTCAAGTTTAATTCGATTACAATCATTGTTTGAGCATCATTCGATTGGTACATTGACCGCGACTTGTTCTTCTTCAGGGTAATCTCCAAATCAATGCCATATATGAAACTAAACACACACACACACTCGATTGATCATGGGGAACAAAAGCCCCATGATTCCAGTCACAATCGATATTGAATTGAACCCCAATTTCATTCGGGTTCGATCTAGGGTTCATATCAATTTGGGGATGGTTTGCTGTTGGTGTTTAAAACCAATTGGAACCAGAACCTAACGCGGTTGTGACCTTGGTTCACTGGTCCCTGCACCCATTGCAATCAGTGAGGTCCCGGGTTCGACCCCGGGCCACCTCAACCATTTTTTTTTGGCCATTTTAAGCCTCTAAAAAATTCTAAAAAATTCATAAAAATCATAAAAAATATTTTAAGACATTAAAAATATTTAAACAACTAAATTATTTTTCTAGAATTTATTTCAATATTTTATCTATTTTTAATAAATGTTTTAAATAAATAAAGTTATAAATAATACAAAATTATTTAAATAAAAAAATGAACTCCTAATAATAATTTAATTTATTGAATTATTATTTGACACAATATTATTTGTAATAATTTCACACAATATTTATTATTGTTTAAATAATGATTAAATATATAAATTTATTATATTTAAATCATTTTAAATAACAATTTCATTTCTTTTAATAAATTAAATAATTAAACATATTAGTTAATTATCACATAATTAATTAATAAGATTAATTATTTATTTTTCCACATTTTCACAATAAATCAAACAGATACGTAAACTAATACGTTTATTTCTAAAATCTAAACATAATCATTTTCAATAAATCTATTTGTTTCAAGACATACAAATTAGATAGAATATTTAAACCACCATTCAAAATCAAAATGGAAACCTTAAAACATTCCCAAACTTTCAAATCATTATTATTCTAACACGAGACACCGTTCCTTAGGTTAACCGTAAGGAAATCACAGGTGTCTAACCTATCACGATCAAAATCCAATCTCATCAATCAGGTGAGTATTCATATCCCCTTTTTATATCATTTCCTATTTGGGGGAAATCATGTGATACAATATATTCAATCATGATATTCTATTGTTGTTTCATTCTAAATTCAATTCAAGACAGGTTATGTTATTACTTGCAATTATGTGAACATACTGTGATAAACTGGACGACAGTAAAACCCTAATTCAATCAATCAATCAATCCTGGCAACAATGTAGATCTACTGGTTTGGATAACCCACCCCATATGAACAGTCGAGTGGTGATTGTGCCAGAGGCAATTTAGTCAATCTATGGTGTTTATGTGCAAGTCTATATTATATGCAAAGTGACAAGTCAAGGGGTTTATATTGTGTCGGTTTATCTATATGCTTCGCTATTGCCATATAAGTCTTAATATTACCTTGTGAATTGAATTATTATCGATGGATCAATCAATCAATCTATATGTATATTCAAAACTGTGATTACTCACCAGCTAACTCGTTAGCTGACTTTATTTTCTCACATGATTTCAGGTTAAGCAAGATAGTGGACTTCTACGTGCTCATCTAAGACACGGACCTAGTTAAAATAAAAGACAATCATTATTTGTGGTTTCAATTGTTGTATTTGTGTATGTTGTACTTATTCTATCATGTAATCTGATTTTAATATTATTTCCACTATTAGACAACCATGTGTTATGAACAATCCATCATTCCCTCATCCGCTCCGATGATTCCGCCGTCGGTCGGGGTGTGACACAGAGATCATTCAAGAAACCACTGATAAGATCTTCCAAATCAAAGACCGACTTAAAGCAGCTAGAGATCGCCAAAAGAGCTATGCCGACAACCGTCGGAAGCCTCTAGAATTCAATGTTGGAGATCATGTCTTACTTAAGGTCTCTCCTTGGAAAGGGATCGTACGATTTGGTAAGAGAGGGAAGTTAGCCCCTCGATACGTAGGACCATTCGAGATTACAGAAAGAATCGGTCCGGTGGCTTACCGATTGAGGTTGCCACAAGAACTTAGCGGTGTGCATGATACTTTTCACGTGTCGAACCTCAAAAAGTGTTTGGCGGACGAGTCCTTACACGTACCAATTGAGGAAATCAAGATCGACGAAAAGCTTCATTTTATTGAAGAACCTATTGAGGTCATGGACCGAAAGGTCAAAAAGCTAAGGCGCAGCAAGATACCTATCGTCTGTGTGAGATGGAATTCCAAACGAGGGCCAGAGTTTACATGGGAACGTGAAGATCAGATGAGACTCAAATATCCACATTTATTCGCGGATGACGTTCTAGGGCCTAGCACCAGTTGAATTTCGGGACGAAATTCCCTCAACTGGGGGATACTGTGACATCCGTCACCAAAGGTCCGTCGTTTAACGTGTTTTTACTTAGCCTTTATTTACAGACATTCCTTAACGAACCAATTACGTGAATACTTTTGCCTTACTTAATCATATAGTATAAGACATTCTTTGCACGTCATTTTCATAATAAAATAATTTTCACGAATAAAATCATTTTTAAGTTACAAATAACATAAATAAACATTTTATCATCAATAAAACAAGACTAAATTATAACGTTTTCAACCGAAACAAAATTTAGGAACTCGGGGCAAAGTGCGGGGACTAAACTTGAAACTTTGCGAAACTAGGCTGGGTATAAATACCCACCTTCCAGCCATTTCTCCCCTTTTCTCCCTCTCACTTCACCTTCTTCTCCACCATTTTCTCTCTACTCTCTCTCTCTAGACTACACCAAAAACCAACCCGTTTCTCACATTTTCGTCTTCAAATCTCGAGCACCATCGTGAATACTAGTTCCTAGCAGGTAGATAACCTCACTACCTCGTTTTAAACTCGATTTTACAGCTGCATTCGAGGGTTTTCGGGTGCTCGGGTTCATCCGAGCACAAGAGGTCGTGTGGACTTGCATGTCTTGTTCCTGAGTGTGTTTCTTGTCTAGATAGGTTAGAATATGAGTTCTGGAGGTTCTGGTTGGGTAACACTCGCGATCGGGCAGCCGAAGGCCGACCTGAAACTCACTGCCGTCGTGACTCCCGATGGCGCGAATGGGGTTGTCGCGCGCGAAAGGGGCGTGCGACTGCATGTGTGTGCGATTTGAGACGTAAGCGAATAGGTAAGTCGCGCGGTTGTGTCGCGCGACTGTCGGTGGGTGCGAAACAGAGGATATCACGCGATTAGTAATGTCACGCGATTGGAGATGTCACGCGACAGGGGTTGTCGCGTGACTGGGCTATGCGAATGTGGAATATGTGCGAGTGTGTGAAATCGCACGGTCAGATGCCTGTCGCGCGAAAGGGGGTCCTCTCGCGCGAATGAAGCTGATTCGCGCGGAGGGACTTCAAGTCGCGTGATTGGCTGTTGGGTCGTGCGACTGGTATTGCGTGGTACGACTGAAGGCTTAGTCACACGAATGGAGGATCAATTGTACGAAAGTAGCTAATTCGTACGACTGAAAGTCCACTCGCGTGAATGGGGTGTTAGTCGTGCGTCCGGTCCCACTGTATGACTTAATGGTGTGTGTGGGATCCCCTCTTCGGAGATCTCACGACGATAATAAAATACAATTAAGTGTCATAGCTTGATCACAAAGATTAAAATCAACGCCATTAACAGGCACGTACTATTTAAAACAATCTAGTCTAAGATGTGTGTGACTGCTTGTGTGTACTACTCACGACCGAACCGAAACGACCCGACTCAATTAAACAATATTATCAACAATAGTCCACAAGATTAATTCTTAACATAACTGTCAATAGGTGATTGACTGTTCATACATACATACAAGTTTGGGAAGTTCCATCAGACATACATACCACTTAACAAGTGAGTTTCGTGGCCCCTTTTTACGCTTATACAATTGTTTCAATCTTTTACAAACATGGGGGAAGAGTATGCTCACTCATTTTCAATGCTGTACACTATACATACAATTTTTATACTTGGAATCAACGTGATACTGTCTTGTGAGTACTTATCTGATACATACATGATGTTACTGTGTGGACTGTCTTACAACCATTAATTCCGGTGTTGGAACCAACAGATAGGTATTAGTAGTACTACTGGGTTGACACCCCCACCCTTGACAGATGGTTACTTGCGAGTACCATCACACTGCCAGGAACGGGCCTGGGGTGAATATATTCTGACAAGTTCTTTGTGTACGTCATTAGGTTTGGTTGTATAAAACTCATGGTATGTGATTTTGCTTACTTATAACTGTATGCACGGTATTCCACTACAAACAATATACAGCATCAATTACAAGTTTACAATTTAAACCTGCGAAGCTCACCAACATTATTGTTGACCATTTTGAGCATATTTTTCAGGTAACAATGAGAACTGAAGATCTAGGAGTGCTGCCTTGTAGAGGAGACCCTAGGATGCATTTGTGTTATTACTTTTGTAAAGCTTGAACATGAATATGATCTTTTGTACACTTGTTCCCGTGATACGGGAATATTACATTACAAGCTATTATCAATGTTTTAGTGATCATTTTGTTGTGCTTATGGCTATGCTGTCGTGAACTTGATTATACACGACACAAGTCTCCAACTGTGTTCGGGTGTCGTCATGACACGCTTGTCATCATATTTTATTGCTACTCTATCATATACCATGTGTTATGACGATCCCGTCTAGCTCGCATCCCCCGTGTTTCCGCTACCAGCGGGGGTGTGACACTCGAATCCTTAATCTTAATGAAATAACACCACTGACTGCAATAAATTTATCATTAGACTAAACCCCACCCAAATTCAGTTGTGACTTTAGGGGCTTTTTGAAATGGCTGACCCGGCTTCTGACCACTGACTGGCTGACTCGATCAGCCAATCAGGGCGTTTGATGTTACCGACCTCCCGACTGACTCGGTCCTAAACTTCTGACCGAGACATTTTTGGAGGCTTCACTGACCAAATCTCCCCTACCGTTCCTCCCCTCCACCCTCTCTCCCCTCCACCCTCTCCTCTTCACCCGCCGCCCTCCTCCCTTCGCCGCGCTCCTCCCTTCGCCGCGCTCCTCCCTTCGCCGCGCTCCTCCCTCCGTCGATGTAAGGTTCTTTTTTTACTGAAAAGGGTAATTTCAGTTTGATGCATGTATTGTTCAGTACTACTGTTGTTGTATGATCTTTTGATCTGCAAGAAGAGATTAAGGAGTTTGTTAGGGTTCTTGAATTGGGGTTAATGGGGGTCGAGTGAAGGAGAATATCGACGACATTTTGGTGATGAGTTTGGCCCTAATCACTTTAACAAAAAGGAAACTGGGGGTGAGGGTTGGGTTCAAATTTGGAGTTAGGGTTAAAAAGTGAAAAGTACTTTAAACAAACAAATATATTCAGCAAGGTCTCGAGTAGTTTCTCTAGTCTTAGCTATTTTTATTAATTACACAATACCAGTTAAAATACAATGGCAATATGGTTATTTTTATCATTTAACTGAGTTAGCCAGATATTAAATCAAACAGTCAAGTTTCAGTCAGATGCAGACTCAGTCAGAACTTATAACTGTTTCAGCTTCTGACTCAATCAGATCTTACTGAATCAGCGGTAATCATACAACCTCTTAGACTATTATATCATATCATGGGTATATAATATCTACTTCATATATAGAATAATTTAATTTCTTTTTTAATGATAAATAAGGTGGACACATGAATATGTTGCCTCCTAGAAACCATCTACTTTGATGCCTAGAAAACTCACTACATTGTTGCAAACTCTCCGACAACCCCACTTTCACCAAAGAAAGCTCCAACTATTTATTCTTATCATAGGGAGAACTTTCGAATATAAATAAGGAAAAATATATATAAGTAACATATTATAAAAACTATTATACCTTTTGTTTAATTAGAAATTATTTTCAAATTCCATATCAAAATGCTTTATCATAAGCAATATGCATATAACAATTCTATTTTAAAAAAAGAAAAAAGCTTTATCATGTTTTTAGGAGTCAACAAGTCATGTAATTCAAGTCAAACTCAAGTCTAAATACGAGACAATTTCACAAAAGGAACACAAACACGAGGTTCATACACCGAGCTTGAAAATGCTCATAAGCATAAAGAAAAGTATTACACAAAAATACAATAGTATTTTATATAATATAATAAAGTATATATGATTACAAACTTAAGTATTATTATGTATCCATATAATAATGAGAGAAAAAACTAAATAACAATACCAAGGTGTAGGCAAAAGTTCATGCTTGAAAATTACTAACATGTTGAATTCAATTATGTATACACCATCAAAAGAATCATATAATAGATTTATGCATATACTTGTACCGTTATACAGAAAACATACATACATACACACAGTGGAGCGTTCATACAGAAAACTAATGAAACCGATCAGATAATTTATATATTTTTTATCACCGCCCTCGTAGATATAATGTGTGTACGTGTGTAGATGAGGGTAGCGGTCAAATAAAAACCGTAACATTGCCTTACATATACGTCACACATAGGTTACGCATAGGTAATCATTTTTCAGTCGACATAGTGTTACGTATTTATAAGACTCTTCATGTTCGTATTTTTATTCAACATATATGTAACAAATACTTAAATAACACTTTAACATTTAAAAAAACAAAAAAAAATTATGAATTATGTTAGTGGTTTCTATGTTTTTTTAGGTTTGTATAACGTACTATTAGTTTCTTAGGAATTTCCACCCACACACATAAATACATATAACTATTAACTGTAAGAATAGTCTTTAATTGAATAAACTAAAGTACGTTAATTAATAATGAACTCTACTTAAATCATTTTCATTAAAATTTACAAAACAAAACAGTGTTTATAAACTAGTTGGCAGAGAAACACGTAAAGTATGGATATGAAATTTTAAAAAGAATGTAAAGCATAATGATGTGATGTATAGATATAAACTTCTATGAGAGTTACTGAAAAGCTAGACGAAATAGAAAAATAATAGAAGAATAAACAACTGCAAAAACAAATTTACTTATGATATCTTTAAATTAAACTAAAAACTCAGTGTTTTCATCATATGAAACATTACGAGATGGAAGCAAATAGAATAAGATGGATATTTTAACTTTTAAAAATTCCATTCGAGGGCATGTTGGGATAATCTATTCTAATAGTTATACGAGTTTGCAAAATTTATTATAACCTTGTTTTTTTCTTAAAATTAAAGTATGTTACATTAGAGATAATTTACCTTTTATTAAAGAAAAAAATACAATTTAAAAAATATTTGTTTTTTTATTATTTCGCACAGAGCTCTGTTTTTAATGTAAACCTATCTCTCTGTGTTGTCACTAGATGAATTATTAATTATAAATATTTAGATGGATATATCTTTGCTTTTAATAGTAATAAACGTAGTTTTTTGTAAGTACAAAAACGGCAAACTCAAGCACACCCTTTAATCGTACTTTTAAATTTACTTATGTTATTTATCATCGGATTTAAACAGTACTCAACCACGAAAAAATGATTGTATTTTATATACGCCTTGGTAATAAACACAATTAATAGGCTATCTTTTGTTCACAAAAATTAATAAAACTGCAATCTGAATTTTATTTCTAAATGTGTTTTGTTTGCAGAATTCGTTGGAAGGGGCGGTGAAGGGTGGACGCGTGTAGGTGGTGAGAGAGTGATTATAAATTTCAGTTCGATTATAAGTGTTTTGTTATTCAAATGAATTGCAAATTTAAGTTCTTTTAATGGATTTACAGTTCAACCTTTTTACAAACTTAAGTTCCAAAATTTAAATTTTAAAATTTCAGTTCTCGCAAATATTCACAAATTAAATAATCTGTAGTTTTTTTTATTAAAACGGCTAACTCACACCTTGTAATTTTACACTTAAATCTACACATTTCTCTATCACAAAGTGACACATTCATACATATCTTGACATCATGTCAACGATAGGCCACAAACCCTTTAATATAACTTAGGGGCTGTTTGTTTCAGTCTGTTAACGATTCAGATGTCTGAATAGTTCAGCACTTAATGGTTCAGACTGTTTATTTCGCGAGCAAATATCTGAATGGTTCATACATTTGCCTCTGAATGGTTAAGCATTATACCAATGCTAAATGATTAAGACCTCTTATCTGAATTGGTCAGACATTTACATTTGAATAGTTAAGCGATATACAAGCAACTTAATTATTCAGTTTTGGCGTGCTTGAAAATCTTTGAGGATAAAGGAAACTTAAAAGCAAAAACGTAGGAATATAAAATAAAGACATCCACTTTTCGTGAATTGAATTTTCTATTAAAGTTCCACTGGATGCAACTACTTTTGTTGGCTAATTACCAACATTTCAATTATACCAGCATTTCGGCTAACTTTCACAAACGACTTTGCGTCTGTGATCCTTTTATAAATATACAAGTTAAATTGAAATCACATTTTATATATAGCGGTTAAACTACTAAACACAAGTAAGTTTAAGAAAAAAATACAGGTTAAACAAGTCGATGAGGAGAAACGAATTTATATAAATACATCTTAATTGATTTAAAAAAAAATAAAAAAACAGGTATGACCAGAGCTGGCTCAATGTTTTTTGGACCCCATCAAACTAAAAACAATAGGGCCTATTTAAGAAATATTTTTATTTAAACTCCCATTCTTTATCCACGCTCTTGTGATCAGGGGCGGACCTAGAAAATTTTTTCTCCGATGTCAGTTTTTTTCAGTTTTAAAAATAGATATGTATATTTCAACTCAATGCTTGAATTTTTGGTTTGGATAGAAATTTTTTTCCTCCGAGGTCAGTTTTTTTCAGTTTTCGAATAGACATGTATATCTCAACTCAATGCTGGAGTTTTTGGTTTGGGTCGAGTCGGTTCGGGTCACACAAAACAAATTACAATCACATTATAAGATAATTGACAAAGATACGATCTCATTAGAAAGTAAAACACATTATATTTTTATAGTTGTTTATGTGTCTTCATCTTTTGAAAAATATACACTTTATCATCAATCCAAACCTTCTTACAAACGTCTTTCTCAAGTAGCAAATGCAAGTATTGTTTAAGGTATTCTTCTAAAAAAAGTTAGAGATAATTAAGGAATGCTAATAGATTAATGAAAATGTGTGAGGTTTTTAGTTAAATAAATGAGCTTAAATATTTTATACAAAATAAATCTATTAGTGATTATTCTGATATTACTTTTCTTAACTAAGTGAGCTATTATTTTAATTTTTATTGGGTTAAACATTCCAACAGAAATAGGGTTTAGGGGTCGTAAAATTTTTTATAGGGGTCAGTATTAAAAAATACACGGGGTCAATCAAAAACCGTCAATACACATTACACGTAGGGAAAAAAATCTACGGGGTCGGTTGATCCCTCCCCACAGTTCTTAAGTCCGCCCATGCTTGTGATCAACAATAATAAACTAAAAGATTTATAGTTAACGGATTAAAAAAATTGATGTCATATTGTGTATGTATTGATGTATAGATGTTTAGATTAAATTTATTATTCTAGTTTTATATGATATAAATTCATTAATCAAACACTTCTAGAAACTTTTTAAATGGCCAAAATAGTTAAGCCGTTTAAATTTTCAATTGTGGAGTCTCCGAATTCATCATCACTTGTCATTGTGGTCTTTACAAAATTAAGTGTAGGCCCAACATAACTATTTTAAAATTTTAGCTCTTAATTTTAAGGGCCCCAAACCCAATGCATTACTAATAGAACTACGTAGCCGGCCATATGATGCTATGCCACTATCAGTATATTCATAGTTAGGAAGGATATCTTGCGTTTCAGCCAGTAGATTATTGTTGTACCTTCTATTTCTTTATAAACGTTCAAGATTTAGATACATTTTTGGTGGATTTTTGTACCTCATTTTCCTTGATGCATTTTGTTGTTGTAAGTATCGAAGAAAACCAAAGATTCGAACCTAGATGTACAAGCTAACTCTCCCAAATCAACCTCAAGAGCCTCAAAAGGCTACGCTTAACATTTGAAGAAAACACTCTCATAAGGGATTGAAAAATGGCACGTTAATCTAACATGAAATGAGCATGTTAAAAGCTGTTACGCATGTGTGTATACGTTGATTGCTTACACGTGACTGACATTAAAATTTTAAGGGATAACTGTTTATAGAAAAAAATAATATTTAGAGGCGTCATTTAGGGGATCTACAAATAGAGCTTTATTTAGAAAACAATATCGATTTTTTTTCGTCATATTACTTCTATAACTTTCAAATTTGCTCACTAGTTTTCTTAATTATCATATGTGCTTAACATTTATTTATATATATATATGGGTGTTACAATTTTTTATTTATTTACAATGCTGAATCTATCAGTACACATATTTTATGGTATTATTATTTGTTAAGATTGATTAGTCAATTGCATGTTCTCCTTAGTGAATGAAATTTTGGGACCTGACATGCATGACCATATTCACTAATCTTCATTACCTTCATTATAATTATATATGTATATGTATATATTAAAGTGCTAAATCACTTTGACTCTTTATCAAGTAATAGAAGGTTGGGCATTAAGTAATATTAATCATTAGCTCAACTGGTTAAGGTGAGATACCTATCATATGTAAATAAGGAGAGATCATGAGTTCAAGTCTCACTCTGAACAAAATGCTCAGAGTTGATCGATGAGGTTTTCTCAGCAATATGTTTCCTCCTGCGGGGGTTGGGGGTGCGGTTTCGGCTGGAAAACGGATAGGAGTGCCCGATTAAGATAACACCTACCCTCCAAAGCATGCACTACAAGAAAACTTTGTTTTTTGCAACTATATTTTGTGACAAAAATTTTTTGTCGCAAATAGATACAAAATTATGACAAGTTTGTGACAAACTGTAAAACTCTGAAAAAAGCGACAACACTGTGACAAAACTGTGACAATAACATCTTTTGTCGCAAAATTGTCACAATCACAAACAACTTTTGCAACAAATTTGTGACAACATATTGGAAACCCGAAGAAATTTAGCGGGAAACTAAATTTTGTTGCAAAATTGTCGCAACTTACGACAAAACCTGGAGTACTTTGTGGCAAATTTGTCGCAATTTGCGACAAATTTGTGACAAACTTGAATTTTTTAAATTTAAATATCAATTTGTTTTACTAATATTATTAATAATAAAATAAACATATTTTTTAAAACTTTTCTTGTAATATTCGGAATATTAAAGTTAAATTATTTTGTTTTTATGATATTAATAATTAGTAGTAATGAAATTATAAAAAAATATTTATTTTTCTAGCAGTATTATTTTGTATTTTATTTGAATTATATATATGTGTATTCATACGTATGTGATTCATGTGTGCACGTGTATGCATGTAAATTAGGGATCATTATGCTTTTCTTTAAACAATAAGATAAAAAAAGATCAAATGTAGAACAATGAGCGTTAGTGATGACCAATATATGAAATAAAAGCCAAGATTGTTTAGTTATCAACATTTAGGAACACTTAAGCGGGTTAGTTTTAATATTAGTCAATGATTGTTAACATTAATTAGCCGATTAGGGATGACTAGGTGACTCTACAAGTGTATGTGCATGTGTGGATTTATAATGTATACATATATAACATGTGAATTTATGTATGTATATATATGTATATTATTGTATGTGTTTATGGATGTGTATCATTATGCATGTGTGTATACATGTATGGTCATATATATATATACACACTACAAGATAACATGTGTCTTTATTGAGTATCTTCATATCATTATGTATCGGCGTTTACGTATGCGTTCAACCTATAAAATTTGAAGAAATAAGAGTTTGTCATGTATAGTAAAGACGACAAAAAAGTTAGAGCGGAAAACACTACGTTTAGTACTCGAAAAACAAAAAAAAATTATATACTTGTTGGAAAATTGTCGCAAAAATGCAACAACTTTGTGACAAAATTTCTTCTTTTGTCACAAATTTGTTGCAACTTTTGACAAACTCCAACAACTTTGCAACAACATTTATTTAAAATTATAACTAAAAAAACCTTAAATGAATAAAACCCCTAAAAAGCCTAAATTGAAAACATCTTCACCATATCATCGACACCCACATCTTCTTTGAGCAATCATCGACCAGACACCACCATCATCACCGGACCACCGTCTTCACCGGACCGCCGTCTTCACCGGACCGCCGGCTCCTCTTCTTCACCCAGCAGTCGCGCACCACCATCATCACAGGATCGCCGTCGACACCCGGTCTTCACGCAGCAGTCGCGCACCACCATCATCACAGGACCGCCGTCGACACCCCAGCCGTCGCGCACCCCGTATTCCAGCCGGCGGCTTCTCCTTCTTGGTAAGTTTCTTTGTCCTCTCTTGGTAATTTCAACATTAACTGTGAATTCTTGGTACACAAAGTCGAGTAGCTTTGTTGATACTTTTATGCTTAGTCTTCTTAATATCAATTTGTTCAAGAATACTTGTATGCAGTCCGTGATACTTTTATGCTTAGTCTTCTTTATGAAGTGGTTTTTAATAAGCCAATATTGAGTGTAGGTAATGTAGATATATTATATAAATTGACCAAAACAAACAATTTGACAATGGAAAACTAATTGAGTTACTACTATTTACAAACTTTGGTTTGATAATATACGAAAATTATTGGCTTATTATTTTAAAAATAGATTGTGTAGTCACGAAAATTATTGGCTTATCATATTAATTACTTATGGAATCAAAAGAGAAAAAAGAAATTGGGTTGATATTATGAATACTAGGTCTTGATATTATGTTAGTTGATGAAATTGGGTTGTTAGAAACGATTCATGAGTCAACAAACGATTCATGAGTTTATGTTTGAATTAATAATCATTTTTAGTTATAAATACTAGGTATTGATATTATGTAGTTGATGAAATTGGGTTGTTAGAAACCTAAAGTTTGCTTATTTTAATTAGTTGTTTTTTATGTTATCTAGTGTTTTTTCTTATCTTCTGTTGTTACTGGGATGATTATGTGTTAGTTCATTTTTTTAGTTTCTAACCATTATGGTTTTTTAGTTATAGATCTCTAAGCATGTCGTTTAATCGAGAATGGATGTATACGATGAGAACCGCTAGTAATGGTGTTTTCAATCCTGCATTTCAACAAATTGTTACTTATTTCTTGGATTTTGCATACGCTAATGCAACTAATATTAGAAGCACGACTATCGAAGGGATGGAGGTCTTTGTAATTAGATGTCCGTGTGCAAAATGCAAAAATCGTTATTACGAGAAGAGAGACTCTATTGAGTATCACCTATACGACAAAGGATTCATGAAGAATTATTTGATATGGGATAGGCATGGTGAATCATTTACAACACAAGATATGGGTCAATGCTCAAACCCAGGACCGTCTCAACATATGGGTCATCACATAGATCGTGTAATCCATGAAGAAGCTGATGAAGATCTTGGTGAATTTACCGGATATGATCAAATGATTATGGAAAGCATGCATCAAAATCAATATATTATTATCAGCAGGGACCACAACCTGCAAATCAAACAACCCATGCATACTATAATATGTTAGAACAGGCGAATAAGCCTTTGTGGGATGTGTGCAAAAAGTCTAGCACATTTTCCACCACCACCAGATTGTTGCACTGGAAATTAGAGTGTAATGTTTCTGACTCAACTTTTGATAAATTACTTTTGATATACAAAGACAGTCTACCTGTTGGAGATACTCTACCTAGAAACTATTACGAGACTAAGAAGATGTTGAAGCCATTCATTTTTATCATTTATATTTAATAAAATGTATTTAGATTTTTATTTGTATCACCCGTAAACATAATTTTATTTCATGGTATAATGAACTATGGTTATATGTTGTTCACGCATGTATATATATGTGTTAGGCTAACCTAATTTATATTTGTATGCACATGTAGTTCCGACAACAAATGCGGAATGAAATGCAACAACAGGTTGATGAGATCAGAAGAAACATGCGTGAGGAGATGCAGCAACAAATGCGAGCGGAGATGCAACAACAAATGGCCTCTTTTTTGAAAGAATTTAGTAAAAATTCAGACAATCATTCATCATAGTGTAGTTTAGTTTAGTTAGTTAAATTATCGTATTGTTCTTGGATTATGTAAACAATATTTGTTTGGATTTGTGTAATTGGACTTAGATTGTGGTTGAATGGTTTATTTGAATTGTATTAAGTTGCAAACAGGTAAAAAAAAGTTGGATTATTTTATTTTAAAATTAAATTTTCTGTTCAAAGGAAAGTTATCGCAAGTTTGTTGCAAAAGGACAAAACAGATATTGTTGTAACTTTGTCGCAAAAGTTTGTCGCAAATTTGTTGCAAACACTTGTCGCAAATTTGTTGCAAACCTTTGTCGCAAATTTGTTGCAAACCTTTGTCACAAACTTGTTGCAAACTTTTGTCGCAAATTTGTTGCAAAAGTTTGACGCAATGTTGTCGCAAACATTTGTCAGAAGATTGTTGGTATTCTGCCACAAAATACTTGTCGTAAACCTGTCGTAAAAACTGTCAGAAAGTTGTCGCAAAAGTTTTGCAACAAGGGTTTTTGCGACAAAGTCATTTTTGATGCAAACTTGTCGCAAAACATGTTTTGTGACAATTTTGCAACAACCACGTTTGTCGTAAAAAGCAGAGTTTTCTAGTAGTGAGCGTCGTACGTTTGCCTTTCAAAAAAGAAGTAATATTAATACTGGTCTACGTCTTATATACAACGAGATGTCTATTACAAAAGGATAATTAGTAACTTATTGGTAAAAAACAAATGGCCGATTTGGATGCATTTCCTTGCATATCATGAGAACTCAGAGATGTAGCTAAACGTCTATCACTTTTTTATGTGATGTTGAATTTTATGCAATTAAGTTTAATTAATACACAACTTATGACAAAATTACTAGTGTCATATACTCATATGATCCTTTTCAGTGTTTTATTATTATTATTATTTATTTTTTATAAAGTAAATGTAATAGACGTCCATCACTCTTTATGTTGATATGTTCTCTCTAATAGTCTACAAGATTTGTGAGTTGTTTGCAATTCTTAGCTTTTATGTGTGAGATTTTTTATGTTGTGTATTTCAAAATTGAACCTTCAAGTTAAGTAATTATTTCCGAAATAGTTTTAATATTCAATTAATTTTCTTTAGAAACAACTTAAGTAATTATGTAGAAATCTTATACATTATTATTTACAACTTAATTTGGAGGTGCAAGAAGGTGGTGGTTGGGGTGGGTCAGTCTGCATGAAATTATACTTACAAAATAGTTACCATGTTTGCACCTCTCCAACTAACATACTTTTTGGAATAGTTGCATTTTGTGTGATTCCAATTATATCCACCATTTTTTGAAGTTCAAAATTATTTTTAATCTCTCATATTTACATATACATATATATGATGATTTTTTGTTAAAAAGAAAAATAAATGGTTTATAGTTACATGTATATTATATAAGTAAAACTCAAAGTTGAATATTTTAGCCCATGAGGGAAAACCGAGATAGGTTTATAAATGTGCCCTAACTATATATCATACTAACCCTAGAATTGATGGAATGTAATATTTATAAAACTAAAGACTAACAATTAATAAACCAATAACTTCAATTTAATAAAACATTCATACTTTAATCTATCTATTATAATAAAACTAAGTTAGAGCCCATGTATTATATGGGTGGAATAAATAAAACATATCAAAATCATTAGTTTTTTAAATATTTTATTTTCTAAATTTAATTAGCTATTGGTGAAATAAAAATATAATAAATATTTAAAAGTTATAACAAAAAATAAAATCTAAAATTATTACTCTATATTTAAAGATAAAATAAGTCTAAAATCATATAATTTAGTATATATCAATAAATTATTAAAAAAAGAATATTTATATTTTAGATGTTTAATATTTTAATTTACTTATTTAAAATAATTATCATTTAATATGAGAGAGACAATAAACATAAATATATATGTATATATATATTTGTTTTAAGATATTTTAGTAAAAAAGGAAAGTCAAATTGATTATTTTTATAATTTTCGTATTTATTATGAGAGAGAGGCGGGAAAATGATTTTTCGGATATGCTAAAATGATGACACGTGTCATTTGATATGCTAGATTGATGACACGTGTCAAAAGAAAACCTTCTTTTATTATATGTTATAGATAAGGTTTTAGGTGGACACTTGATATAATTTTAGACATCATATTTGAAATTTACTCGTTTCTTTCTTCTATTAAATATTTATATTAACTACTAATAATTTTATTTAATTTTTTAGATAGATTTATATTAATAAATCAAGAAAGAAATCTTTTAATATTTCTAAGGAAACATATTTTGTAAAATAAAATTATTTTCTAAAACATCTAACATTTATAGAAATACAAAATATTTTAAAATCGATGGCGTTAAAAATTATAATTTTTTAAACAAAAATATGTTAATAATAATATTAAAATTGACATTTTTTTTAAAAAAAAGCCTTGTTTTGAAACAAAACATTTACTTTTTTTTTGAAAAACAAAAAAATAATAATAAAAATTAAAAAATAATATCATTATTTTATCACTTATAATTCTTATTCATTCGTAATTTCAATCATATCTTATTTTAAAAAATTATTTTATAATGAACTTGGTTTTCATTACCAACTATTAAAAAAATTATTTGGTAAATTCGTATAATACACGAGATACTAACTTATGTATGCAATATGTTAAAATGTTACATATATCACATGTATCATCAATGATACACTCATATGTTATTGATGATACACAAATGGATGCATTAATGCAAAAATTATATTTGCTTTCTTTAAAGCATTCGTACTTTGTTGATCAAAACATGAATTGTTGAGAGTTGTATAGTACATTCGGATTGAAATAGTTTAGCGGTTCAATCCATTGCATCATTTTCACATACGAATTTCACGTGTGGAAATTCTGGGAAAATCAAAATCTATTCATTTTTTAATGGAAACATTTCATAAAATTAAAAATAAAAATAAAAAAAACTTCAAGTTGACTAGGTCAGCTCAACTCCTACTAAGGGCTCTTCCTCTTAAACCTACCCCCGAAACCCCGCCAAGGGGCATCACCCTATAACCAATGAGTTCTAATATCGGAAATCATAATGAACTCATCCAAACTAGTGTGACCTTTGTATTTTCGAACTAGTTTGATGAATATTATGATTAGATTGGCCACTTGATCAATTTAATTACACTAATATATCTAACACTCTTAGTCAATTTAATTACACTAAGATATCTAACACTTCCATAATAAAGTGTGTGTGTTGTTGCGTACACTATATGTGCTACTAACGATATTTTTCTAGTGTGTACATTGCAGCATAGGGTACCACATGTGTACCCATTCTATTTTGGTATATGCATTCTCGCATACATTACATATGTTAGTGATGCATGATAATTACACTACATAAAGGTTTTCATGATATATTTTTGTATATATTAGTGATTACAATATATGCTCTCTTAAAAGTGTTGATGATGATATAAATGCTACTTCAGTTTAGTCCAAGTTCACGATGTATTTTGATTCAAAATTAACCGATTCATTTGTTGTTTCTATTGTTTCCATTTCAATTTGCCCTCCTTTGATATGTTCTCTAACTTTTTAGTATTCCTTTTTGCACAAGACACGGGACAAGAGTTAACATAAAAGTCTAATATTTGTTAGTAGAAATTACGTAAACTGTGATTAAGTAGAAACATAAATAACAATTAATTTCTGTTATTGGCTTACTTTACGAACGAAACTTGAAATTTAATATAAACATAATAAGCGAAAAGTAAATTAAAAAGTATATTAGTAGTACTAAAAAATTACCATTATAGAAGTTATCGAATTTCATGCACGTTGCTAAATAATATATGTGAATTAAAGTATTGAGTTCTAAAACATTAAACAGAGCCTCTTAAATTTAATAAATGCTTTCAAATTGTACTAGTTGTTTTACTGTTACAAAGATATAACTAATTTTGTTGACAATCTATTTATTAAACAACCTGTAGATGTTTAAAAACTAGGCAAATGCTAGTTAAAAACATAAAATAGTTGACGTAATTGATCATTTAACCACTTAAAAATCTTTTTGTTGATTAAAATTTAAATGTTTGCATTGTTGGTCACTGCATAGGTGATTAAAATGCACGTATTGTAAACTATACTCCAATGTATTCATTGACGATTATACACATGCATTTTAATATTGTGTATGCATTGGTGACATTGTATGTGTTAATGATTGTACTTTTATGTATGTTGTTGAGATTTATATACGAGCTCTAGAAAATGTAAAAACAAAAGCTATAGAGGCACGTAACATTTTTAAACACTTTATAACTCTCACCAAGGATTCATTTCCATAGAAATTAAGAAACCAAAAGAACAAGCATATGTTGTTTAAGAACTTCAACCTTTTATGTGTGTTCTCGGCTAATTGATGAAGTAGATTATAAGGAACTAGGTTCGTGGGTCGATTTGTATGTAGTTCCAAAAAGAAAGAGAGATTTGATTCATTATAAGGAACCAGCAAAATGCAATATCCAACCGGAGATAGCATTTCAAGTTCTATTGATAGTAAATTATTCTTTCTTATGAATCCACTTTTGTATTTGTAATCTTTCCCATGTCTGGCTTGTTTTCTTTAAGCGGATTTTGTTTATATTGATATTTTGCCTTTCAAAAAATAATAATAAGGAACCAGGTGCTTCTCTGTATCCACGAGCATTTGACTGTTCAAGCACGCTGATATTTACTAAAATCAAGCTCAAACTAGTAAATCTAGCAATTCTTCGTCGAAAACTCGAAATTATTGTAGACCATGTAGTTCAATTCAAGTATCAAATGAAAGTGAAAATAGTTGCAAATAGTTGCTATGAGAATTATTTCACCCAACACATGGGAGTTCATATTCTTTTTTACTTGTTTTTACTTTTCAAAATCAACTCCATTTTTATGGCATGATGATGTGAGGGGCCCATCATTAAAGTTTATAAAAATTTGATTTTTTGCCCAATTATAGGCCCATTCCAAAAATGAAACAGCAAATCGTACAAGAAGCGGCCAATTCATTCGATTTCATTTACTTGTTTATTTTTTATTTCGGCTGACCGCGCTGACCGGATTGACCCGGCTGACTCGATCAGTGGGTCAGCCTGTTTGTTTTATAAAAATGATGCTGCTGACCGAGTCACTTGGGCTGACCACCCTTTATTTTGTGACTGACCTGGTCAGAGGTGCTGACCGAGTCAAGTGATGAGTGACTCGGCCCTCCTTGCAAACAACCCTTAAGTCATATTGCAATACTAAAACATTTAAAGAAAAAGGTGAGTTAACATATGGTTTTGAGGTTGGAGGGGTGGTATCTTTTTATCCGCAACAATACACAAACTTACTATAATAGGTTGTTATTATTTTTATTTACACTCCCCTCAAACTTACTATCCTGAGTGAAGGAGGTGGTACCCCCCTACCCATTACATTGTCTTAAAAAAAATTAAATACAAATTAATCAGTTAAAATAATATACATTCAAAATAAAATTACAAATAAATACATAAAATTAAAACAAATAAAAAAATAAAACCCTTAAAACATTATTTTGACCAAACTACTCCTCGTCCAACATCGTGATGTTCAAGTTGGTTGCAGTATGTTCTATAAGATCAATCGGAGTCTAAAAATGTGCATTTGGTGGAATCGGAACTCGTTGGTGGTGGTTATGGAAGGATGAAAGTGTCTCATTTTGTTGTGTAGGTAAAAATGTTTGGAAGAAATTTACTAAAACTTTTATAGAATAAAGAACATTGTTTAAAAATTAATGGTTCAGTTTAAGTAGAAAATACATGGGGGAGTTTTTTAAAAAGAAAACACCAACAGTAAAAAATAGAGGGAAAAAAACCTTTGTCAAACGATCAACTCGCTAGGCTTCAACGAGTTCATATACCCACTGACTCTACCCGCCTGAGTGGCAACGGTGTGCTATGAAACCCACCATACCCGCGGGTGTTACCCGAGTTCCACCCCTTCTAGCCTAACATATGAAAGCTATGAAACTATCAGGACGTCGCACGCTCTTAAGTTACGTGTCATAATTGCACATAAATTACATGTATAAAGGCCGACTAAAGTTTAGCTCTCGCTTTAAATCACAGACTAAAATTTAGCCCTTGCATTTAGCAGCAAGCTAAAGTTTAAGCACTTCCCTTTTACCACTATATAAAACTTAGCCGATCCTTTTCCCAAAAGACTATAATATAGCCATCATTTACATATGCATTGATTTGATTTTTTTAACAACAAATGTATCATTTGATTAGCTGTTTTCATAAACTCTCTATTACTTTTTATGTTTTTTTCCTGAGAATTTTCAGCCTCGTCAGCCATATAAGCTAAAATACATTAGATAAAAATTTTCTAGAATTTTCCCTAAATAAAATATATTTTACTTTTTCTACGAGCTAGATAATACAGTTATCTATTCAACACCTTCTAATTTACACTAACTTATTATAATAATAAACGGGATTCAAACATTTTAATTTTTATAACAAAACTTCATCATACTAACTTCAAATAGTTTACGATCCGATCCGACCCCACCCCATATATTATATTATATATATTTTTTGTTAGAAGTATTTGCATTTTGTTAGAGAAAAACACCTAGTGGGTCCCACTACAAACACCCAGTAACAAACTTGCCCTTTTATTCGCTTCAATTCCCCCTACTCCCAACCTACTTCTCCTCCTTCAAATATCCTTCTTTCTCATTCATTTTCTTCACATCATCTTCTTCAACCTCTGTTTTTTCTCACAAAAATCATACAACAACTTAAAACCAAACCATGTTAGTAACCCCCGAAATGTACGAAGGAACCGCGTGTTACGATCCGACTCACCTCGACTCCCTAATCGATCACCAAGACGACACCAATTTCACCTCCATTGACGCCTCAACAGACTACCACCTCATCAACATTGAAATTGAAAACCACAACCAGATCATACACGATCTCAATTGGGCCAATCATCATTCTCACAACCAAATTCACCTCGAAAACGACGCGAATTGCTTGCAGAATATGTCCTTGATCGCCCCCAATCCGCCCCCGCCGGATCTTCTCAACCTGTTTCAGCTGCCGAGATGTTCGAACCCTTCCATCTCGTTCTCCAACCCGGCGGGGACGGGGGCGGATCAGACGTATGATCCGCTCCTCCCCTTGAACCTCCCGCCACAGCCCCCGTTCTTTAGGGAATTGATTCATTCCCTACCGAACGGGTACGGCGGGGGGTTGATTTTGGGGGAAATGGATGTGGAGAGAGATCATCATCACCATCAATTGTATCATGATGGTGATGGGATATTGAAATTTAGTAGAGATATTAATGGCATAGTTGGAAATCAAGAGATGGTAAAGATACTAACATTTTGCTACTGAAAAACATAGAAGACAACAATTGAATGATAAGTTTGATGCTTTGAAGAATTTGGTACCAAATCCCTAAGGTATGAGAATTTGGTTACAACATTTGTAGAATATTATCAGTGAATTTGCTGATCAGGTTTTATTGGTATGAGCCCACGAGTCCATTTTGGTTTTTATGATAATTTAAACTGGACTTATGAGCTCCACCCTAGTTATAATCAATGTTAAACGTTAGTAGCATATTGGAATAATTATATGATGTGGTATGGTGTTATCCAATTATGAATTTCGGTTTGATCATGATGTTTTGAAAGGCGGATCGAGCATCGGTGGTGGGAGACGCGATTGATTACATAACGAGCTCAAACGAACGGTAGAGGAGCTCACGATTCTTGTGGAGAGGAAAAGGTGCAACCGAGGAAGGATGAAGAAACACAAAGGCGAAAATGATTCGACTTTGGATGTCGAGAGCATCAGCACCAGGCCCAATGGGCCTGGTGGTGGTGATCTTGACCGACAAGGGTATAATGGTAACTCGACTTCTGCATTGAGGAGCTCGTGGCTTCAACGAAAGTCGAAGAACACTGAAGTCGATGTTCGAATCATTAGCGATGAATGTAATATCAAATTGGTTCAACAGAAGAGAATCAATTGTTTGTTGTTTGTTTCCAAAGTTCTTGATGAACTTCAGTTGGATATTCATCATGTTGCTGGTGGGCTAATTGGGGATTTCTACAGTTACCTATTTAATACCAAGGTACAAGTGTTTAAAGCGTATCTACGCAGTAATGGGTTGTACGTTACAAGTTACAACCATCAATTGCATAAGTTCTTTTATTATTATAATTTTTGGTTTTTGATGTATGATTTTAAATGACATTTTTTGAATGCAGATTTGTGAAGGGTCATCGGTGTATGCAAGTGCGATAGCAAATAAGCTACTTGAGGTGGTGGAGAGACACTATGCAAGCATCCCGGTAGCTACCGGCTACTAGGTAGGAAAATCTTTAACGTATAACTACTAGTGCGTAACATATAACATTTACTGATTAATGTATAAGTCATTAAAAACATCCTAACTACGGACGTATACAAGTTTTTTTATAAAAGTGTCATAAAAGTTAAATGACGCAACTAACCACGCATAAGCTACAACAATGAATGCATTATGTACTACCCAAAAAAAACATTAGGATCTTTGAGTGACGGATCCAAGGATTTTAGGCGGGTAAAAACTATAGAGAATTATAAAATATTATAATAAATCATTAATTCATCTAGGCACTTTTTTCATTTTGAAAAGTTTTATCATATGTTTTACTTTTTGACCATTATCTTGATGTGCAAATCCACGTTAACGTTTGGATGAAGCGCGTCACTCGTTCAAAATTTGTTTATGTGACAGAAGAGGTCGTCTTGATCTCAAGCTTCATCATACATCTAGATATTAGTGAGTGAGCATTTGACTTGCAATCAATCTATAGGTCCATATGACGTGTGGTGTAGATTGTAATGACTTTAGGATTGTTCGTGGACTCGTGGTCTTTAAATAAGGTATAGTACGTAATTGTCCCCGTAATTACTAGGTAAAAAGAATCAACAAGGTACAAGTAGTTTTGCATAAGGTGCAACTCACTCAACATTTGTAATATAGTAAACCTAAAAAGGTCCATCTAATATCACAATTGACATTTGTCATTTGCTAGACTTTATAACATAATACTTTTCAATTGCTCAGTTTTTCTCTCAAATTGTTTTTGTTTTTAACATTACTAGATAAATAAAACATTATATTTCTAGTTTTGGGTACCATTTTCACGGGGTAACACACTATGATTTCTAATAATTCAAAATAACTACATGTATATTAGTGAATAAAATGATTCCTAAGTATTTGGGTTTTCACTGTACTTAATCCTATATATACACACGTGTCTCTCTCTTGTACATAGGGTAGGGTCAAATAATAATTGATAGGCATGTTAGTTGTAAAATCACTACTAACTATGTTGTTTTCACTATTATATTAATATATTTATTTACCACTAAATTTTCTTTATTTTATAAGTTTATACCAAGTTCACCACAAGCTTTTTAACAACAAATTTTATTATCAACAAAATAATCACTAAAACTATACAATACACGATTTGAACTCTCATACACTTGGTTAAGGAGTACATCTTACCATCAAGTTATCCTCTTAATGATCGCCCATCACATACTCAGTAGCGGAGCTTGAATGATAACATAAGGGGGTCAGAAGTCCCGGGAACCCAAATTAGAAGAGTCGGGCGAAAGTCTCGAACCCAATTAAGAGGGGGTCGGACTCAATATGTATAAAATTTTCAGTCGATATTGCATAAATTTTATACATTTAAGCGAAAATACCCCTAAGGCCAAACAATACTTCGCCGCTGCACATACTTTGTTTAAAAATAATTGTAACAAAGAATAAATTAATTTTGATAAACTCCAGATATTTAAGGAGCTAATTTGGTGCTATTTTTATTGCAGTAACAAAAATGACCTTCAAGATGTGGAACTAACACCAGCAAAGGAAGTTTTTAGAGAGCTTGCTTGGTTTTATCATTTAACAACACAAGGAAGTATCACTGATTAGTTATTAGAAAATAAAGGCAGGGGTAGTTTGGACAATAACAAAATATTTATCTAAATAATTTATTGTGGAATTTGTTTTTTATATGGTCACACGCTTAAAACTTTAAATACATAAATATAAAAATGGAATTTGAAATCGGATAATTATAAAAATATAATAGAAAATAACAGTTTTATATAAATAGTTCTTGTATATGCATGTATCATTTAAAAAGGAAAATTAAGAAAGTAATCTTTCAAAAAAAAAATTTAAAAAGGAAAATTCATTTCTACAAACATCATTGTGAGACAACAAAACATTATCATATGATGTTTAGACTTGTCTTTTGGGTTTGGTATAGACGCATATGATGTATCATTAGATCATTAGTTGTGGTTAATATGCTAAAACTCTCTGCAACGCTAACAGTTGTCATTTCCATAAACAATACTAGTTAACATGACATATCAACTTTTCACTAACTTTCAACCATCATTCCTACAAACACATCTAAATCCTAACATTATCATTCCCACAAACAACTATTTATTTTCACATGACCATTTCTTTTCATTTATTTTAACCATCATTCCTACAAACACATCTAAACCCTAACATTATCATTCCCACAAACAACTATTTAGTTGTCATTAAACTAAATACAACTAACAATTAACTAAATAAAACCTTCATTGATTAAATAATATTTGATAAAACTAAATAATTAAACTAAAAAAACAAGAGGGTTTGATTCATTAATTAAACAATTAACTAAATAAAACCTTCATTAATTAACCATGTGTTGTTGACTCCTAAGATTGTGAGCACTTCTGAACTAAAGGGTTTGATTCATTGTAGTACTCCTCTACCATTGCCCAAAACGCTTGATTGTTTTGGTTGTTGCCAACGATTGAATTTACAGAAATTGATACTCAATCTTTACACATTAACACTTCATCATCTAGTGACCACTTCTAATGATTAACCTTCTTAAGTTTCTTTCCCTTTCTTTTTGGTTGGTGTTTTTTTTGGTATGATGAAGGTGAGGGTGATTCGGTATTGGGTGTTAGTGTTTGTTGATTCTGTGATTCAATCATCTGCTTGTATTTGAGAAAGACTTGGTATTGTTGAAATTCTTCAACCTGGTTAGTTTGAGGTAAAGACGAAAATTAAGAAAACCTAACCTGTTGAAACTGAGTGAAACCAAATTGTGAAAATTAGGATTGTTGGTATGGAGGAGTGTTTGGATTTTGAGGTGGTGGTTGATTTGGTGGTTGTTGAACAGAAAGTGGTGGTTCGTTGTCTGGATTCTTCATTTGAGTTGAATTTGATGAGCCATTGTTTGCTTGATCAATAGCTTGTGAAATTTAGGTGGTTGGTATCCCTGATCATTCAGAACACGATTATACCTTGCTGATTTCTCTATCTCTGAATCGAACACTAATGATAATTTTCTACCCAAGTATCGGGTATGCGTGCAATGACTAAGTGATATCGATAATCAAGACTTAACGAGTCTTAATACACAATAAATATTCAATTAACAACCAAAACTTTACAACCATACGATTCGTGCAAGATCATATGACGTTTAAATCAAGATTAACCAAAACAATTGTTTAAATAATCAAAACACAAGTTAAACTTATAAAAGAACTTAACGGGTTATAAAGTTTAATCTCAACACAAACGAAAACCTAATCACATAAAACCTATTACCTGAAATAGATCACGAGAAGATTAGCCGTTAATCGTTCTTGAGTGATATTCAAAATCGTTGTTGATTTGCATAACAAATGATTGTATGTTGTCCGAGAGAGGTGGAATGGTGAATCAATGGCTAGAAACTCTTAAAATTCGTCTCAAATCGTCCTAGGTCAAATGGGGGGCAAGTGGTGGATGAAACATAACAAAAACACGGTTTTATAGGTGGTCTATGAACCTAATGTAGCCTATGCTGGGTACTTTTCTGTTGTTCTGAAGTTGGAGCTAGTGTAGCCTACAGTTGCTACAATAAGCAACGGTGTGAGCTTTTCTGTTGCACTTTAAATCTTTGTTTCTTAACTCATCAAATTCATTGTTTCGCCATATAAGATTTCAACTTGATCATTTTACCTACAAAATCACTTCAAACTCCTAGTTAACCTATTCCACACAATCAAATGCATAAATACGAGTAATCATACTTAATATTTAACATTTAAACACTTAAAATACCATACTATGTTGGAGAGAGTCTAAACGGATTCGAGATCACATGCGACACGGTGTGGTTTAAATGGGTTTTTTTTGGTTATTAGTTTATATGGGTCTTTTTGGTTATTCATGATGGCTATGGGAGTTTCACATCTCAATAACTATTGGGCAATTTGAAAGAGGTTTATATGAATAAACATGGTCATATAATCAAGATTAGGGGTACAAAGAAAGATTGCATCTTTGATTTGGTTTTGAGTAACTTCGATCTGTTTATTATCACCATCGAAGCCTATTAAGGAACTTCAATCTGTTTATCATCATCAATACGTTTTATCACCTTCCATGAACTACGTTGGAACAGGTTGTTGACGACAGTTGACGGTGGAGGTGGAGGCTAACGGCTAGTTAAGGTTGTTAGGTGGTCGGAACAACTGAACAAAGTGGGTTGAAACAGTATGGGGCTATGATTTATTTTTTTAACAAGAACATATTGGTCTTTTTACAATAATTTAACAAGAAAAGATGGATGGAGTGGACTAGCTTTAAATGAAACAAAAACAAAACCAAATTAACCACATAATCAAATTTAAACTAATGAATATAAATAACATGTTTCAAGCTACAATAACTAAATATAATATATACTTTAGCATTGGGTGGGGTTGGTCTCAGGGGCGTCTCAATAGGCTTCGACCTCAAGCAACCGTTTTGGCCTCATTTTATAGTTATTTTAATGAAAGAAAAGTAAGAAAGTTATGAACTTGAGTTTATTTAAGTAGAAAAAAGAAAAGAACTAAAAGGAAAATGAGATCTAAAATCAATCTCTCTAATTTATAAGGGAATGAAGAGAAAAGAAAGGAAACGAAAAAAAAGAAAAGAAAGGAAAGGAAAATAAAAGAAAGTTTTTTTTTTTTTTTTTCCTGTTCATAAGTAAACTCGGGAACACATCGTAAAATTATGCACCCAAGAATTTGACCACTAGGGTATAAGGAAATGAAAGAACTGAAATGTCGTTCTGATTTCTGCAATCTTTAACAATGAATCGTCGATCAAATCTAATCGAGAAGGAGAAATGATTGCTATTTCCTCAATTGATTCACTTTACACTACTTGCCTTGCTTTTAACCTGTTCGAGCCATCAACTGACTTTTTATAAATCGATTTTCTGTTTCCTTCTGTACATTTGAGAGTCTAGACTTCTAGCCTTTGTAAATCGGTTTGAAGGGGAAGAACATCAGATCAAAGGAGTTGAACATCTGGTTGAAGGAGTTGAACATAAGTTCAAGATTGAAGCATTCTAATGTTTTGTTTGTGATCGTTTTGTTGTTCAAGTCTTCTCCTTGTCTAATCCGCTTCTTCACATGCTTGGTAAATCTTTTAACCCTTTTACTTTTAATCAGCTATACGATTGTTTGAATGTTTACTTGAGTACATGTTTTTTATGATTTAATTGCTTCTGATTGAGTGTTTTTTTAGATGAGTTGCTTCCGTTGTTTCGGTTCGAATATGGTGATACATGCCTTTAGTTGTTTTATTACTTTTTTGATTAATTGCTTGTTTTTTTATTATTTGATTTTTGTAACTTGCTTTTGTTGCTTCTATTTAATAAAAAACTTTAATTGTTTGTTGCTTTTGTAGTTTGATGGTTTTGTTCTATTTTTTTATGAATTTTGATTGATTCTGTGAATTAAGTTATGTTTGATCATTTTTGCTTGAACTGAGTAAGCTACTAAGCTTTTATGAACTGGGTTAGCGGTCCCGGTCCACGGTTCGGCTTTCCTTTTGTAAATGATTATGGGTCGGTTTTGGTCCGATTACAATTAAGAAAAAAAAAATAGTTGGGTTTTTGCTTTTTAGATGTTAAATAGGTTGTTTTTGAACACTAAAAATGTAAAAAAAAGTTTTACTAGCATATAATAGAAGTGTTAAGACACGCGAACCGACTCGTGAAAACTAAGACCGATCCGTGTATGGGTTAGCGGTTCGGTCCACGGTTCGGCTTTCCTTTTGTAAATGGTTATGGGTCAGTTTCGGTCCAAACCCATGGGTATGAGCTCAGTTTCGGTCCGATTACAATTAGGAGAAAAAAAGAGTAGGGTTTTTGCTTATTAGATGTTAAATAGGTTGTCTTGAACACTAAAAATGTAAAAAAAAAATGTTTTACTAGCATATAATAAAAATGTTCAGATAAATGAACTTTTAGTCGGTTATAGATAAATACTATTGCACGCTACACCTAAATTAGCTCATAAAAGAGTCATAATAACAATTAATGTATAGTTTGTATTTTAGTATGGTACCAATTTGTCTATGTTACAATAACGAGTCTAAGAAACAAATCCATTGATTGATTTCGTTTATATTTTTAAGCTTCATTTTTCTCCTGACAAAAAGCACGAGTGACGAGCCTAAAAAAATATTTGCGGTCCGGACTAGCATATTATGCTGAACTGGCCCGTTTAACTCGGTTCGGTCCAGCCCAAACCGTATGTAAATGGTCCGGTTCTCTGTTCTTTATATAAACCACTTATCAGTTTCGGCCATATAGCCTTTAAATTAGCCGTTGAGTTTAAAAAAAAATATTTAACCATATAAATACTCATACACATACACACTATTATCTACACAAGTACACATATTTACACAAACACAAACACAAAATATTGTCATGGATACCCGAATGTCAAAAACTATTATTAGCAAAAAAACCCGAGGTGATAACTTGGAGTACGAGAGGTTATACACCACAACCTTATATACCACAATCATCACCACCACATTACGGATACCCACCACAAGGGTATTCACCGCAACCTCAACCGATGTTTGATCCATTTGTATAACAAAAACGTTTATAGAACCGCACGATCACATCACCGGTCCAATGTTGCAAATAATATTGGCCCGGAAACAAAAACTAGCAGAGAAATATAATTAGCCTTGTGATTTTTAGTTTTATATTTTTAGTATTTTTTATTGTATTTGTATTTGTATTTTTTATTATTTGAATTATTGTAATTTTATTTTTTAATAGAAGTTAATTTTCTTTTGAATTATTTTAATATTAAATAAAAGTTTTAGGCTAGTTAAGGGTTGTATTTCTAGCTTTTTAAATGTTTCAGGGTAGTTCAGGATACTTGTGATTTATCAGTATGTGATTGATGGATTACAGATTAGTTCAGGGTAGTCAGTGTGTAATTAATGGATTACAGATTAGTTCAGGGTAGTCAGTGTGTAATTAATGGATTACAGATTAGTTCAGGGTCGTCCAGGTTATAACGTAGAGAAGTATCTAGTGTAGTAACATCTCTTCGTTCACGGTGACTCGGTTGCCAACGACCCCCCAAAAAGGACCATCGCCGCCCCACCCTCGGCGGTGCACCGCCTCAACCACCCAAATAGTAAATGCCACCGGCGGTCACATCACCACATCACTACTTTCAGTTTGTTTTTACTCATCCTGCGCAAGTTAAGCACGGCGCACTTTAAGCATAGCGCACGTTAGTCTTCACCACCACATCACCGCTAGATCTCCAATTCCGCCGCATGCATCTCACTCTCACCCCACCTTTATCTTCCCCAACCCTAACCCCTCAATATTATTATTATTATTCTCTCCGCCACCGCCGCCACCACCACCACCACCGGCGCCGCCGTAGGCCGTAGCCATGGCCACCTCAAATCCACCTTCCACCCCTCAACAGCCACCACTCGCCCTCCCACCACCGGCCCCCCGCCGCTTTCCTCCGCCGTGCTGGTCTAACGACGACACGGTGGCGTTGATTCAATCGTATCGTGATAAGTGGTACTCTCTCCGGCGAGGGAACCTACGCGCCACCCACTGGCAAGAGGTCGCCGACGGCGTCGCCGCCCGGTGTCCATCAAATAACCCACCGAAAACCGCCGTTCAATGCCGCCACAAGATGGAGAAGCTCAGAAAACGATATCGTTCCGAGATCCGACGAATCGGAAACACCACAAAGGAGCACAAGTATATGTCATCGTGGGTTCATTTTAAGATAATGGAGTCTATGGAATTAGGGTTTTCTGTTTCAGATCTCAACAATGCAGATGAAGATGAGGATAATGAAGAAGAAGAAGAAGACGACGACAAATTGATGTTGTATCCTACAGGAATCAAACAAGCAATTGATCTCCCTCTCAATCGACGGTACAACGCTGCCGGAAACGGAATTGGGGTTAGGGTTAAAATCCCTAATTCTGCCGCCGTGACACCGCCACCGTCGGCTACATTGGGTGATTATCCTCCGCCTATGAACCCTAATTACGGTGGTGATGGAGGGCAGAGTGATGGTAATGTGATGGACGAGATGGTGTTAGCGATAGAGAAGTTGGGAGATGTGTTTGTGAAGATGGAGAAGATGAAGATGGAGATGGCGCGAGAGCTCGAATCGATGCGAATGAAGATGGAGATGAAGCGGAGTGAATTGATTCTCGAATCGCAGCGGAAGCTTGTGGATTCGTTTTCGGAAACAGTGATGAAGAAGATGAAGAGAATGCATACACCAGAATCTTTAGCAAGAAGCTCTCAATGAATGGTTTAGGATGGTAAGATGTTAATAATTGATGTTTTGTAGTAGTTTAGATTACAGATTTTAATGTTTCTTGTTAATGAAAGGAGTTGTTGATCATGAAATCCACTGGTTTCAACTTTCAATCTCATTTTCTTGTAATTTTTGCTCAGTTTGTGTAGCTTATAAAAGGCACTAGCTTTAGGCTATTTAAGACTTGGTTAAATGCAGGTAAAGAAGAACCACATATGAACCATAAACAAGCAAACTGGATAAAAAAGGTCCATCTTATAGTTAACAATTAGTTCCCAAGTAACTAATTATATATACATATATACAAATAAAGGTTGACTTGCATCTACTATGTTAACATCATCTCAAGTAACTATCTAGAACAAGTTTTTGCTAAAAGTAGACGGGTTAGGAACGATCTAGTATGTGCGAAACGATCAAGTTTCCATCTTTTGGACATATCTGCGTTTTTACTGACCTGGCTTGATGTAGAACTGAAGATCAGGCAATAGGATAGTCGGTATCTCAAGCAAGAGTGATAGACGACGAACCCCATGATCATGGTTTATGGAGCTTGAAGCCGAATACTCTTGGGGTGTAGCTTTGTGTTGCTTTTTGCGGCTTCAGGTGGCCATAAGTCATTAAGAACAAGTGAGGGAAGGTGGTTCCGAAATAAGCGCCATCAATATCTATGGCAAGTGAAGGAACAGACTCGTCATAGGGCGCATGACCTCTCTAGATTTTTATCAACATAAGGTTATAGAATGAATTGAGAAACATCATAACAATTCCATTAATTTGAAGTTAATCCTAGACTGACTTCAACTTATTCTACAACTATTCATACAATATGTATATAACAATAGAATGCAAGATATAACAGTGAAATATCATAATCATATAACCACTGCAATTTTGCCCAAAGGGCGCCAAGCATGATCTCTTTTTTTGGTTTTTGAAATCCAAGATTTAATACAATGGTCACAAAATACCATGTTTTACAGGTGTAAGATTCTTTTTTAATTTTTTATAGATAGAATCCAAGATTTAATACAATGGTCACAAAATACCATGTTTTACAGGTGTAAGATTCTTTTTTAATTTTTTATAGATAGAATGGTATATATTATATTGAGTATCAAGTGCATTGGTTACAAAAGTATTTAATTCCAAAATAAGCAGTCCAGCTTTGTATCAAGTAAAATATACTTTACCAAATATCAGAAAACAAAAGAAGTCTTTATTTTCATGGTAACTAATAAGTTTGCCAAATTTTGAGCATATTAATAAGCACATATATATGAAATAAGGGGAGGATACTGCCTTGGTATTTCGATCGAGGGTAGTAGATGTCTTCACACTTGGGACAGTACAGTTTCACAGTACTTGAACGTGGTATGTCCGATTGACCAACAGGAAGGCAAGGCTGCCCGCAGCAATAAACTCTTGGACACCGTCCAAAGTCATAGTTTTTGTATTTCTCCAACTGCAGGATTTCAGAAAATATAAACAAACAAATAAAAGAATATTGAACTCGTGAATCATGAAATAAGAGAGAAAAAAATAGCACAGTTATTATACCATTGCAGATAATCCCTTGGTAGTCAAGATGTAGCGAACATGTATCAAGCCATACAACATCTCTGCTGCAGATTCAACAAGTTCATTCTGCTCTTCAGTGAACATATCGGCTGTTACACAAATCAGAACATTACTAACATAAGGAATACAAAGATGGGTTCAAGAAATCCCACCTAGGAATCAGGACAAAGGTATAGGAATTGTGCGAATAACTTACCATGAGAGGACTCTACATCTAGAATCAGATCAAGCGCATAATCAAAGTACGGAACTTGACTGCTCAACCCACATAGATTAAAATCATCTTCAATGTACTCATCATCAACTTCACAAAAGAATTCATTTCCCCTTAAGTTGCAAAACCATGAAATCCAAGAAGTATCATCCTCATCAGAACCACTAATATCAGACTCCTCACTGTCTGTTTCAGATTCCTCTGCAACACAAACCGCATGTCATACTTCCCACGTAACCAACAACCTAATAATACCACAAGTAAAAAATTGCACGACTTCAAAGTTCAAACAACCACACGTAATTGATGCTAGAGTTCATTTCATAACAAACATCATTATGCTACATTATACAAATCTCTGATATATATGCACGGTTACAGAATTTCATTACCACATCTGAGCACATAACATCCATCTTAAAACTGCATTCCAATATCAACTAGCATTACATCAAGAAACCAATCAAAAGTTTATAACTGCAAACACATCACGTAAAACAGTTACGTCGAATCAAAAGTTAAAACCTGAAACAGAAATCGAATTTCAAGTAATGCAGGTCATTCATTTTACAACATTTTTCCAATACCACATACACATTTGATATTCCTACTTCAATTCAAAAACTATCATCAAACAACATCAAAAATTCACATCATATCACCACCTCCATAGCTGACACATATCACACACAAAAACATAATATTCGACGAAAACAAACCATCAGAGCTCTTGTTTTCGTTGGTGGATGAATGGTTAACCTCCTGTTGAAACAATTTACCACCACCGCCTGTAGAAGTTGAAGCCATAGGCAACTTCTGTTTCTCGTTAAGGTTCATATTCAAAACCCTAACTGTCGACGCCGATGACGTCTTCTCTAAACGTTTATCTACAGCATCATTGATTCGTTTCCGATCCAACGGCCCTAATTCACCTCCTCCCACCATCTCCGACCTTGATAACGAGCTAACACGGTCTCTGTACATGTATATACGTGTATTTTGTGTGTATCTATCGGTGAAGCTTGAATTTGAGGGGGGAAACGAATGAATTGATCAATTTGATAAAAATTGTAAGCTTTTGAATGAATTGAAGATGAATTGATGATAATCTATCATGGAGTTGAAATGAAGAACATGAAGAAGAAGAAGAAGATTTGATTTTGAAGTTGAAACAGAGGAAAATGGATGGTGAAAATTAGGGTTGGTGTATTAGAGATTTTTTTTTAGGGAAATTCTTTTTGTATTTATTTATATAAAATCGTGAATAATAGTTTAGCAAAATGAATTAGGATCTGATTTAAAATATCAAAGCGTATATTGGGAGATGATATTTTAAAAAAAAAATAGTATGTTTAGGAAAGATTTGTCTACACCTACCCTCTCCAGACCCTGCTATCTAGTGGGATATACTAGGTTTGTTTGTTTGTTTTGTTTATTGGTGCACCCATTATCTTCACATTCTCTTTATCTCATGAGCGTTGATGTAAGCATGCATTGAAGTCTTTGATGACCTGCGCATTACGCTTGGATGCTTATGTTTATTACTAAACTCGCCATTTGCGACGGATGTGTTAAAACTTGTAAGACTCAATTTTGACTCTTTGATAAGCTCCATATTTCTGTTCACACTGCTAAGAAATCACATGTAGATGTTATAAAAATAAGTATAATGCAACGGTAAATCCAATATTATATAAAAACATTATGTTTTACACGTTTTAGTCAAAAAGAAAATATAACGAAACCTTGAGCAGCATTAAAGACTAGTAGGTTTGTGTACTAATGACTTTTACATTATGACGAATGACTCGGTTTAAAATAATATCTACACCAATAAGTAAATAAAAACGAATGCAATGACATATTCAAAATTTTATCGACATTAATTTGTTGAGAGCTTTTGTTTGTAACTATTAAAGTAGATATAAATTTAAAAAATCATAATATCATTTAGTGATTTTTTTTCTTCATAATTAACTTATATATTAAGTTAAACTTAGAAAAAAATTTATGAAATAGCAATCAAGTTTTATAGTTTTTCACCTAGATCATTTTATTATTAAACTTTTTTACATTTATTGTACACGTTCACAAGACTAGAATAAAATCAAAGCTTGTTTTAAAAAGAAACACATGTATGACTTTACTAGAACATTAAATAAAATAAACTTGATTAGTAAAGTCACTTAAATAAGAGAATAATTCACTAAATAAACTTGTTTAATAGAACAATTGTTTTAAACAAACTATATTTTTTAAAAATGTTTAGATTTGTATATAATAAAACATCATACAAGCTTTTTTTTAAATAATTTGTATTTTTTAGTAATATGTACCTTGTAATAACTCCAACTTTATAAGTTACACGACTTCATACATCTTTTATTAGTTTTCAATAATTTCTCTCAATAATTCAGTTAGTTGATTGTAACATATAAAACCATCTTTTTCTCCGACAATCATTTTAGATTCTACTTCGGTCCCAATTCGATCAAACGTTTTTATATCCACATGTTGATTGTGATTTGAAATTTGCTTCAATCCTAGTTTGATTTGTTGATGGTGACACGTGTTGTTGATAAAAATCAAGAACAAAATGGATTGTTGATATTTTTATTTGGATATAACTTCAATCCAATAATAAGATTTTGATTTGTTGATGGTAAACTATTTCGGTAATAGTCCGATAGCAGAATGAATTGTTAAAATTTATATTCATTTATCATTTTCTAATTTGTTTTTATTTTAAACCCTTCTACAACCATGTTATTTATATGGGTGAGGATATTCTACAAATTGTATTTTTACTACAAAATGTGAAAAGATAAAATGAGGTTAAAAAAGTCATAAAAAAATTATATCTCACAATCTAAATCGAATTTAAAAAAGTACTTTGGAGTCTTTGTTCCTCTAGTCGTCCTCTTTTAGAAAAATAAATAAAAAATAAATAAATAAAATTTCATTGTGTCTTTTTCTTTTTTTTTATTTTTCGTTTATTTTTTTCTTAGTGAGGACGGATAAAGAAACAAAAGCTTTGAATTACTTTTTTGAAATTAAATTAGATTGTGAGATATAACTTTTTGTGTCTTTTTTTTTTACTCATTGTTTCTTCTCACACTTTATAGTAAAAATTACACTTTGTATTTGAATCTTTTTCTATTTTTATTTCCCCTTATATAATTTTATTGTTTAATGTAAGATCGTTGTGAGATTTTAGATCGAGTGCGCTTTTGATATTTTGAACATTTTTAGGATTTAGTTGGCTAGTGTCTCGTATGAATGGTTATTTCTCGAAAATAAAGAAATTAAGAGAAGATACGAATGATTCAACTTTCAAACTTATTTTCCATTCATCCAATACGTGCACAAATGAGATGTCCAGTTACATTAAGTTCAAATAATAACAATAATCAAGTAGCCCTCGAAACTATTAATCTATATCTATATCTATATCTATATCTATATAATAGTAAAAGAGTAACTTGGGGGACACTTGTCACATTCCCAGGCCCCCTAAGTTTGTTTTCCCTGTCTATCTCTCCTCTTAAATAGTTACCTAAATTAAAGATTAAATAATTTTAATTCTTTTAAGATTAAAAATATTTCTTAATAAATTAAGAAAAGATGTCTTTTTATTAATGTTGTGAAGTCACTGGATCGATGAACATCCGAGCGTGTTTTTGTCGGAAGGTGATAAACCAAAAGATAAACTGTGACATCCGTCACCAAAGGTCCGTCAATTAACGTGTTTGCTTAACCATTATTAGCAGTCATTCCTCATTTTGATGAACCATCTACGTGAATACCATAATTGCTTAATTGCCCTTATATGTGTAGTATCGTTGCTTGACTTGCCATTATCTTAAGACATTCTCCAAGATTTGCCCCGTTAACACTAAAAACGTCATATTTATAATAAAATAGTTTTCACGAATAAAATCATTTTTAAATTATAATAACATTAATAACATTTTATCATCAATAAAACAACACAAAAAAAAATTATAACGTTTTTAACCGAAACAAAATTTAGGAACTCGGGGCAAAGTGCGGGGACTAAACTTGAAACTTTGAGAAACTAGGCTGGGTATAAATACCCACCTTCCAGCCATTTTCATTCTTTTCACCCTCTCACCACTTCATCTTTCTCTCTACACTCTCTCTCTAGAAACCAACACCGAAACCAACCCGTTTCTAGCATTTTCGTCTTCAAATCTCGAGCACCATCGTGAATACTAGTTCCTAGCAGGTAGATAACCTCACTACCTCGTTTTTAACTCGATTTTACAGCTGCATTCGAGGGTTTTCGGGTGCTCGGGTTCATCCGAGCACAAGAGGTCGTGTGGACTTGCATGTCTTGTTTCTGAGTGTGTTTCTTGTCTAGATAGGTTAGAATATGAGTTCTGGAGGTTCTGGTTGGGTAACACTCGCGATCGGGCAGCCGAAGGCCGACCTGAAACTCACTGCCGTCGCGACTCCCGATGGCGCGAATGGGGTTGTCGCGCGCGAAAGGAGCGTGCGACTGCATGTGTGTGCGACTTGAGACATAAGCGAATAGGTTAGTCGCGCGGTTGTGTCGCGCGACTGTCGGTGGGTGCGAAACAGAGGTTGCCACGCGAAATAGAGGTTGTCACGCGATTAGTAATGTCACGCGATTGGAGATGTCACGCGACAGGGGTTGTCGCGTGACTGGGCTATGCGAATGTGGATTGTGTGCGAGTGTGTGAAATCGCACGGTCAGATGCCTGTCGCGCGAAAGAGGGTCCTCTCGCGCGAATGAAGCTGATTCGCGCGGAGGGACTTCAAGTCGCGTGGTTGGCTGTTGGGTCGTGCGACTGGTATTGCATGGTACGACTGAAGGCTTAGTCACACGAATGGAGGATCAATTGTACGAAAGTAGCTAATTCGTACAACTGAAAGCCCACTCGTGTGAATGGAGTGTCAGTCGTGCGTCCGGTCCTACTGTATGACTTAATGGTGTGTGCGTGTGTGGATCCCCTCTTCGGAGATCTCACGACGATAATAAAATATAATTAAGTGTCATAACTTGATCACAAAGATTAAAATCAACGCCCTTAACAGGCACGTACTATTAAAACAATCTAGTCTAAGATGTGTGTGACTGCTTGTGTGAACTACTCACGACCGAACCGAAACGACCCGACTCAATTAAACAATATTATTAACAATAGTCCACCAGATTAATTCTTAACATAACTGTCAATAGGTGATTGACTGTTCATACATACATACAAGTTTGGGAAGTTCATCAGACATACATACCACTTAACATGTGAGTTTCGTGGCCCCTTTTTACGCTTATACAATTGTTTAAATCTTTTACAAACTTGGGGGAAAAGTATGCTCACATATTTTCAATGCTGTACACTATACATACAATTTTTATACTTGGAATCAACGTGATACTGTCTTGTGAGTACTTATCTGATACATACATGATGTTACTGTGTGGACTGTCTTACAACCATTAATTCCGGTGTTGGAACCAACAGATAGGTATTAGTAGTACTACTGGGTTGACACCCCCACCCTTGACGAGATGGTTACTTGTGAGTACCATCCATACTGCCAGGAACGGGCCTGGGGTGAATATATTCTGACAAGTTTCTTTGTGTACGTCATTAGGTTTGGTTGTATAAAACTCATGGTATGTGATTTTGCTTACTTATAACTGTATGCACGGTATTCCACTACAAACAATATACAGCATCAATTACAAGTTTACAATTTAAACCTGCGAAGCTCACCAACATTATTGTTGACCATTTTGAGCATATTTTTCAGGTAACAATGAGAACTGAAGATCTAGGAGTGCTGCCTTGTAGAGGAGACCCTAGGATGCATTTGTGTTATTACTTTTGTAAAGCTTGAACATGAATATGATCTATTGTACACTTGTTCCCGTGATGCGGGAATATTACATTACAAGCTATTATCAATGTTTTAGTGATCATTTTGTTGTGCTTATGGCTATGCTGTCGTGAACTTGATTATACACGACACAAGTCTCCAACTGTGTTCGGGTGTCGTCATGACACGCTTGTCATCATATTTTATTGCTACTCTATCATATACCATGTGTTATGACGATCCCGTCTAGCTCGCATTCCTCGTGTTTCCACTATCAGCGGGGGGTGTGACAGACTGGTATCAGAGCCATTGGTTATAGAGAATTAGGCAATTACACTTGACCTAGACTATAACCTAGGAACCTTCATGTAGATTTGCATCCTTAAGCTTGTGTGCATTTATATATCTCGTGTATGTGTTCCTCCACATGATTGATTATCCTTCTGTTATGTGATCCTTCACCTTGTGTTTGAGTCTGGTGCTCGTCACTGATGAGGTGTTTCCTACTGGATCTTCCGTTCCCTCTGTGCGCCGAGTTATCGTAACCAAATTCGGGAATCGAACCCGAAGAGATCTTCACAGATCATACATCGCGCCTGACCTCATACACTGAGAGACCGACCCGAGGAGGCCATGTTTGAGTCCTCCCAAGGACGCGATATAGACAACCTCCGCTAGACTATACGTGATTACATGCTTGGACTCTTAGTTGAATTGATGGATTATGATGTAAAGGAAGGTCGGATGTCATGTAACCGGATTAGGCATCATTCTCGGTACATCGTGGGTGTGGTGGGAACGCTGCGGGGAACCCTATATATAAACACCATCGGTATACCGAGAATATGCTTAAAATGGCTGCATGGTGGTCTTGACTGACCGGAGCATCGAACGTTGGAACTGATAAGTGGAGTACTTGATTATCATAAGGTGACTAAAGCTTATATGTTACCTCTTTTATGAATAGAACATGCCGCCTCGAAGATCTAACCGCAGAAGTAGTAGCGGAAGTGAAGCCCCGAGGGGCAGAGGCAGAGGCAGGGGCAGATCTTCAGGAGCAAATGAAGGTCCTATTGGCAATACTCAAGGGACTGGAAGCCCTGATATGGCAACCCTGATTGCTTAACAACTGACTGCCTTGATTCCCACTATTGTAGCTCAAGTGAGCGATGCTTTGCAACAGCAGAACCACTCCCACGGGGATGGTGGTAACGAGAACGAGGGTAATGGGAACCCGACTGGGAATGAAAGCAACCAGGAGACCGGAAATGGTGGTACAGCCGGTAATGAAACTGGGGTTGCTAATACCAAACGGGGCTGTTCTTACAAGGAGTTTGTGGCCTGTAAACCCCGGGATTTTGATGGCAAAGGTGGGGCGATAGCCCTGATCAGATGGCTCGAGAAAATGGAGGCTGTGATCGACATAAGCGAATGCCTCGACAGCCAACGCATCAAATATGTTACGTGCTCACTGCAGGGCCGAGCACTAACCTGGTGGAACACCCAGGTTCAAGCGAGAGGAAGGGAATCTGCGATGCAGATGACCTGGGATGAATTTAAGGCTTTGATTACCGAGGAGTACTGCCCTCACAACGAGATGCAAAAGCTTGAGCATGAATTCTGGAATCATGCCATGGTGGGGGCGGGGCATGCAGCTTACACTGACCGATTCCACGAGTTGGCTAGACTAGTCCCACACCTGGTCACTCCGGAATCTAAGAGGATTGAGAGGTACATTTGGGGACTCGCGCCTCAAATACGGGCAATGGTAACTGCAACTGCTCCTCCTACGATTCAGAGCGCAATTCTGAAGGCTGGCGCTCTGACCGATGAGATGGTACGAACAGGGATGTTGGGCAAGGGAGCAGAGAAACGAAAGGACGTTGGGGAAACTAGCCGGTCCAGTGTCGGGAAATCTGATAAAAGGGCCAAGACCACCCGAAACTTTGCGGCCGTAACTCAAGGGAAAAGAGAATACGTTGGGCCATATCCCAAATGTGACAGATGCAGCTATCATCACCCCCCAGAGACGCAGTGCCGGGTGTGCGCAAACTGTAGGCGCCCGGGGCACCTAGCAAGAGATTGTAGAGTGGCACCGAATTTGGTTGCACCCGTCAACGCGGTTAACCCCGCCGGGAATGCCAGAGTCTGTTACGAATGTGGAAACCCGGGTCACTTCAGAAACATGTGCCCCCGACTGAACAGGGCACCGGGTCAACAGGGGGATAATCAACAGCAAGTGATGGCCATAGCGGGCGCTCAAGGTCATGGAAACCAAGGAAATGCTGCACGGGGACGCGCCTTTGTCATTGGAGCTAATGATGCCCGTCAGGACCCGAACGTTGTTACGGGTACGTATCTGCTCAATCACCATTTTGCATCCATACTATTTGATACTAGAGCAGACAATAGCTTTATATCTTCTGAGTTCGTGCATATGCTTGATTTAAGTACTAGTAGGCTAGAAACTAGTTACTCTGTAGAAATGGCCAATGGTAGGGTTGAACAAGCAGACGAGATTATTAAGAATTGCACCCTAATGTTAGAAGACCAGGCCTTTAGCATAGACTTGATACCATTCGAGTTAGGCAGCTTCGACGTGATAGTGGGTATGGATTGGTTGTCAAATCATGGAGCCGAGATTGTTTGTCGGGAGAAAGTAGTACGAATCCCCATGCCGAACGGGGAGGTACTCAAGATCCAAGGAGAGCGACCGGGAAGAACACTAAAGCTCATTTCTTGCATGAAAGCCCGCCGAAGTTTACGGAAGCAGTGTTACACTTTTCTGGCTCATATAGTGGAAAAGAAAGAGGAAGAGACCAAACTTGGCAGACATTCCAATCGTACGGGATTATCCGGAGGTGTTCCCTGATGATTTGACTGGATTGCCTCCTCCACGACAGGTGGAATTCCATATAGAGCTGGTTCCTGGAGCTACACCGGTAGCAAAGACACCTTATCGGTTAGCACCCTCAGAGATGCAAGAGTTATCCAGCCAACTACAGGAACTACTGGAGAAGGGTTTCATCCGACCGAGTCAATCACCGTGGGGAGCACCGGTATTATTTGTCAAGAAGAAGGACGGGTCGTTTCGTATGTGCATCGACTACAGGGAATTGAACAAACTGACCGTGAAGAATCGGTATCCCCTTCCCAGAATCGACGACCTGTTCGATCAGTTGCAAGGAGCCTCGTATTTCTCTAAGATCGACCTTCAATCTGGTTATCATCAACTAAGAGTATTCGAGGACGATATTCCAAAAACAGCGTTTAGAACTCGTTACGGGCACTATGAGTTCTTGGTCATGCCATTCGGATTGACCAACGCTCCAGCTGTCTTTATGGATTTAATGAATAGGGTGTGTAAGCCTTATCTTGATAAGTTCGTGATCGTGTTCATAGATGATATACTTATCTACTCCCGTTCAAAGGAGGATCACGAAAAACACCTCCAAACGATTCTAGAACTGTTGAAGGAAGAGAAACTTTTCGCCAAGTTCTCGAAGTGTGAATTCTGGCTTCGAGAAGTGAAGTTCTTGGGTCATGTGGTTAACGAAAGCGGAATTCATGTGGACCCCGGTAAGATTGAAGCTGTGAAGAAGTGGGATACTCCCCGAACACCCTCAGAAATACGGCAATTCTTGGGGTGGCCGGATACTATCGTCGCTTCATTGCCAATTTCTCCAGGATTGCCCAACCACTGACCTTGTTGACTCAGAAAGACAGGAAGTTCGACTGGGGGAAGGCACAAGAACAGGCTTTCCAAACGTTGAAGGAGAAGTTGTGCAACGCACCAATATTGTCTCTTCCAGATGGAACAGATGATTTTGTGGTGTACTGTGATGCCTCACATCAAGGTTTGGGCTGTGTGCTAATGAAGAAAGATAAAGTGATTGCCTACGCTTCACGACAACTCAAGGTGCATGAAAAGAACTACACAACTCACGACTTGGAGTTGGGTTCCGTAGTATTTGCACTCAAGATATGGAGGCATTATCTATACGGAACCAAATGCATCATCTACACGGACCATAAGAGCCTTCAACACATCATGAATCAGAAAGAACTTAACATGCGGCAGCGACGCTGGGTAGAACTGCTTAGCGACTACGATTGTGAAATCCGGTATCATCCGGGGAAAGCTAACGTGGTGGCTGATGCATTAAGCCGCAAAGAACGTGTGAAACCATTACGTGCTCGAGTGCTAGGTTTGACTATTCAAACTAATTTAAAGGCTCAGATTCAATTAGCACAAAACGAGGCGTTGAAAGAAGAAAACCTTGCGGGGGAAGAATTCCGAGGGTTGGATAAACAAATGACTCGCAAGGATGACGGCGTACATTACTTCATAGATCGTATATGGGTCCCCAGATGGGGAGGTGTACGTACACTAGTCTTGGATGAAGCACACAAGACCCGATACTCTATTCATCCTGGTGCAGACAAGATGTACCACGATCTGAAAGAACTATACTGGTGGCCAGGTATGAAGAAAGATGTTGTTGTATACGTAAGCGAATGCTTGACTTGTTCAAAGGTCAAGGCTGAACACCAGAAACCATCGGGATTATTGCAACAACCTGAAATTCCCGAGTGGAAATGGGAGAACATCACAATGGATTTTATTACCAAACTCCCAAGAACGCCAAGTGGGCACGACTCGATATGGGTCGTGGTGGATCGAATGACGAAATCTGCTCACTTCTTGCCTATCCGAGAAGACTACAAGATGGATAAGCTGGCAAGGTTGTACATCAAAGAGGTTGTGACACGGCACGGGGTGCCGTGTCAATCATATCCGACCGAGACAGTCGATTCACTTCACGCTTTTGGCAGATGTTACAGAAAGCAATGGGCACTCGATTAGACATGAGTACAGCCTATCACCCCCAGACAGATGGCCAAAGCGAGCGAACAATACAGACGCTCGAAGACATGCTGAGGGCATGCGTCATTGATTTTGGTGGTAGTTGGGATACTCATCTACCGCTGATTGAGTTCTCTTACAACAACAGCTATCACACAAGCATTGGATGCGCACCATTCGAAGCGTTGTATGGACGGAAATGTAGATCACCAGTTTGTTGGGCTGAGGTTGGCGAAAGCCAGCTTACGGGCCCAGAAATCATTCAAGAAACCACTGATAAGATCTTCCAAATCAAAGACCGACTTAAAGCAGCTAGAGATCGCCAAAAGAGCTATGCCGACAATCATCGGAAGCCTCTAGAATTCAATGTTGGAGATCATGTCTTACTCAAGGTCTCTCCTTGGAAAGGGATCGTACGATTTGGTAAGAAAGGGAAGTTAGCCCCTCGATACGTAGGACCATTCGAGATTACAGAAAGAATCGGTCCGGTGGCTTACCGATTGAGGTTGCCACAAGAACTCAGCGGTGTGCATGATACTTTTCACGTGTCGAGCCTCAAAAAGTGTTTGGCAGACGAGTCCTTACACGTACCAATTGAGGAAATCAAGATCGACGAAAAGCTTCATTTTATTGAAGAACCTATTGAGGTCATGGACCGAAAGGTCAAAAAGCTAAGGCGCAGCAAGATACCTATCGTCCGTGTGAGATGGAATTCCAAACGAGGGCCAGAGTTTACATGGGAACGTGAAGATCAGATGAGACTCAATATCCACATTTATTCGCGGATGACGTTCTAGGGCCTAGCACCAGTTGAATTTCGGGACGAAATTCCCTCAACTGGGGGATACTGTGACATCCGTCACCAAAGGTCCGTCAATTAACGTGTTTGCTTAACCATTATTAGCAGTCATTCCTCATTTTGATGAACCATCTACGTGAATACCATAATTGCTTAATTGCCCTTATATGTGTAGTATCGTTGCTTGACTTGCCATTATCTTAAGACATTCTCAAAGATTTGCCCCGTTAACACTAAAAACGTCATATTTATAATAAAATAGTTTTCACGAATAAAATCATTTTTAAATTATAAATAACATTAATAACATTTTATCATCAATAAAACAACACAAAAAAAATTATAACGTTTTTAACCGAAACAAAATTTAGGAACTCGGGGCAAAGTGCGGGGACTAAACTTGAAACTTTGAGAAACTAGGCTGGGTATAAATACCCACCTTCCAGCCATTTTCATTCTTTTCACCCTCTCACCACTTCATCTTTCTCTACACTCTCTCTCTAGAAACCAACACCGAAACCAACCCGTTTCTAGCATTTTCGTCTTCAAATCTCGAGCACCATCGTGAATACTAGTTCCTAGCAGGTAGATAACCTCACTACCTCGTTTTTAAACTCGATTTTACAGCTGCATTCGAGGGTTTTCGGGTGCTCGGGTTCATCCGAGCACAAGAGGTCGTGTGGACTTGCATGTCTTGTTTCTGAGTGTGTTTCTTGTCTAGATAGGTTAGAATATGAGTTCTGGAGGTTCTGGTTGGGTAACACTCGCGATCGGGCAGCCGAAGGCCGACCTGAAACTCACTGCCGTCGCGACTCCCGATGGCGCGAATGGGGTTGTCGCGCGCGAAAGGAGCGTGCGACTGCATGTGTGTGCGACTTGAGACATAAGCGAATAGGTTAGTCGCGCGGTTGTGTCGCGCGACTGTCGGTGGGTGCGAAACAGAGGTTGCCACGCGAAATAGAGGTTGTCACGCGATTAGTAATGTCACGCGATTGGAGATGTCACGCGACAGGGGTTGTCGCGTGACTGGGCTATGCGAATGTGGATTGTGTGCGAGTGTGTGAAATCGCACGGTCAGATGCCTGTCGCGCGAAAGAGGGTCCTCTCGCGCGAATGAAGCTGATTCGCGCGGAGGGACTTCAAGTCGCGTGGTTGGCTGTTGGGTCGTGCGACTGGTATTGCATGGTACGACTGAAGGCTTAGTCACACGAATGGAGGATCAATTGTACGAAAGTAGCTAATTCGTACAACTGAAAGCCCACTCGTGTGAATGGAGTGTCAGTCGTGCGTCCGGTCCTACTGTATGACTTAATGGTGTGTGCGTGTGTGGATCCCCTCTTCGGAGATCTCACGACGATAATAAAATATAATTAAGTGTCATAACTTGATCACAAAGATTAAAATCAACGCCCTTAACAGGCACGTACTATTAAAACAATCTAGTCTAAGATGTGTGTGACTGCTTGTGTGAACTACTCACGACCGAACCGAAACGACCCGACTCAATTAAACAATATTATTAACAATAGTCCACCAGATTAATTCTTAACATAACTGTCAATAGGTGATTGACTGTTCATACATACATACAAGTTTGGGAAGTTCATCAGACATACATACCACTTAACATGTGAGTTTCGTGGCCCCTTTTACGCTTATACAATTGTTTAAATCTTTTACAAACTTGGGGGAAAAGTATGCTCACATATTTTCAATGCTGTACACTATACATACAATTTTTATACTTGGAATCAACGTGATACTGTCTTGTGAGTACTTATCTGATACATACATGATGTTACTGTGTGGATTGTCTTACAACCATTAATTCCGGTGTTGGAACCAACAGATAGGTATTAGTAGTACTACTGGGTTGACACCCCCACCCTTGACGAGATGGTTACTTGTGAGTACCATCCATACTGCCAGGAACGGGCCTGGGGTGAATATATTCTGACAAGTTTCTTTGTGTACGTCATTAGGTTTGGTTGTATAAAACTCATGGTATGTGATTTTGCTTACTTATAACTGTATGCACGGTATTTCACTACAAACAATATACAGCATCAATTACAAGTTTACAATTTAAACCTGCGAAGCTCACCAACATTATTGTTGACCATTTTGAGCATATTTTTCAGGTAACAATGAGAACTGAAGATCTAGGAGTGCTGCCTTGTAGAGGAGACCCTAGGATGCATTTGTGTTATTACTTTTGTAAAGCTTGAACATGAATATGATCTTTTGTACACTTGTTCCCGTGATGCGGGAATATTACATTACAAGCTATTATCAATGTTTTAGTGATCATTTGTTGTGCTTATGGCTATGCTGTCGTGAACTTGATTATACACGACACAAGTCTCCAACCGTGTTCGGGTGTCGTCATGACACGCTTGTCATCATATTTTATTGCTACTCTATCATATACCATGTGTTATGACGATCCCGTCTAGCTCGCATTCCTCGTGTTTCCGCTATCAGCGGGGGGTGACATAAACAATAACACGAACAATAATCGAATGATTTTATTGATAAAACATAACGATTTTAAGCTCGTTACAACTTAAGAATCAAGACTTTGGCAAGGGGAGATCGAGCATGATCTCCCCTCTCATCCGGCAGCGCCTGGGCGCCAGGAACACTATGAAAAACCCTTAGGTTTCTACACATTGAAACTGGTATATATAGGCCTCGGCCCATATTAGATGCGATTGGGCCCATTCGTGCGATTGGACCATGTGTATGGTTCAATCGTACGACTGGACCATTCTTATGGTTCAGTCTTACGAATGCCCTAATCGCATCTCTCAGTCGCACGACTGGTCCATTAGCATGGCTCAGTCGTATGACTGAGTCTCATTCGCATATGCTCCTGCGAATGACTCAGTTTCATGTGTTTACAAGGTGTATAACATTAAGCCTAGACTATTCGTCAAGCGACGGACACACTATATATGACTATATATGCTCCAACAAATTCCCCCTTGGACGTTGCTTGCGAATAGTAGATAACACCTCTTACAATCTTCAGTCAATCTTTGCTCTGGTTTCCAATAGAATCAAACGAACAACCATATTAGCCAACATTGCCGATCCGTCAGGTTATCACAATATCCCTGAAAATGAATTTAGGCACAATAGCTTTCGTTTACTTTGCAGAACACCATCATAGCAGTAAGATTCCCCAAATGACTTGATTTTTCCAGATAATGACATGACCAGTTTTCCATTGCTTCAATCTTCACACAGTCTAACCTGTTTAACATTAACAATTGTAGAAATTCCCCCTCACATTCAGCATATCCCAATATATAAACGTTGTGCTCTCCTAACGTCTACATACGGTGTATTGGGCAAAAGGTTGAAGGTTCCAATCCATAGCCGACAATATCAAACAAATCAGCATGCACGAAGATTCATCATCAGAAACCTGCTCACATCATCACTTTCTGATTGCGTCTTTAATTTCTCTATACACGGATTCCCCTAAGATTGAGAATCCTCTCTGTGCGGATAAATATAACTTGATTGGCCCATAAATAGTCAGATGCTTCTGACTACCCCACAAAATCAGCACCGACAGCTGACATCTTCTCTTCTCTCTTTCGTGTTCTAACAACATTCACCGATTCTGGAAGTCCAACGAATAATGGGGTATCCATCAAACTTTTTTGACATAAGAAACTCAGGGTGAATGTGCTTTGCTCATCCTCAACTCTTGCATAGACTCTCCAGGAAAATCTTCACTATTGACCCAAAAATGATCCGAAAATGACCCGATAATTTTCCCAAAAAAAAATTTATTTTACCAAAATTTTTCAGAAGGCTTCCCGACTGATAAAAATGGTTTAGGGAAAAATTCGTGCAAGAAGCTGTTCCAGACTCTTTTTTTTTTGGTCTGGTACACAGCTCATTCGTGCGACTGAAACAGACGAATGAAGACATACGTGCGAATGGGTGATTCGTGCGAATGGACACTCCGAATGGTTCAGTAGTACGAATGGATAACACGAATGGGTCAGTCGGGCGACTGAAGTACACGAAAGGGTCAGTCGTGCGACTGAAGGTTCATTCGTACGAATGGACATACGAGTGGTTCAGTCGTGCGATTGAGGCCCAGTCGCATGGCCCAATCGCATGAACGGGTCTGAACGCAGAGAACCAGATCTGCAGCCGCCACAAGGCTGAAAACCCCTAATCCGATGATTTGGACGAGACACAGCAAAATAATTGTACCACCTGATTCGTTTTTATGATCTGAAGAAGATTTCGAGTCCGCTTTTAACAAACAAACATCACGTGCAATGAGATTTGAGCAAAACAAGATGAACACGAAGTGGGTTTAACGTCAAGATCTGAACTTTGATCCAGAAATCAAGAGCTCGGGTTGCTAGAATGATTATTAGATCATTCCAGCAGTAACCGGCTCTGATACCAATTGTGAAGTCACTGGATCGATGAACATCCGAGCGTGTTCTTGTCGGAAGGTGATAAACCAAAAGATAAACAATAACACGAACAATAATCGAATGATTTTATTGACAAAACATAACGATTTTAAGCTCGTTACAACTTAATAATCAAGACTTTGGCAAGGGGAGATCGAGCATGATCTCCCCTCTCATCCGGCAGCGCTTGGGCGCCAGGAACACTATGAAAACCTTAGGTTTCTACACATTGAAACTGGTATGTATAGGCCTCGGCCCATATTAGATGCGATTGGGCCCATTCGTGCGATTGGACCATGCGTATGGTTCAATCGTACGACTGGACCATTCTTATGGTTCAGTCTTACGAATGCTCCAATCGCATCTCTCAGTCGCACGACTGGTCCATTAGCATGGCTCAGTCGTATGACTGAGTCTCATTCGCATATGCTCCTGCGAATGACCCAGTTTCATGTGTTTACAAGGTGTATAACATTAAGCCTAGACTATTCGTCAAGCGACGGACACACTATATATGACTATATATGCTCCAACAAATGTTATTTCTAGAAAATATTTTTTTGTAAAATGAGAGTTTTTATAAAACATCAAATATTTTAAAGATATGAAATATCTTAAGATTGATTTTTTTTTAAAAAGTAAACTTCTTTATAAACTAAATAATTAAAATTAGGAGTTATAATAAGAAATTTTTAAAAATGATATTTTTAATACGATTTGTTTGGAAAAAATGGTTAATTTCTTTTTGAAAATAAAAATAAAAATTATTACTTATAATTATTATTCATATGTAATTTTAATCATATTTTATTTTAAAATATTATTTATACTTTCTTCATAATTAACATTTTATTTTTAACTTGTGTAATACACAGGTTTACTAAAGTTAGTATTATATAAATTACAATCAACAATTAATAAATTTTATTTTTTCAAGCCGTGTAATACATTTAGTTTTATTTATGTTTTTATGTTATTTTATTATTTAATTATTCACCTCTCGTGTAATACACGGGTAACTAAAGCTAGTATATTTATATAGTATGTACTATGTGTTTAATGGGTTATACTGTTGTAGTCACATTTGTCTTTTTCTTAAACTTAATTTTTTTCTTCTAATTTTAACCTACTACTTTCACATCTTTTATAATTTAATCAGCCCTAATATTTTATTTTATTTTATCTTTGATCCCCCATACTTTTCACATTTTACAAATTATTTGTTTTGCGTTTTTATATAAATTTTGCGAGTAATAATCACAGCGCGTGTGTGTGATTCAACATTTTACCCTTATATTTTTCCGGTTTAACGACCATGTCGCAACACGCTGGTTCTAGATCGATCACTTATTGTCTAATATGTTTTACGTTTTGCTTACGTGGTTCAACGTTTTACGTCTACTTTTCGTTTGATTTTGCTTTCTTCGTTTTTTATTTCTTTTTTAATAAGAGTTTTCCAGTATCAGTACTCACTTGTGGTATTGTGACATTGGTACTACCTAACACGTTTTTACGACCCCCGCTGCAACGCAGGGGGCTTAATAGTAGTTAATATTAAGTAACAATACTCTCCCCTAAAAGATTCTAAACTTCAAGATTCACAAATTATAGGAAAAAAAAATTGGAACATCCATATACTCTTTTGTTCGACCCTTTCACAGCCATTTTTTACTAAAATGATCGCTAACTTAGCATATAACAAGTTGAAATGACAAACCTAAAAATATGATGAGTTCGGATGGGGTCACATCTATAAATCATAATGATAGATAAAAACGGGTTAATAAAAATGCTGACTAAGAAATCACCAATAATCCTTAAGATTGTTCAAATGGATTATATGTTTAAATTTTAATCACAACCAACATCACCGCTTTTAACCACCAATGTTTGCACGTACGCACTATCATCTAAAGCCTACCAAAAACGGACATCATAACCACCACCTACGAACATCATGTTTCAACCAACATTGATTATCTCCTTGTTGCAACCACCACCAGCCATCGTCGTCACTGCAACGACCACTAACCATCAAAAACCACCACTAACTATCATCATTGATGCTATTCTCGTTATTGTCCTCACTCCTCCGACCACCACTAGCGACATCCATTAGAGCTACTACAACCATCAATGGGGATTTATGTAGCTAAGGAGGGGTAAAGAAGTGTGTGTATTATTCTTCAATGTGTTGTGAAAGACAACTTGAAAAATATAAAGTCATGGATGAAGTCACAACACATGAAGTTATGGATGGGGTCATAAGCTATATGTAGTTATGTTTTTATGAATTTTATGTTTTTACAAGTTGAAAGAAAATAATGATCGAAGTATAAAAATAAGTAGTGAATAATTTATGTAATAAAGGATAAAAAAATGTTTAATCTAATAGAACAAATATTCAATATCAACTACGCTAGTTATAATTATGTAATTAAAGATAAAAATATACAATCTAGTAGAACAAATCTTCGATACAGTTATGTAGTTATAATTATTAGGTTTAGGCATTTTATCCTTTTTAAATAAACTTATTTTTTTTTTCGGAACTAGTTTTGACTCGAATCATCAAACCTAATTCATACTTTTTAAAATAATTCATTTTTGTTTGAAACTGCCTGTACTAACCTAACCCAACCCAACCCCTAGCCTGTTTGGGCCTTTGGGCTAACTCGTATGATTATCAAAACTACAAATATGAAGCTATATTTCTTTAACTCATATATAGGCAAACTAATGAAAAAAACTTAAATATCTTATTCGATAATAGACTTATAATAAGCTTCAATTACATGTTTTCATAATATTCTTTTTATACATTAACTGTTGTACTATATTGAATATGTATTATTTCAAGTCCACAATTAGAATTTTATTTTTTTTTAAAAAGAAACACTTCGGATAATAACCATCATTTTATCTAGTTTTTCTAAAACAATAATAGGGAATGCGCGATTAGCTCATTTGGTGGCAACTTTACCTATTAGAGTCAGGTTTTGAATCCAAAACCAAACATGATGTAAATTAGTTTGGTGTAATTTAAAATTATGGTAGATTTATCGTTAAAAAAAACAATAATAAAATAAATATACAACTTTATACGCAACTTACAAGATGAAATGTATTGTTTTTATTATACTTCTATTTAAAATAGAATGGAATGAACAGTCGTTTTTACAATCTTGGACGTCCGTTTTGTGATCTACGGTGGAAACCTGATGTTGCTTTGCTTAGTTTACCGTCTACCACGTGTGCCCCTTAAGGTTTACCATCTGTCACGTGTTTCCTCAAAAGCACTTCGTGGCATCAAAGGGAAGAGACAGATAGAAGGAAAGAGAGAGAGAGAGAGAAAAGAAGAATAGCAGAGGCCAGATGGTGAAGAAAATAGTGCGAGAAGCCAGAGGTTGTTCAACCTTACACGTTCTTCTCCGGCAACATTTGCCTTGACATCCTTCGCCGTTGACGTTGTTCGACCCCTGCGAAGTTCAGGTTTCTATTACCTCCTCCTTATGTTCAGAGAGAAAGAGGGAGGTACCCAGACATGACAGATCAGATCAACAGAGAAGTTCAGGTATCCATGTTACGAAGACGATTATCCCGTGATTTCTCTCGAATTGAGAAACATATCTAACACTGAGCTTCTAGGGTTCCTTTGACATTGAGCTGCCTATTGATTTTGTTGTAACAGATGTCGACTTCGACGTGGAAGATGAGGAGGCCGATGGAATAGCATAATTTGTTTTCCATCCCAATGAAAGTTCTCTTCATATTTCTTGAAATTTATATTTTCTTCGCGATTTTGTTTCAAGAGGTTTTATATGTCACAGGTTAGTGTTTTTGTGTGTGATTTTACTTATGATTTCTTTGTAATATATTGTTTAGGGTTTTGGAATGGCGTTGGTTGATTCCATCTCTTGAAACCACTTTGGCGTAAAGCACTCGGAAAAGAAAAAGAAATGAAAACAATGCCATCAATTGAGGAAGTTAAAATTTTGAAGGATGATATGGTCACCCAGTTTGTGGAGCCCAAAGGTACCAATATTTGAGTGTCAGGTCACTGTAATTTTCATTTCCCGTTTGAGTGTTTTTGCATCTACTGGTACCAATACATGGGTTGTTAGCAGTACACCACAAAGAAGGAATGTGTTGACTTACTTCCTTTGTAAGCAATAGGTTGGAGAGGTTGTTTTACTTTTAATTTTGACGTAGCAGGATCAAAATAAAGTTACTTTCAGGTTCGACAGTAGCTTATGGCTTAACATTATGAAAAGGAAACTACTATCAGGTAACTGCTCGGATAAAAATTCCAACCTCATATAGGGCATGTATTCTTCATGCTAGAAAACCGTTTCGTTTGATGTCTTATGATGTAAAAAAACATCCATAATTTACCAGAGTAGGTTAGGGAGGTCTTTGGGGTTACTTTGTGGTTTTTGTTCATTAGTTGACATAGTTAGTATAGTTATAGCCTTTACTACATAAAAGACTTTAAATTTTTCATGGATAGACGTAAATTACATGGGTGTGGTAGATGAATTTGTTAACCAATTAAGTATAAGTGCATTATAAAGTTCTTAGTTGTTTCTATTTGAAGATTAAATCATTTTGCTTATGGTTCATATGGCATATTATTTAGATTTTCAATTGTACTAATTTTACTCCATGATTGTGATCATTTTAAAGCTAGCAACCGGAATCTAAAAAGAAAAATACTTGGAATACTTGGCAGAAACTGATATGCAGGTAACACAGCTACAACCTACCCCTAAAAAAGCATTTAAAGTGACAATCATGTTATAAAAACCTGAAAGTGTTTAATCCTTAAAAATAAAATAGTGTTTAGTTAATACGAAGTTTATTTTGAAATAAGTTTCATCATGTATTCTAGCTAACTCATGCTCCAGGGAGTATCATTTAAGACACATCATCTACAGTCAATACCATTTTTACGTTTTCTAAATCTAACGTCTAAAGTGATTTGGTTATGAGAGAATGTTTTCTTTTATGGTTAGCGACGTTTAAACTTACCTGTAAGTGTTTGTGGTTTCCCTGTGCGAAAATTAGTATATTTTATGAGTTTTCACGACCTTTGTTTTGTAAACTAAAAGAATTATTTACAAGTGCTGATAAACATAAATTAAAGTTTGAGCTTTTATAGGTTGGATCATATGCAAGTTTCTCAGAAATAATCCAGGACTTCCTCTACAATCACTATACTAATCAGGTACTATCATTACTGTTTTCTAATCTTTTGTAGTATTCGAAAGTAATAAGTAAACCATCATCTTATTTGTTCCTTTTTAAGCTGCAAACGTCCAACGCTATCCTGATTTAAGATAGTAAATTAAATTTAAAGGCCCTTGCTTTAACTTTTTTTTACCAACCTTAATGTTTTAGTTTCACATTTATCCTGAAAGTATGGTTGTTTCTCATCTTGCTTAAAACTTACCACCTAATGTATAAGGTCTTTTTTGTATATTAACTTGCAGTTTTTAATAAGAATTTACTGTTTGTGCGCACCTAACCCATACATTCATAAGAGCAAATGTTTTTTTTTCCTTCAAGCTATTGCTTTTCTTCTTTTACATTTTTACTTTAAAAGTTGTATGTATAAATATGATACTTAATTGAAAATATATGGTAATTGGTCCTGCACTTGATATTTGTTCTATTATGGTTTTTAATATACAATGGTAACCAAATTTGCTCTTTTAGTTCATATGTGTTATTGTGTATATTACTTGCCAAAACAATCAGTTGCAGTTTTGAAAGACTAAAACGAGTTGCAAAAATTATCCATCCATTGTTACTCAAAATTGAAGCAGTGGTTATGATCGAGTTACAATTAATTGTTACTTTGTGCAAGTCTGTTTTAGATGATTCAATAATATTACTATATGTGGGAGCCAGTTTTCTTAACGATAACTTAAATCTGTTTTATATGATTCAATAAAATTTCCATACGTGGGAGCTAGGTCGAGAAAAGAAAACACCCCCCGCCCAAAAAAAAACCCCTTATATAAATGCACATACTCATGCATTCTTAATGTAGCATGTATATCGTAATACCATTAATGTTGTGCCATTTCGCGCAACGCGCGACCAGGGACCCAACTAGTTGTAATAACTTTTCATAATTAGTTTTTATCTCACATTATAGGGCATGACCCCACACATGCCTAGCATAGGAGAGTGATGGTGTGGCATGCGTGGCAACATCGGGTACCCTCTGTTTCTTGTTGTGACAAAAGGGGAGTCACGGTATGACCCCACACATGCACAAACACATACACATTAATTATGTTTTTTAATATAAAATAGAACGGTTTGATGTGATCAAAGCGGACGAAAAAAGAAGTTTAGTACGTTAATATGACACTAAGGTGGACTGTGATGTAATAATGACGTGATAAGACGACTAAAGATAATCTTAAAGAAAAAAGTTACACACAGTCCTCAAGGGACATCCCTAAGTACTTAAAGGAAGGACTAATGGTAATACTAAAGAAAATGTCTCGAACAAAATTTTATATTTAAAATTTAGAGTTAGCCATTTGAAATTATAAATTACTTTGTTTATTAAGTGTTAACAGAAGGTTCGGTAAAACATGAAAAATAGATTTCATTACTGTATATAAAACTACTTGTTTTAAAAGACAATTTATTATTTATACATTGGAATTGTATTAGATCAGTCACATTTATTTAATTATAAAACATCCACCCACCTCACAACTATTTAAAAATAAAAAACAAATAAGCAACAAATCAGCACAGATCTAAAATAAGATTCTTTTAAGATATGAATTATTTGATAGACCACAAAATTATTTACAAATAAACAAATTAAAACATAAGGTAATTCACCGCGATACTATACCAGGTCAACTTTGTACTTTAAACCATAAAATTTCGTAATCACAAGAAAGCCAAAAGAATAATAACAAACAAAAGTAATTATGGAGTAATTATGAAGTAATTATCGAGATAAAATCATGTACTTTGAGACGCAGTCAACTGGAGTTCCAGATAAAGTCAACGACAATGGTCATCAACATCAACGGTTGTGATTGCATCTCCCGAAATCAACGAGCTTCCGTGATCTGTTAGCGTGAAATGATTTGGTGTTTGATAAGTGAGGCTTCACCGGAGCTCTGTTTTCGCCGGAAAACACACCGTCCGGCGGCATTCCGTTAGGGTTCCACCGCCGGTTAGGGCTTGCACGAACCAAAGGACTCAAACAGAATGTTAAACCAGAGAGATTCCTCCGGTGACCACCACCACCACCGCCACCGCCGCCGCGGCGTGCCGGAGTCCTCCCCGGTGTGTTTTTCCACGATTCCGTCGATTCGTGTTCAGCCACGTCACCGTTGTCTACATCTGAGTTTCTCACCGGTGACATTCCCCGATCTCGGCAGTGCACTCGTCGGAGAGAACCTTCACCGTCACCGTCACCGCCTGCGGCGGTGAGTGTAGATTCATCGGCGAGCACCGGCGGCTTCCGCCGGTGGCGTTTGCCGTGTACAATGCTCGAGATCCACGACGGAGATGACGTGGCGGTACGGTCACCACCACCGCACTGTCGCCGGAGAGTTGAATCGGATTCACTCAGATCGGAAACCGAATCAACTGACTTCCGATTTCTAGATCTGAAAATATTCGAAAACGAAACAAATCGAATAAAACTCCGATTCTTATTCGAATCGACTCCGGTGTTGTCACCGCCAGAAGAAACTCCTACCTCCGGCGTTCTATCAAACAGTTGATCGGAGAGGCTATGGCGATGACGTGAAGCAGCTGAATGATTATTATGATGATGATGAAGATGATGATGTTCTGTTACGTCCGTTCGACGGTCGTTATCAGAGAATACAACGGCACCGTCGGAGTGATTTCGTCTCCGATTGTGAATATACGGTGAAACCGAACGGTGAATCGCCGGAATATTCTCCGAATCGCGGTGTTTTCCGGCGAGATTTTGGACGTGAGCTAGGGTTTGTTCTTCAGCAGCGATGAGAGACAACAGACGTTCACGGAGACAACAAGCGCATACGCCAACGGTGCTACTGAGATCGGTGTAATGCTTCTTACACCTCATCTATAGCTACACAAATCTGTATCTATCTACGTGTATGATTTCAAAATTGAGCTTGTGATGATGAACTCTTTGGGTGATTCAATGCTTCAGTGATTAGATATCTTCTCAGTTGATGATGAATTTGAGTTCTGTTGTTTGATTGTGTGATTGTTTGTGATTTGTGAAGGAAGATTGAGAGATGATGAAATTGAAAGCTGGCAAATGGGAAGAATGTTTTACTTGTTTCTTTGATTATGATACAAGTTAGGGTGTGTGTTATGCAGTTATGGGGGTGGGGTTGAATTTATAATTTTATATTTTGCCCCTTGGGGATTATGTTATAACAATACTTTTATTTGACCCTAATGTAATGTGTGAACCTTTATCAATAAAAATTAGGTTTGTAAAGGAAAGAAACGGTTAACGAACAGCTTGTGAATTGGTTTGTGTGAAGTTTGTTTACGTTCGTTTTTGTAATGGAGAATGGAAATGAGCAAAAAGTATTGTTTAATTAGTTAAATAAATGAGCATGAATGGATGTGGCATTCGTCCATTTGTGTTCGTAAATGTTTGAAAATATTTTTGTTTATGTTTATTTACTTTTTATTTATTATGGGTAGATTTTTGTAGTGTTAATTAGGAATGAAAGTGTTGATTTTATTTGCAAATAAATTTGTGCTCCTATGTGTTTGTTTATATTCATTAGTGTTTGTGAATGATCATTTGTGTCCGTTTGTTTTTTTATGTTCGTGAGCGATCGTTTGTGTTTGTTGCATTCATTTACATTTGTTACTCAGAATAATTGGATGAACATAGACGAATATAAATATGTTAATTTCCTTAATAAGCGACAGCAAACAATAAATTTTATTCTTTATGTGTTAGTGAACAATTCGCTGGACCGACATAAACAAAATTTTGTTCATGTTCACATAGTGTGTTGCGGTACTAATGAAAATCTAATACAAATTGTAAATATTAATAACAACTAAGCATGGTAATTTTAATAATCTATTCATAAAACTGTTTTATATGTATGACAACAATGTCTATTAATACAACTAAAAATAATATTAAAATGAATACAAATAAAAAGAAAAATATGATGATACGCATATCCCAATTTGCTTATTGTTATTTGTTAAATCAGGCTCGTTAATATGATTTACATTTGTAGTTTAAATAATCTAGTACAGAACGTATTTGAATACTACTAATTAGTGAAACGAAAATACTCGTATGAACCCTAAAAGTTACTTCATCTCCCACTTTTCAAAGATAGAAATCTGTATAGTTTTGTGAAGATTAATCAACACCATCACCTAAATGTTTGAAGAACTTAGGAAATGCTTAAAAAAACATTGTATGGCATTTAAATTCACCTTAGACCATATGTAACACTCTATTATGAGTAAAATTACATTGTAAACAATAAGTTAGTCGATTCACATGATTTTCATGACAAGGAAGAAATAAAACACTTATGCCGCATATTTCAATTAAAACTTTTGGTTAAATATGCACATGTGAGAGCATTCATAACTCATTATCCGTTCTCATTCATATAATTACATTAAAAATCATCATTTTTCTTTATTTTTTAATTAAATAATATTTTTTATATTTTATCATTACTTTTTCTTTATTCTCCACTCACAACCACTTAAAATATATAAAAAACATTATAGGATTTTGAATAGTGTTTCCTAAAAATACAGATTAAACAGTAAATTTTCATATCCCTTAACTCACGATCACTTATAATCATACCATATAATATAAAAATACACTCAGATCAATTTAAGAAACGGGTTATGAATGATTTACTATCAATAAGCTTGTACATAAAGATCTAGAATTCTGAATTAAAATTTGAATATCTGAAACGCAAACTCTCTAAAGTCGAAGTGTCAAACATGTAGTTAAGCAAACATGATGGGTGTGACAAAATAATTGATCAATTAGGAAAACGATAAACTGACAGCATGGTGTACAGAAAATTCACACGTATTAACACTATTACAATAGAAATAATATTATTCCTTTAACAAGAAAAATGATTTTTTTAATGATTTTAATGTATAACTTTATAAACTATAAAGACATCTTTGTATATCAAATGCTTAGAATATGTTCTCTAACAATCAATCAAATTATATTTGAATCACCTTCGGCTGATACCCTTTTGAGGTACATAAATACATAATATTTATTCTCATCAAATTAGTGTGAGTTTAAATGAACAATAGATAGAGTTTATAAAGGCTTACGTTTGATGTTCAAAAAAAAAATTAAATCATTTTCTAATTGTTAGAGCTAAAAAATGATATAGGTAGGATGTTTACAATATGTTCTGATTGGTAATTTGGTATTGATAAAGAATGTAAACCGAAATATTGGTTATAGATTTAGCAAAAGCCAAATCAATTTATGTAGATTGTTTGGGTTATTTGGGTAGGCCAAAACATTTCGAGTAGACGGTTTTAACATGTCCTTTAAATTTAAAATCATTAGTTGTAATTAAATTTTCAAAAATGAGACTAATCAATATTATAACAGATATATATCCTATAGATGATTAAATAGAATAAGAAAAGTAAATGGTAATTTCAATTTTCTAAGTTTCAAACCATGGCATTATATTTTTTTTAACGGACAATGAATACTTGAAGCACTACTGGTGAAAGACAACATACGTCCGTGAACATAAATAACGTTGATGACCCGGCCCACCCATTATTTCAAGGTAAACCCACCACCTAAAGATCCATTGTTGTAAAACCCTAACCCACTTGGAGCATATTGCACAAAGTAGGCCCGTCACTTTTACCAATACTTGAATAACCCGACTGATCCGATCTCACTCGTACCCAATTAACGCGACCCGAAGTAACCCATTACCTGAATACCCGAAAACCAATTAACACAATTGTTACTCAGGTCGGGTTTCGGATAAATTTTAGATCCCATACTTAAATAACCCGAACCGATTAACCCAAATAACCTTATCAACACCCATTATAATAAATCAAATTGTTTGTATATAGTTATTTAGATGGTTTAAATATAGCAAATTATTTGTGTATAATTATATACTTAAGCATGTTTTATAATTTATTGAAGTAAATATTTTGAATCTATTAATTTTACAATACTTCAAAAGAAAACTCATTAAAGTCCACTAATTTAAGTCAATCGTTTAAAACTCGAAGCTCGACCCGAACAACCCGAAACTGATTAAACCGGTTGTTATTAGGGTTGGGTTTTGGGTAGACTTTCAAAGTTAAAAAAACCCGAATAAACCGACCCGATTAACCCAAAACCCGAATATATAACTTGATCAACACCCTTAGTTGTTACAAAGTGATACTCAAAATCATGATCTTAAATTTAAAAAACCATAGGATGTTTGCTCTCAAACGAATTAATATAAGGCTCATTAGCTAAACAATGGCATTACTAATAAATTTTCTTAAATCAAGGTGATTCGGATCGTATGAGCCTAAAAGTAAAAGTACAAAAGGTGTTAAAAATAATGAAACTGTTTTTTTAAGTAAAATGGAAAAGAATGTTGTTTCGTTAACAATTAGATTATTATTATTATGAAAAAAAAAATACTATATTTGACTAGTGATTTTGGTTGCACAGTACATATATAGGTTCGGTTTTGAACAAAATCATGTCGATATATAGGTAGAAATAACCACTTTGCAACACTATTTTCGAAACCTAGAAATATACATTGTTGTGGGAAAGGATTAAAATATATATTCTGTGTTTATTGTTTATTGAATTTATATAAAATTTATATTAAAACAAAGTTAAAACATATTTATAACGGTATATTTAAAAATCTATAAAATATTATATTTTAAAAAGTTTAACAGTAAAAAAGATATATAATAACAGATTTAAAACGTCTTACCTTATAATTTGGGCTTGTACCACTTGACAATTCATCAAACTTTCTTTTTGTACGTAATAGAATAGAATATGTGTTGATTGTTTAAAAGAGTTGATCAAGTCAATATTAGTTATCTATCACTTTGGGGTGTTTTAATATTTTTGTTAACCTTTTAGTTATAGCGAGCAAAAGAGGTCAAGTTGTAATATAAATTTTATGTGACAAGATCTATTTAGCGTGGATATTAAGCGTAAACACCACTTGTTTAACTAAACTTATCATTGTTTTTAACATTGACTAACACAAACATGCTTAACAAGCATGTTATATGTCATATTTAACATGATTAAATGTAGCACTTCAATAACATAACATAGACAAATTTAACACAAATAAATATAAATAGTTCAATAAGATAAATGAAAAGACAGACTTATTAATATGACTCACCAAGCAAGGATAAGAAATAATAAGACCAATTAACATTATAAAATTCATACTTAATCATAGCATAGTTAATTACTTAGAAAATTACTTAGAAAATTACGTGTCATATTGACATATTAATATATTTGTTTTTATAAGTTGACCATTTAATAAACCGGTTGATCCCATTTACACATGTTTTTTCTCGCGTCGTTAACCTCTCGACTCGTTATGATCGACCCGTTTAACATAAACACTAAGTCATATAACTTAAGCTCATTTTCTGAAAACAATATAAATTGTTAACTAACATCTCCAAGACGGTTGGTTTATGATATGATATGAATAATATAAAACCATATTTTTATAATTTAGTTATTTTTATTTCATTAAACCGAAAGCAACTTTTATATGGTAGACTGTAAATTTGAGTCAACAAAACGTGTATATGACAATCTAACGAGATTTTACTATATATTCTAGACAATATATTACAAAAGACCCCATCAACGATCACTTGAAGACTAATTCTATTGACAAGGGTTTGAATTCAACTGTTACATCGTAATGAATGAAAGTTAATGAAAACAATAGATAATTTTTTTGTTTTAACACTATCATAATAAAATAATAAATTGAATTCATGGAATCGTATGTTTATTAAAAATCTTATGTTAAAGTAGAATGTACGATTCTGTTAAGCCAATATAAAAAATTTCTAGATTAAACAAAACTAATCATGATTTTAAAACTAGAAAGAGGTTTAAAGACAAAGTATATTTTTTTTACAAAGTGTGAGAACACACAATGAGTCAAAAAAAGTTATAAAAAAATTATATCTAACAATTTAAATAGAATTTCAAAAAATTAATTCCGGGCTTTTGTTCCCCTTGTCGTCCTCATTAAAAATAAATAAATGAAAAAAAAATTAACATTTTTTTATTGTGTTATTTATGAAAGACACAATGACGTCATTGTGTCATTAATGAAAGACGCAATGACGTCATTGTCTTATTATGAAAGACATAATGACGACATTGTGTTTATAGTGACACAATGAATTTTTTTTTATTTTTTTCTGAAAGATGACGACGAGAGGAATAGAAACTCCGAAGTACTTTTTGAAATTCGATTTATATTGTGATATATAATTTTCTTTTTGTGACTTTTTAGTCCCTTTGTGTCATCTAATACTTTGTAGCAAAAATACACTTTGTAAAATAAATTCACCCTTAAAACTATTAACCAAACTGTCATATTGAAAGGGCAATATTCAGGATCGATACAAACGGTTCAGTCAAATCGACTAAACAACAGGTATTATATAAATATAATTCATGGATGTCGGTGTTCACAAGGACTTTTTATGGGTTTTCAAAGTTACCACCAAATTTTAAGAAATTGCAAAAAGGCCCCCTCACTTTCAAGAAACTTTTTTTTTTGCTACTTTTAGTTTATCATCGAATTTTTCAATACTATTTTTATTTAGTATAAATTTTTTTAATACTATTTTTTATTTAGCATAAATTTTAACTTTTTAGTTTTAACTCAATACTTTTACATATTTTATAATTTAACCTTTATATATTTTACTTTCCGTTTTGGTTTGATATACCTTTCAACTTTTAGAAAATTTACGTTTTACGTTGCGGTTTAAATTTTACGAGTAAACATACTACAATGTGCGCGTATGGTTTAACGTTTCATTGGTGCTCGTAATTTCTTTTTCTTTTTTTTCTGCTCCGGCCACCTACACCGACGTGGCGGAGGCGTCGGCGCTGGTGTAGATAGAGAGAGAGAGAGGGGGGAAGACGGTCGGGGTTTACCACCACGTCGGTAGTGTTGACCGGCAGACCTGCACCGACGTGACGGAGGCGTCGGCGGTGGTGTAGATGTAGAGAGAGAGAGAGAGGAAGACGGTGGCGGACTGGCGGTTTACCCGCCCCCGCGCAACGTGAGGGCTCAATACTAGTTATTATAACTTATACTTTTGGATTAAATATTTCAAAGAGGTGCAAAGATTATTTATAAAATACATTCGCATAAAAATAATTATAGTTAATAAAAGTTTAATGTAAACCCATGTCATCATGACCGTTGTCTACAAATTAATTCCATAGCATCTAGAAACAAAGTTATGTTTGTTAAATACCATCATAATACTCCTCTCTGACCAACATTATTACATTCACTCCCTTTTATACGTATTCTCTCAAGTAGCATGACATGTTTCATTAAATTAGGAAAAAAAAACTAACAAATTATGTGAGTATAATAATGATAAGTTGTCTTATTATCCTTTATGAAAACTTTTTTTATATATAGACGGGTCAAATAACTACAACTACGTTTTATATCAATTGCATAAATAAAAGCTAATGAAAATGTGCATCATTAACTGATTTCTGTAGGGCTAATTTTTGGCTCGAATTTTATTTAATTTACATGAGTTAATGTTAATACATAATATGCACTTTTTAATCATGTCGAATGAGTTATAAGTGGATTTTCTACGACGGGTGTAACTGTTGGTGGTCCTTTGGTGAAAGAGGATTCGTTGGTGGAAGTTTTTAGAAAAAAAGGGTGTGGGTGAGACTTCGATAACGGAACACGGTACAAATCGAACTGGTTAATAAAAAGACAGAAGAAAATATCGATGCCTAACATTTCTACTAGCACGTTGGTTTTATGCCTTTATATAGCCTACATCAAGGGAAACTTAATTAACAAAAGGAAATAACACCATCCCATGATTTAACCCATGATCGAAGTTAACTTCTACATGAAAAGGTTTAGTGATGAAATCATTCTCATAATATCACAAAACTAAACTGATTAGTGGCAGATGTTTCACCAAAGGATCATGGATGGTCCTTTAACCGACGATCAACGACAAACATTCGTCAACGATCAGTGAAAAGTATTTAACATGAGGTTTAGTGATGAAATTGTGCATAGATGATCTAATTTCAATAAAAAGGCGATATTAAATACAAAATTTTCAAGTATTATTTCAAAAATAAATGTCTCTCACATGAGAAATCGAAGATTTGGGATGTATGTAAACCTATAAAACTCAATTCGTTTGTTTCTCATCTTTATTGGTAAAACACAACAAAAAACATGTATGCATCTAGTGTCGTTGAAAGGGTGGTGAAGTTGTGTAGTGAAAGAGGATTCGTGATGATAAGATCTTTTCTCTTTACTTCTTAAAGTAAATAAATAGTAATGAATACTAAAAAGACCGTTATACGCTTACAATAAGCTAACATTCGTCTATTATAAAACTAAAACCTTAATAGCCTTATCATCATATGATGAAACTGTTCCGATGAAAATTACCTATCATCATAAGACACGTGTTTCATGTTTAAGCCTGTGCTCTTTTAATTTTTCTTTAACTATTATTGATTTTACATTCTAATCCTTCAACTTCATAGTTATTTCAATTAAACCTTAGTTTGAAGACAAGTTTCAAAAGTTTCGGCTTTATCAGTTGCACTTTTACACTAAAAAAAGTAATTCTTACATACTTACTTTTATATACGTGTCGGTGTAAATTCGAGTCCGTCAGTCCGTCTACGTTTTGACGTAAATTTTGATAAAAAAACAAGTCCGGTCAAATATAAAACGTATTCATGCTTATTTAAGTAGTTATGAGTTAGCCTACGATTTTACGTAAATTTCCTTTGAAAACGAGTCATGTCAAATATCATATGTTTTTTCATTTGACGGTATAAATTTGAGTTACTCTACATTCGACATAAATTTAGTCCGGAAACGAGTCGGGACAAGTAATTTATACTTTATCACGTCACATACGATGTCACCACACATGTTTATTTTTCTATATGTTTTGAGTTGGTGTACCTATCCTTCAACATAAATTTTGTTTGGAGTCGTGTTGAATATAATACATTTTCATTCAACGATATAAATTTAAAATACTTTACATTTCAATGATAATATGATTTAAAAACGAATCAAGTCGACTATAATCTATACTTTATTATGTCGTATACGACACGGTCTCGTAAAAAGACTGGTTGAGATTATTGAAATGCTTTAAAGCGACAAAAAAGGTTCACAAGGATCCGAAGATACGGATCAACAAGTGTTACAACGAAATAGCGGTTCAAAAAACCCTACAAAATTCCGCGAAAATTCGCAATTCGTCAGATCGTTCATCCAATTTGATCAAGCTATCAACGTCTTCTTTTGAATCGGTAAGATTCAAATGGCTCTAATGTTGCAATCTGCTGAAAGCCTGAAATACGATCTGTTGTTCAATCTCATTACATATCACAACTTCTAGAGATTTTGATTGATTATATGTCGATTCCATGTGTTTGATCATCTCGAATCTTAATCCTTGGTCCGTACGATGATTTTTCAATTTCTATCTGTTGTCGGCATCTGTTGAATGTTCATCTTCATGAAGCAGAGGCCAATTGTTTGATTTCTATGAGTTAATCTGTATGTAAAGGTGTATTTCATGCGTTATCATGTAGAAACTCGTTAATTGATATGTATAACTGTATAAGACACAGAGTTAACAAAAGTTCACACGTCTCATAATCTCATGTTACTGAATCGTGTCTGTGGCTCTAGTTAATAGCGCGTTCGATACAAAACCAATTTAAGTAGACAAACACGTAATCTCTTGCACATATTCATATGTATCCTATGGTTAAAAGCAATATGCACAAGTGTTCATTCTGCCGTTTGAGTTCTCTACTTCAAATTGGTTGTGTATTGAATGACCGTTGGTTTAGTTGTATTTGTTTATGATTTGTGAAAATACCATACAAATTTGAAGCAGCATTTACCCAATGCCCATTTTTTAGAATGCAGACATTCTTATACTTCCCTTTTGTTAAATGCAGTATTAAGTTAAACACACTCTAGTGTGGACTCATGGGGACTCTTGTGGGTGCTGCAAATATGGTAGCTATGTAGTATCATTGTTTTATTGGTTTCAGTTAACCTTAGGATTATCATCTCGATTAGAAGCTAAATTAATATTGATATTGATTGCAGGAAGAAATCAAAAGCGCACTAAGAGCAAAGAATCCGAAAATTGTGTTTGTCCTAGGTGAGGAGCACCTTGATAGATCATACTAATAACATAACTTACCCCTGAATGGCTGAATCCCATATAATTCGTAACCTTTTATGTTAAAAGTGCCCTTTAGTAACTTACAGAATGAAAATGAACCTGCTTCTCATTCTTATCTTAAATCCACAGGTGGCCCGGGTAGTGGTAAGGGTACACAATGTGCAAATATTGTAGAGCACTTTGGGTATACCCATCTCAGTGCTGGAGAGCTTCTCCGAGCTGAAGCACAATCCGGCTCTGAAAATGGGTATGTTGTATACATATTCTGAGTAGTTGTTTCGCTGTAACTTGTAAGTATCTTTGTTCTAAGTGCTTTATGTACCTTCTAGGACCATGATTGAGAATATGATGTCTGAAGGAGTAATTGTTCCTTCAGAAATAACAATTAAGCTTCTTGCAAAAGCGATTATAAAAAATGAGAATGACAAGTTTCTGATTGATGGGTTTCCTCGTAATGAGGAAAACCGGGCAGCCTTTGAGTCAATTGTGAGTCTTGTGTTCTAAAATTTCATACAAACATCTTTTATTAGATCTGATCATTTGGCAATAAAATTTGAATCTTTTGGTTTATATAGACCGGAATTGTACCAGAGTTTGTTCTTTTCTTTGATTGTTCTGAGGAAGAGATGGAAAGGCGTATCTTGACCCGCAACCAGGTTCTAGACGCATTTTTGTTACAAGAATCATAAGGTGAAGAATGATGATGTTTTAGTTCTCGTTGAGTTTGACTTTGTTATTTGGATCATGAAGGGGAGAGTGGATGATAACATTGACACGATAAGGAAGCGGTTTAAGGTTTTCATGGAATCCACTCTTGATGTTATAAACTATTACAACTCAAAAGGGAAGCTCAAAAAGGTAAATACACAAGTGTTCTTCGTTGTGTTACTAGGTTACTACTGAATATGTCGTTTGTGATGTTATGATAACTGATCAAATTTGGTCTTAGATTGACGCTGGTAAGCCTGTTGTAGAAGTCTTTGAAGCAGTAAAGGCTGTTTTCGCCCCTGTCTGATGATAAGGTAAAGAATGTGCGTGCGTGTGTGTGTGCATCTCTGAGGGTATAGAATGTTGATGTGTCTAGTAGGTTCACGAGCATTAGTGAGTCTCTTGTCAAAGTGAGTCCTAACAAGGCTGAGCCTTGTATTAGGAACTGGTCTATAGAGGCACTGTGTGCAGTACCCTCGGTTTCCCGAGGGACATCCAATTTGTCCCTCTTATTGATCTGGGTCATTGTTTCATCCAACTCCCGACTAGTGGGACGTGGTAAGCAGTAGCACCAATCACTTCCATTGTACTACTTTCCTTAATCGTTGAGGCACTCTCGTAAACCAAACACTTTAGCACAAATTGAGTAGATATGACCTTCATACATTTGACCATCGCACAAATTTAGGGAATTTGATTTAGCTAGCATAATATCAACTCAAATTTACATGCAAACTTTCTCCAAATATTTTTTTAAATTTTCTTGACATGGTAAAAGGAATTTTTTGTATTGGCGTTATCGCTCATTGTCTGTCATTTGCAGATTATGTGATACGCTGATCATCGTTGTACCACAAGATCAATCATGGTAGGTTAGTTTTAAGGTTACTCTCATTGTTTGAACAATGTTATATTTGTCCAGTTGATTGAACACTAACAGTAACATTCTTATAATCTTATCATTGATTTTATTGTATTATAACACTTGAAACTTTTTATACGTTGACCATTTGATCCAGAGTCCTAGTGCCGAGTCAGTTTTAAGTAGTTCGGTTTCATCTTCTCGAACATGATTTTTTAAGTCTTCAAGAAAGTTATGTCATGGTCTCATGGGTACATCCTGATAGTGTTAGGGGTAGTTAATAGAAGAGTTAATTAAATGATTGGTCCCTGTGCTTTGCTCATATTGCAATATTAGTCCTAACTTTTGAGAAATTACAGGTTTAGTCCCAACTATTTCACAAACCGTAACACCTGTAATTTCTCAAAAGTTGAGACCAATATTACAATATGGATAAAGCACAGAGACCAATCATGTAATTAACTCTTAATAGAAATAGATTAGGTGTCAGATAAAAGAGAAAATTATGTCGTGAACAAAAGGTTCTAGGTTTCCAAATAATTCTTTCATGCCAAAGATTTTTGTTAACTTTATAATTCATTTGCAATTCTCATTTTGTAGACGAGGGTGTTTTAATCATACATTTAAATGCATTTTAAAATCTAAACTAACACAAACTGATAAAATTCATAGGTTTGGGTTGAAGTCTAAACTCTAAAGATGTCTGGATTGGTTTCTAGTTGAACTCACAAGCATATTTAGTTTAATGCTCTATTTGAAATTTTGAACTCATGAGCATTTTTAGTTTAACAGGTTCGGGTCAACCTGGCCAGCTTACAACATTTTGAGCATATTTAGCTTAACGGTTTTGGGTCAACCTAGCCGGCTTGCAACAGGTTGACTAGTTTATCCACATGCAACTTTTTTAAAAGATAATTTTTATCATAACTTAATTTAAGTCGATAAAATAATTTACATCAAAACTTAAGGAAGGCGTTTATAGCAGTTAATTTGTATTTCTTATACATGTTTTTATTATATTTTATTTTTTTAGGTAAGTTTATATTTTCAGAACAATCATATGCGAAATTAAATTTGGGTCAAGTTGATCATATATACATCATGGAATATATAGATTGTTCTCATTGCATTCAAGTTTGTGTAAAATTTTAGGTTTATGTTGTGTTCTACGTTCTAACACGACTCGTTTAATACATCTGATTCTAATATAAAATGCTTGATACACAGTCCATCTTGTACTAATAAAATTACTTTGTTACCCAACTCGCGTGATCTGTCCATTGTGCCACGTCTACTCATTCGTAAAAATACCAAAATGTTACGCTAACTAGTAACTTTCCAACATCTAAGTGTTCGAACATAAACTGCTAGCAATAATCATGCCAACTGTCTATTTACTAAAAGTTCAAACAAAAATGATACCATTATCCTTTATAGTATCAAGAACAATTGCCAGCCTCCCTTCAATCCGTTCGTTCTTTTTCGCTTCAAAAGCCACTGCATACACGTCGGCTTCCTTTGATCGCTCGGCTATCAACCTCCCAATGACTCTGCAAGCCTCGTTATCTATGAGTGAAGGCAATGTGTTCCTTAATTCCTTTGAGTTTGTGGTGGCAACCGATACCACTTTGCTAGTACCTCTATGCATCACTTTTGCATGAATGAATCTTTTAGAAAAGAAAATGTTTAGTTGAAATGGTCTCATGTACATATCTGTCCTTTGTTTCCATGACTTCTTGTTAGGTCGTTTTTCAGCTTCGCTTCTTGATCTTCGTGTCCAAGCGGCATGGACAACAAGTCCCTACCAAATATACATTACAATGAAAACAACGGAAAAGAAAGAGAGAAAACAAGACGAGACGATTGATACACATCATTGTAGGAACTCTACCTGCGTGTATATATCATGAGAAAGTTTATGATAAATCATGCACACAGGTAAAGTTACGTTGTGGGCTAGGTAGTCAAAGGCGTTAGACACACTCAGGGCGTAAAGAGCACTTAAAAGCAAGGGCTTTTTCTTTTTAAGCAAGGTGCATGGTTTAAATACGCCATTTTTAGGGGTTATAGACATGTTTCAGACCAATTTAATATGCTACCGACTCTCTTTAAATGTTTCGGGCCAGTTTTAAATGTTTCGGAGGCATGAATCCTCGCCCGAACATTTTGATGGACGCGAGGCAGTATGGCTGCACCTCGCGCCTAGGAGAGCGCCTTGTGCGCCTTTAACTACAAATGTTGTGGGTGAGTTCGGATGAGAACCATAATGTAATTAGAAACCAAAAGAAAGACGGTGCAAAATGAGGGGATAATCATGATTCCTGATGTGAAAGAGTGAGATCTTAATCTTCCATTAAAATATGACCCAAATGCAAAAAAGTGGTTCTTTTGGTTCCTAATTATTAATGGTTCTGATTTGTAGCAACCGTTAATGCATTAGCATGTAATTCCTACCAACAAGCTGCAGCCTTCTAAGAAATCGATCATGCAAAGGTTTCACGTTGAAGCAAATCAAATCTACAAGTGATGCTAGTCGATCTCTTACATTAACTAGAGGTGAGATGGGATGATCATTTGAAAATAAGAATACATGTATACATACTGATAAGATATATAGTATACATCCATATGTTTATGTGTATGCATATACGTATGCATCCATACGCATATGCGTTTTTCGTCATTAAGATCCCTTTTACTGATTTAGAAATCAAAACTTCATGTCAAAAGTAGCTTCAAACATTGAGACCAAAATACTAATGTGTCCAGTCATTTTGGAACTTAAAATCCATACATCAGTGACAGTATTTATCTATTTAAGCAATACAACTGTGAAATTTATACTAAATGACCTCAAATTTAGTTCCTTTGAATCTTATATCCCATGAAGTCTCAGTTTCTTTGTGCAGACTGCAGTAAGAAGCATGCTTTGACTTTCATGGTCAAACTGACTATATTTTCAACCTCAATTCGAAACAAAGCAAATAACTTCCAATAATATTCAAAACAATACCAAAATTTGGTGTAAAAGTGACGATTTTGAAAAGATAACTTAATGAAATTAGAATGTAACATAATGAAATTAATTTGCATATAAAAGGTAGTTCATTTGACTTCGAAAGTCAAAGCACATTAAATCGATGAGCAATTGGGCTTTCGACTTTTCAGTTTTCCCTAATAACTTATGATACATTGATACCTAATTGGGTGTATGATTTTACACAAATTATACAAATTAATCCATTCGACATAATCAGAAAATCGAAAAAACACAGAGAAGTGAAAGAATTGAGCGTACCTGATTCTTGAGGGTACGATTTGAGGAGACTAAATTGATGGATAGATTCGATTGCTGAAACGAAGAATACCATGATAAAGAAATTGGTTTCAGTTTTAGATTTATTGGGAGTTGTGGTTGGAGATTGAGGGATGATGATGAACAAGATACAGATGAAATCGCCATTGAAGAATGATAGTGGAAGTAGGATAACGAATGGCTTAGGGGGGGGTGTTTGGGATTGCTTTTAAAAACAATTTTTGACTTATTAACTTTTTCAATAAGTTAATAAGTTAGTAGTGAGTGATTATTAACTTATTTCCCTCACAATCATAATATTTCCAAACACTATAAAATGACTTTTTAACTTTTCAAAAGTTAATAAGTTAAAAAGTCAGTAAAAAAAGCACTCTCAAACACCCACTTTGAAATTTTTGCAAATGTAACCCTATGATCTAACAATTCTTGCATATATAACCTCAATTTCTTTTTTTCCCCTTTTACATTCATAAGCGCTTTCTAATATAGTCTTAAGTTTACGCATTGGCGTGCCTAGGCGTTTGTTTAAGGGATCGGCCGCACCCCATAAAGTTTTTTTCTATGTGTATATACGATCTAGACCCGTTCGACCCCAAGAAATTTGAACATCAACCCTCGTGAAACTTTGATACAGATACAAAAGAAAAAATAACAAATTGAAGATTTAAAATTATCTAAATATAAACCTGTTGTAAATTTATTAAATATATATTTTAAATCTTATAAACTCGGTAACTATTTATACAATTAAGCTTATTACTCATTTAGTTCTCATAGACTCAATTGCCCAATAATAACGATTGTATAAAAAAGTTAAACTCCCATTGATCAAAGAGTGAACAACTAACCTAATAATTAAGAAAATAGTCTATCACAATTTATAAAATTAGAACATTAGCAGCAATTAAAGGGACGATTACTTCGATCACATGTATGCTTCTAAATAGTTTGATCGATGTAGCCAGTCCATACCCTCAACTATCCAATTTTTACTAGAATTTTTGATATCAGAGCTCTTGCCATCGGTCGTCTCTTGTCCATATTTACATGTCCCCCTCTTAAATTGACTCTAAATAGCCTAAAATTCTAAATTTGAGGTATTTGTTTTTTAATTATTTTTAAAATTAATTTGATCATTTGATTAATTTTTTGATTGTTTCAATGACAGCTTGAAACTTATTGATTAAATATTTCCTAAATTGTTTCTTGATTTTTTTAATATTTAATTATACTTTATAAATCTTCTCTACATAACGTATCCAGACTGGTGATAAGAATTTGATCGAATATAATATTTGTTATATTGAATAATGCTAGTTTAGTATGGTTCAAAAATAAAACCGGTATAGAGCAATTATAGAAATATTGAATTTCTATTAACTATTTCTAATGATGAACAATATATTTTGATTATATATTTGAAATAAAATTTGGTTTTTGTCTTGGCATTATGCAATCGCCCTAACCCAAACCGTTTTTATGTAGCCGAGTCAGCCGAAGCGAACCAAAAACAAGTAATATTTAATAAAAGACAATCGATCCCTAAAAATTTCCAACCCCCATAGAAAACTTTTCTGGAGCCGCCAATGAATCTACGATATCTATACATTTAATCATGTATGAAGAAACAATTTTATTACAAATATTTATACTGCTACATTACGTGTATCGTGCGTAGATAAAATGTTTTATAAAAAATAGATAAAGACTTCAAATTAAGTATTTTACTTAAAACAAAATAATGATAAAAAAAACTCTGCATCATTTATTCAAACAAAAACGTATTTCCTATGCTTAAGTTGTTAGATGGAGATAAAAACGTGACAAGGTTGATGTGAATCCAAGGATCTCAATTCAGGAATTATCAGTATTAAAATAAATCAATTTAATGATCGCGGAATTATCACTAATTGACGTTTAATTGGTTTAATGATTAATGATGAACACAACCACAGAAACACAATAAATGCAAAATCAATAATTATTCAAACGTATTTCATTAACTGTAATGTAATGATTACAAAAGAATAATAACGAATAACTATGAACAATCGAATTCAGTGTATCGAATAATGTTGATGTTGATGTGACGGCGGTTAGGGTTGCACAATGATGTAACTCGACAGCCGTAATATTGATTGATTGTGTTTTCCGAGATGTGAAACCTAGGACTCGTATTTATAGATGATTTGAGTCGGCTAAGGAAACACCGGATCTCTCGGGATTTGATATTGATTGTGTTGACTTGTTTGACTTCTTGGTATTTGCAATCGCACAAGTATAATGTTCTTCCGCAGCAATCTTGTCGTCCGCAGAACTTTTGTTCTTCCGTAGATGACTTGGTCATCCATAGAAGAGTTGTTCTTCCGTAGGAAATCCTTTTTCCGTAGGAGTCTTCACTTCATGTATCTTGATTATCCGCAGGAACATTCACTTAGTCATTTGGTCAAGAAACATATCTACGGATTAACAATAATGTTCATCCGTAGATGTTTCCTACACTTGGTCACTTTCAGGAAATTCATCCAAGTATATTCTCTCCTGTCAAGTCACAAATCAACACACATATATATATAACGGGGTTAACCTATAAATTCAATGCACATATATATATATATATATATATTGACTATTACAAGTGTTAATTACAAGACTTGATTCAAGTACTAAGCCTATACAAAAATGATCTAGTCCTATACAATCTAGATCCAACAATACTCCCCCTTAGGCTTAGCTCCTTGTAATCAGTCTTTCAAAACTGCTAGCTCCTTAACTCTAGCTATCATCTTATTGTAGAAGTAAGATACAGCAGTCTTCTGATCATCGTACTTGTACTTGATCTTCATCCTGCTGATCTTCTTCAGCGTGTCATAGCTCAGACCCAAAACATCTTCTTCCGTAGTGAGTGTTTCCACTACACTATCATTATGTACAATTTCCAATTCGTCTTCTTCTGAGATTCTGACCTCAGACACCTCAGCTATTGTTGTGCCTTTGAGAAGCCCAGCCTCATGCTTCCTTCTCTTGTGTGCCTTTGCATGTAGTTTATCTATAACTTGTATCATGTGCACGTACAGGCAGAGATCATTCTGGGCTTTTTCGTCTGTCAGCTTTGGGAAGAATTTTTCATGAAGGTATGATGTGTAGCTAGGATGCAGCATCTTTAGCTCTATTGGATCAAAGATTCTTATCTTTTCACCCTTCTTCCCATCAGCATTTCTCAGCAACACCATCTCTTTATTCTTTTCAACGTATCCCCATTCTGAGATAGGACAAGTGAATTGATTTCCTGTGATGCTTTTGATGGTGTGTGAGCTTCTGTTACATCCCACTCTTTTTAGCAGATCATCATCTACAAGGGATGAGACTTCAGCTGTTTTTCTTTTCTGACTTTGTTTCATTCTTTTGTGCTCCTTATCATTTCTCTTTGCTTGCATGAGCACATCATCAGTAAAACTGGTCTTCATACCATTTACAGCTGCAGAGAAGTCTCTCCCCCTGAGATGGATTGGGTAGTTGAACATTGGGATGCTCTGTAGATCCCTGATATCTTGCTCCGGAAGGCTGAGCAGAGCTTCCACATCATGAAAGTATTGAATCCTTCCAGATGTCCTCTTTATTATTACATAATCCCAGTCTGGATCATATTTCCAGGCCATAATCCTGTGTTCTTCCACAGAACTGGGAGTTGTGATATGATCATAAAGCTCTATGAGAGTTGATTTCTTCTCTGTAATCTCTCGAACAGTTGTTCCCAGAGGCCATACTTTTCCTGGGATCACTGCCCTTGGCTCTCTGATCAGTGTTTCTTTTTCCTTGTGCTGATCTTTTGGTTCAACTGTTATTGGATCAGCAGCAAGTTTACTTTGTTGTTCTTTTGGATGTGGAGCAGTGGTTCTGAACTTGACTCCAGTTTCTAATTCCACCTTCATCACATGCTCCATCATCCTCCGCAATTCTCCAGTTGTTCTGCCTTTAAGCTCATGTGGTTTGTAGTTGTGGCCCTGTAACCAGCAAGTCATGTTGTACTTGGTAAGTTTGGCTGTGTCACAGTGGCCCAGATCCTTTTTGATCTTTTCCAATGATTGAAATACAGTAAAGGCTTCATAATCACAGTTTGGGATTATGAACCTTGCAAGCTCAAACTCTTTCAGAGCATTCTTCATTTCAGATGTGTTCATCCTCTCAACCATGTCATATGGAAAGCCATGGTTGATAAGGGTCATAAACATGCTAGAATCAGGCCTCTCTTCCATGATGTCTGCTGTTGTTAGAAGATCATCGGCCTTTCCTCCCTTTTCACCAATGGGAGACCCCATTCTTGTCAGCTCCTCCCACTCTTTCTCACTATCATCATCATCTCCGGATGATACCTTCACAGTAGACACATCTACTGAAGGAGTAGGTTCAGGAGATGGGAGTTTCTGTCTTTTTGGGGAGGTTTCATCTTCAGATTTTCTTTGTACTGCTCCCCAGTATTTTCTTTTCCGTGAGTATAGAATTAGTTGCTTTTGAGCTTCAGCTGAAGGTTTTGATTTTTCCACACTTGGGTCCTCTTTTGTTTTTAGAGCTGAGATCTTTCTTTTTAGCTTCTCTATCTCTTCATTTTTTTGTTTGATTTGCTCAGCTTTATCCCTTTGCTCTTCTTCAGAGATTCCTCCAACTCTTGTTCTTTTTTCAATAAAGCATCAATCACTTCATTGTTACTTACAGCATCCTCTCTCAGTCTTTTCAGACTTGCATCTTTCTTCATCAGTTCTTCATCTTTTTCTTTGATTATACCTTTCAGCTCTTGAATTCTTTGTTTTTGCTTATTTGATTTGAGTACTAACTTGTTGTACTCAGCAACCAAAAATCTTTTGCTGACAGGAATGTCAGTGTCACTTAAGTCATCCTCTTGGTATGCAATGACATCCTCAGCAGATCCTTGTACTTCCCCAAGCTCATCAGTAGCTTGATCATCTTTCAATGAAATTATTGGCTCAGTATGTGCTGATGACACTTGTTCTTCTGTGTGTGTGGGTGAGAATGGAACAGTGCTAGCTTGAGATAATATCTCAGTGTCTCCTGAGTGTATAGAGTGTACAGACTCAGTCAGCTCAAAAGGTTCAGTGCTAGCCCTTTCCGGTGAAGGATGTTTTGGAGATTCTGGTGGTGGTTGTACAGGGGATTGAATATGTAGTGGAGAGAAAGGTTGTGTGGGATGAGATGATGAATGAGACTGAGATGGTGATTGTTATTGGTCGGGAGATATTGGCTGAGTGTTTTTGGTGGTAGATAAGGATATCAGCAGAGGTGATTCATTGTGGTGAATTGGGGATATCGGTTGGGTGTTGTTGCTTGCAGAAGATTGTGATTGATGAGAGGGTGTTTGTATAGGTGAGTGGTGTTGGTGTGGTGGTGTTTGGAGTGGTGAGTGGTGTTGGTGTGGTGGTGTTTGGAGTGGAGTGTGTGATGCTTGTGCAGAATCAGCAGATGACTCTGCTTCATCTGCCCAAACCAACTCTTGTGGCAGGTCTGCTTGGGCATCCACTACATGGGCGAACATCTGCATGTCCTCACCCTGGTACTTCCCACTAAGCTTGTTCAGCACAGATTTGCTCAAGTGTGCTTGAACAAACACTTCTCCAACTCTGTTCAGTCTTGGCAGTTCTGAGTTGATCACAAGTTGTAGGAATCTTGGGAACATGTACATCTTGTCATTCTTCTGAAGTTTGACTTGTTCACTCAGACAGTTGAAGATGTATTTGGCGTAGTTGTAAGTTCTCCCCTCGAATATCCCAATGATTCTAGATGATATGTGCCGAGAGAATCTGTCGAGCCCTGACTTCCTGTTCGACATTCATTTCAGATAGGTGTGGCACAAGAATCGGTACGGTTTGCATAGCCTACCCTTTTTGATCTCCCCTTTCTCGTAGTCTCCATCGTACCCCATTAGATTGAACACTTTCTCAATGTATTCATTCTCGAATACATCGGGGTGCCCTATCTCTCTGTCACCCAATTCCAGACATCTTCGGAATGTGCTTTCAGTGATTCTAAGGCGCTCATTCAGAATCTCAGCGGCAATCACTTCATTATCACCTTGTTGTTCGACCCGTGCTGAGTTCCAGAAGTCGATTATGTGTGCCTGATGGATCACAGGCTCGGCCGTCAAGGCGTAGAAGAGCCTGGATCGTCGAAGATATCTTATGATATCTCGACATCCTTCCGCTGCAGGATCATCAGCGTTTAAGAACGCGCACACGTTGTGTTCTTTAGCAAATCTGTTTGCCATCTGAAAACAATGAAAATCGAGTTAGCATACATGAAGTTGAAACGTTTTAATGGCAATAACCGATTAACCAGTTCCGTACTGATGTTTAGAACGTGATTTACCTTATCAATACCAGTAATCGATTAGTTGATTATGTTTTCTTGGAACGGATTTTTGAAAGTTTGAAAAAGAGGGAAAGTGGGCGATTTTTTAGGTTAAAACTGAAAAAGTGCTCTGTAAAATTGATTAATGAATTTTAAGAGTCAGAAACCTTATTTATAGTTGAACATATTAATTTCTTTTATTAATTATGTTGGGCCCACTCCCATTTATTCCTTTCCGTATCCCAAGTTTATTTAGAATGCATAACTTCTTCCGCAGAACATCTGCGGAACCTTAGCATCTGCGGATGTCTTAACATCTGCTGATGCGTTAGTTCAAACAATGCATTTGTTTTGCTGCTGAATCAGTCACACAATACTTCTACGGATGAGAGGTATTACTGAGACTTCTGCGGATGCAGAAATTTCACTGTTACTTCTACGGATGAGAAGTATTACTGAAACTTCTGCGGAACTTAAAGTTTTAAAAAACTTTAAATGTATGATGTCTACTGAGTAGACTCAATTGTTGATGTTGGACATTGTTGACTTTATTTGCATGGCAATTAAGTACAAGAAAGCAAGTGCTCATGTATCCTAGTGCTCAAGTTCCAATTCCTTCAGAATAAATTAAATCATCAGCTTTGTATTGTTTATTGTTTTTCATGCATGAACTACTCCCCCTAAATTTGTGATTAATGTTAAACTGTTGCATTCATCATAAATTTAAGTTGTGAACAGGCATGACAGGCATATGACAGCCTAAGAGAGAGAAAATCAGTTAATAGGACAAATTAAAAATCGTGCTTAAACAATTACATGCATGCATATATATGTAAAGGGATCATACTATGATTTGGCTTCGGCTGATGTTAATTAATTGATTCAGTACACACGTGATTGTAAGTATAGAGATCCCCTTAAATTCATACATGAGTAATGTATCAACTAGGCATGCTATTTATCATGTTGTAAAGTTTGTTAAGCAGTAACTATCATGAGTTCCACATTCAATTTCCGGTAGAATATGTCTTCCGTAGGTGAGTCAAATCACTACCTGTCACGCTTAAGGACTATGTACATTAAATTATAAGTTCTATCTTGAGACATAGTACAATCTCATGAATGCTTTGATGTTGAAGCTCATTGAATTGATGTGCAATTAAACACAAGTGATTCTTTGTAGAGCTGAGATATGATCTTCATAGTCACCAGGTCTTTACTTACGTAAAACAGAGGTGAACTTAACCCAGGTCTTTGTTTACACAAAACATAAGAAGAATGAAGAACATACTCTTGGATCATATTCCCAGGTCTTTGTTCACACAAAACAGAGGAAATATGACTTTGTAAAGATAGAAGATTATAAAGTATTTTACATAGTGTGCTTGGGTATGTGATTTGATCACATCAGGAGAGAACATACCTTCTGGATTAGCAAATGGAATCCCCACAGACAGTTACCTGAATCTTTTAGTTTGGCATGCTCTAAGCTTTGTTTCCACTCAAGATGAACCTACTCATATATCAGTAGCATATAAGTCAGTTTTGAGTGTTTGTTGAAAAACCAAATATAGCTTACTATCATTTCCCATATATAATGCATGCACAGATATTCTATCAGACACTTAATTCATCCCTAACGCTTACTCTACTCAAAGTCAGTCATATGCTTTTGTTGAATTATTCTAAGTTAATCATACCCAAAGATTCTATCAGAAAATTAAATCTAACAGAATCAAACGCTTTAGTGAACAAATCAGCAAGCTGATTGGTGGTGTCGACTTTGACTAACTTGATTAGACCCTTTTCTGAGCAGTCTCTCAGAAAATGGTATCTAATTTCAATGTGTTTAGTTTTACTATGTTGAACTGGATTAGCAGTGATAAACATAGCAGCTGAATTATCAATATGAATTGGTGTGTGAAGGAAATTGTAACCATAATCAAGTAATTGGTTTTGCAACCAAAGTACTTGAGAGCAACCTGCTGAAGCAGCTATGTATTCTGCTTCAGCTGTGGATACAGATACATTTGTTTGCTTCTTGCACTGCCAAGAAACAAGTCGTGGTCCTAGAAACTGACATCCACCAGTTGTGGATTTTCTGTTGTTGTTGCACCCTCCATAGTCACTATCTGAATAGGAGTAGAGGCTGAAATCTCCATCTTTGGGATACCAAAGTCCTAATGCAGGTTTGCCTTTCAGATATCTGAAAATCCTCTACACAACATTCATATGGGACTTCTTTGGGTCTGATTGATACCTGGCACAAACACAAACAGCAAACATTATGTGAGGTCTACTGGCAGTTAAGTACATTAAAGAACCGATCATTGATCTATACAATCTTTGATCTATGGATTTTCCAGCAGGGTCAGGCACAATCTTGTCTATTGTTGATGCTGGTTGTGACATCTCGTAATTTTGTTAATTAAAAAGTTAACTTTGTTATGTTCTTCTAAGGACCTTTCTGTCATTAATGAAACTATGCGGATCGTTTATGCTTGTTTCTTTGTTAATTTAAAAGTTAATAAATTATTTTATTAAATATAATAGTAATAATAATAATTATAATAAAAATAATACTAGTAATTATAACTTTTGCTTAATATTATAAATCTTAACTTAAATGATAATAATAAAAAATAAAATAATAATAATAATAATAATAATAATAATAATAATAATAATAATAATAATAATAACTTATAAAAGTTAAATAACTAATGAGTTAGAAAAATATTTAGAACTTAAGGTTTAGTTAAGTTCAGGGGGTCTTTATGTCAATTTGGAAACTTTAAATAAAGGTTTTGTACATAAAATAACCAATTTGAAAACTATAAGGACTAAATCGTAATTCCTTGAAAGGTTAAAGTTAAAACTTTGGATTAAAAAGGCAATATTAAAAACCACAGGGACCAAAATGAAACATTTCTTAAAACCCAACCCCCACCCACGTTTTCCCGGTGATCGGCCGGCCGAGCTCCGGCGAGCTCCGGCCACCACCGAAACATCAATATTGAACATAATTAATACACCAGAACTGCTCGCAAGCTAGTTTCGAACCCTACCCGATAGTTAATTCGAGTTTAAATGAGTCTTTGATAGTCATCGAACTCGAAACTGAAAGCTATCAAATCCGTCAATCGTTTCTATACTTAATCGATATAATTATGCAATTAAATGGGTGTACACGTTAAATCAATCATTTGGAAGCGATTTATGGATTAATTTCACCTGAAACCGCATGTTACAATCTTAAATTGGTTTGAAACCCCCGACATAAATCGTGTAGCCGTTGGGCAATTAATCGATCAAATTAACCCTATAAGACAGAGGTCAAATGGCCTCAACACTTCCTTTTCACTACCCGTACAATCAATTTCATGTAAACACACACACACACCAAGAGTGGATTCAAGAACACATCGCGGCTTTGTCTGAACCCAAAATCAACAAACACAACACCAACCAGGTAATTAAAGGATTCTTTTGATTTGTTTTTACATGGGGAACAAAATCCCCATGGTTAATTTCATTAACACCGAAGTTTTGATGACCAATTTAATCGATTTCAAATCTAGGGTTTATGTTAAATTGGGGTTTTTTTTGGAAATATGATTTAAACAATGTTTTGAGTTTTAAAACACAAATTAGGGATTTGGCCCAATGGTTTGGTCACTTTTGACATAGGCAAAGGGCCCGGGTTCGAACCCGAGGCCCTGCCTTTATTTTTAAAAAAGGGTTTTATTACTATTTTAATTTCAGAAAATATATAAATATTGTTATTAATCATATGAAAATCATATTTTTTTTATCAGAAATTAAATAAAATTATTTTCTTTTAAATATTCTTAAAAATGGAATTAAGAAATTCTTATGCTTTTATTTTAAAAAAAACTTATAAAAATTGTTATAAAATAACATCTATTGTTAATCTTAAATTATAATAACTTCCACTTAATTTTTAATAAATTTCATTTGAATAAATTTCTTATTGTTATAAACTATAGATACGTGTTTATTTATATTTTATTTAAGAAAATAAATACATATGTATAATGTACACTTACTGTAATTGTTTTAATCTTTTAAATCTATAAAATTACCATTTTATTTAAATAGTAAATAATAACCATTTGATTATAATAGTTTAAATTTTGTTGATAGTGTTAATCACAAAAGGTTCTTATATAATCATTTAAATATCAAAATAATAATAAATTGTATCTACATAATAATCATGGGTTAATGATTTATAAATAATATCGATACAATTTCTATTCAAAATCACAAACTTAAACCATGAATACTCGTAACACTAAAATGATCATGTTTGACTTAACACCTCGTTCATTTAGGTTGAACTTTAACGAATACTCGGCATTTATTTACAAGACTTATTATTTGCTCATCCTTATTTCCCTTGTGAGTATTTCTATACCTCTTTTTCTTATTTTCACACTTTAGGGTGAAACATGTTAACTTATATCATTGCACTTGTAAACTTATTCGAGACTTGTAAACTTTATGGCAATTCATCATGTAAAAGTTGTGGTTAGTTGAACTTTCGTGGTTATCATGTTATGGCGTTATATGTACAATCATTAACTATTGCTAGCCTGGCGACGTCATAGATCTATGGGCCTGACAAGCCTGCTTGGTTGATCCAATTACACTTAGCTAATCGTATATACTTATAACTTGTTTGATCCAAGTACACGTTTGAAACTTGTAAAACTTTGTCAAGGTTTGATTGATGCATTGTTTATAACATCCCTAATCACTTTATTCACTAACTTATGACTTGAATTGCCATCTTTTATATATTCTATATATTGAAAACTATGAAATGCTAACCAACATCTTTATGTTGACCTTGTATTTTTAACATGTTTCAGGAATACCTCAATTATGTGTTCTACACTTTGAAGCTTATTACAACTAGGATTGGACCTAGAGATAAAATGGATGACCATGTTCTTTGTAGCATTTATACATGGTGTATTCTTTGTTAAAACTTTTGTTTGTAATGTTCACAATGAAACTTATGAATAATATATTTGGATTTAATAATAGCGTTATGTGGCTGTGAACAATCGTAACTCTCACACCTCGACGTTTCCGCCGTCAACGTTGGGGTGTGACAGATTGGTATCAGAGCCCATAACTATAGGATTTAGGTTATTAGAAATGGTGACCTAGACTATAGCTTATGCATGAACCTTATAGGATAATATTTATATTCTTGTAGATACATATATGTTTTTCATGCTACATAATGCTATGCCTTCTTACGTGCAACTTGATGCCTTAGCATAGGATTGCCTTATGTATGCTTAAAACTTAATTATTTGTCTCCCTAAACTTAACTTTAACTCTTTGACTCTCCCCGATAAATGAACTTCCTAAACTTATTCTCAACGACATGTGGGATCTACACTTATCGTCGTGGGTACAATTCCTTAGACTCTATGTCTAATCTATGAAAATCTCATCAAGGTTTTGATTTCATAAACTAAAGAAATTTGTGTGACACATAGACACCTGTATTCTGGATTTCCTGGCAAAAGGCCTTCGGGCTAAGGCAAGCATATCGTATAAATCTCATCGCGAGACCAGTTATGCTTACCTGGGGATTTCTGGGATGAGTGATAAACTATGGTCAACATACACAAGTCTCTAAGGCAAGTGGGTCAATTTACCTTGACGTGTCAACGATTCCAAATGGTAATGCGTTACCAAATGGAACCATTCTCTTTGTATCTTAAAAATCTTTGATTCTTGAACTGGTTTCTTCTCATTCTTACCATACATAATGTTCCTGTGATATTGAACTCGTCTTACCTTTCAACTCCCACGTTTAAACATCGTTACACGTTAGGCGTTTCATGTAACTATTTCTATACCTTGACCAACATGAACATGGATCTTAATATACCCAAAGATATTGGAAATCTAAACCGAATGGTCTTCAAAACTTTAAATCGTTACTTATGGTTTTCAAATCTTTTTAAGGGTGTGTCCTATAACTAAAGACATTCAATACTGTAAGGTGAAATTCTTACATCTCGGGATACTTTGTCGAGGCAAAGTGTAAATAGTGATTAAAATTCAATCATTGAATCCGTTTATTTGACTTGAAACCCTTGAGATGAGTGATCACTTATAGGTACGCGTGTCATTAATAAGGTTATGGTTGACCTCATATCTTGAAAAGTCCATGTATTTCCTTTCGATTGTGAATCGAATGTTCACATCTCATTGCGATGTTGAATTATTCTTGTCCTTGATTTCATCTTCCCGAATTAAACCATCCAAGATTTGAACACCACAACAAATTCTGTTATCTTGAACTTTGATCTTAAGCTTGTAATCATGATTTTCTCTTTTGTGACATTGTTGTAACTTGAAATTTCTTGAATTTCTAAATTGATATTCTTTTCTTTTCACTGTTTTGTCAAACTTCGTACCGTTTGCACTGTGGGAGATGCAAGAGTTTGTAAGTCAACCTATGACTAAGAACACTCGTACCTCCTAAATGATTCTAACTCATTAAAACAGGGGTGATTCCCTTACTTTGATGATTCTCAATCCGTTTCGATAAATGATTTCTAATCGTGTGTTTTATGAAATTTCATCTTCTGGATTGGGGTGATTTCCTTATCTGGAGGATTGACTTTAATTATTCTCATTGGAACTTGCATTTCACGAATGACATGATCTCACCAAAATAGGATTGAAACCCGTACTTGGGTGACAATTGTCAATTTCCGATTGTTTTCTTGTTATTATGAAATTCAATCATCAAGATAGGCGTGAAATCCATACCTTGATGATAATTTCATTTTCATGGATTGTATTTTCTCAAATGAAACGACCTCATCAAAGTAGGGGTGAATTCTGGATCTTGATGAAGAAGTTCATCCTGTTATATGTTGTTTTTGTAAAATTTCACCGTTAAGATAGGAGTAATTTCCTTTATCTTAATGGCGAGTTACCTCGTCTTGTTTCCGTGGATCCTCAACAATGAGTTAGGATCGAACTTTTTTTTGATTTGGTACGTTAGGAGTCATACTTTGGGAAATACACCATCAAGCTAGGCGTGAAAACCACACCTTGGTGACTATTCTCATTTCTTGATCACAAACTTACCAAGGTTGTAATCAAGTGACGAGAAGCATGTAGTAACTTGAAGGGTGAAACAATGTTAGTGTTTCGACCTATCAAGCCAAAGCATGATCTCTGAACTTGAAAGGAGACCCGATCGCTTTAGGATAATTTTGATTCCAATCTTGGAGCATTTAAATTCTTAACTCGATTTCTTTTCCTTTATCCTCGTGTTTTGATATGATCTAGCAATATGGAACCATTTATTCCTTACTTATCGACTTTCCTTATGAATTATCATTAAAATTTGGTTGCGCGATGATAGCCTTCTTAAACAATCTTTCTGTTAAATAAAGACATTATCAACTTGTATTCATGTCTTTTTAGTCATACGAATGTTCTTAGACTCTACTTATGGGTTTGATGATTACGTATGCAATCTATATTTGGAAATTTGTTACTTTGCAAAACATGTTTACAAATACCTTCCTTATTGTTTGCGTCATTTCTTGAATCGTTTTTGAATTCTTAACCTTGAAAATCATTGAAATTCTATCGTGGTGTTGAACAACGAGACTCGTTATTATCCTCATTGCGATGTGGATATAATGGTTCATAAAATTTCGTAATTTGTAGTCATGGGTATGACATAAAAGAAAAGACATAACTTGGCATGTGTCCAAGTGTCTTACCTTTACATATGACAAAACCTAACCTCCGTGTTCCCGTGAATCTCCTGTTTAACTTTTCATTCACTAAATTCTTTTATTTTAAATGTCATGATGACAATTAGTGCATTATAGACTGATTGGCTTTCAATTTGATTTATGTGGGATGACGGGTCGAGAAATTGACCTGTAATCATTTCAAATATTCATATACCGTGGTATGGCGTTAAAATATCGATTGTTATTTTGAATGATTGATTCATTTTCTGTTTTTAATAATATTCTTAACCATCATCGTGAACTCATTCCAAGATCTTCGCATAGCGTATTATTCTTAGACCGATGGTTGGTCAAAGGAGGAATACGTAGTCATAAGATATGCGTTAAGATCATTTCATATAGTGACGTTTGGGATTCTTAAATCCCGACGGTTAACCTTTCTTACCATTGTTTGGTCTTTTATTGATTTCTAGACATCATTTTACTATGAAATTATATTCTAGAAGTTGTGGCTTATAAGTCTAACATACCACGGTAACTCGTCATCGTTTTCTAACATTTCATCTCAAAACGTCTCACATTTCACTGAAAGGGTTCAAATTGGCATGCATTATGCCAAGAATCTTGTAAGATTCCATAAAGTGAAGCGTTTCATCTGTAATTAAACGTCAACCACTGTTAGTTTGTACACTTATCTTTCATTTTAACTCTTTTGCTCATTTAAGTTCATTCTTAATTTCGGGACGAAATTCTTTTACGTTGGGGAGACTGTGACATCTCGTAATTTTGTTAATTAAAAAGTTAACTTTGTTATGTTCTTCTAAGGACCTTTCTGTCATTAATGAAACTATGCGGATCGTTTATGTTTGTTTCTTTGTTAATTTAAAAGTTAATAAATTATTTTATTAAATATAATAGTAATAATAATAATTATAATAAAAATAATACTAGTAATTATAACTTTTGCTTAATATTATAAATCTTAACTTAAATGATAATAATAAAAAATAAAATAATAATAATAATAATAATAATAATAAATAATAATAATAATAACTTATAAAAGTTAAATAACTAATGAGTTAGAAAAATATTTAGAACTTAAGGTTTAGTTAAGTTCAGGGGGTCTTTATGTCAATTTGGAAACTTTAATTTGTACATAAAATAACCAAATTGAAAACTATAAGGACTAAATCGTAATTCCTTGAAAGGTTAAAGTTAAAACTTTGGATTAAAAAGGCAATATTAAAAACCACAGGGACCAAAATGAAACATTTCTTAAAACCCAACCCCCACCCACGTTTTCCCGGTGATCGGCTGGCCGAGCTCCGGCGAGCTCCGGCCACCACCGAAACATCAATATTGAACATAATTAATACACCAGAACTGCTCGCAAGCTAGTTTCGAACCCTACCCGATAGTTAATTCGAGTTTAAATGAGTCTTTGATAGTCATCGAACTCGAAACTGAAAGCTATCAAATCCGTCAATCGTTTCTATACTTAATCGATATAATTATGCAATTAAATGGGTGTACACGTTAAATCAATCATTTGGAAGCGATTTATGGATTAATTTCACCTGAAACCGCATGTTACAATCTTAAATTGGTTTGAAACCCCCGACATAAATCGTGTAGCCGTTGGGCAATTAATCGATCAAATTAACCCTATAAGACAGAGGTCAAATGGCCTCAACACTTCCTTTTCACTACCCGTACAATCAATTTCATGTAAACACACACACACACCAAGAGTGGATTCAAGAACACATCGCGGCTTTGTCTGAACCCAAAATCAACAAACACAACACCAACCAGGTAATTAAAGGATTCTTTTGATTCGTTTTTACATGGGGAACAAAATCCCCATGGTTAATTTCATTAACACCGAAGTTTTGATGACCAATTTAATCGATTTCAAATCTAGGGTTTATGTTAAATTGGGGTTTTTTTTGGAAATATGATTTAAACAATGTTTTGGGTTTTAAAACACAAATTAGGGATTTGGCCCAATGGTTTGGTCACTTTTGACATAGGCAAAGGGCCCGGGTTCGAACCCGAGGCCCTGCCTTTATTTTTAAAAAGGGTTTTATTACTATTTTAATTTCAGAAAATATATAAATATTGTTATTAATCATATGAAAATCATATTTTTTTTATCAGAAATTAAATAAAATTATTTTCTTTTAAATATTCTTAAAAATGGAATTAAGAAATTCTTATGCTTTTATTTAAAAAAAAAACTTATAAAAATTGTTATAAAATAACATCTATTGTTAATCTTAAATTATAATAACTTCCACTTAATTTTTAATAAATTTCATTTGAATAAATTTCTTATTGTTATAAACTATAGATACGTGTTTATTTATATTTTATTTAAGAAAATAAATACATATGTATAATGTACACTTACTGTAATTGTTTTAATCTTTTAAATCTATAAAATTACCATTTTATTTAAATAGTAAATAATAACCATTTGATTATAATAGTTTAAATTTTGTTGATAGTGTCAATCACAAAAGGTTCTTATATAATCATTTAAATATCAAAACAATAATAAATTGTATCTACATAATAATCATGGGTTAATGATTTATAAATAATATCGATACAATTTCTATTCAAAATCACAAACTTAAACCATGAATACTCGTAACACTAAAATGATCATGTTTGACTTAACACCTCGTTCATTTAGGTTGAACTTTAACGAATACTCGGCATTTATTTACAAGACTTCTTATTTGCTCATCCTTATTTCCCTTGTGAGTATTTCTATATCCCTTTTTCTTATTTTCACACTTTGGGGTGAAACATGTTAACTTATATCATTGCACTTGTAAACTTATTCGAGACTTGTAAACTTTATGGCAATTCATCATGTAAAAGTTGTGGTTAGTTGAACTTTCGTGGTTACCATGTTATGGCGTTATATGTACAATCATTAACTATTGCTAGCCTGGCGACGTCATAGATCTATGGGCCTGACAAGCCTGCTTGGTTGATCCAAGTACACTTAGCTAATCGTATATACTTATAACTTGGTTGATCCAAGTACACGTTTGAAACTTGTAAACTTTGTCAAGGTTTGATTGATGCATTGTTTATAACATCCCTAATCACTTTATTCACTAATTTATGACTTGAATTGCCATCTTTTATATATTCTATATATTGGAAACTATGGAATGCTCACCAACATCTTTATGTTGACCTTTTATTTTTAACATGTTTCAGGAATACCTCAATTATGTGTTCTACACTTTGAAGCTTATTACAACTAGGATTGGACCTAGAGATAAAATGGATGACCATGTTCTTTGTAGCATTTATACATGGTGTATTCTTTGTTAAAACTTTTGTTTGTAATGTTAACAATGAAACTTATGAATAATATATTTGGATTTAATAATAGCGTTATGTGGCTGTGAACAATCGTAACTCTCACACCTCGACGTTTCCGCCGTCAAGGTTGGGGTGTGACACTGGTGTCTTGTATGAAGTGGAATCAGCAAGATTGTACTTCTTCAAAATTTGATTAATGTACTTTTCTTGATTGATGAAAATGCCATCTGGTTTCTGATGAACTTGTAAGCCAAGGAAGAATGTCAATTCTCCCATGGAGCTCATCTGAAATTCAGATTTCATTAAGTCTTCAAAGCTTTGACACAGATTCTTGTTGGTTGATCCAAAAATTATGTCATCAACATATATTTGAACCACCAAAAGATCTTGATGGTCATGTTTAAGGAACAGTGTCTGATCAATTGTGCCTCTCTTGTAGCCATTCTTCAGCAGGAAAGATGACAGTGTGTCATACCACTTCCTCGGTGCTTGATGAAGACCGTACAAAGCTTTGTCAAGCTTGTATACTCTATGTGGATAATCAGGATCTTCAAATCCAGGGGGTTGAGCCACATAGACTTCTTCATCAATTTTCCCATAAAGGAAGGCACACTTCACATCCATCTGATAGACTGTGAACTTCTTGAATGTGGCATAAGCCAGGAAGACTCGTATGGCTTCAATCCTTGCAACTGGTGCAAAGACTTCATCATAGTCGATCCCCTCTTCCTGAGTATACCTTTGAGCAATGAGCCTAGCTTTGTTTCTCACGATTATACCCCTGTCATCCAGCTTGTTTTTGAAGAGCCACCTTGTTCCAATTGGATGCTGACCTTTAGGCAAGTCTACAAGAGTCCACACCTTCTGTTTTCTGAATTGTTAAAGTTCTTCTTGCATAGCCTCGATCCAACTGTTGTCCTTTAGAGCAGCTGTAATGTTGGCAGGAACTGTTTGGGACAAAAAGCAGGTGAACAAACAGATGTTTGCCACACCTCCTTTGCTCCTTGTGGTTCTAGCATTCAGGTCTCCAATGATATTGTCTGTTGGATGAGACTTGTGTATTCTGCTTGTTGAAACAGCATCAACTGGAACTAAGGATTCTAAGTTTGAGAATCCCATGGAAGCAGATGGAGTCAGCGGAGAAGTTGTGTCTATGAAGTAATCAAAAGGCTCATGGTCATTAGGATTGGCTTGTGTGTCAGTTGCTGCTGGGTTGTCTTCTTCCGCAGGACGTTCGACTGGAGCATTTTGTTCACCCGCAGGAGGAACTGCAACATCTACGGAGGCATTTTGAACTTCCGTAGAAGTTACAACACCATCCACTGATGGACAATGTTGGTCAGCTGACAAGTGTTGTTGAATCACCACATCCTCTCCATCCCTAGGATCAGTGGTTGAAGCAGTATTTACGTCTACGAATGAGGGAACATCTGCGGATGTATTCACATGGGCTGGGGATGAAGAGTTTGCTTCTTCGGATGTAGCTTCATGCTGCTGACTTGATTCTTGCTATGGTCCAGGTGACACTTGTGCTCTTGGTGGATCAGTTGTGAGAGGCACTTCATTCAAACTTGGAGGCACAAAGGGATAGCATGTATCCGCAGTACCTGCATTGATCAGATAACCCGTGTTAAATGATTCAGTTAATGCATCTATATCAAATAACCAAGATGATCCTTTTACATTGGTAGTAAACATGGATTCATCAAAAGAAACATTAGGAGTCTCTTCAACTATGTGATGTTCTGGAATATACACCCTATATGATTTAGAAGAGGATGAATATCCAATAAAGAAACCATCATAGGCTTTTTTAGAAAATTTTCCCAATTGTTCTTTAGTATTCAAAACAGACACATGACACCCAAAAGCTTTAAGGTATCCTATAAAAGGTTTTCTTTTAAATAAGAGCTCATAAGGGGTTTTATTATGTTCTTTGACAATTAAAGTTCTATTTTGAACATTGCAAGCTGTATTCACAGCTTCTGCCCAAAAGGTAATGGGCAACTGAGAATCAGCTAGCATTGTTCTGGCTGCTTCTATGAGTGTTCTATTTCTTCTTTCAGCCACTCCATTTTGTTGTGGAGTTCTTGGGGCACTGAATTGTCTAGCTATTCCTTTAGTCCTGCAGAAAGAATCCAGATCAGCATTAACAAATTCAGTTCCATTATCACTCCTAAAAATTTTAACTTTTAAATCAAGTTGATTCTCAATCTTGATCACAAAGTCCATTAATGTTTCAGATGTTTCACTCTTATGTTTTAAGAAAAAGACCCATGTGAATCTGGTGAAATCATTAACTATCACCAAACAATATTGCCTTTTTCCAATGCTCAGCACATTGGTTGGACCAAAGAGGTCCATGTGAAGCAATTTGAGTGGTGTAGTATTAGAGTTTATTGTTTTGGATTTATGAGACACTCTATGTTGTTTTCCTTTATAACATGAAGAACAATGATTAGAACAATGAAATTCTTTCTTTGGTAATCCAATGACTAAGTCATTTTTCACCAATTTATTCATGTTCTTCATGTTGGAATGGACAAGCCTTCTATGCCACAGTTGAGATTCATCTTCAGAAGATTTGGACAGCAGGCATGTCTCATGATTTGTGAGTGTTGTGTTGTTCATATCTGTCTGCTGGAACTGTAAAACCTGGCTTAAGAATGTAACAGTTAGTGTTATCAAATAGTGTTTAAGTAATTTTGATCACAAATTTGGGAAACACTAAGTAAATTATACTGCAAATTTTCACAGTAATTTACTTTTTCAAATGTTAAAACACCATTAGTTACCATTCCCTCACCAACAATTTTACCTCCCTTCTTATCCCCACTAAATGCCACATAAGAGGCATGTTTATGTTTGAAGTCATGGAGAAGTCCACAGTTGCCTGTCATATGTCTGGAACAACCACTGTCAACATACCACTTGTTGTCAGCTCTCCATGATTGTTCCTGCACACAAAAAGAACGTTAGTTAGAATTGACAACCCAAGGCTTAATTGTCTTGGGTTTGCCAGATGTGTCAACAATAGTTACTCCTTCATGAATTAATCTTGAAGTTTCAGTATAAATTGTTTCTTTTTGAGTTGATGGTGGTGAGGATGATTCTGTTGAAGATAATTCAGGTTTCTGGATGTCTTCATGCTTATCTGAGTTTTTCTTCAATGTGGCTTGTTTTGGTTGGTATCTTAACTTTGAAGAGGATCATGTAGTTTTGAAAGTTTCTTCATCTTTCTGCTTTGATTGAGACACAGGAGTTCCTTTTGCAAAGTTGTCAAAGAAACCATCAACAGCTTCAGTCTGTTTATCAGACAAATCCACCTTTTTGTGAGGTGTCTTAGCCTGTGTTGGTATTTTCTTCTTCACAGTCTTGTCCGCAACAGATGATCTTTTCTTTGACTTTTGTTGGTCTTTCTAAATCTTTGTCTCTTTGTCACTTACTAAAGATTGAGAATCTGAGTCGGATGATGCACCTTGTGACTTCTTTTTGCTCTTTTTCTTGTTCTTATTATTAAAATAACATTCCTGAGTGGAATGGTTATTTTTGTCACATATGGCACAGTGTTTGTTGAAGAAACAATCATCAGTCATCTGATTGTTCATATTGCAAATGGAACAGTAGCTGCTGAAATAGCATTCATCAGTGTTGTGATTCTTCATATCACACCATTTGCAATATTTTTCTGAAGTTTCTTCGGGTTCAGCCTTCTTTTTGTTGTTCTTTTTCTCACTTGCTGAAGCATCAGATGATTTCTTTTTCTGTGCAAGGTTGTTGGCATCCGTTTTGACCTCGTCCATAGATTTAGTATCTTCTGTTACTTTTCTGCGTATAGATTTTGCCTTCCGCAGATGATCTACGGACTTGTCAATTTTTGCTTTCCGCACTTGTTCTACGGATTCTTCTGTTTTCTTTTTCCGCAGATGTGCTACGGATTCTTCTGTTTTCTTTTTCCGCAGATGTTCTACGGATTCCTCAGTATGTGCTTTCCGAGGATTCTTGTTTGTTTTTTGTTTCTTACCTTTATCTGAAGATGACAAAGGTACTTCAGTACTTGATCCGCAGCTATCAATCTTGTGAAGATTCAGTTCTTGTAGTCCTTCATTCAGTTCAGCAATCCTCTTGCAGATAGTATTTAGCATGTTTCGTTGCTTTGGAGGGTACTGCAACTTTGATTCTTCAAGAACTCGCGGAAGACCAGTTTCAACTTGAACATTCTTACCAATGTTCAGTTGATCAGTATCATGTTCATCAGAATCATCCAGATCATCATATTTATCAAATTCTGATTCATTATGTTTAAGTGATTCTGATTCAGTAGATTCAGTTTCACTCGTCTCAGTTTCACTTTTGTTTATTTGACTATTTTTTATGTCAATTTTGGTGCTTTGCACAAAATGATTTGACAAATGGTTAGTCATTGTTTCAGGTAAAGGTGTGTAGTTATCATTAATAGGTGGTGCAACAGCATTATAACCCAACCCATAACTGTTCTTTGATTCAATATGAGAGTTTAGCAACTTCTCATATTGCTGAGATGATAATTGAAACTTCTGAAGTTTCACTTCAGTGGATGCATGATCAGCCATGGATTTTGTTAAGGAAGTGGTCAGATGCTCAACTTGGGCTTTTAGACTATAGTTTTCAGAAACATATTTTTCTAAATCTTTTTGTAAAGAACTAATTTTGATTTGGTATAATTTTTGTTCTCTTAAGTGTGATTCATTCAAAATTATAGTTTCCTTTACTTTATCAGCCAATTGTTGAGCATGGACTCTATATCGTTCAACTTCCTCAACACATGTTGATGAACATAACCTGTCTTTTACCTCTCTGGCCATAGGAGGAACCTTGTTTTCCATATGCGCCATTAATGCTTGATTCTCCTCCATCACTTCCTTCTCATACAAACTCCAGTCACATGTTCCATCCTGAAGTATGATCAGCCCTGACTCCTTAGAGTTGCTTGGTCCTGCTGATGTAGTTGTGGCTGGTGGGGATGTTAGCTGAGGTTGTCGTTGTAGAGATCTTAGAGAGTTTGACTGTTGATTCTGATATTGTTGTTGCTGCTGATTTTGTTGATGCTGCTGCTGATACTGCGGAGATGATTGTTGGTTGCATTCTCTAGAGAAGTGACCATAGAGATTGCACTTGAAACATCTGACTTTTGACTTATCAATACCAATCTTCGATGTTTTGCTTGCTGCTGCCAGATTTTTATTTCTCCGTAGATATTGCTTGGCTCTGTAAGCAATCATTGCCATCTGCCATTGTAGATCCATCTCTTCTACTACATCAGGAGGGAGTTCCTCCAAATCTTGCTGACAGATGTTTGCTGATGTAAGGGAACTTCCAAGATATGTTTGAAAGCTAGAACTAAAAGCTGCAAAGGCTGCTTTTTGTTCTTCAGAATCCAATATCACAGTTATTGGTTCTGAGTTTGCCGTTGCTGATGTCTCTCTTTTCTCTGCAGATTTTCCCTTTCCCTTTTGATTTTTACTTTGAGATGATTTCTTAGTGGTTTTGGATGCATAAAAACTTACTTCCTCTTCATCATCACTCAAAGTACAAGAGTTATCACCTTCATTATTAGAGATAAATGCACTTCCAGCATTTTTGGTTTCCTTGAAGTGATAAGGTGAGACATGAGTTCTCACACTCTTGTTTCTTGATTGTTCATCCAGTTCAAGTGCTTCAACCTTAGTAACCAATGTATCTAGACCAGTTGTCTTGAGATCTATGGTGTTCTTGATCATGGAGACTGTTTGCTTCCAACTTTCAGGCAAAGTATGGAGCATCTTCTTGTTCAGTTCCTCAGTGGTATATTTTAACTCCAAGATGTTCATCTCAGTAACAAGTTGCATAAATATATGGAGTTGCTGAGGAATTGACTCACCCTCAATATGATGAAAAGTTTCATATTGTGATCTAAGGGTGTCTTTCCTTATGCTTCGGATCTCATCACTCCCTTCACAGAGAGTGTGAAGTATCTTCCACAGGGAATTTGCTGTCTTGTAATTCTCACACCTGATCAAGATTTCTTCTGGCAAAGCCATACTAAGCAAGCTGTATGCTTTAATATCGACTTTGACCTTCTTGACATCATCAGGTGGTAAGTCCTTAGTGCTGATTGGCTGATTCTTGTCATTATAGTCCGGCCCAAGAGTGGGTGGAATATAAGAACCTTGAGTGATGGACTCCCACAAGTCGGAATCTGTGTAGTTCACATGATTCCTGAACTTGATCTTCCAGGATTTAAAATCAGCTTTGGTTTCCAACTTTGGTGGTTGATAAGATCCTCCACCAAAAGTACTCATGTTTAATGCAAAAGGATGATTCAAAACTTAAATGCTTAAATTGACAAATCTATCAAAGACGCAGATCTAGTATTCAATGGATTTGAATATAGATCTAAATCAAACAAGCAATGAGAGAATGCTTGCTGAATGACAAGTCGTTAATCTAATTGTTTGAAAATCAATTAAACAATTTTAATACTGATAGATCAATTGATCTAGATCAATGAGCACCAACACTCTGATACCACCTGTGAATCCAAGGATCTCAATTCAGGAATTATCAGTATTAAAATAAATCAATTTAATGATCGCGGAATTATCACTAATTGACGTTTAATTGGTTTAATGATTAATGATGAACACAACCACAGAAACACAATAAATGCAAAATCAATAATTATTCAAACGTATTTCATTAACTGTAATGTAATGATTACAAAAGAATAATAACGAATAACTATGAACAATCGAATTCAGTGTATCGAATAATGTTGATGTTGATGTGACGGCGGTTAGGGTTGCACAATGATGTAACTCGACAGCCGTAATATTGATTGATTATGTTCTCCGAGATGTGAAACCTAGGACTCGTATTTATAGATGATTTGAGTCGGCTAAGGAAACACCGGATCTCTCGGGATTTGATATTGATTGTGTTGACTTGTTTGACTTCTTGGTATTTGCAATCGCACAAGTATAATGTTCTTCCGCAGCAATCTTTCGTCCGCAGAACTTTTGTTGTTCCGTAGATGACTTGGTCATCCGTAGAAGAGTTGTTCTTCCGTAGGAAATCCTTTTTTCGTAGGAGTCTTCACTTCATGTATCTTGATCATCCGCAGGAACATTCACTTAGTCATTTGGTCAAGAAACATATCTACGGATTAACAATAATGTTCATCCGTGGATGTTTCCTACACTTGGTCAATTTCAGGAAATTCATCCAAGTATATTCTCTCCTGTCAAGTCACAAATCAACACACATATATATATAACGGGGTTAACCTATAAATTCAATGCACATATATATATATATATATATATATATATATATATATATATATATATATATATATATATATATATATATATATATATATATATATATGACTATTACAAGTGTTAATTACAAGACTTGATTCAAGTAATAAGCCTATACAAAAATGATATAGTCCTATACAATCTAGATCCAACAGTTGCACAAATGCCCAAAATGGTGAATTCACATGAAAAAAAAGACGCCATGGATGATAAAAACAAAAATATGTTAGAAAAATACACATACTAGTAATATCAATAGATAAGCATGAAAAAAATAATAATTAAAGAACGAAAAAGAAAAAAAGAAATCATAAGTCGTTAGGTAAAGTCAGAAAGAAAGAGCGTATGTATTTGAAATAAAGTGTCTTTTACATACAAACAAATAATTACAATATACGTTATTTCACTTAAATTTCCTAAAAATTTTATTGTTAATATTAAATCATAGTTATAGATTTCGCTTACATGCATCTTATAATAAAGAGTTATCGTAATAAAAACTTAAAATGATAAAGTTAAAATCCATAGACACGTAGATATAATTCTAGTCAAGCGTTAGGTATATTTGGTATATCGACATGATTAATCATATTTTCAACTTGTGATACACGTTTCGTGTTATTTAAACAAGTATCATATAAAATATGTAAGATGAACTATCTCGATTATAAAACATTTATTTACTAAGAGCTTACAAGCATGGTGTAGTCTTGAGGACTTGTTTATCAATATAGAAAGGGCGTTACGGACTAGACTCGAGCATTCGGACTTAGAGGCATTGAGCTTCACAATGTGTGTGCATGAGAACCGTTGTCTTTTCTTGATATATTGTTTTTTCGGACATCTTTCTGAATTCTGTAAATATCACTTATATCAAAGTATCTCATAAGTATACTATATCGTAAATGGGATAAGACATAAAGAATAATTCAAAAGAACAAATATGAACCATCGTAGCATTTTAAGGATCCCGTTTTATCGCAATCGTCGTTTTTTCTACCCTATTTTGAGTGGTTTCTAATGGATTTGAGTTCTTCTCACATAATTATGGCTTAATTAATTACATTTCGTGTATGGTGGTTTCTTTATGGTTGTTTGAGTAATTCTTACAAGTAGATAATTCTTAATCGATTTTAAGGGGGAATCGAACTTACTTAAGATTTCTCAATGTAAATTTACAACTTCAACCCTCCACTTTACGCAAATGACATGGCTAGCCCTCTAACTATCTAACATGTAAGAGTAATGCATCGTTGAATAACCATTTACAAAGACTACCTAGAGTACTTAATCAAGGCCAGTAATCACTTTCTTGTTTTTCATTTTGTTTTTCAAAAGCAACATGTATAGATTAATTATCTTTTATGTTTAAAAAATTTGATATCGATGGTTAAAATTCTCACGGGCACTTGAAAAACCATAATATACATCACATATAAAAATAAAGAAGTTGCAAAGTTGACACCACACCTTTAAACTATATTTGCAATGCTTATGTTAACACTATGTCACCTTCTGCATAGGCGGAGCTTTTAAAGGGTCCGGTTAGGGCTCAAGAAGGCAATGCGTAAATTGGGTTTGCTCTTATGGAAGAAGTAAACACAATTCAAAACAACTTCCACGTCTCATTCAAGTTTGTTATTATTAGTTGTACCTTGTGCAATTTGATTAGTACTTAAGTTATCATATTTTTTAACTGGTAGGATATAGTTAGTGGATGGTTTCTTCATTTCTTGGTTATCTTTTTTTATAACAGCTAATTGGATCACTGACAGGTTACTGGTCCATCTGGTCATCTCTATTACTCAAGTACGAAACCATAGAGCGCAAGGCTGGCATGTCCCCAAAGGAGAGCTCGTACATCAGTCCCGAAACTAAGATCACACTAAAAAGAAAACCGCTCCTAGCGCAACTTGAAACCCGAACCCAAGACCTCCCTCTATTTTAATAAAGTATTTAGGCACCTCATCTCAACGCTAAAAATCATTGGTTTTGGTCATCCCTTATGTATTGTAGCTCTGGACGGTAATGGGTGGTGTTTTTTGAATTAATTTTTTTTTCTTTGGTTAGTTTTTCATTGGATTATGGGTTGATTAAATGTTTACAAATTCAAGTTTGACAACTTTAATGGTATTTTCAGAGCCGAGAATAGAATCGAATGGTGTTTTTTGTATCTTGATTCAAATTTAGGATTGCCTAACGATTTATTCTAGTGGTGTATCTGTATCTTGTTTGACCCATTGTCTATCTGTTATATCTAAAATTCTCAATTCTAGCCGCTACCATATCCGGATGTCTATCAAATACACAACAGGATCAGCTACAATATAGCACTTAACAAGAAACTAATACAACTATTTAAGCACAAGGTACAGCCTCAAACTTCAAAGAAGATCCAAAAATATTACTCTGTCCAACAATCTTCACATCATATAATATATTGCATCATATGAGTCGCATACTAATATGAGCAGATAATTACCAGTTACTTAAATGGTAACACTATGATGCAGAAATAAACACCCTCGACGCGAGAACCATGCCCGGGCTACATTTAGGGTACAACTCAAAGCTGCATACGGGTGCGGTACAGCAATGTACAAGTAGCAGCAGCAGAAAGTAAGATTCACAAATGAAGAAAACACCATGAATCAAAACTTAAAATTCAGATACTGTTGTTGTAAAATAAAGCATTTGGTAATCTACTTCAATACAAACTTACTGTGCGAAGAGCAAAAAGACTGTCAAATCTTGTGTGCATTTCCAAACATAGGGTTCCTGATGGAAACTTGCTTACCCGGTACCCTGCAGCTCGTTTAGAAACGTATCAGCTTCATCGTCGTCATCATCTTCATTTTCTTTAGCATTTATCAGTTCATTTCCCTCAGTTGACTCTTTGGAAAGAGTCAACTTTGACATGAACAGTTCATCTTCAAGAACGCCCGCTTCCCTCAGAATCTGAAACATAGCCTCCTTGGCCTTTTCATTTTTTTCTTGCTCACAAATCTTGAAAAACAATGAAACATTAATTGGTTTTGGTTTCCAAAACCGTGATTCTTCATGTGAAAGTGCTTTTTCAAAGCAAGCTAATGCATCAGAAAATCTCTTGTTTCTGATATGACCTTCACCAATGATCTCCCACGAACTCGAATTCGCCTTTCCAGTTTCCAACATTTCATTGAAAAAAGACTCGGCTTTTTCTGAATGACCTTTTCTAACATACCAACCCAACAAACGATTAGCGATTCTAGCATCATAAGTTGTCTTGACGGAAAGCCATTCGTCATAAAGACTCTCTGCTTCTTCTATCTCATCCATTCTAACAAAAGCTGAAATCACTGCATGATAACCCATGTTTGGTATATACTGGAAAACTGTTTTATAAGTGTCCCAAATCCGTTGAACTTCTTCCTTTCTCCCGATGCTACTGTAATGACTTAAAAGATAATGATAAGGTACTCGATAACGCCCACTAATCTTGTTTTCAATCATTTTAAGACAATTGTCGGCTTTTTCGAGCTCACCAAGCTTAATATAAACAGTAGATAAAGTACTATAAGTAGTCCAGTTGGGCTTAACCGACACATCAAGTTTCATTTTTTCAAATACTTCTTCCATTTTTTCAACAGATCCTTGAGACCCACGAGACGTAATCCAGATACTGTAAGTGTATAAATCTAAGTCTATGTTGTTTTGCATCATTTCTGAAACACATGCCTCAACCTTTTCATGATCGTTAAGGTTCATATAGAGAGTCATCATCACATTATATGGTAGTGCATGGTTAGTATAGCCTTTTTCTTTCATCTTGAGTAGCAAAGACTCGGCCTTTTCTTTCTTTCTAGCATGTACGTATGCATTCAAGAGGGCCCCGTATACACGTTTGTCTATTAGATCATCCTGTAGACTGTTAAAGTAATCTTCAGCACCTGAAACACCGTCTATTTTGGATATCAAATCTAATTGAATTGCAGCATCACTCGGGGCCATGACAAATCTTTCTGGTTTTTTATTCATCCAATCATAAACCTGCAAAATCCCAATGAAGTTTACTAATGTACATGAAAGTTGGAAACTTCAGAATCAAAATGTCAGATATTCAAATTCAACAATCGATTATATAATTCTTCAACAATAAAGCTACTCATTTTCGGTAGTTCTTTGGAAATGAGATAAAATGCTACAACATGACATACTTCAAACTTCAAATGCTTATCTCCTTACAGATATCCACCAAGGGTACTAATTGTTACAACATTGCATATGGAATATTTCAATATTCAATTTTTGTTTTTTGAGGTTCATCAAATTTGAAGCAACATTTTCTTATGTATCTACACTTCTCATCCTATGCTAGAGTTCTCAAATTCTAACTTGAGGGGCAACATTATTGATTAATTTCAAGAAAATAAAGATATCACACTTGACCTACAATAGGTCACTCGACTACCTAGGGGAAAAAAGATGTAAGAAATGACAAATCCAACATTCACAACACTAATTTCTTTCAATTCAAGCTTCAATGATGCTAAAAATGACCAAAAACCAATAGTTATAAACTCACAACAAGATTCAACAAAATTATTATTTGAACTAACAGACCACATAAAGCAAGTTTCTTTAGTTTCACTAAACACATACCTCAAGAGCAAGCTTAAAACGCCCATACTTCCTCAACTCCTTCACAAGCCTACAAAGCTCCCACTTCGTAACACTTTTACCCTCATTCTCCCACTGATTCAACACACTGCTAGACCCCTTTTCACGATTACCCATCATCGAAATCCTCTTGTAAATAGTCTTCCAAGTGACCGTTGTTCTTGGCTTCTTCTCGTAGTCAACTGTAGTGCCATAGTTGTACACCTGTGAAACAGAGGATGAACACTTTCTTGTGGTGATCATGGGCCTCAATTGGGGTCTTTTAAGGGTTGAATTGCGGAACCCAGATGGGAAATTGATGGAATTGCAGAGGAAAGATGAGGATGATGATGGTGGGAGACGAAATGTTTGTGGGTGTGGTGGGGATTGTGAAATTGTTGAGTGGAGTAACATTGATTCGTTGTTTAGGGTTAGGGTTTAAGGAAATTGTTCAAGATGTTTGAAGAATTGAAGGTTTGATGAATTCAGGGGGAAACACACAAGGGTTATCTTGGTGGTGGTGATTTCGACAAGCGACAAGAAATAATGGTGCAGAGCTATTGCTTAATTCAAGATTTAAGAGGGTCTTTTGTCACTTGTGGTAATTTTAGCATTTTGTGGATTTAGGAAACAAGTTTTGAACAATATGTTTATTTCTAAACGGACTGAATTTTAATAATTTTAAGTATTACGTAATATTCGATCATAATCTATATTGTTGATTAAGAAATTAGAACATGAACTCTAAGCACAACTTTTGTATTTAATTTTTGTAAAAGGTTCGTAGTTAACTAATTAAATGTTTCTTGTGCCTATATTTACTAGAGAATCAATTTGTAAAGCCACAGTTTATACGTAACCTTTTAACCCTGTTAACACTAATCTAATTATCATCGGATTCTGCCGGTGGACTTCGTCTTAACACTAAATCCACCAAATTCCTTGGTGAGTCATTCGAAGCCCATAGAACATTGAGATACCTATTGTCGTTGACTTGCAAACATTCAATCAGTTTCTGCTTTGTAAAACGGAGTATTTCATTCGGATCGTCTGCTCAACCTCTTGTCATTGTCCTTATTTTTGTTTTCTCATATTCTAACACACCCAGACCCTACTTTCAGCGGGATACACTGGGTATGTTTGTTTGTTTGTTTGTTTATATTCTAACACATCCACTTCACACATAAAAATTCCTATACAAAATCAACCAGTCATGGAACACGAGTAATTAATCCTTTAGTTCTAATTTAAAGAGAACTAGGGTAGGAAAATAAGGGGTCGTTTGGTTCATAAAGTATTTTACGAAATAATTTAAATTGAAATTAGAACTAGAATTGTAATGGAATCTTGATAAAAATAATAAGGTGTTTGAGCGGTAAATTTTTTGATGGAATTGAAATGTTAAAAACATTCAATTGGATTGTTGAATATTTCATGAGTAAGTAAAAGGAAAACATATTTCAGTAAATAAAAGAAAATTTTAATTTACAATTCTATCTGGTGACAAAACAGATAAAATTTTATATATATAAAATTTTATAAATTTCAATTACAATTCTAGAAAATTATGTGAAGGACATAATGTAGATATAATGAGTTTGGTTAAATGGACACCCCATTATTTTAAATTAACATTCCTCTGGCTAGGGCTGTTCAAACCGCTCAACGTTCGACGCTCGCTCGACGTTCGTTCGAAATTTGCTCGAAAAATGCTCGTTCGAATTTTTGCTCGGTTGTAAATGAGCCGATCGGCTCGGATCGGTTTGTAAACGAGCCAAGCACGAGCAAAGGTCCGCTCGGTTCGGATCGAATTAATATGTATATATAGTTTATACGTAGTGCTCTAGTAGATTTGACATATTATTTACAAATATATAATTATATTTATGCATATATGATCAATCAACCTAATAAAAAATTCGGTAATATGCTCTCCGTCTAATCGGCTACAGACTTAGCTAGCTTTATCGGCAGCCACAACGGGTTATCATCCATAAAGGTATTATATAATGAAATGCCCGTTCGATTTTCCACTCGGTTGTAAACTAGCCGATCGGCTCGTTTCGGTTTTGAAAACGAGCCAAGCACGAGCAAAGGTTCGCTCGGTTCGGCTCGGCTCGTGAACGACCCTACCTATGACAGCCTCTTAAAATTTTTTCTCATAGTGTGTCGTATAGGTGGGTCGTATAGGTCGGTCGTATAGGGCTATATGGGACGTATATCTCTCTGACACCCCCACTTAATTTTCTCGTTTTTTCAGTGCATTCGACCCTATACGTCACGTATGGAATCATACGTGACGTATAGAGGAATATCGATTTTTCTGGGTGTATGTCTAAATATTAGGACCCCGTATAATTGCGTAAAAATACATAAAGAACAATCCTGGTATTTAGGTTTAGGGTTTAATTTGACCCATGGTAGACCACTCATATATAAATCATCTTTCTCTCGTCACACCACCGTATAACCATCATCTCTGTCGATCTGCAAAAAACCCTAAAACTCAACTCAAAGATGGAGCAAACCTTTATCATGATCAAGCCCGATGGCGTTCAAAGAGGCCTCGTAAGTCTTTCTAATTCATTCACCTTTTTAACTTACAATTTCGACCTTTGAAATCGAAAATCCAATTGGGTTTTGTTAATTTTTGAATCAATTTGTTGCTTTCGATTACACTGTTTATCCGTTCTTCAAAAACTATTAACACAGACTTTAGATCGAAAGAAGCTTATAACTTTTGATTTCTCAAATCTGTTTCGAGTTTTTTTTCATGTTTTCGATGAATTTGATCATGGGTTTTTGATGATTATATTTTGAGTTCTAGCTATTAAATCAAAGTCTTTGAGGGTTTTCTTTATATGTTCATGTATACACACACTTGATCTTGAAAAGTCTGTTAATGTACAAGTTCTACTGCGTGTTGTACTAGTTTTTATCTAATGATTGTTCAAGATTTGCTAAAATGGTACTTAACAGGGTAGTGATTGTGTTTATTAAGGTTGTAATCACTTTAATTTTGTTTTAGGTTGGTGAAATCATTGGTAGATTTGAGAAGAAAGGCTTCTCTTTGAAAGGTACAACTTTTACTTGATTACATTGTCAAAGTCATTACAGGCACCTATAAAGATTACAGATTGCTAGAACTAATGGGCCCTTATAATTATGACATTAGGGTGTGCTTGTATTGATCAAGTGCATATTAACCTTTGATTAGTCTTTACTTAATTGAAAATTGAAAAAGGATGCAAACAGGCATGTAAATGAGTTGAATGCGAGCTTGACTAGTTTTAACATAAGTGAACTCGAGCTCGTTGCTAGCTTCTTGTTTAAAGCGCTTTGTTTTGGGTTTATGTTTAAAGTCTGAGCTCGATTCACAAGTAATATAGAAAAGCTTCAGCTATGTTGGTTAATTATTTAACTAGTGTTTGACTAATTTTTATTTATTTAGTCACTTTTATATATTTTTGTAATTTCTGTTGAATATCTATAGGACATAGTATATATACTTTTGCTTTTGTATTCATTGAATATTTAATAATATTTACTAAAGTTCATTATTTTATTATATCGTATAAACATATATTAGACTCGTGAGCAATCGAGCATAATCAAGTTCGATGTGTGTAGCATGGGCTGTGGGCCTGTGCTTGATCACATATGTATGTTGATAGCTAGAAGTGGTTAGAGAACTTGTAAATGTTTACTTATACAGTTATACATCGCAAGCTAATGAGTCAAGGGCGTAAACACAATCTCGTGTAAAAAGTGTATATTATTCTATGAAAATTTTATCTTTGAACAAGTTAGTCTCAAGAGAACTTATTTTGATTTTGATATTAACCCAAAATTGAAACTAAATTAATATGCCCAAAGACTGCAAATCCATCGGACACTCAATGAATGAACTAGCTGGAATTTTGATGGTTGACTCTTTCTCTGTGAATTTAGGGTTGAAGCTTTTGACTGTTGACCGAGCTTTTGCTGAGAAGCATTATGCTGATTTGTCCTCAAAGTCTTTCTTCAACGGTCTAGTTGAGTACATCGTTTCTGGTCCCGTTGTTGCCATGGTTTGGGAGGGCAAGAATGTGGTCACCACTGGCCGCAAGATCATCGGTGCTACAAACCCTGCTGAGTCTGCCCCTGGTACCATCCGTGGTGATTTTGCAATCGACATTGGCAGGTATGATCAATGGTCAAAACCGTTGTCACTTTTGACTCCATAGTTAAATGCACCACTCTTCGGAAGCGGTCTCTCTATCTCTCTGGATAGAGGAAAGACTTGTCACCACATACCCCTTCCAGACCCTGCTTTTCAGCGGGATACACTGGGTATGTTTGTTTGTTTGTTTGTTTAGTTAAATGCACCACTCTGCTATGGATCATACCGTTGATTTGAAAATGTTACATGTTAACTTACTTTCTGGATGTTGACTGTTGACTATTGGATTCAAATTTGACTTGTCACATTGAAGTTGTATACTAATACTAATTTGTTTGACTTGTGATTGGGTGTGCAGAAATGTGATTCATGGTAGTGATGCGGTTGAGAGCGCGAGGAAGGAGATCGGTCTGTGGTTCCCCGAGGGTGTTGCCAATTGGTCAAGCAGCCTTCACCCATGGATCTATGAATGAGTGTGATTTAAGCCTCATGCTATCATCACTCTTTATTACACTGCTTTGTGGGTGTTATCTACTTTCAGTTGGTTTTGTTTACTGATTTTGACAATGCGCGAGGAGCTTCTTTTCGCTGTTTAATCAGTTTTACTATCGTGTTTGTTCTGTAGTTTCATGTGATGGTGTTAATCGGTTATAGTATGGTGTTTGACAAAGAGTAGAGGTGCAAAAACGATTTTGAACCTGAAGCGGGGTTGATTTTGAAATTAGTCTGGCAAGAACTGGTTAGAAACCGACCTAAACTACATGGTTTAAACCGATTTGAATCTAGTCAAACACGAACCAAACTTGTCAAAACATAGTTTCCAATCTCCTTTTTAAACAAGCATGCTCCTCTCAAAAATCAATTTCAAACCTTAACTGATTAGACTAGAAATCAATTTTGATTTTCGTTGACCAAACATAAACTAGTTTCAACTGAACTTACTCGAGCTAAAAAACCGAACTAGCTCAAGCAAAACAAGTATTTGGTACGGTCATCGAACTTAGCACCTTCTAAGCATCTTTGAGCTTTGGCAATGTCTTTTTCCAAAGATATCCTATTTGATTGACTAACCAAGTTCAGTCAACTGTCACCTCCAATACTGGTAAGTTCTAACATACAAGTTTATAGGCGGTCAATCAAACTGACAATGTAGGTTGTTCCTGGAAATTGGCTCTCCCGGTTTGGTTTTATAGACATTTATATATAGCGACCGGTTTAGGATGAGTTTTGATAATCTTTGTTTCATACATGATTGTAAAATTGTATTCCGTATTAGTTTTACGTTGGTCTTGTTGATGGTCTTATGTCATTCTTTAAAAAACCCTCGTTTACGATCTTTAAGTGATTAAATTCACTAGTTGACATTCTTGTTAGAGAAAACTTGTTCTTAAACTATTCCAAAAACTTATACGAATAATAACATAGTTGAATACAATTATATAACTTTAAAATCTTGTATAATTTTCACATTTGTAACATCTATCATAACTATTTATATTATAAAGATAATTTGGTTTTAGACTCCGGTAAACATGTATACATTGTTTGAAGTACTATTCAGAATCCCTAAAATCTGACTTAATATTTTATATGTACTAATTAGTAACTTTAGAAAACATTATGAGTTGTACAATGTGATTTAATGGGTTGTACACACTTTTTTTAAATTTTTTAACTTAATAATTTTCATCTTTTATAATTTAGCCCTAATATATATTTTTTGTTTTTAACTTTGATCCCTATACTTTTTATATTTTACAATTTTTCGTCTTTCGTTTTGCTCTAAATTTTGCCAGTTAACACGTTGTAGCATGCATGTGTGGTGTAAGTGTGCAACGCGCTAGTACTAGATCGACTTACTTATTGTTTAATATTTTTTACGTTTCGTCTGCCTGATTTAATGTCTACTTTTCCTTCGATTTTATTTTTTTGTTTTTTATTTATTTTTTTAATATGAAATTTTTATGTGTTGATGGTCGCTCTACTTGACACGACCTTTACGCCTCGTACTGTAACATGGAGGCTTAATACTAATTTGTTCTATTATCCATCCTTATTGTTTTCACTTCAGTATCTATATATGTTTTCTTGTTCACGTGAGATTCGATCTATTTCTATATAAAGTATTAGGGCCTTCAATCTTTCATACTTAGACATGAATCTCTATTATATACTACATTAAAATTAAAATGCAACTTTACTGCTACAGTAAAGTTGCTATTTTTAATTTTTTATATTTTGAACACTATTATTTACAAATTGATATTTTGATTTATTTGGGTTTCTTTTATTGTTTAAATACCCTTTTTTAATATTCTTGTTCTACAAAGAATATCAATAAAATACATTACATACTTTGATAAAAGAAAATACAGTGTACTCATGAAGGTATTTTTGTGTTTATTACAGTTTATTCGATTTATATTGAAGTATCTATAAATAATATTTATGAATTTTCAAAATAAAAACACCAACAATTAAATATTCACCAATACCATACATTTCATACTTACTAAATTGAATTTGACAGGTTAAAAATAGTTGTGGTTGTTTTTAAATTTTGTTCTCAATGTCCCGGTAACTTCCGTCATGTAGCGCGGGGAAACTGCACTGTATGCTTAACTTTTTTTTGGTCAACGTCTCGATTATTTTTCTTTTGAAATCGCAATTGTATTAAAAATAAATATTTTTTTGGTATTGTAGACTATAGCGAGTGCACTTACCGTTGCGGTACCGTGACGAAATGAACCAATTATGAGTGAGCATCATCATTTCCAATATTGATATTATCGAAAACGGTATCGATATTCACTTTTATGGTTTCTGATGATACGAATTGATAACGACAAAAATCACACGGTGTCACATAAGGGAATACAATCAAATTCCCGCCGCGAAGTGGGGTGGTGGTGGTGGGGGTAGTAACAATTTGAAGCATAGTTTATTTTTTAACTAGTTTTTCATGTAACACGTGAGTAAAATAATATAACTTTTGTTTTTTACAAACAGTTATAGAGAAATATGCATCAAAATTATAGGGGGTCCAATGTCATTAACAAATGACCGAGTCCCATTTATGCACATATTCATACTTACCCCTCTTCTTCCTCACATCGCTTCACAAACCCTAATTTTGACACCTTCAATTTTCTCAAAATCATGACACACAACATGAAACCTAATTTTTCATCTTCAGAAGACGACGACGATGAAGAAACCTCAGGTTCAGAATCCGACGAAGAAGTCTCCGATACAGAATCCGATGAAAAACAACCACAAGAACCCAAAAAAGCCCTAATTCCACCTCCGCAATCCGCCAACAAACCCCAACAACCAGATCTATCCTCATCGGAAACAGAAGAATCAGGTTCCGATACTGATACCGACACTGATACTGATTTGGATCCACAAAAGGCGGTGGGAACAAACGTAGAATCCAAAAAAATCTCAACGCCACCGTTGGTGGCTAAAGAGAAAGATGTGGAGAAGCTTAAGAAGAAGACGGTGAATGAGGAGCTGAAGAAAGGTCCAGATCCATTTTCATCAACAGAAGAGTCTGAGTCTGAGTCTGATTCTGATACCGATACTGATACTGATGAGGATTCACCTCGTGAGAAGACGAGGGTGGATGATTCGAAGATGAAATCTGTTTCTTCGAAGCCAGTGGAAGGTGAAAGAGCAAAGGGAGAATCGAAATTAGCGAAAAAGGATGGATCGAAAACGATGTCAACGCCACCTCCTGCGAATGAAAAGAATGCGAAGAAAGGTGAGCAGAAGACGGTAAAATTACAAGCACGAGATCAATCTTCATCGGAAGCAGAAGATTCAGATGATGATACTGATCCCAATCCACTGCACAAGAAGTCGAATGTGGTTGATCATAACATCAAAACAATATCTTCGAAATCGCCCAAAAAGTCGAATGTGGTTGATACTAACAGCAAACCCATGGCTCCAGTGGAACGAGAAGGATCGAATATAGAATCCAAATTACCGATAAATGATGCATCTAAAACGAAGGGTAAGCGACCACCACCTGCACCAATGGGAAGCGAAGAAGGTGCGAAGAAAGCTAAGAAGAATGTGACAGCAGATGATGACTCGAAGAAGCAGCTGTTTCAGAGGCTGTGGAGTGAGGATGATGAGATTGTGATACTGAAAGGTATGATTGATTACAAAACTGAGAGAAATGGTGAGAATCCCATTGCTGATATGGGCGCGTTTCATGAGTTTATCAAGAAGTCGTTACATGTCGATGTTAGTAGATCACAGTTGGGGGATAAGATTAGGAGGTTGAAGAAGAAGTATGTAAATAATGCTAGTAGGGAGAAAGATGGTAAAGAAAGAAGCTTTTCCAAGAGTCATGAACAGAAAGGCTATGAACTGTCAAAATTGATATGGGGTAGTGACAACAACAACAACAACAATGGAACAAAGGGTAAGAAGAATCAGAGTCAAAAGAATGGTAATCCAAAGGGCAGTACTGCTAGTTTGTCAGTATCAAATGGGGTGGATGATAAGGAGAAGATGATGATGGAGGTCGATAAGAACGTTGATATCTCTCGGTTTGTTCAGTATGGTGGAAGTAAAGATTCTCTGATTCTGCCAGAGGAGATAATGAAGGCGGGAATGGAATTGGTTGATGGGTCGAGGAGGGCGGAGATGGAGGAGAAGTGGAGGAAGTTGAAGCAGCAGGAACTCGTGCTTTATGTGAAGCGATTGGAGTTGCTGCGCGAGCAAGCGCTACTAGTTCTTGAGGCTATCGATTCATCAGGAAATTGAGGTAATCTATGGCTTCTTGTTGATGAATGATGATGATTAAGCCTCAGTTTGTCATACTAGCAGTTGCCAGTTAGCTAATTATAATTTTGGGTTCATTCTGTTTCTTTAGTACTTGAAGTTATAAACCTGATATCAGCCCATTAATGTATTTGTTGATTGTAAGAATCTGTTATTTTGGTTTACTTGATATTGTTTCAATGCAGTAATCATGATTTGTTGTGTTTATTTTGAGTATCATATTATAGATCACAATTCTTCATTGGTTTGTCACTTGACTTTATACTAGTCTGAATTCGAGTTTGAGACAATAAGTTATCGTGTGAACACATGCGCATTAGGGTATTTGGTTCGGGTGCGTATACATCTGCAGCATAACCCAACTATGTGCTAGTTATTTACATGACTTTGTGCATCAATAGATTTGCTAGATCTATATTGAGCAAATTAGAATCTTTCATACGCATTGGTATGATTTTATTGGACTTGCAAAGGTATAGGGACTTCAAAGTTTAATCTGCATTATTAGATTTATGGTGTTGGAGTTATGGGCTCGATCCACATAACTGGGTGCACGATAAATGGTTCATGGGTTCATTTGGGATCTCTAACCAGGTTATTGTTGGCGTTGATGTGTGCTTGATTTGTGCATTCAGAGCATCTACAACGCTCTCAAACCGATGAAACCAGAAGTTTAGGTGGCAAACGGGAGATCCAAACGCACCACTGGATGACCCATTTGAAAGGGTGTTCGCTTGTGAGTGATGTAAGAAATCAGATAGAATATCTTTTGAGCTCACTTATGGAGTCAGATGTTACTTCCATCAACTACAAAATGTGGTCAGATGTTTGAAGTATGAAATCAAGTAATTGTTCATTCCGACTCAATACGACCTTTAACGTATGAGAATTCTCGAATGCTTGTAGAGGGGAATCTTCAATCTTAGTGTTCGTATATAGAATAGATATTCTGTTCTCATAAACTCAATATATTAGAACATTTCAGTCGATTTACTAGAAATCTTCGAACTCGTCGACAGACCAAACGAAGACTTGTATGTTTACGCTTTATGTATGATAAATTAGACAAATATTTCTTAAACAACCATAAAGCATATGAAATTGCAGAATATATTTAATTTATACAGATTCACACATTGCATAAACACAAAGTTCTTCGTACATCCTTGGGTGATAATTACTGCAAACCATTTTCGAATCAAATCTCCAACATATTTATGCACGCAAATGAAGAAAGAGCTATATATTTACTTCAATCACCTTACAGTCAAATCTCGAGATACTTTTACAACATTTAACACGAACTTACCGTTGTGTGAGATTCAACTTGTTAATCACTTCAGCTAGAAGGTTTAACTTCTTGAACAATGGTGATGAACTAGAGCTTTAACGGATTCACATATTAATGTGATGCATACATGTTGTAGATTGCTTATAGTGGAACGTTAGAGGGATATTCACGCGCGTGTTTTTTGATGTCTTTTCGCAAAGAAGCCTCCTGGTCCTTGAGGTTTTCGGGGGGAACATCGTACACATCGTTGAACATGTCTGCAACTGAAGGTTTTTCTAACCGCTCTGCAACTTGAATTGCTTGGGCTAGCTAAGAGCATCACCCGTTACACGAGTTATATAAATACAAGTCAAATATATAAGTCAAAGAGAAATCAATGTTTGACTTTTGTGCATATGAAAGAGGAAGCATGCCACTGTTGAGATCTTAAAGTAGTCTAAAACTTATTCCCAATTTGAAAGGTAAATGATTTGACTACAAATATTTTGACATATTGGGAGAATGATGAGATCCAGTTGTGTAATAAAATTACTAAGAATATAGAAGTGTTGTATCAGGTCAAACATAAAGTCAAAAGGTTTTACCTGTTTTCTTATGGCGTATCCAGTTGTGTAATAAAATTACTAAGAATATAGAAGTGTTGTATCAGGTCAAACATAAAGTCAAAAGGTTTTACCTGTTTTCTTATGGCGTTCCTGTGTTGTGACTCGGCCTCATCGCTCCACCAGCCATTGTTTTCGATCCATTTCCTAAACCTCTTAACAGGGTTTTGCTCATGTCTCCACCAATCAATTTCATCAACTGCACGATACTTGGTTGAATCATCTGATGTGGAATGATGTCCCACTCTATATGTGAGCGCCTGTCAACGGAAAAAAGTCAAAGTCAAAGTGTACACACAAGTAAAGTTATGATAAGGAAAAGCTAAACAAAAACAACACTAATAGTGTAATACATCATAGTAATGAAACCTCAATCAAAACAGGTGTTTGTTTTTCAACTGCCTTTTTGCGCGCCTCAGAAACAGCAGAATAGACAGCAAGAGCATCATTACCATCTACTCGAATGCTAGGAATGCCATATGCGTTCCCCCGGACAACAATACCATCACCTACAGTGGACCAAATGCAGCACTAGTCAACAATTCAAGAATAAATGCACAAGTAGAAAAAAGTCAAAATGACATGAAGAAAAAAACATATATATTTACCTCCAAGCTGATCATTGATGGGAGTACTAATGGCCCATCCATTGTTTCTGCAGAAAAAGATCACTGGGACCTTCATAACCGCGGAAAAGTTCAAACCAGCATGAAAATCTCCCTGCCATCAGTTGGTGTAACAAAATTTAAATAATCAAATTTCAACTATAGTAACTATATGATGAAATTTTCAGAAGATGAGGTTCTTATTACTTCACTGCTTCCTCCATCACCAAAATAAGTGATTGCACACGAATCTTGTTTTTCCATCTTCATGGAATATGCAGCACCAACTGCATGTGGAATTTGTGTTCTGTGTACATCAAGATCGAAAATACATCATGTGACGATAAAAAATTGGCATATGGAAAGTGAAAATGGGATCCTACGCGACAGTTGATGACACTGTTATGTAATTGTGCTTTTTAGACCCGTAATGAATAGGCATCTGTCTTCCTTTTCCATAGTCATATTTGTTTCCAAACAACTGATTTGCAAACTCCTGTAAAGTGAATCCTCTCCATAGTAGAACTCCAGGCTCGCGATACTGCATATCAGAATCATGTTATGTTATTAACTAAAGCTTCAAATTTAGTTGAAATATTTCATATTTCATATCAAGTATTAAGAAAAGCTCATCTGAGAAGAGCCTTTCTTAATATACATAGTTGGGTGGTTAGTTAAGTTGATTCCATTATGTTACAACAGTTTCTGTGGTATCTTTATTGGTTTTCTTTTGTTGGCCCCTATTCTATATATATCTTGTTCTTCATGCACACTTAAAATCATGTAACGGAACATGTAATCCATTTATCTAAACGAGTTCAATAGGTTGATAGATTGCAATCAAGTTGTAACGGGTTAAATGGGTCATAAATGAGCCATACACACATTCGTACTAAATGATTTAAACGAGTTGGTAGGCTGACCGTATAAAGTATATATTTGTTATCTTTTAATTCCAATTTTGGATAGACGTGTTTAATTAAACGGGTTAAACAAGTTAGCCCAAACAAGATACAGTTTTAGACGTAACATCCCAAAAATCTGAATATTTTCGTATGGCGTAAAATTCAAGTCTTACCAATTTTAAACAAATAAAGATAAACAAAAAGAGCATAAGTTATATAAAAAATGAAGTATATAACCTGAGGGAAGACAAAATCATTGTTGCTAAGAGCTGCTGCTGATGCTATGTTGATTACTTCCTCACCTATTGTGGTCAAATAAAAAGATATTCTTCCTTGTCTTTGTGCTTCATAGAAAATAGTATCCATAACTTGTAGTGTTACCATGTTTGTATACATGTTGACAGCAAGTTCTTTGCTCATCTTTATATTCAAAATCCAAAATATCATTTTGCGCGCTATTACTTTCGTAATTTATAAAAAATAACTCAAGAAGAAGTCACATTTACCGCGATTGAATCGCTATCAATGATCGGCTGGCCGTCTTCATCAAGAACTCGATAACAATGAGCCCTTTCTTCGTAAGAACCTGATGCGAAAACCCATTTCGGGGTAAATTTAACTTTTCCACCGGGAAAATTTAGTTCTTGCTGTGAAGGTGTTTCAGTAGACAACTGCATAAAGATGGATATATCATTAACGACTAATATTATACCATATCTGTACTAATTAAGCAAAATAATTTTTGTCACATGTCATCTTCTTATACACTCATTGTCATATGTCATTTTCTTACCATATTTGCCACATGCCACTAGCAATAAAAAAGATAATTATTTAATAATTATATTAAATGCTAAAGATATTACTTATATTATTTCCAAATTATAAAACACGTTTTTATTAAAGAATATATTTTTTAAAAAAATTAACAAATATGATTTTTTAATACAGAGAAATTTTTGTAAAGACGTTTAAAAAATAAATTAAAAAAATTGGAATGTTTAAAAAGCATTTTTTAAAAAAGTTTTTAAAGACAAAAGTTAAAAAAAAATATTGTTATTACTTTATTACTTAAGATAGTTGGTTACATAATTCGAATCATATCTTTTGTAAAATATTATTTTATAATTTTTAGATATTAATTGCTAACTATTAATTTAATATTTATTAAATCAGTGTAAAACACGAGATTATTAACTAGTATCATATTAAATAAGAACTAAACACTGTTAGTTTAATATTTATTAAATAAGTGTAAAACACGATATTATAAACTAGGATCATATTATATTAGAACTAGATATTGAAAATCTGCAATTGTAAGACATGATCTATATAGGAAATATGCAATTGTTGGACATGATTTATGGTTTTTTGTCGTTTATACTGCTTCTAGTGAATGGTAGCAGTATGCAACCGTCTTTATTGCAAACTGCAATGATCAAGATATCATCAAGTACCCACCTGAATGGTAGCAGTATGCAACCGTCTTTCACCGTAAACCGACGTAAAACAACCCGAAAAAGCGATTGGATGTTCGATTCGTGAAGAACTCGGGCAGTTTGGTAACGGTGGAGATGAGATCCAATGAAGAAGACGACGAGAAAACCGCGAATTTGTGACATAAGAAGAGTGATTGATGATGTTTAACTTGATATACTTGTTTGATTTGAGAGTTTGCATGATGAATTTGTTGGATTTCAACAAGCATAATGAAGCCATGGGGAATGAGTCAGTGAGGAAAACAGAGGATGCCCACAATGAAAATGGTTAGATTGAGTGAGGAAGAAGAGAGTATTTATTTTTGAGTGTTGTATTAACTTTTGAAACTGAATTAACAATATTTATGTGTATTATACTTAATAAATGTAATTGTTATATATATAAATATGTTCTTCTAATTTAGATTATTAATGTCTGAATAATTTAAAATCAAATATGTCGTGTTTTTGACAACCCATGAATACGCAACTCGTCTAATAGTGCTATTGATTACTAAACTGGGATAGATAAAAATGAATGTAAATAAGACCTGTTAACCCAATAATATAAACATGGATCGTGTAAACTCATGAATATACATGTATATATAAAGAGACTCTGTTCTGATGATATCTTGATGTATAAAATAGTGTTTATTCTTTTGAGATCAAATGTCAAGGTCTTACGGTAGATAATGGTGTAATATAAAGTGTTGATTAGATTGTTACTGAAAAAATATAACCCAACATTTTGATTTAAATATTTTGCTATTTTAAACTTTTACATTATAAACACCTCCATGATCCTTGCGTGGGAATTAATAACTAATTAAGTAATTAACTATAGACTAGTTGATTATTAAAATAGTAAAGAACAAACATCCTAACGAACTAAGTTATGCACATGGTTGCAATCATGAAATTTCCACATTAACAACTATATAACCTACCATCTTAACTAATAACGACATTTTTATTAGTTAATTTCATTATTCCTATTACGTTTAAATATAACTATCCTCTCAAAAAAAAAACGTTTAAATATAACTAGCTTCTAATATGGCTTTTAACACATGAAATAAACTGCATGTGTAAATCTTTGCATATAACGTGATCCAGATATCCAAAATACGAATTAATATTATTAGTCGTGACAATATTCTATATTAATAAGGGTGAGGTTATTCTATAGAATGTATTTTTGCTGAGAAGACACAATGAGGTTAAAAAAATCACAAAAAATTATATTTTACAGTATAAATCGAATTTAAAAAAAGTAATTCGGAGTCTTTGTTTCTCTCGTCATCCTCTTTCAGAAAAAAAAAATAAAAAAATAAAAGAAAATTCATTGTGTCTTTTATAACACAATGATATCATTGTGTCTTTCATAATGACACAATAACAAACAAACAAAAACAAACCCAGTATATCCCACTCAAGAGTCATAATGACACAATAAAAAAATGTTAATTTTTTATTTTTTTCCTTGTTGAGAACGGCTAGGGGAACAAAAACTCGGAATTACTTTTTGAAATTTGATTTAAATTGTGAGATATAATTTTTTATGACTTTTTTTGACTCATTGTATCTTCTCACAATTTATATAAAAAATACACTTTGTATTTAAACATATTTTAATTAATAAATCATGACACAAATCTGTTACGAAATAAACGGTTTGGAATCAGAACCAAAGTTACATTTAAAATAAAATATTAATAATTATTCACTTCCTAAACATAAGGGCTTAATCAATTAGATTGGGTTAATCCTATTGAAATTTAGGCATGAGTTTGATATCGTAGTTGTATCATTTGCTAATCATGGCCTTGTATTCATTTAATTTGTGTTGTTCGTTGACCGTCGAGGTATGCATAACCATGACACAATAAATGTTTGTGAATAATGATAGGATTTTATTACATCATTAACTAATTAGATGACCAATGGTCCTTTAGGCCGGCTTTAGCCCAACTTATTAAGGTAAGGTACTTATAACATGTAAACATGGGGATGTAATAGGTTCAAGTATCACTCTAAGCAAAATGCTCAGAGTTAAGCCAGTGGGTTTTCTCAGCAATGAGTTTTCTTCTGAGGGGGTTGGGGGTATGGTCCCGGATGGGAAACGGATAGGTGAGCCCGATTAATGTAACATCTATCCTCCAAAATAGGTTCGTATATTTATCGTTAAAAAAACTAATTAGAATGAATTAAACATAGATTGGATGAATCAACTCTAGGAAATAACCCGTTATAAGGACTGCATATCATTTTAACTAACTTAACTAATATGCCATAAAACTAGTCCCTAATATAATTACTTTTTTTTGAACGACAATATATTAAAAAAACATAGGCCACTAGCAAGACGCTAGGACCCAAACAAGAACATTACAGAGGAAATCTAGAAAAAGAAAAATTACACCATGCTTTCCAATCTAAGATGTCAATCTTAGCTCTAAGCCTTAACCAAGTGAACGAAGAATATCCACCATTTTATACACCGCCACCAATCTATTGTTAAAGATAAGGTTATTTCTCGCAACCCAAATACCCCATAAGGTAGCCATGACGATTGCCCGATAGGCATTATGTAAACTATCCTTATTGTTGTTGCCCATTGGACCCCTAATAATATCATTGACGTTGGTCGTGTTTGGATGCACCATATAACACCAGGCAGGAATTTGACTCCAAACCGCATCGAAGAAAGACACTTGATCAAAATACGCTCCACCGACTCAACAGCCCCGAAACATAAGGAGCAATCCTCCGACCCGATATGAACCCCTCTCTTCAATAAAGCTAGCTTCCTCAGTTGGTAATTTATCCATCCAAGATGAAAAAGTAATTGTAAATTAAAATTGATTGGTTAAACCAGCAATTATGAACTCCTTTTAGATACCTATTTAATAGAGAAAATGCAGGGAATCAAATATACCACCACTCAAATACCTATTTAATAATTACTTGAAAAAGTAATTGAAAACTAAAATTGTTTTTTTTAACAGCAGAGGACTTCGAACATGATGATTTATCGAGACTGGTTACCCTGGACCTAGCCGCCAGTCGCATGTCATACTCCCCAGATGCGCGGGAACCAGATTGAATCCGTAAACCCTCGCCCCCCATCAGGATCAAACCCAGAATGAAACCCCGAGCCAAACCCTCACCTGGATGACACAGAAGTTAAATGGGAATGATAAGATTTGAACCTGAGTCACTTAGTACACCAGACCAACCCTTTAACCACTCCACCACTTATCAGCAATTATGAAGTCCTTTTAGATACCTATTTAATAGAGAGAATACAGGGAATCAAATACACCACCACCCAAAATTATCAACCCTAGAGTAACTAGATAACTTATGTTTCCTCTTATGACATCTTGAAAACAATATGTCTATCGTAACCAGCGATTTATATGATCCCGTTGGTTAGTGGTTATCAATAGTTCTATGATTTAAGGATTGTTTGTCAGACTATCAATGGACATAATAGGCTACCTTTTAATAGTTTATAACCTCTTAATAATTAAGATATAAGTTTAAATCTGAATGGTTAAAAGGTAACATGTAAATGTAGTTCTTAACCATTTAATCATTCAGATTTAAGATTATTTTTTAATATATTAAAAGACTACGAGTCATTATAAGATAATTTTTTAATTATCATTAAAATACCACCAAATAATCCTTAGACCAATAATAAGTTTCTATGGTCAAAAGAACATATTTTTTAATTTATCCCGTCATCTAACACATATGTATGTGCGAGTATGTGTGTTTTTATTATAAATTACAAACAAACGTATCCCTATGTTGACTTAATTAAATTGCCAAACACGTTCTAAGTAATTCGGGTTTCTATTTCATTCATTTTAATATGAATCTTAAGAACACCCAAAAGATACTAAATAATATATAAAGCATTGGAATGATCACATTCATTTAGAAAAGGTTTTCAAAATTAATTATCGAAAAGGTGGTAACATGTGGGAGTAATTCATGATAAAATATAAAAACAAATTAGTTGAGTTAGGTAATTGCTTCCTTTAATAGTTCAGTGACCATTTTAAATAACTAACGGATTACACTTGCTTATGTAAGTAAAAACGCCTAATATTAAACTTGGTATTTTTCTAATGTGGGGTGGCCCACTTAGTAGAGGCTTTGTGTCACACCCTCAATTTCCACAAACGGGGTTTACCGTTAGGCGTGTGACATACCAGGATCTCAGACACGGTTATATCAAACGACACTATATGAGTTTAAAAATAAACGTTTGACTTAAATCAGAGTAACATAAATGAAATAAACGTCAGTGCGGAAGCGAATAAACGAAATGTAAACCAATACTGAAAGTTAAAAGTGCTAATTCAAAACAAAATGTCCAATGCAAGAAAATGAGTTTGATGATGCATGTCCTGAGTGCGTTCCTTAATCGTGCATCATGAGCTTAAGCGTTCCTGTTACCTGAGAAAACATGCTAAAATGTGTCAACATAAAGTTGGTGAGTTCACAGGTTTAGTCAACAATAAATGTGTTTGTAAGCGTTTCCATAGTTTGCGTTTCAATGGTCTAGTATATAGAGCATATCGTTAGGTAGCTAGCCTATGTTCTTGTTACTTAGCGTTTCGAACCGAAGCTGACTGTTTGCGTCCTATATGTGTTTGTTGTATCCCGTCACGTCTCAACAGACAATGACAAATGTTAGGCCAATCAAGCACCCGTTTGACCTCCAATCAAGCTAGCGCGACTAGCCCGGGCGGGGTTTGTCAGACCCAGTAGTACTACTCAAAATTACCTCGCTAATCCCATTACTAACGGTTCGAGTGTGTCAGGACATGTTGTGTTTGCACTAACGTAACAAGCGATATCAATAATACTGGCAACCATTCATAAAATATGTTTGCATGTTTTCTCCCCCAAAAAGGAAAGAAAGTAAAAATAGGGGCCGTGAAACTCACCTTGAATGTAGAGCAACAAGTAAATGTAAACACAAGAGATCGGGTCTCCAAATTAACCTGTGTTTCATTCAGTATATATATAATTAATATTAATTATTAATTACAAATATAAGATTCGTACGGTTTCGCGTTCGCGTCTCGGTTACTGTGTCGGTTATCGGTTGGTCTTATTTGCATGTAACTACGCACGAGTTCTAATTTGTCTCAAATACATAATGACCCACTCATCACTTGAAACACACATACATACATGCAACCATCCTTTACATATTATCATTCCAGAAATATATATATATTTACATAGAGACACACAACACATACCACCCTTATGCGCCTAAGGCATCTTCATGCGCCTACATTGTTAATCATGTGCCTAAGTGCACTCACACGAAAGTACACCCGTGGACATATATAAAATCGCAGAACATACATACATACCTACAATCATATACATAACCCACATGCACACACATCCACTATAACAGATTTAATTATTCTGCACATTACCGATTACAAACATGCACACCATTTTTATGTAATATATATACCCATGGTTACCTTCATGCATACATAAGAATTTTACACACACATGCATACAATCGCATACATACATATACACACAAAACTCACGCACACCATTTCATATTAAATACCAAGTAAGCAACCCCATGTGCCTACCGAACCCCCATTTGCAGCCTCATGCGCCCACAACTATACATATATAATTAGCATCCATACACATATCTATGCACAATAACTTACACACATACAATCGCGTACACATGCAAGCCAATTAATCAATCCCATATCTCATGCGCCTAACTTGCCTCTCGTGCGCCCACTAGGGCTGTTTTGTTTTGAACTCACACACACACAATTACATACCTATCGCAGAACATACGCAGCAGGAACATACACATACAATATAACAAGGAATACACACGTACACGTAACCGAACACCCAATCGTGACAATAACCCGAACCGAAACGGAACGAAACGTAAATTGTAACAACTACAATGAAAATCTTACCGTACGCTTGCTCCGGTCGGTCCTTGCGAACGCCGGGTGGTATCGGTTGTCAAACGATCGTCGTTCGATAACGTAGAAAGCCGCGAGCGGAATCGTCACTTGAAATATAACGAATGTCGGAGGTTAAGGGTCGTCGTGAATAAAGGGCCGCCGGATGGAGTTTCACGAGAGAGCCAGAGAAGGTCGACGGCTGCTATAGTTCTCGGAGGTGTTAGGGTTTCGGGTGGTGATGGTGTGCGATTCTGTGAGAAAAAGAAAGAAGGCGATAGAGATAATATATGAAGGAGTTGGTACGGGATTGAGTGTTTTAATTGGATTTTAGTTTGCAACCTTGTCACTAATAGCCCCTCCACTATGATCTAGTTTGCATTTAAGTCTATCAATTTTAGTTAGTTTAATGTTGCTTATTATTAATAGGTTTAATGATAATTTGTTTATTTAAACTATAAACAAAATATATGTTGGGTGATAGTAACAAGGTTAACCTAAAAGCTCGGGTTGTCACACTTTGTTTTTAGAGTAGAGGTTCTGGGTTCAAACCCGGACAATGATATAAATGGAGCAGCTTTGATCGACGTGTGATAGCTATTATTGTATGAAAACTCCACTAACGGTAAGTGAGTTTCCCAACTGCTGCCGAAATCAATCGCGCAAGCGCGCAACATGTCTTCCAAGGTCTGGATCGTACGCTCACTTTGGCCGTCAGTTTGAGGATGATAAGCCGTACTCATGTCTAACCGTGTTCCCAATGCTCGTTGTAATGATTGCCAGAAATGTGAGGTGAATCGAGCGTCACGATCAGAGATAATGGAAATTGGCACACCGTGCCGAGAGACTATTTCTCTTAGGTAAATACGCGTTAGCTTTTCCATTCTATCAGTCTCTCTGATTGGTAAGAAGTGTGCGGATTTCGTCAAACGATCCACAATTACCCAAATGGTATCGCATCCGCTGGGAGTCCGAGGTAGTTTCGTGATAAAGTCCATAGATATCTGCTCCCACTTCCATACAGGAATTTCTGGTTGTTGAAGTAAACCAGATGGCCGTTGATACTCCACTTTAACCTTAGAACAGGTTAAGCATTTGCTTACGTAAGTGGCAATGTTAGCTTTCATGTTCGGCCACCAGTAAAGGACTTTTAGATCGTGATACATCTTGTCTGAACCCGGATGTATAGAATACCGTGACTTGTGAGCTTCATCCATTACCAGCTCTCGTAGGTCTCCACACAAAGGAACCCATATTCGGTCCATGAAGTAACGAATTCCGTCAGTTTTGGTTTCCAGTTGTTCTCCATGCCTCGTAGTGATTCAGCTTTCAGGTTCTCATCTTTCAACGCCTCGAGTTGAGCATTACGTATCTGATCGGGTAATCCGGTACTGTGGATGGTGAGTTGTAAGGCTCGTACTCGCTTCGGCTTTGGTGTCTCCTTTCGACTCAAGGCGTCAGCTACTACATTAGCCTTGCCCGGATGATACTTGATCGCACAATCGTAGTCGTTCAACAGCTCGACCCATCGACGTTGTCTCATGTTCAGCTCCTTCTGTTCAAAGATATGCTGGAGACTCTTGTGATCGGTATAAATAGTGCACTTGGTACGTACAAGTAGTGTCTCCATATCTTGAGTGCAAATACAACGGCTCCCAATTCTAAGTCGTGTGTCGTGTAATTCTTCTCGTGAACCTTTAACTGTCGGGAAGCATATGCGATCACCTTCTCGCGTTGCATTAACACACAACCGAGACCTTGAATAGAAGCATCGCAATACACCACAAAATATTTGGTCCCCTCGGGTAAAGATAATATCGGTGCCGTGCAGAGTTTCTGTTTTAAGAACTGGAATGCTGATTCTTGCTTGTCACCCCAATTGTACGCGGTGCCTTTTTGAGTCAACATTGTAAGCGGTTGGACGATCTTCGAAAACCCTTCGATAAACCGTCGGTAATATCCAGCTAATCCAAGAAATTGTCGTACCTCCGTCGGAGTCTTTGGTGTAGCCCAGTTCTTGATAGCTTCTATCTTTACCGGATCAACATGTATACCCTTCTCGTTGACTACATGACCCAAGAAATTGACTTCCCGAATCCAGAAGTCACACTTCGAGAATTTGGCATATAGTTGTTTTTGTTTAAGTAGTTCCAAGATCAGTCGAAGGTGTTCCTCGTGCTCTTCCTTGTTTCTTGAATAAATCAGAATGTCATCGATAAAAACGATAACAAACTTGTCCAAGTAGGGTTTGCACACTCGGTTCATAAGATCCATGAAAACCGCTGGTGCGTTGGTCAAACCGAATGGCATTACCAGAAACTCATAGTGACCGTACCTAGTTCTGAATGCCGTCTTTGATATGTCCTCCTCTCGGACCCTTAGTTGATGATATCCTGATCTCAAATCTATCTTCGAATAGAAGCTTGATCCTTGAAGTTGGTCAAACAGGTCGTCAATACGAGGTAGAGGATAACGGTTCTTAACCGTCACTTTGTTCAGCTCACGATAATCGATACACATGCGAAAAGTCCCATCCTTTTTCTTGACAAACAGGACTGGGGCTCCCCACGGTGATGAGCTAGGTCTGATGAATCCTTTATCCAAGAGCTCTTGTAGTTGCGTAGACAGTTCTTGCAGTTCCTTTGGTGCTAGTCGATATGGTGCTCTAGCAATAGGGGCGGCTCCCGACGTCAAATCAATCTGGAACTCGACTTGACGATGCGGTGGAAGACCAGGTAAGTCTTCAGGGAACACTTCAGGAAAGTCACGAACGATGGGGATATCTTCGATCTTCTTTTCTTCAATGGTCTTCTCAGTGATCATGGCTAAGATAGCGGTATGGCCTTTGCGTAAGCACTTCTGGGCTTTCATATACGAAATGATGCTAGAAACGACACCACTTTCTCACCCTGAACGGATAAGACTTCACCACTAGGGAGTGGTACACGAACGATCTTCTCGCGACAGAAAATTTCGGCTTGGTTTTTAGATAACCAATCCATGCCGACGACTATGTCAAAATTCCAAGAGTAACAGGCATAAGATCTATCTCAAATTTGTGTCCCGATAGCTCTAATTTACATCCTTTAAGAATGTGAGTTGCCTCGATTATTTTACCGTCAGCTAGTTATACCGTATAACTAGGGTTCATTTCAGTCAAGGCTACATCTAAAAGCTTGATAAACTTAGTAGATATAAACTTTTATCAGCGCCGGTATCGAATAACACAGAAACAAAACAATCGTTCAGAGGAAACGTACCGGTAACTACGTTTTGATCGTTCCTCGCCTCGCCAGAACCAATCACGAAAGCTCTACCTTTGGCGCCATTTCCATTGTTGTTTCCATTATTGCCCCTGTTGCCATTCTTCAGTTGTGGACAATACTTCTGGTAGTGGCCCTCCTTACCACACTCATAACAGCCTCTAGTCATTCCGCCCTGGCGTTGTTGCTGAGTCATCAGTTCACCCCTGCAGTCTTTAGCAGCATGGCCCATCTTTCCACACCTTTGACAACGGAGTCGATCACACTTACCAAGATGGTGAAAGTTGCACTTGTTGCATTTTGGATACTTGCCCACATAGTTACTCGATCCCTGACCATTGTTGCTGTTGTTCTGATTATTGTTTGTGAAGCTCCTGGATGAATCAAACTTTCTGGTCTGCTGTTGTTGGTTGTTGTTGGAGTTTGAGGACTTGTTAGTAGTACCATCCCACTTTCGCTTATTATCAGTTGTGCCAGATGCAGCGCCCCGTTTAGGCAAAGTACCCTGTGCCACTGCCTGGTTAGTGAGTTTGTGAGCTAGTCGAATAGCCTGCTGAATAGTGACAGGATCAGCAGCCATAACACTAGCTTGGATTTGAGGAGCTAAACCATCGATGTACTTCTCAATCCGTTTGTAAGCCGGGGTCACCATCTGAGGACATAGAGCAGCCAACTCGTGTGAACGAGTCGTATATTCCTCAATATCAGAACCAACCATCTTAAGATTCCAAAACTCGGTTTCTAGTTTCTGAACTTCATTTCTGGGGCAGTACTCTTCCTTCATCAGTATCTTGAAATCATCCCAAGGCATACCGTTAGCAGCATCAAGTCCTAAAGTCTGGACCTGCGAGTTCCACCATGTCAAAGCTGGTCCTTCCTGTGTGCCGGAGGCGTACTTGACACGACTTCCAGCAGGACAGTTGCACATGGCGAACACTGACTCGAGCTTCTCCAGCCAGCGAAGTAGTGTGACAGCACCATCAGAACCATTAAAAGAGTGAGGCTTACAGTCCATGAACATCTTGAAGGTACAGATAGTTGGACCTGAATCAGAAGGACATATATAATTGTTTAAGAACCAATATGTGTTATCGTAGGAAAGATTAACGTGTCTGTTGATTCTAGATTACCTCCTTGATTCAGATTTTGGTTGTTCTGGTTCTGATTGCGGGCCTGCTCATAAGCTGCAAGCGCGTCAGCAACACGCTCATTGATGATAGCATCCAACTCAGCTTGAGTCATGTTGATGTTTCCTCGTCCACTCGGGCGTCCAGGTCTTCTTCCAGACATGATTCTTCGATTCACAATACACGACAGTCACTAATCGAATAATAATTATTGATAAAAATAAATTATTTCATACTAGTAGGAATGAAGAATTTGTTTGCATATCAATAGTGAGGTCTTATGAGAACCGAGACCTTATGTCTCCAGGAAATGAAAATTTGTACTGATTATGACCGTTATCACCCAATAGAGTTTCCAGAATTCTCATGCACGACAAATTACAATTACGTGTGCACCCGTGATTCTAATTTGCTTTGCATGGTCACCCATGGTTCCTCCCATTCGAGATAACATAGTTTGTCAAGTACCGAGTGCTATCTGTTAAGACTAGCGAAGATGATAGGGCATGTTGGAAATAGAAACAAGTACAATAGAGTTAGAAAAGTAATGTGTGTTGTTCTCCTTGTTTGTCATCGTTAGGTTTGTCATGTGTGTTAGAAAAGAGTTTCGTGTTCCCAAGTGGTAATGTTAGGTTCAAGTTGTCGTTGCTTCAACTCCGAGAGTGAAGAAACAGATGTAGATATGGGAAGTAAGCGAGCGGGACTCTCCGCCCCTCTGTTCGTTGGGAATGATACAAGTGACATGGATAGTGCGGAAAATGTTATGATCGTTCAGTAAAGTAATGTTAGCATGCCGAGAGAATGTTCGTATAACAGTTGCAATCATGTAAGAGTGTCTGTGCAATACTAGTGTTGTGTCTAAGGCTATAGTCTAGATGCAATGCAATCCTAGTTCTCTATAACCTGTGGCTCTGATACCAATCTGTCACACCCTCAATTTCCACAAACGGGGTTTTACCGTTAGGCGTGTGACATACCAGGATCTCAGACACGGTTATATCAAACGACACTATATGAGTTTAAAAATAAACGTTTGACTTAAATCAGAGTAACATAAATGAAATAAACGTCAGTGCGGAAGCGAATAAACGAAATGTAACCAATACTGAAAGTTAAAAGTGCTAATTCAAAACAAAATGTCCAATGCAAGAAAATGAGTTTGATGATGCATGTCCTGAGTGCGTTCCTTAATCGTGCATCATGAGCTTAAGCGTTCCTGTTACCTGAGAAAACATGCTAAAATGTGTCAACATAAAGTTGGTGAGTTCACAGGTTTTAGTCAACAATAAATGTGTTTGTAAGCGTTTCCATAGTTTGCGTTTCAATGGTCTAGTATATAGAGCATATCGTTAGGTAGCTAGCCTATGTTCTTGTTACTTAGCGTTTCGAACCGAAGCTGACTGTTTGCGTCCTATATGTGTTTGTTGTATCCCCGTCACGTCTCAACAGACAATGACAAATGTTAGGCCAATCAAGCACCCGTTTGACCTCCAATCAAGCTAGCGCGACTAGCCCGGGCGGGGTTTGTCAGACCCAGTAGTACTACTCAAAATTACCTCGCTAATCCCATTACTAACGGTTCGAGTGTGTCAGGACATGTTGTGTTTGCACTAACGTAACAAGCGATATCAATAATACTGGCAACCATTCATAAAATATGTTTTGCATGTTTTCTCCCCCAAAAAGGAAGAAAGTAAAAATAGGGGCCGTGAAACTCACCTTGAATGTAGAGCAACAAGTAAATGTAAACACAAGAGATCGGGTCTCCAAATTAACCTGTGTTTCATTCAGTATATATAATTAATATTAATTATTAATTACAAATATAAGATTCGTACGGTTTCGCGTTCGCGTCTCGGTTACTGTGTCGGTTATCGGTTGGTCTTATTTGCATGTAACTACGCACGAGTTCTAATTTGTCTCAAATACATAATGACCCACTCATCACTTGAAACACACATACATACATGCAACCATCCTTTACATATTATCATTCCAGAAATATATATATATATTTACATAGAGACACACAACACATACCACCCTTATGCGCCTAAGGCATCTTCATGCGCCTACATTGTTAATCATGTGCCTAAGTGCACTCACACGAAAGTACACCCGTGGACATATATAAAATCGCAGAACATACATACATACCTACAATCATATACATAACCCACATGCACACACATCCACTATAACAGATTTAATTATTCTGCACATTACCGATTACAAACATGCACACCATTTTTATGTAATATATATACCCATGGTTACCTTCATGCATACATAAGAATTTTACACACACATGCATACAATCGCATACATACATATACACACAAAAACTCACGCACACCATTTCATATTAAATACCAAGTAAGCAACCCCATGTGCCTACCGAACCCCATTTGCAGCCTCATGCGCCCACAACTATACATATATAATTAGCATCCATACACATATCTATGCACAATAACTTACACACATACAATCGCGTACACATGCAAGCCAATTAATCAATCCCATATCTCATGCGCCTAACTTGCCTCTCGTGCGCCCACTAGGGCTGTTTTGTTTTGAACTCACACACACACACAATTACATACCTATCGCAGAACATACGCAGCAGGAACATACACATACAATATAACAAGGAATACACACGTACACGTAACCGAACACCCAATCGTGACAATAACCCGAACCGAACGGAACGAAACGTAAATTGTAACAACTACAATGAAAATCTTACCGTACGCTTGCTCCGGTCGGTCCTTGCGAACGCCGGGTGGTATCGGTTGTCAAACGATCGTCGTTCGATAACGTAGAAAGCCGCGAGCGGAATCGTCACTTGAAATATAACGAATGTCGGAGGTTAAGGGTCGTCGTGAATAAAGGGCCGCCGGATGGAGTTTCACGAGAGAGCCAGAGAAGGTCGACGGCTGCTATAGTTCTCGGAGGTGTTAGGGTTTCGGGTGGTGATGGTGTGCGATTCTGTGAGAAAAAGAAAGAAGGCGATAGAGATAATATATGAAGGAGTTGGTTACGGGATTGAGTGTTTTAATTGGATTTTAGTTTGCAACCTTGTCACTAATAGCCCCTCCACTATGATCTAGTTTGCATTTAAGTCTATCAATTTTAGTTAGTTTAATGTTGCTTATTATTAATAGGTTTAATGATAATTTGTTTATTTAAACTATAAACAAAATATGTTGGGTGATAGTAACAAGGTTAACCTAAAAGCTCGGGTTGTCACACTTTGTTTTTAGAGTAGAGGTTCTGGGTTCAAACCCGGACAATGATATAATATGGAGTAATTTAGAAGTAGTAGTAACTAGTAAGATAAGTTTGTCGTTAAAAATTAATAAATAAATAAACTTGGTATTTTACACACACGTAACAACAACAAAAAAAAAAAGAAACGCCTAATATTAAACTTGACACTTTACATGAATGACTACTTGATAATTTTGGATAAAAATCATAATAAAAAACATTCACTGAAAAGATTGTTAAAACAAAATTTTAGAAACATTCTGATAGGACATAAGATTTTCTTACTACGAAACAAATAAACCATTCATTGTTCTTGCAAAAACAATTTTTTTCCTGTGACTAGGTGGTAAATAGAAAAACAAAAGAAAACAACATAAGAATACAAATAAAAAAAACCATAAACGGTAGCCTTTAGAAACGCCATTGGTAGGGTGAAAGGAGTAGGACGAAAGTAACAACCTTCAATTGTTATATGGGTTGTTTGGCAGCCTATTAATCAACCTCTTAATGGTTCAGATGTCTGAATGGTTCAGCATTTAATGGTTTAGACAGTTTGTTTCGCGAGCAAATGTCTGTATGGTTAAGACATTTGACTCTGAATGGTTAAGCATTATACTAGTGCTGAATGGTTAAAACCTCTTATCTGAATTGGTCAGACATTTGCATTTGAATAGTTAAGTAATATACTAGCTCTTAATGGTTCAGAGCTCTTAATTATTCAGCACTTAATGATTCAGACCTCTTATTAGTTCAGCACTTAATCATTCAGATTTCAAACAACCCTTTAGAGGATTCAGATTATCATCCTTATTTATATCTTCATCTTTAAATTATAAAGAAAACATAAAAAATATGTAATAACTTTAGAGTAAATTATAAATTTTGTCCTTTAATTATTATTAAAATTATGGATTTTATCCATAAACTTTGATAATTACACTGAATGTCCTTTATTTGAAAATATTTTATGTTATGTGTCTAGCTTTTACACTAACTGTAGTTAACTTTTTCTGTTAAGTTTTTAATAAATGATTTTTTTGCCCTTACTATTTAAAGGACAAAATATGTAAGTTATACTTTTATCTTTATTTCTTTTTATTTATTTTATTACTTGCTTTTCTTTTTTCTTTTTCTTATCAATTTATCTTACAAGCTTATCTTAAATATTATTAATTAATTTTAATTATTTTGTATAAAATATACTTCTATTTACAGATTTAAAATTTATTATAATTATTATTTATTCAATTTAATTATTTACGTTTCTATTAAAATCAATAAAACTTAGAGAAATCATAGTATTTATAAACTAAAATAAAAATACATAAATTACCAAAATTTAATTAACTAGTTTTTTACTCGACACGCGATGCTGCGACATCATAGACGACGTGGTAAGTATAGATTACTCGATCTGACTTGTCTCCGGACTAAAATAACGTCGAACCGTACAGTAACTTGAATATATACCGTTGAACAAATACGTATTTCCAATCATGACATTGATTCTATCTTTCGCGAAACATTCCTCCACTTAGCATTTCAGTAACTAAGGAACTGATTGAATGCTTAGAATGATAGTGGACTTTAAGAAACGTAGAGGAGTGATGATACTCTCTACACATACATTATGTTATTCATTGGGATTATGCTAAAAAAAATTAGGATGTCATGTAACCGGTTTAAGCATCATTCTATGTATATCGAGGGTGTGGTGGGAACGCTGCGGGGAACCCTATATATAAGCATCATCGGTATACTAAGAATATGTTTGAACTGGGCTACGTGATGATCCTGATGGACTGAAGCATGGATTGCAAGGCATTGTGTGTCTAAATCAAATGGTTTTCAAAATGAACTTTGAATCGTTATTCGTGGTTTTCAAATTCGTCAAAGTCTGTGTCTTACAACTTGAAACATGTAATGCTGGAAGAGCATGATGCCTGTATCTCGGGCGTTCTGTCTAGGCAAGGTATTCGTATAAATCCAAATCAGCCGATGGATCTGTCTACCTTACCTGGGAACCCTCGGGATGAGTATCTGCTTATAGGTACGCATGTCTTCAACAAAGTTGTGGTTGACCTAATACTTTGATTAGTCAACGTACACGCTTTGATTACGAATCAAACAATTACACCCGAAACTTCTTATTATTATTATACCAAATTCCCGATTGTCATTTTCATGTTGTATAGCTCATATTACCCAATTCTCATAAAATATCTTAATGATATTTCAAAATGTCTACGCGTCAAAACCGATCCCGATCTAGAAACTCTGGCCGTAAGATTACTGCTATTGTAGCACGTGAGGTTGCTGCGGTCATACCAACCCTCCTAACTCATCTGAATCAAAGCGCGAACCCTGCTCAAATCTCTGTTTGTCCTAACCCTCCACGTGCTTGTACCTACAAGCATTTCAGTTCTTGCAACCCCACTAAGTTTAGTGGAACCGAAGGAGCTACCGGATTACAACAGTGGTTCGAAAGCATCAAGAACGCTTTTCTAAACACCAAATGGTCTTCAAAACTTTAAACTGTTACTTATGGTTCTCAAGTTCTCTTAAGGAGGTGTCCCATAACTAAGAACATGCAATGCTGTAGGTGGAATTCCTACATCTCGGGATACTTTGCTAATTGAATATTTATATTATAAGTGGTCACTCAGCTCAATGATCGAATAAACTAATTATAACTTTGTTACCACTTATAAGTACGCGTACCTTCAATAAGGCTATGGTTGACCTCATATCCTGAGAAGTCCATGTATTCCCTTCGATTGTGAATCAAATGTTCACATCTCATTGTGATATCAATCATTTTTGTCCTTGATTTCGTCTTCCCGATTTAAACCATCCAGGATTTGAACACCATCATAACAAATTCTGCTATCTCGAACTTTGATCTTAAGCTTGTAAGCATGATTTTTCCTTTGTTACACTGATGTAACTTGAAATTTTCCGAATTTCTAATTGATATTAATTTCCTTTCGTCGTTAAGTCAAACTTCGTACCGCTTGCACCATAGGAGATGCAAGAGTTTGCAAGTCAACCTATGACTAAGAACACTCGTATCTCCTAAATGATTCTATCTCATCAAAGCAGGGGAGATTCCCTTACTTTGATGAATCTCTATTCGTTTCGATAAATGGTTTCCAATTGTTTGTTTTGTGAAATTTCATCCTCTGGATTAGGCTGACTTCCTTATCTTGAGGATTGACTTCAATTATTCTCATTGGAACTTACATTTCACAAATGACATGATCTCACCAAAATAGGATTGGAACCCGTACTTTGGTGACAAACGTCAATCTTCGATTGTTTTCTTGTTATTATGAAATCCAATTATCAAGATAGGCAAGAATTCCATACCTTGATTACTATTCTCATTTCTTGATCTTCAACTTACCAAGGTTGTAATCAAGTGACGAGAAGCATGTAGTAACTTGAAGAGTAAACAATGTTAGTGTTTCGATCTATCAAGCCAAAGCATGATTTCTGAACTCAAAGGAGACCCGATCTCTCTAGATTAATTTTGATTCCGAGCTTGAGCATGTAAATTCTTAAATCGATTTCTTTCCTTTACCTTCATGTTTTGACTCGATCTAGCTACATCGAACCATTTATTCCTTATTCATCGACTTTCATTTTGAGTTATCATCAAAACTTGATTGCGCGATGGTAGCCTTCCTAAACAACCTTTTGTCAAATAAAGATATTATCAACTTGTGATTATGTCTTTCTAGTCATACGAATGTTCTCGACTATACTTATGGGTTTGATGAATTACGTATGCAATCTACCTTTGGAAATTTGTTACCTTGCAAAACATGGTTACAAATACCTTTCTTATTGTTAGGATCACTTCTTAAATAGCTTTTGAATCTTTAACCTTGGAAATATTTAAAACTCTATCTTGATTTCGAACAACAAGACTCGTTATTATCCTCATTGCGATGTGGATATAATGATTCATAAACCTTCGTAACTTGTAGCCATGGGTTTGGCATAAGAGAAAAGACATAACTTGGCATATGCCCAAGTGTCTTACCTTACATATGACAAAACCGTTGTAACATCCTGTATTTTTGTGCCATTGTATAGCATCTTTAGTAAATCTTTTTTTTTTATACATATAATGATACTAACAATAATAATAATAGATAATAATAATAATAATAATAATAATAATGACAATAGATAATAATAATAATAATAATAATAATAATAATAATAATAATAATAATAATAATAAATAATAATATATAATAATAATAATAATAATAATAATAATAATATAATAAAATAATAATAAAAATAATAACAATAGTATAATAATAATAATAATAATAATAATAATAATAATAATAATAATAATAAAAACTTTGAATTTAAAGTGCAGGGGTTTAAAACATAAATTTGAAAGCACAGGGACCATTTGTGTAATATCCCAAACCACCCCCCCTGTTACCCCGATTTTCCGGCGGCTTTGGCCGGAGCTCCGGCCGAGCTCCGGCGAAGCTTCAAACCCTTATTTTGCATCGATTTGACCCAATTGAACCCCCAACCCGCTCGACCCCATGTCTCGAACTCGAACCAACTTAAAATGGAGTTCCCGCTCGTTCCACCTCCCAAAACGAAACCGTGTCTAAATTCGAAATCAAACCTTGCCTAAAATCATAAATTTAATCGAATCAAATCATTCCTAAAGTGAATACGCGGCTATATCAATCAATCAAACAATCAGAAGTGCAAATTAACAGCTCATAATCGGTTAAATTGGTAAACATAAACGCGTTTTCAAATTCAAATGGGTTAAGCCCGACACCATGAAATCAAGCTTATAAATAATAGGCGTTTGATTCATTTTGGAGTTCCTAAACTCCCTAAACCATCAATTGCACAATAAAACCACTCGATCAGAAAACCCCAAACCTCAAGAACACCTGAACCTAATCGAACTCGACATCACTCGAAACCCCATCAAAACAGGTAATTGAAACCTGTTTTCCACTCGTTTTGATCCAAGGATCAGAAGCCCTATGATGATTTGGGTGTCTAACACCGAATCGAGGGCCAATTGAGGATCTGTTGAACCTAGGGTTCATGGGATTTGGGGAAATCAGGGAGTCTCGGTTTAAAATTAATACAAACCAGAATGAACCAAGGCCACGGCCCTGGTTCACTGGTTCCCCGTCCCATGTACACAGGGAGGCCCCGGGCTCGACCCCGGGCAACCCCCCTCCCCTGTTTCCTTTTTTTTGATTTTTCTTCTTTTCTTTATTTCTTGTTATTTATTAAACCTTTTTAAATTCTGAAAATTTCTAAAATTTATTTTATAAAATGCAGATTATTTTCTGTTGTTTAATTTATTTTATGACTAAATTAATTTTGTTTTTATAAAATACTTTAGTATTTATAAATACATTATTTTAGTCTTAAAAATACGAAAGAAATGAGTAAACATAATACTTGTAAATATATATATATTTTTAAATAATTAAATTGTTTAGTTATTTATACCTATATATATATATTTATATATTGTTCTTTTAGTAATTAAATCACTTATTATGATTATACAATGTTATAATTGTTTAGTATATATATTATATACATATAATAAACAATTTAATTGTTTAGTTACTTATATATATATATATATATATATATATATATATATATTTATACATAGTTCTTTTAATAGTTAAATCATTTATATTGACTATTTTACACAACATTATAATTGTTTAGTATATATATTATATGTATATTCAAACAATTAAATTGTTTGATTACTTATACTTATAAATATATATATATTTGTATATAGACCCTTATAATAGCTAAATCACTCATTATAATTATTATATACAATCCTTAAAAATCGGTTTAACGTACAATTTAATCAAGTTTTATTTATTATTTCTTTTACGCGCCAACAATTGATTATACCAAGTATAATCCATTCGTTCCATTTAACCGATCACGTTATTAACATGTAATAAATACGAATAATTATTAAATCATATTAGATCTACAATTAATCATCAAACAAATTATAACGCGCTACTTTATTTCGTTTAGGTGCGTTGTGACGTTTGTGTTGGAATTCTTATTCGTGGTTATTCTTATTTCATCTACAAGTCTCCTTTATTAAACATGTGAGTTCTTATGCCCCGCTTTACGATTATTTCACATCTTTCGGGTGAAACATGTTGCTTATACAAACTTACACATACACGCTTTGATACTTATTACACACGTGCAATTCTTTACATAGTCGTGGTTGTTTGGATATGTTAAGTATTATATGAGATGTGACATACGTGTGCAATCATTAACTATTGCTAGCCTAGCGAAGTCTTAGATCTTTGGGCCTGACAAGCCTATTTGGTGCTAAAGTCGATGTATTGCCGACTCCTAGGAGCCGTATGCTTGTGCACTAGGGAACCAAATACACTTAGCTAATCATGCTTATTCATATTATTCAGTCGAGGCTTGATTGTAACTATGCATGTTCTATATACTTGCTATCTTGTGACCATTGACTAGAATTGCCACATTTTGTATACTTATTGTATTTAAAACCATGAGAACTCACCAACTAGTTAGTTGACTTTATTTTCAACATGTTTCAGGTAATGTGCAAGCTTAGCGATGATTGAAGGAATGCATAAACCTAGATCATGGACCTAGGTTTAATAAAGACGATTGAATTCTTGTTTTTGTTTAATTTATTTTGAGACATTGATGTATGTGGTGATTGAAAACAATTGATTAATGGCGTTTTATATTTTAACATAGCGTTATGTGGCTGTGAACAATCTAAAGCCTCGCACCTCGACGTTTCCGCCGTCAAGGTTGGGGTGTGACAGATTGGTATCAGAGCCCATAACTATAGGGATTTAGGTTATTAGAAATGGTGACCTAGGCTATATTTTATGCATGATCCTTATAGAATAGTATTCTTATGGATACATACTTATTGTTTGCATGCTGCCTAACGCTATGCCTTATTATGTGCAATGTGATGCCTTAGCATAGGTGCCTTTCTACATGATTACATATTGTTACCTGTCTCCCCTAGACTTATCTTAAACGTTAATTCTCCCCGACAGTTACTATTTCTTAAACTTATTCTCGTCTCCAAGTAGAATCTATTGATAGGAATTCTTTAGACTTTATGTCTAATCTTGTAAATATCCCATCAAGATTTTTGATTTCATAAACCAAAGAACTTGTGTGGTACATAGACACCTGTATTCTGGATTTTCTGGCAAAAGGCCCTCGGGCTAAGGCAAGCGTATACGTATAAATCTCATTGAGGGAACCGTTACGCTACCTGGGGATTTCCGGGATGAGTGATAAACTATGACCAACATACACGAGTTTCTGAGGCGAATGGGTCAATTCATCTTGACGTGTCAACGTTTCCAAATGGTGATGCGTCACCAAATGGAATCATTCTGTATAATTTATGATCCTTACCTTAATTGCCTACCCATATTATCCTTTAACCGATCCTAACCCAATTTGTATTTTTCCAGCATGTCTCGTTTTCACGGAAACCGAGGAAGATCCGGCCGTAAGCTTGCTGCCATGATTGCTCGGCAAATGGCTGCGGTCATCCCGACCATGGTGGCTGAACTCAGCAGCACTATGATCGCAAACGTCACGAACAATAGCAATGGTCAAGGGGAGAATAGTGCAAACCAACGGCGTAACACCCAGTCTTGCACCTTCAAGCATTTCAGTTCATGTAAGCCTCCCAGTTATAGTGGCAAGGAAGGTGCCACCGGTCTCTTAGAGTGGTTTGAAGGGATGGAGAACACCTTCGTCAACTGTGAGTGCCCCGAAGCACTCAAAGTGAGGTATGCCACCAGTATGCTACAACAACGGGCCTTAACATGGTGGAACAGTGAAAAGAGGAACCGAGGCCCCGATGCAATCTTGGCTTTAACTTGGGAGGAATTCAAAAACATAGCCATAGCCAAGTTTTGCCCGAGGAGTGAAATCCAGAAACTGGAGGAGGAATTCTGGAATTTGAAACAGGATGGCGGGAACCATCTGGCGTATTCTACCTGTCATCATGAACTAAGCATACTGCTGCCACACATGGTGGATACTGTTTCCCGAAACGTGGAAAAATTTATTAAGGGTGTGCCGCCTCAAATTCAGGATGCCGTTGTGGGTAGCCGACCCGCAACTCTGGAAGAAGCTATCACCATCACTGCCCAATTGACGGAGAACCACATCCGAGCGGGCACCATGTCTGCAAAGGGTGCTAAGAAGACTGAGAAGACGACCCCCGAGGAGGTTAAGTAGGTCAAGCCTGATAACAAGAAACGGAAGTTTGTACCGGCACGAACTACGCCGTGGCTGCTTCTAAACCGCCCCAAAGACAGTGTACTACCGGGGCTACTCCAGCAGCACAAGTACCCGTGGCAAGGGCTTATGCGGGCCCTCTACCTATGTGTAACACGTGTAGGTATCACCACCCGGGCAATCTTCCATGTCGCATCTGCACACTATGTGGCAAGTACGGGCACCTTGTGGCAACGTGTCGCCGAGCATTAGGGAACGCAGTGACGGAAACAAATCGGGTCTGCTACAACTGTGGAGAACCAGGTCACTACCGACCCCAGTGCCCTCGTCTTGTGGGCAATGTTCCACAAGCTCGTGGACGTGCTTTCAACATCAACGCGAACCAAGCCCAGGCGAACAACGAGGTGGTGAACGGTACGTAAAAATTGCAACCCTATCCCTGTAGAATTTCTCTTAAAATTCCTTACTTGTCTCCTTAAGTGCCTTTAAAACCTATACAGGTATGTTTCTTATTAATGACACCTATGCATACGTATTATTTGATTCGGGCGCCGATAGAAGTTTCGTTTCCTTAGAGTTCGAGCCGACACTTTCTAAACCTCGCTCAAATCTAGAGAGACCTCTCACCGTCGAAGTTGCTGATGGAGAACCCATCACCGTCGACGTGGTTATCCGCGATTGTCTATTGTGTCTCGATGACCATAAGTTTCTTATCGACCTTATTCCTATGAAACTCGGGAGTTTCGACGTCATTATTGGCATGGATTGGTTATCTAAGAACCATGCCGAGATCATTTGTTTCGAGAAGTGCATTCGCATGCCCTTACCCTCCGGGACACGTTGAAGGTGTTTGGTGAACGGGCCTCCAAAGGACTCAAGCTTATGTCATGTACTAAGGCTCAGAAATGCCTAAGTAAGAGTTATCCGGCATTCTTGGCCTATGTAGTCAACACCAAACCAAGGAGAAGGAATTCAAAGATGTTCCAGTTGTACGAGAATTCCCTGAGGTCTTTCCCGATGATCTTAGCGGGTTACCTCCCGTACGCGAAGTAGAATTTAAAATCGACTTGATTCCGGGAGCAAGCCCCGCGGCTAAATCACCTTACCGACTCGCACCATCGGAAATGCAAGAACTCTCTAGCCAACTCCAGGAATTATCCGAGAAGGGGTTTATCCGCCCTAGTTCTTCTCCTTGGGGTGCACCTGTCTTATTTGTGAAGAAGAAAGATGGGTCTTTCCGCATGTGTATCGATTACCGGGAGCTCAACAAGTTGACTATCAAGAACCGGTATCCTCTTCCTCGTATCGACGATCTTTTCGACCAACTTCAAGGAGCTGCAATCTTTTCAAAAATCGACTTGCGTTCGGGTTATCATCAACTGCGAGTCCACGACGACGATATCCCAAAGACTGCATTCCGCACTCGGTATGGGCATTACGAGTTCATGGTTATGCCTTTCGGCTTAACCCATGCTCCAGCGGTCTTCATGGATCTTATGAATCGGGTGTGCAAGCCATACCTAGACAAGTTCGTCATCGTTTTCATTGACGACATTCTTATTTATTCCAAGTCTCGCTCCGATCATGAACTTCATCTCCGTCAAATCCTCGAGCTGTTGAAGAAGGAACAACTGTACGCGAAATTTTCGAAATGTGAGTTTTGGCTTGAAGAAGTACAATTCTTAGGGCACGTTGTGAATAGTCAAGGAATTCACGTCGACCCTGCGAAGGTCGAAGCCGTAAAGAGTTGGAGTGCTCCCACAACTCCGACGGAAGTACGATCGTTTCTTGGCCTAGCCGGGTATTACCGGCGATTTATTGCCAACTTCTCAAAAATCGCAAAGCCACTCACGTCCTTGACTCAGAAGAACAAGCCTTTCGAGTGGAAAGCCGAGCAAGAAGAGGCGTTTGAGACATTGAAGCACAAGTTGTGCAATGCCCCTATTCTGACGCTACCGGATGGGAATGACGACTTCACGGTATACTGCGATGCGTCGAAACAAGGCCTTGGTTGTGTTCTCATGCAATGGGGAAAGGTCATCGCATATGCCTCGAGACAATTGAAGGTTCACGAGGTAAATTATACGACGCACGATCTCGAGCTCGGAGCGGTGGTCTTTGCTTTGAAAATCTGGAGACACTATCTATACGGCACGCAATGTATAGTCTACACGGACCACAAGAGCCTCCAACACGTTTTCAATCAGAAGGACCTCAATATGAGGCAACGTCGTTGGGTGGAACTAATTAGCGACTACGATTGTGATATCCGCTACCATCCCGGCAAGGCAAATGTCGTAGCCGATGCATTGAGTCGAAAGACGCATCAAAAGATGGTTTCCGTTCAAGAGATTCGCGACCGACGCCAATGGTTCGATACATTGGGAGAGTTTGATACTGAAGTCCGACTCGATGTCAGCAATGCTACGGTGTTATTGCAGAACTTAAGGATCGATTGTGACATCGAGGCGAGTATTCGAGAAGCACAGCAAGCGGTGCAAACCGAAGGGAGTATGAAGGAAGAGCTCGAGCCAAATCTCTTAGCCCAATTAGAAACAAGAGCCAATGGGCTAATGTACTTCGCAAACCGAATCTGGATCCCCAAACGCAATAACCTTCGGGCTTCTATCATGAACGAAGCACATCGGACTCGTTATTCAATTCACCCGGGCTCCGATAAGATGTACATGGACTTACGAAGTCAATATTGGTGGCCCGGAATGAAACGAGACATAGCAACCTATGTTGCTAAGTGCCTTACATGCACGAAGGTTAAAGCGGAGCATCAACGTCCAAGTGGATTACTCGAACAACCCGAAATTCCCATGTGGAAGTGGGAACATATATCCATGGACTTCATAACCAAGTTACCTCGGACATCTCGCGGGCACGATAGCATATGGGAAATCGTTGACCGATTGACTAAGTCGGCACATTTCATACCCATACGTGACACATATAAGACATCAAGGTTAGCCCGGATTTACATCGACGAGATCGTAAGCCGTCATGGTGTGCCTCTTCACATTATATCTGACCGAGACGCTCGATTCACTTCTCACTTTTGGTCTACTATGCAAGAACTTCTGGGTACACAATTGGATTTAAGCACGGCTTACCATCCCCAAACCGATGGCCAAACCGAGCGGACGATCCAAACCCTGGAAGACCTGTTACGTCTCTGTGTTCTTGATTTTGGGGGCGACTGGGATACGCACCTACCGCTCGCAGAATTCTCCTACAACAACAGTTACCACTCAAGCATCCAAATGGCACCGTTCGAAGCACTTTACGGTCGTAAGTGTCGTTCACCAATCTGCTGGACCGACGTTGGCGAGAATCTTATTACCGGTCCCGAGCTCATACAAGAGACGACCGATAAAGTCGCTATCATCCGCAAGAACCTGGAAGTGGCAAGGAGTCGACAGAAAAGCTACGCTGATAAACGTCGCAAGCCACTGGAATTCCAAGTTGGGGAGATGGTCCTTCTCAAGGTCTCACCGTGGAAGGGTGTGGTTCGCTTTGGAAGGAAAGGCAAGTTAGCTCCGAGGTTTGTAGGGCCTTTCAAGGTTCTGAAAAGGATCGGGAAAGTGGCCTACAAACTAGAACAACCCTCCGACCTTAGTGGAATTCACCCTGTCTTCCACGTCTCGAATCTGAGGAAGTGTCTGGCCGACGATAATTTGCATGTGCCATTGGAAGACATTCAGATCGACGAGTCACTACACTTCGTTGAAAAAACCCGTCGAAATCATGGATCGCATTATGAAGAAGACTAGGACCTCTACGACCCCAATTGTAAAGGTTCGATGGGAGAACAAACGAGGAGCGGAATTCACTTGGGAGCGTGAAGAACATATGAAGAAGACGTACCCTTCCTTATTCTTGTAACCCCTTTTTGATTCTTAATTTCGGGACGAAATTCTTTTAAGTTGGGGAGACTGTAACATCCTGTATTTTTGTGCCATTGTATAGCATCTTTAGTAAATCTTTTTTTTTATACATATAATGATACTAACAATAATAATAATAGATAATAATAATAATAATAATAATAATGATAATAGATAATAATAATAATAATAATAATAATAATAATAATAATAATAATAATAATAATAATATAATAATAATAAAATAATAATAATAATAATATAATAATAATAATAATAAAAAATAATAATAAAAATAATAACAATAGTATAAATAATAATAATAATAATAATAATAATAATAATAATATAATAATAAAACTTTGAATTTAAAGTGCAGGGGGTTTAAAACATAAATTTTGAAAGCACAGGGACCATTTGTGTAATATCCCAAACCACCCCCCCTGTTACCCCGATTTTCCGGCGGCTTTGGCCGGAGCTCCGGCCGAGTTCCGGCGAAGCTTCAAACCCTTATTTTGCATCGATTTGACCCAATTGAACCCCCCAACCGCTCGACCCCATGTCTCGAACTCGAACCCAACTTAAAATGGAGTTCCCGCTCGTTCCACCTCCCAAAACGAAACCGTGTCTAAATTCGAAATCAAACCTTGCCTAAAATCACAAATTTAATCGAATCAAATCATTCCTAAAGTGAATACGCGGCTATATCAATCAATCAAACAATCAGAAGTGCAAATTAACAGCTCATAATCGGTTAAATTGGTAAACATAAACGCGTTTTCAAATTCAAACGGGTTAAGCCCGACACCATGAAATCAAGCTTATAAATAATAGGCGTTTGATTCATTTTGGAGTTCCTAAACTCCCTAAACCATCAATTGCACAATAAAACCACTCGATCAGAAAACCCCAAACCTCAAGAACACCCGAACCTAATCGAACTCGACATCACTCGAAACCCCATCAAAACAGGTAATTGAAACCTGTTTTCCACTCGTTTTGATCCAAGGATCAGAAGCCCTATGATGATTTGGGTGTCTAACACCGAATCGAGGGCCAATTGAGGATCTGTTGAACCTAGGGTTCATGGGATTTGGGGAAATCAGGGAGTCTCGGTTTAAATTAATACAAACCAGAATGAACCAAGGCCACGGCCCTGGTTCACTGGTTCCCCCGTCCCATGTACACAGGGAGGCCCCGGGTTCGACCCCGGGCAGCCCCCCTCCCCTGTTCCTTTTTTTGATTTTTCTTCTTTTCTTTATTTCTTGTTATTTATTAAACCTTTTTAAATTCTGAAAATTTCTAAAATTTATTTTATAAAATGCAGATTATTTTTCTGTTGTTTAATTTATTTTATGACTAAATTAATTTTGTTTTTATAAAATACTTTAGTATTTATAATACATTATTTTAGTCTTAAAAATACGAAAGAAATGAGTAAACATAATACTTGTAAATATATATATATATTTTTAAATAATTAAATTGTTTAGTTATTTATACCTATATATATATATTTATATATTGTTCTTTTAGTAATTAAATCACTTATTATGATTATACAATGTTATAATTGTTTAGTATATATATTTATATACATATAATTAAACAATTTAATTGTTTAGTTACTTATATATATATATATATATATATATATATATATATATTTATACATAGTTCTTTTAATAGTTAAATCATTTATATTGACTATTTTACACAACATTATAATTGTTTAGTATATATATTTATATGTATATTCAAACAATTAAATTGTTTGATTACTTATACTTATAAATATATATATATTTGTATATAGACCCTTATAATAGCTAAATCACTCATTATAATTATTATATACAATCCTTAAAAATCGGTTTAACGTACAATTTAATCAAGTTTTATTTATTATTTCTTTTACGCGCCAACAATTGATTATACCAAGTATAATCCATTCGTTCCATTTAACCGATCACGTTATTAACATGTAATAAATACGAATAATTATTAAATCATATTAGATCTACAATTAATCATCAAACAATTATAACGCGCTACTTTATTTCGTTTAGGTGCGTTGTGACGTTTGTGTTGGAATTCTTATTCGTGGTTATTCTTATTTCATCTACAAGTCTCCTTTATTAAACATGTGAGTTCTTATGCCCCGCTTTACGATTATTTCACATCTTTCGGGGTGAAACATGTTGCTTATACAAACTTACACATACACGCTTTGATACTTATTACACACGTGCAATTCTTTACATAGTCGTGGTTGTTTGGATATGTTAAGTATTATATGAGATGTGACATACGTGTGCAATCATTAACTATTGCTAGCCTAGCGAAGTCTTAGATCTTTGGGCCTGACAAGCCTATTTGGTGCTAAAGTCGATGTATTGCCGACTCCTAGGAGCCGTATGCTTGTGCACTAGGGAACCAAATACACTTAGCTAATCATGCTTATTCATATTATTCAGTCGAGGCTTGATTGTAACTATGCATGTTCTATATACTTGCTATCTTGTGACCATTGACTAGAATTGCCACATTTTGTATACTTATTGTATTTAAAACCATGAGAACTCACCAACTAGTTAGTTGACTTTATTTTCAACATGTTTCAGGTAATGTGCAAGCTTAGCGATGATTGAAGGAATGCATAACCTAGATCATGGACCTAGGTTTAATAAAGACGATTGAATTCTTGTTTTTGTTTAATTTATTTTGAGACATTGATGTATGTGGTGATTGAAAACAATTGATTAATGGCGTTTTATATTTTAACATAGCGTTATGTGGCTGTGAACAATCTAAACCCTCGCACCTCGACGTTTCCGCCGTCAAGGTTGGGGTGTGACAACCGTCTTCCCGTAAAATCTCCTGTTTAACTTTTCATTCACTAAATGCTTCTTATTTTAAAAGTCATGATGACAATTGGTGCATTATATACCGATTGACTAATCTCAAATGGACTCATATGGAATAACGGGTCGAGAAATTGATCTGTATCTGTTTCAAATATTCGTATACCGTGGTATGACGTTAAAACATCAAACGTCATTTTGAACGGTTGATTCATTTTCTGATTTTAATAATATTCTTAACCATCTTCGTGAACTCATTCCAAGATCTTCGCATAGCGTATTATTCTTAGACCGATGGTTGGTCAAAGGAGAAATACATATTCACAAGATATGCGTTAAGGTCATTTCATATGGTGATGTTTGGGATTCTTAAATTCCGACGGTTAACTTTTCTTATCATTGTTGGTCTTTTATTGATTTCTAAACATCACCTTACCACGAAATGATACCCTGGAAGTTGTGATACCATGGTAGCACGTCATCATTTCCAATGTTTCCCCTCAAAACGTCTCGTATTTCACTGGAAGAGTTCAAGTTTGCATGTATTATGTCAAGAGACTTGAAGGATTCCCTAAAGTGAAACACCTCATCTATAATTAAACGTCTATCACTGTCCGATCGTACGCTTATCTTTCATTTAAACCCTCTTGTTCGTTTATAAGTGTACCTTTAGATTTTATCTCTGATCGCGATGGACGCTTCATCTCTCGTTTCTGAAAAAGTCCGCTGGGAATCTAAACGTGGCCCAGAGTTCACCTGGGAACGTGAGGACCAAATGAAATCCAAGTACCCACATCTTTTCATTTCAGCCTCCTCGTGATTAAAATTTCGAGACGAAATTTCCTAAAGTAGGGGAGACTGTAACATCCCGTATTTTTATTAATAAAAAGTTAATTTTATAAACAATTAAGTTAAAATACGTTATGTTAATTCCAATAATTACAATAATCATAAAAAATAATAATAATAATATAACATCATAATAATAATAATATTAAAAATAAAAATTTATTAAAAACTTAACCCTATTAAACTTTTGGGTTGAAAATGTAATATATGAAACTTGTTTTAAAAACTTCTAGCATAAAATAATAGAACTTGGAAAGTTGAGGGACCATTTCTGTAAATTATTATAAAAACCCAAACCCCCTTCCCCGTCGACCACTCCCCCTCTGGCCACACCTCCGGCCAAACTCCGGCGATCCCACAACTCACAAATCACTCGATTTCAGTCAAATTAAAAACTCCCGACAGCTTTACCTGGATGATTCGAACCTGTGCCCACTTCAATTAGAAAAATTTGAATCGATAGTGCGATCTACCCACCAAACCCACTTCGGCCGAAAGCTCGTCCACTACCGAGCACTGAACAGTATAATAATTAAATTAAATCGCATATTCACGATCATTTTGTCGTTTCTAATCTTCCACTGAACTCTAATTAGTATAAAACACGCACGAACAGCACATTCGATCACCACTCTGTTCGCGACATGTTCCTATACTCATTCTCCATTGAAATAACATCAATTCAGGTAATTAAACCCTTCTACACTCTCGATTTCATGTGGGGAACGAAAGCCCTATGATTGATTTCACTATCAAAAACGAAATCATGTTCAATTGGATCGATTTCAAACTAGGGCTCAAAGTGATTCGGGGGAAAAGGGTTAAAGAAGCTTAAAACCTTTTGGAACCAACAACTTTCGCGGCTGTATGCCATTAGCTCACTGGTTCCACACCCACATGCAATCCAAGAGGTCCCGGGTTCGACCCCGGGCACCCTCTTTTATTTTTTTAAAGCCTTTTTAAGCTTTTAAAAATTACCAAAAAATTCCTAAAAATTATAAAAAATATTTTTATAAACTCTGTTTATTTTTAAACCATCAAACCTATTTTCTGCAATTTTCCTTAATAATATTTCTTATAAAATTAGTTATTTAAATATTTCTAAAATGGAATTCATTTTAAATGATGGTTTAAATTAATAAAATTAGTTATTTATTCTTCTCACACCTTAATAAACTAACAAATGGTCAAATGTATTGATAGATTTATTTCTATTAAACCATACTCACTCTAAATAAATTCATTTTATTTCAAGACATTCAAACTAAATAAATTACTTTATTTAAACTATCATTCAAAACCCAATGAAAACCCTAATACATTCCCAATCCTCATATTACTATTATTCTAACTCGAGACACCGTAACCGAGCCGTGATCGTGAACCATATCATTCTATTCCAAATAATAAATTCCATTACTAATATTTAATCCCAATTAAATATTAAATGAAACTCAGGTTAATTGGAACCCGATCCTTTGTGCTTACACTTATTTGTTGCAACGTAATCAAGGTGAGTTTCGTGGCCCCTTTTTAGGCTTATATAACTTTTAAACCTTTTCAAAATTGGGGGAAAAGAATGCTCACTTACTTAACACATTTTCAAGCATCTTCCTTAGTGGAAGTCTGCTGCAACTCTTATGGTTACTTATCTTGCTTGTCTTGTTGATTGATGTGGTTTGACGCTTGATTCTATGCTATGTTGCTATCTTGTATATTACATTGTGGCTTTACATTTCTATGTGCTATTACTTGATGCTATGTGTTGTATGATGTTACTTGTGAATGCTATTGACCATGGATGCTCTCGGCGGTGTGGTTCTTCTTCGTAGGTCTACTTTGTGGTTCTTCTTTCCCGAGCATCCATTACAACCATTAGTTCCGGTAATGGGACCTAAGGATTGGTTTGGTCGTAACCTATACGTATGCGCTTAGTGGATCTTGCTACGTCATGTGAATTTGTCTTTCAATACAACCATTAGTTCCGGTAATGGGACCTAAGGATTGGTTTGGTTGTAAACTATACGTATGTGCTTTGTGGATCTTGCTACGTCATTTTAAACTATTTACGCTTTGGGAATGCTTTCTATACAACCATCAATTCCCGTGTGGAACCGATGAATAGGTTTGGCTGTAGCTTTTTATAACTGGTGAAACCGCCTACACATAAGTGTAGTTGCGGTAACTCTTATTAAACTTATTGTTTTCATCTTAACATATTTTACTACTTAAAACCTGCGAAGCTCACCAACAATTATGTTGACCGTTTTGAGCATATCTTTTCAGGTGATAATAATAAAAAAGAATAGCTAGAGCCGATGCCTTAGCAGAGACCCTCAGGACTTCAGTAGACATGCATTAGTGTTTTGACTATCATTTGAATTCACTTATGAATGCTATGTTGAACTTTTTGTTTGTTGGATTTCATGCTGGATTTGGTTTTGTTAAATCGATAGACTATGCTAGTCGTGGAACTGACTAACCACGACACAAGTTACCATTGTGCTGGGTGTCGTCATGACACGCTTGTCATCATTACATACATATATTGCATCTCTATTGTTAACCATGTGTTATGACGATCCCGTCCGTTACATCCTCGTGTTTCCGCTATAAGCGGGGGTGTGACATGCATATACAAAACTCTTATGTGATGTATGCTTATATGATATATGTACTATAATCTGGTTGTTATCGTTGTCAAGTCGGGGGTCCCTTTGAAAGCGGTCTCTCTGTCTCCCAAGATAGAGGAAAGACTACTTTCAGTATGACATACTGGGTATGTTTGTTTGTTTGTTTGTTTGTTTTAAGTCTTCAAGTCCAAGATATATGTTTGTAAAAAGTCGACAATATGGAAACGACATGTTCGTTGCATATTGTTTTTTTTTCAAAAAAATAGTCATGTACCAAACGATTGTTCCCACGCCTTTAGAAAAATAGTCATGTACCAAACAATTGTTCCCACGCCTCGGTCTCGGTTTGTTTCAGCTCTTCAATCACAACCAAAACCCCAACAACGCGTAGGGTGGTGTTCTTTGGTGTTATGGGTTTTTTTGACCCCAACCACGTCCAATCATTATGCATAGAGGTGGCAAAATGAGTGGGTTGGATTGGGTTGGTTTTTAGGTTAGGATGGATTTGGATCAGGATGGGTTTGGGTTAGGATGTGTCATTTAGAAAAAAAGGTCAGGATGAGTTTGGGTCAATATGGGTTTGGATCAGGATGGGTTCGGATCAGGATGGATCATTTTTAAAAAGTCAACACTATTTTACATGCATATACGGACCGGTGGCGACGCGGCGGACCGGTGGCGACATGGCGGACCCGTGGCGACGCGGCGGACCGGTGGTGATGCGCGATGAAACTCGACAGAGGTGGGAGGTTGTATGTGTGTTGGTGGTGTGGTGGACCGGTGGTGATGCGGTGGTGGTGTGGTGGACCGGTGGTGATGCGGTGGTGTGGTGGTGGTGGTGCGGTGGTGCCTTTTGCGACGGAGGCGATCAATTTGATTGAAAGAAACGTTGACTTAGACTTGTAGATCTAATTTTGAAAACCCATCTTGACCTATGTTTTTTTTTTTCAAAAAAGCTTTAAACCCATCTTAACCCACTTATTTTTTTTATTTAATCCATTATAACCCATCTTTATTTTTAAAACACCCATTATGACCCAAATCACATCTTTGGATCTTTTTTGTCACGTCTAATTATGCATTGCACATAGTCTAATCTATTTAAATCCATTAATTCATTTGCTGGTTACATATTGAGCAAATTAGAATCTTTTCATATACATTATTATGGTGTTGGAGTTATGGGCACCATCCACATAACCCGACATAATAAAGGTGCCATGGGTTCATTCGGGATTTCTAGGGTAATAAATATTAAACAACAATGATTTTTATCTCAAATGGTTAATGTGAGGTAACCAACAATTAAAAAATAGGGTAATTGCATATTTTTACTATAAACTCGTAAAATTACATATATCCGCAAAGCATATTTTAAAAACATTATATTTTATGTATTGAAACTTGTGTTTTGGGGTAATATGTAATTCTCCCTTAAATTTAAGAGGTTTTCGGTTCAAGTTTTACTCTAAGCAAAAATGTTTTGAGTTGTGCCATGAGGTTTTATCAGTTGTAGGTTTCCTCCCGAGGCGGGTTGGAGTTTTTTCCCAAAATGGTGTAGTTAGAAAATTATTTTACCAATATAATGCACGATTCACACCAATTCTTCTATGTATACAGGTTTATCCTTCATTTTTTCTGAAGTTTTGATATAAGGATTCCTCGTTTTTCCCAAAATGGTGTAGTTAGAATTTTTTTTTACCAATATAGTGTACTTTTAAAACTTTATTGATTATCTCTCTTGTATTCATTGACTACTTTACTAAAGATTTTTTTAATGTTTTTTAAATTCTTATAAGGATGATATCTTTATATCTTTAGTTTTTAGAAATGTTTAGTAAATAGAACTTTTTCTAGTTTTCTTTAATTTATTTTTAGAATGTTAATAAATATTCTTTTAATGATTAAATCATAGGATTACTTTAAAAGTAATTTAAAAAATATTCATCTTCTATATATTTTCGTAACACTTTTATAAAACAATTTAAGTTTTATAAAAGTGAGTCTATGGAATATATGTAAAAAGAATCTTCATATGAAGGTGTGCTAGCTAAAATGTAAATTTAAAAAAGGTAACACTTTATCTATAAGGCAAAGTGGCCATTTAGGAAACAAACAAACCTAACTCTTATAAGCATAGTCTTTGCATTTTGTGATGAAGCTATTTCCCACTTGATTTGATGAAATGACGCTTTTGCAATGGTAGTATTTGATGGTGGTAATAGTAGGTGGTGGTGGTGGTGGCCGCGGTGAAGGCGGCAATAGGGTGGTGGTAATGAAATGTTAAATTCGTTTACAAATTTGAATGCATAAAATTCAACTTCAATTTCATTAATTTTTAATAAACAGCGTTAAGAATGGAATTCAAATCTAAATTCCTAAAAGTTTTACAAACGAAACACAATTTGAATTTTTAATTCATGGACCAGATATATTAAGCAATTGAATTCAAATTCTATTACCATTGAGTTCGGAGACACCCTATATTCACACATTGCATAAGCACAAAGCTTTTCAAACATCCTTGGGTGATAATTACTTGAAACATTTCAAAATAAATCTCAATATTTTTTATGCAAGCAAGTGAAGAAAGAGCCATACATTTACTTCAAACACCTTCCATCGAAAACATTTAACACGAACTAATCATTGTGTAAGATTCAAATTATTAATGAACTTAGCTACAAGGTTAAATTTATTAAAAGATTACAATGATTTAAACCCTTTAATGGGTCACATACTAAGTGGTGCATACACGACGTATAGATTGCTTACAGTGAAACGTTAGAGGGATATTCGTGTGTGCGTTTCTTGATGTCCTTTCGCAAAAAAGCCTCCTGCTCGTTTAGGTTTTTTGGGGGACATCATATACATCGTTGAAAATGTCTGCGATTGGAGGTTTTTCTAACCGCTCTGCAACTTGAATTGCTTGGGCTAACTAAGAGCATCATCGGTTACACGAGTTAGATAAATGCAAGTCAAATATATTAGTCAAAGAGAAGTCAATGTTTAACTTTGAGCATATAAAACAAGAAGCTTGTTGAAGTAGTCTAAAACATATTTCCAAATCGAAAAGCAAATGAGTTAGACAGCAAAAGTCAGTGTGCATATTTATTTTGAAATATTAGGAGAATGATGTTAGATTTAGTAATGTTGGGTGTGTCATGTGCGACTTCAACGATAAAATTACTAAAATATATATGTGTTTTATCACGCCAGATCAGATCATTGCATATCACTTTTATCTCGAAAACCAAAAGAATTATTGATTTACATAAATGTTAATTAATTTACGTGATAATTAAGCTATTTTTTCATATGTATATATATTAGACATGGATAGTAAGTAAACTATGTAAAATATCTTTATATCATAAGTCTTGCTATATATTTATATGAATCAATAGTTCGTAATTTACATTTATGTAAATCAATGGTTTATCACCAGCGTTGCTTTACATTTATATAAATCACTGGTTCGTAATTAGTATTGATGTAATTTAATAGTTCTATTGATTTTGTAATCAAAAGTGGTTCTGTAAAGATCCAAACCCTATCATGTCAAACATAAAGCCAAAGGTTTTACCTGCTTCCTTATGGTGTTTCGATGTTGTGATTCAGCCTCATCGCTCCACCAGCCCTTGTTTTCGATCCATCTTTTAAACCTCTTAATAGGGTTTTGATCATGTCTCCACCAATCAATTTCATCAACCGCACGATACTTGGTCGAGTCATCTGACGTGGAATGGTGTCCCACTCTGTATGTGAGCGCCTACCGAAGTCAAAATTCGAAGTTAGACTCAAAGTACAAAGAAAACTATGATAAGGAAAAACATAACGAAAACAACAACATTAATACATCAAAGTGATCAAACCTCAATTAAAACAGGTGTTTGTTTTCAACAGCCAATTTACGCGCCTCGTAAACAGCAGAATAGACAGCAAGAACGTCATTCCCATCTACTCGAATGCTAGGAATGCCATACGCGTTCCCTCGAACAACAATACCATCACCTACAGTTGACCAAATGCATCTAAAGTCAACAATTCAAGAATGAATGCACAAGTAGAAAAAAAGTCAAAATGATATGAAGAAAAACACATATATATATATACTTGCAAGCTGATCACTGATCGGAGTACTAATGGCCCATCCATTGTTTCTACAGAAAAAATCACCGGGACCTTCATAACCGCAGAAAAGTTCAAACCAGCATGACAATCTCCCTATCATCAATTGGTGTAACAAAATTTGAATAATCAAATCTGTAATAATTCATGATTAAATTTCAATAAAATGCATGTGTTCATATAATCATATCTACCATACTACTGCTTCCGTCACCAAAATAAGTGATCGTGCACGAATCTTGTTGTTCCATCTTCATGTAATATGCAGCACCAACTGCTTGTGGAATTTGTGTTCTGGGTACATCAAACCAAAATTAATATATGATCATATAATTGTTAAAAACTAGCATGTGGAATGTAACGTTGATCGCGTACGCAAGAGGTGATGACACTGTAACATAGTTGTGTGTTTTAGACCCGTAATGAACGGGCATCTGCCTTCCTTTTCCATAGTCATATCTGTTTCCGAATAACTGATTTGCAAACTCTTGTAAAGTGAATCCTCTCCATAATAGAACTCCAGCTTCGCGGTACTGCATTCCAAAATCGCATTTTGTTTATTAACTAAAGCTTTAAGTTTAGTTGAAAGGTTTGTATCAAGAAACAATTAGGAGTGTTAATCGTATCGGCTTGGCAAGTTAAACTGATGAGCCTGAACATGACTTGTATATTGTTTCGTGTCCAAGACATGACCTAATTACTAAACCATTAAAGCAAACATATAGTCAAGATGTTTGTTGGTAGTTAGTTCAGTTAGTTTCCTTTATCTATTTGTTATCTTTTCTGGTTCTCTTTTGTTGGCTCCTATTTTATGTTTACATTGTACGTTCTTCACGGATACAGTTAAAATCTTGTGACTGAACAAGACTCTTGTAATCAAATAGTAAGTAGGTTAAATGAAGGGTCCTAATAAATAGACACCCACTTGGATAAATCGACACCCGCCTATACGCCGCGTATGGTACCATACGCGGCGTATACGGTCGAAAACACTGAAAACGAGGAAAATTCAGGGGGCGGTCATATTGCTATATGCCACATATAGCCCTATACGACACCCTATACGATACATATAGGGCAATACGACGCGTATAGCGAATTTCGACACTGACTACGAGAAAAAATTCATGGGGCTGTCAGATTGCTATACGACACATATAGCCCTATACGACATATATAGCCCTATACGACCCCCTCTATACGACACGTATGGGGTTATACAACAGGTATAGAAATTTTGGGGTGTTGATTTAAAATCTTGAGGTGTCTATTTAACCGGACCCTAAATGAATCATACATGGTTGTACATAAGTACTGATAAATGAGTTGCATGATTGGCCGGTTGACTCAATCTATTATCTATTATCTTTAACTAGTGTTATACTACGATGCGCTTTGCGCATCGGAAGAAGCAAAGGAGGCTCAGATGGCGTTCGGACACGTTTCTATCATCATAGCCATGAGGGTCAAAAAACTTTTCACAATACAACATTCACGTACCGATGAACAAAATAGGTCCAACATCACTGCCAACAAAATCGGTCTCATATAAACATGTAAACTGGTCTCATACGAACGTATGTTTTCATCATCGATCAAATCAAGATGGTGTCCCAGCCAATATAAATAGCATCCAATGAACATATGTTCAGCATCATTGACCAAATCATGATATTGTGTCAAACGAACTCAGGCTGTACTGGTCTCGGATGAATATATACTCATCATCATCGACCAAAGGACCCGAAAAAAGCACCATGGAACAACACATGACCATCATCGACTGTATCAAAATATCGTTAGCCACGAAAGTAGTCTCAGATGAATATATATTCATCATCATCAACTTTGGAACCCCAAAGAAATCCAACAGAGGCCACATTTGAAAACCTTAACAACCAAAATAACAAAGGCCTAAATCCAGAAAACATATAAATAAAAGTCTCAGATTAACTCAGATTCATCATCATCAACCCCAAATAGCTCTGATCATGCATCTCGTCGGTGGCTTATAAATTCGACAGACGCCACACTTGAAATCTTTAACAACAAAAAAGGCCTAAACATGAAAAACGTATAAACAGAAGAGTCTCAGATGAACTCAAGTTCATCATCATCGACGGTGACGCCAAGATGACGTCTGAAACTCCTTCCATAACACCACCAACATTCAATCGAACCAAAGACCATCGAACAAAATAAGAAGAAATGGCTCCTCATCGCCGCAGCCAAGGAAACCCGCATTAGCAAAAGGTCGGCGACGGCGGGGCTCCATAATCCTCGCCATATGGCGACTTCCGAACGACCACCTGTGGTATCCACAGCCTACGTCGACTGCGCACCCCCAATAGCAAACCCTAGAACAGATTTGGGATCAAAAACCCTAAAGACAGAGGAGGAAGAAAGGCCGTCGTCACCGTCGCCGCCGCCAAGGGAACCCATGCAAGCAAAGGACCGGTGGCGGCGAGGCTCAACACTCTCTGCAGGTTTCGATCTCAGGCAAGATGGATCGGCCGGAGCCACAACAACCACCATTACATCGAATCAGAAGAAGAAAGGTACAACGGAGGATCCCCACGCGTCGGTGAAGCCGGTGGCGACAACCTCCACCAGAGCTCCGGTAACCCACATACCTACCTCCCTTCTCTCTCTTCACAAAACTCAAATGCAGAGAAGTGTGAAGAAGAAAAAAACATAAAAGTAAAAAGAACACACGTCTGCAGCAATAGTGAGAATAATAACACGCGTCAACAGTAAGAAAAAAAACAAAAAAACCAACCAATGACAGGGACCTACGCAGGCCAGTCACTGTTCATTTAACTTCATCTTTAAATATATAGGTTAATTTACAATAAAGTAAAGTTTTGAAAATATGTTCTTTCTCATAATAAATGATAATATTATATATAAATATACATACATATATATATATTATAGTAATTATATTATTAAAACATCTCCAAATTAAAAAAATAAATATTGTAAAAATTAAAAACTAGATTTTTTTTATTGAAAAACACATTTTAAAATATATATAAGATATTCAAAACTTCTTGAACAAAACTTTTTTAGAAATGCGAAATATTTTAAAACCCCTTTTTTCTAAGTTTTATAAAGATGATTCTTTTTCTAAACGAAAATAAAAAAATAAAATGTTTTAAGAAAACAATTAGAAACACAATCTTATAAAATGAAAGTTTAAACTGATATCATTGCTGATTTTACTTGAACTATTAATTTATACGTAATTCAATCATATCTTATTTCAAAATATCATTTTATAGTTTTTTAAAATTGTATTATAAACTATTTAATATTTTATTTATTCAACCCGTCAAACTACACGGCTACTATACTAGTAATAATATATATCAGTTTATCTTTTATTTCTGATTTTATATAAACCTGTATAATTAAACAGATTAAACAAGGCAACCCAATCATAGTAAATGTTAGACGGTACAACCCAATACTTAGAATACTTTCATATCACATAAAATACAAGTCTTATCAATTCTAAGCTTACAAAGATGAGGAAAAAGAGCACAACTTTTATAAAAAAAAAATTTGAAGTAACCTGAGGGAAGACAAAATCGTTGTTACTAAGAGCTGCTGCTGATGCTATGTTGATTGCTTCCTCACCTATTGTGCTCATATAGAAAGATATTCTTCCTTGTCTTTGTGCTTCATAGAAAATAGTATCCATAACTTGTAGTGTTACCATGTTTGTATACATCTTGACAGCAAGTTCTTTGCTCATCTATATATATTCAAAATCCACAATATCATTTCGCGCGCTATTACTTTCGAAATTTATAAAAAATAACTCAAGAAGAGGTCACATTTACCGCGATTGAATCACTATCAATGATCTGCTGTCCGTCTTCATCAAGAACTCGATAACAACGAACCCTTTCTTCGTTAGAACCCGAAGTGAATATCCGTTCCGGGGTGAACTTAACTTTTCCACCTGGAAAATCTAGTTCTTGTTGTGAAAGTACTTCAGTAGTCAACTGCATAAAGATGAATATATCATTAACGAGTAATATGTGCATTTAAACAACATAATAGTGACCAATATTTTTAGCCTTTCTTTACAACCGTGAGAACTTAGAAAATTCATGACCTGTTTAATAGCCTGCTAACCGATTGGCTCAGTTAAGACATACAGCTTGCACCAGACAAGTGGTCTTCAGTGATGGTGTTTTTGGAAGTCGCTCGGTGGTTGGACCGGAAACTGGTCTAGTTTAAGCCTATTTGGATTGTTTCCATTTAAACCAACCGGTTACTTGTCGGATTGGATTTAAATTAGTTTTTATTTTTTTTCCTCCAAAATCTTACTTTTAATTAATATAGCATTCAGTAATTCATACTTTAGTTATTTAAGTGTTCATATTTTATTAAAAATACAAATGCACATAAAAATATAGTATTTCATATTCTACTTTAAACTAAATAATATATAAAAATAATTTCAAATTTTATATGATATATAACATCATACGGTTTTTATATCTAGTCCGATCAGTTCACTGATGTCTTATTGTTTTACCGTCCGTTCAATTATGAAAATATTGTTAAAGGGATTACGGATTCACACCTTTCAAGGTTAACATTTTAGTCTGTTAAATACCAGATAAACACAGCTTGCGCCATACAAGTGGGGTTAAAGGCTTCATAGAAGATGGATTCAAACCTTTTACTTTGGTCTACATATCAGCTAAAACACAGCTTGCGTAAAATTAAACGCTTCATGAAAGTTGGATTCAAACCTTTCAAAGTTAACATTTTTGTCTTAATCCATGCAAACTCAATTCAACTTGATCAAGTATACACAAACACAAACATATATTGCAAACTGCAATGATCAAGATATTATCAAGTACCCACCTGAATGGTAGCAGTATGCAACCGTCTTTCACCGTACAACGATGCGAAACAACTCGTGCGGTTTGGTAATGGTGGAGATGAAATCCAATGAAGAAGACGATGAGAAAACCGCGAATCGGTAACGTAAAAAGTGTGATTGATAGAGTTGAACATGATATACTTGTTTGATTTGAGACTTTGCATGATGAATTTGTTGGATTTCATTAAGCATGATGAAGCCATGGGGAATGAGTCAGTGAGAAAAACAGAGGTTGCACACAATGGAAATGGTTATAACATTGAGTGAGGGAGAAAGACTATTTATTTTTGAGTGTCATAAACTGATTTAACAATATTTATGTGTATTATTTTGTCAATTTCTTTTTAACATAAAGATAATACTATTTCCTGAGACCGTATTTTTCATCATTAAAACCGGTCGAACTATTTAATAGTGCTATTGATTATTAAACCCGTATTGACAAAAACAAATACACATAAGATGCGTTAACCTAATAATATAACAGTGATTGTGTCGTTTATTCTTTTAAAATCAAGGGTTCACGTGTCGAAGTGAACAATAGTGTATTCTTAGGTGTAGATTAGATTGTTTTTGAAAAATATAACCCAATTATATCTTGTCATTTTAAACTTTTTCACATTAAAAACACCTCCACGATCCTTGGGTGGGGATTTTATCAAATTAAAGAACAAATATCCTAACGGAGCAAGTGATGCACATGTGTTAAAAATCATAAAATTTTCAAGAATAATAGTTATATACCTACAAATCTTACTTGTAATAATCTAACTTGCTAATTAATCCAAAACTTTATAACTTTAATTTTATTATTCCTATTATTTTAAATTTTATTTATTTTTAAATTCATCGCATAACTAGTTTTTAATTTTTAATATGAATTATAACACATGAAAGAAACAATGGCATTTATGCCAGAACGCTCTACAACAGAAGTCATACACGTCATAAGAAGTATAATGGAGAAATATAGAGAAAATAAAAGAGACCTCCATATGGTATTTATTGACCTATAAAAAGCATATGACAGTGTGCCGCGTCAACTTATGTGGGAAAGTTTACGACTCAGAAGGGTACCAGAGAAGTATATCAAAATAATAATAAATATGTATGAAGGGGCAAAAACGTGTGTGCGAGCACCAGTTGGAGACACAGATTTCTTCCCGGTGGAAGTGGGACTACACCAAGGATCGGCATTGAGTCCATTTCTCTTCACAATAATGATGTATGAGATGACCAAGTCTATACAAGAGCTAGTCCCGTGGTGCATGCTGTTTGCAGATGATATTGTCTTAATATCAGAATCTAAAACGGTGCTTAACGAGAGGCTAGAACAGTGGAGAGCAGCACTAGAGCGCAGAGGCTTAATGATAAGTCGCTCTAGGTTCAAGTAACGGGCTTGTACGTTCAAGAGGACGGAGAGATACACAGCGATGTAGCTCACCGTGTGCAATCAGGATGGTGCAAATGGAAAGCAAGATCAGGGATCCTGTGTGATAAGAGGTTCCCAACAAAACTAAAGGGAAAACTATACAGAGTGGCGATACGTCCAGCTATGCTATAAGGAACAGACTGTTGGGCCATAAAGAAATCACACCAGACACAAATAGAGGTCGCGGAAATACGAATGCTGAGGTGGATGTGTGGACACATAAGATTGGATCGAATAAGAAACGACGTGTTTCGACAGAGGCTACAAGTGGCTTGTATCACAGATAAAATACGAGAGGGGAGATTAAGATGGTTTGGGCACGTAAAACGAAGGTCGATGGTAGCACCCGTTAGAGCAGTAGAGAACATCAACGTGGAGGGAAGGAGGAGTAGAGGTAGACCTAGGCTGAATTGGGACGACATAATTAGGCGAGATATGATAGACATGCACCTCTTTGAGCACATGATTGAGGATAGGAGTGAGTGAAGGCGTAGAATTAAATTAAGAACTTTTGGTGGGACCTATGGGTGGGAATGGTAGATGTAGACTTGTTGTGGGCCCCGTGTTTTCCTTAATCTGCCCTTATACGTGATTCTTCCTGCTTATTTGTTGTACACACTTTCTAAGTTTCTATAGGACTTATACCTGTGTGTTGTCTGTCGTTTATTATAATTGTGATTGTTATTTGATTTCGTTTGTGAGTCGAGGGTCTCTCCGGAAGCAGTCTCTCTATCTCTCAAGATAGAGGAAAAACTCGTCACCACCTACCCCTCACAGACCCTACTATTGATTGGGATTTACCGGGTACGTTTGTTTGTTTGTTTCTATTTTAAAGGCGAAGTAATTTATCATTCGTGATAACTCTTTTATAAAGTGTAGGAGACAATTTTTGATAGGCTATTAAATCATGACACAAATCTGTTACGAAATAAACATGTTAATTTAGAACCTGAGGGAGTAGGAGGTGCAGTCCCGACTGAAAAACGGATAGGTGAGTCCGATTAAGATAACACATATCCTCCGAAGCAGGGTCGTACATTTGCCGTTAAAAAAAAAGATTTGGGTCGTAATAGGATTAATTGTCAGGTTCAAGATGTCTTGGTCTATTGATTTTCAGTTTTTCACCTCACTTGTTTAAAGTCACGTTTGAAAAATTAGATAATAAAATTTATAATTTTGACCTCACTTTCTAAACGTAAGCACTGAATTTACTTGATTACGTATAATAAGTTACTTTTGTTGAAAGTTAGGCATTTTATAAGGGAGGGTTACCGAGAAAACTAATAATTATGCGAAAACCAAAGAAAACCATAGAAATCACTAAAATAATTCATAACTTTTTTATTCTTTTATTTGTTAAAAGGTTATTTAAGCATTGTTTTTTACGCTAATGTTGAACATAAATACAAGAATGAATAGTCTTGCGTATACATAACACTATGTCAAATGAAAATTTATTACGTACACGTAACCCGTATGTAACATGAATGAAAACTATGTTACTATACGGTTTTCATTTGATCCACACCCCGTCTATATATGAACACACACATATATAGAGGGTAGTGATAAAAAGTTCTATAAATTATATGATCACTCTCATTAATTTTCTTTAGTTTTCACATAACAATATGTTTTTCTTAAAATCCATCCTATAGTTTGATATTGTAGTTATATTATCTGCTAATCATAATCTTTGTATTGGTTTACTTTGTCTTGATAGTTGAGTTAGGAATAACCATGAAACTAAAATATATGTGTGTGAATAATGTTTAGATTTTCTGACATGATTAACTAGTTCGAACGTATTAAACTTGGATTGGATGGATTTGTTGTTGAAAATCATTTGAATTAACTTAACTAATATGACATAGCTAGTGTCTAAAAATTGCTTGATGAAAGTAATCTTAAAAAATAATTAGTTAAATGAATAATTATAAATTACTTTTAAATACCTATTCAATAGAGAGAAGATAGGGTATCAAAGACAACACTAACCTCAAATTATCTAACCCTCACTACTAGAAAACTGTTAATAGATGACGCGCAAAAGATGACGCTAGCGATTACGCGTATCATAAATTATTTACGCGCATTTACGCGTATCATAAATTATTTATCATCTTTTAAAATATTTTTAGAAAGGATGACACACATATTTGCGTGTCATCTTCGTGTGTCATTTTTTTTTAAACCAGACAATTTTTTTAATGATCTTGTTGGTTAACATGGTATCGACGGTTTATATTTTATAAATGATCTTGTGTGACAATTTTTAGAAAACCAGACAATTTTTTTTCTCTTATAACATCATAAAAACCACATGTTTACTATAAGATGTGATTTTAATGATCTTGTTGGTTAACATGGTATCGACGGTTTATATTATTTAATAGATTCTCACGATAAAATGCAATTTTTAATTGATCCAGTCATTTTACATATGTCTCTCTAGCTATGTGTGTTTATTCTAAATTACAAACAAAAGTATACCCATGTTGACTTAATAAAAATTGCCAAACACGATTTAAATAACTTGGGTTTTTTATTTCATTACGAATCTCAAAAACCCAAAAGCTAAAATTAATTAATCCACTCATTTATATGTATGTATGTATGTGTGTTTACTCTAATTAAACTACAAATAATTAAATAAATGTATACCTATGTTGACTTAAATTGCCAAACATGCATGGTTTGAATAACTCGGGTTTTTTTATTTCATTCATTATATACGAATCTTAATAACCCCAAAGAAAAAGTACATCCACTCATTGTAACATGTATATTTGTGTGTACGAGTCTTTATGCTAAATTACAAACAAACGTATCCCTATCTAGACTTGATATAAATTGACAAACAAGGTCAGAATAACTCGGGTTTTATATAATTTCATTCATCTTATATGAATCATGACACTCCAAAAGATACCAAATAATTTACAAATAATTAGAATGATCACTTTCTTTTAAAAAAAGGTTTTCGAAATATTTATAAAAAAGTTAGTAAAATGTGGGAGTAGTTCATGATAAAATGCTGACCTACTCACATATACTAGTAATCAATATACCATTTTGTTTAGGGTGGTGTTATTCTACAAAGTGTATTTTTGGTACAAAGTGTGAGAAAATACAATGAAGCTAAAAGTCACAACAAATTATATCTCACAATCTAAATCGAATTTCAAAAAGTACTTCGGAGTCTCCGTTCATCTCGTCGTCCTCTTTCAGAAAAAAATTAAAAAAAATAATTTTTTTTATTGTGTCTTTTTATGACACAATAGAAAAACCTTAATTTTTTTATTTTTCGTTTATTTTTTCTTAGTGAGGACAGCTAGGGGAACAAAAGCTCGGAATTAATTTTTTAAAATTCGATTTAGATTGTGAGATATAATTTTTTTTTGTGGCTTTTTTTTATTTATTGGATTTTCTCATACTTTGTAGCAAAAATACACTTTGTATTTAAAACTTTTTCTTTTATTTATACAATAATCAAATGCTTTCATCATTTTCTTATAAGTAAGAAAAATAATTATAACATACAACATAATCTGATTTTTATCTTGACTTCTTCCATATTTCTGTTTCACATAAAATACTACATGAATATTCATAGTATCAACTTTAGCTTCATATTTATTACAAATCCATTGTTCATATATACTAGCTAGATTCAGTATAACGTTTCTACATATTAAACCTTCACATGTGTATCTTTCACAAGGTTATTTGTAATCAAACAAAAAAATCATCATAATGCATGTACCTTCACATGTACGTATAGCTATCAAGTATAAAACCTCATACGTTCTACATTCACATGTAAATTCATATTGAGCATTCGCTAGTCTAGTTTAATTTACCTTAAGTTAGTTTATTCCTAGGAATGATAGATTTACAACCACCTTCGTGTCGTCATATACAAGTAGAATTAGGGGCTGTTTGTTTTTTCTTAAAAGGTCTTCTCAGCCTCTTCTGTCTTCACCAAGAAGAGGACGCGCAGACATTTGGGCTTGCAGACTGTTTGTTTTTTGGAAGACATTTCACTTAAAAATGTCTTCCCGTCCTCTTTTGGAGAAGACCTAAACATAAGTCTTCTAACCTCTTCCAGATTTCTTTCACAACCCACAACCCCACCTTCGACCTTCGACTTCGCCGCCTTCGACCTTCGACTTCGCCGCCTTCGACCTTCGACTTCGCCGCCTTCGACCTTCGACTTCGCCGCCTTCGACCTTCGACTTCGCCGCCTTCGACCTTCGACTTCGCCGCCTTCGACCTTCGACTTCGCCGCCTTCGACCTCGACCTTCACTGCCGCCTTCGACTTCACTGCCGCCTTCGACTTCGCCGCCGCCTTCGACCTTCGACCAGCTGCGCAGATTTCACCACCGCCTTCGACATTCTCTGCCATCCTCTCTCACTTTCTCCACCTCCATCCTCAGGTAATCCATTGATTCGTTGTTGATTTGGTTTTTGTTTGGTGGGTTTGATTTCACCACCGCCATCGACCTGCGAACCTTTGAATCTTGCTTGTTAGGGTTTTGATTGCTTCCAGATTGTTACTTGATCTTGCTTGATCTGGTAATCCATTCTGACGATTTGGTGAACCTTTGAATCTTGCTTGATCTTTTTGTGAAACTTATGGATTTTGCGTATGTTAGCTTCCAGATTGTTGATGTTGGCTAAATTGGCATCTTTTATTTTTTTGGTTAAATTGGCACCTGGGGTCTTGGATTGTATGAGTAATTTGTATATGGTTTGTTGTTTGTATGAATTGTTTAGTTGATTGGTATATGGATTGTATGATTAGTTTGTATGACTTTTATTTATATTTTAATGTATTTCTATGACTTTTATTTATATATTAATGTATTAGTTGTTTTTAAAGTTTAAAAAATAACTTTAGTTTAATTACAGAATATTTCAGCATTCTGTAGATGTTAAACAAAACAAACAGTCTTTTTCTTGCAGACTGCAGACATTTGGTCCACCTCTTCTGCTGCAGATGTCTGCAGATGTGGTCCGCAGACTGCATACGTTTTCCTGCAGAAAAAACAAACAACACCTTAGTTTGTATTCAGTGGCGCAACTATAGTTTTTTTATAGTGTCAGTATTTATTTAATTCTATTTGTAGATCGGTCAAGGGTCACAAAAATAGACATTGTTATTAGATATAAAAAGCACAACAAAAATGCAATGTCACTAAAATATAAGAAAATAAATTTTATAGTTGTTTCCAATGACTTTTCATGGTTTGAAACAAACTCAACGCATCTTCAATGATAACTTTTATATATATATATACATATATATATATATATATATAATTAATATAACAATTGCAAGCGTTGTTCATGTACTTATCACTTATCGAGTTATGCAATGTCATAAATCCATCTTAAACACAAGCTATGCTTTATCTTGAGTTTTTTTTTAATTAATATACGGGAAATAGAAAAGTGGAATTGACAAAGTCAATATTATGTAAAAAGTGTGAGAAGCAATCAGGGATTGACATGTGGCATATTTTTAAAAATAGAAGGAGGGGTATTTTAGGAAGTGTAATTTATTAACAAAATTTTCAATACTTCAGCGATGTCGACCATTACACTATACGATTGAGGTTTTCAACAGATTTTTCACTTTATCGTTGAAGATTCAAGCAATCGAATCGTTGAAATTTTCAATTGATCAATCGTTGAAGATTCAAACAATCGAATTTTCAATTTCAATCGTTGAAGATTGCTTTACATCAATTACTTCAGCGATGTCGTACGAGAGATGATCAGTTTGGTACGTATGAGGACGATTATATACTGCAATTGAAATAGTATGTTAATTTTGGCACCGTAATTTTGTCATTTTGATCATCGTTCTGTCTATACTGTATGATTTTCTGTGAATTTTGTTATTGATTGACATCATCATTGTGTCATAGGTATCATCATTGTGTCATAGGTATCATCATTGTGTCATAGGTATCATCATTGTGTCATAGGTATCATCATTGTGTCTTTTGTATCGTCATTGTGTCTATACTGTTAGATTACTCTGGACATTATCAATTTGTTGTTAAACATATTTTATAAATGTTAGGTGAGTTATATGATACTATTTATACTGATTGTGTCAGGTTTAGAGGTTCATTGTGTCAACCAAGCATGATTGTGTCAAAATCTATCTTTGTGTCATCTCTTTGTGAAGGTTCATTGTGTCATGTTTGGGGATTCATTGTGTCATGAAAGCTGCTTATAATGTGTCTTTTATGAAGGTTCATTGTGTCATGATTTGGGATTCATTGTGTCATGGTTTGGGGATTCATTGTGTCATAAAAGCTGCTTATAATGTGTCTTTTGTGAAGGTTCATTGTGTCATTATTGGGGATTCATTGTGTCATGAAAGCTGCTTATAATGTGTCTTTTGTTGAGGTTCATTGTGTCACGTTAAATGTAATTGTGTATTTTGATGTAGGTTATGTTTCGAAAGGAAGATTTGACCATATCATGCAGTTGCAATAGGTTTGAACAGTTTGGGTTGATATGTAGTCATATTTTCTATGTTCTTCGGCTTTGTGACATTAGAGATTATCCAAAAAGTATGTTCTTAAGCGTTGGACAAGGGAAGCCGTGCCAAATACTTCTCTTTGATCTGATTTTATACTTCGTGGTTGTGACAACAACTGGCATTTTATAGAAGATGTGTTTCATGATATTAGGAGTGCCAATGATTATATTGTTAATAAATTGGTTACGAACAAAGACGAGTTGTGTTTTTATCATGATTATTTGAATAGTTACAAGTCTAAGGCTGATGAAGTTGAAATGGTCGCCCCACCTCCAAGTAGGAGAGATAGGTTGCAGAGTTAACTGGAGGAAGCGAAAGAAATGAAGCAAAATTCCGTGTACCGGTTAAGCAAAAGACAAAAGGTAGGCCGAAAAGAATGAAGTCTGCTCGTGAGTTAGCCATCGAACAAGCAGGAAAAAAGTTGCGACATTGTGGGTTTCGCGAACAACCTGGTCACATTAAACGCAATTGCAGTTTATATCTTCAAAGCATTAAAGATAAACAAGCTTCAAGCAGCTCAACAATTGATCCTATGCCTATTCAAGAATAGGATTCATTGTCATAAGATTCATTGTGTCAAATACTCATTGTGTCATTATATTCATTGTGTCATAATATTCATTGTGTCATCATATTCATTGTGTCATCATATTTATTGTGTCATTAGACTTATTGTGTCATTATACTCCTTGTGTCATATTTGAAGAGTTTTGTTTATGTTTGATTTTGACGATAAAAACATGTTACCAAAATAATATTGTGTAATGTAAAGCAACATATAGCAACAAATACTAACATGCCAACACAAAGCAAAATATAACAACATGCCAACATACCAAATTACTATTGTGTCAAACTATGATTGTGTCAAACTACCACTTGTGTCAAACTACCATTGTTTCAAACAAGCATTGTGTCAACTGTCATTGTGTCAAATTAACATTGTTTCAAACAACCATTCGGTCAAACTACCACTTGTGTCAAACTACCATTGTTTCAAACAGGCATTGTGTCAACTACCATTGTGTCAAATTAACATTGTTTCAAACAACCATTCAGTCAAACAACTACTGTGTCAAATTACCATTGTTTCAAAGAACCATTGTTTTGAACTACGCCATTCCAAATGTCAGCCTTTTTAAGATTCTGTCTTTTGATGTTTTTTGGAGGCTGATTTTTTAGGACCAGGTAACTCCATGTAGTTCTTCACATCTTTTATTACCAAATCCCTTGCTTCATTTATGTCATGCAATAGAATTTTTGCAGCATACTTTCGGCGCAAATCTTCCAATTCTGCCGCCTGCTTATTATCTTTTTCATCAGTGAATCCACAATCCCAGAACTTCACATCTTCTCCAGATACATCTCCATGTGTCGCATGAGAAATACTCCACAATCAATTCCATTTTTGGATGTTCTCCATGTCATTTTTAACCGTTCAATTGATGTTTCCTTCATTTTTTTTGCTTTTCTATGTGAAATACTTGCAAGGTAATCTGCAAAAATATTTCTCTGTGGAAAAAAATCAACATTGTGTTATATTTAAATAGCATACGTTGTGCTATATTAATTATATGGGTTTAAAGTACTTACTGCTTTCTCGGGTAGACCAAGGTACTTTGCTTCATATTCACCAGATGCACTGTTGTCAATCAAGATTGTCCTTGTGTCTTTTAGATTGAAACAAATAAGGTAATAATGACCCATTTGAAGGATTGGTAGCATCACCATATCAAACTTCTTTATATCTTTCCCCAACTTCTCATTTTTTAAATGGTTGTTCATGTTTTCTGTGAAGTCCTTAAGAACAACCTCATAATCTCTCATGTAAGTATTAGAGTTCTGTAAATCAAACAATATAAGATAAAATAAGTTAAATAAGACTTGACACAATGATATCATTGTGTCATAAGATTCATTGTGTCATATATAGCATCGTGTCATAAAACTCGATTTATTGTGTCATATATTCATTGTGTCATATATTCATTTTGTCATAAGTTTCATTGTGTCGTGTATTCATTGTGTCATAAGATTTTTTGTGTCATATAGCATCGTGTCATAAAACTCAATTCATTGTGTCATATATTCATTGTGTCATATATTCATTTTGTCATAAGTTTCATTGTGTCATGTATTCATTGTGTCATAATCTGAAAACAACTAATGTGGATCAGTAGTTTTAAACAGCTGAAAGCAATTGCTCATCAGATGTTTTGAAAACAGCTGATGTGATCAGTAGTTTTAAACAGCTGAAAGCAGCTGTTCATCAGTAGTTGTGCATCAGCAGCTTTAAATAGCTGAAAGCAATTGTTCATCAGTAGTTGTGCATCAGCAGTTTTAAAACTATTGTGTCATGTATTCATTGTGTCAAAAGATTTCTTGTGTCATAAGACTATTGTGTCATGGTGTTAATGTGTCATATATATCATTGTGTGATAAGATTCATTGTGTCATAAGATTCATTGTGTCATGGTGTTAACGAGTCATATACACTGTGTAATAATATCATTGCATCATTTAGTTTACTTACAATCATTTGAGGATTGCAAAAAAGCCTGTAATAAGACTCTCTTGTCTTCTTCTTTTCTTCGACATTCAATATATATGCCCATATAGCAATAACATCAATATGAACCTCAATTTCTGGCCTTAGACTCTCCAATTCCACCCTTGGCACCGTCATGTAATCTTTAGATACAAATAAAAGATCCCTGCAAAAGAAACAAAAGAAATGTTAGTAAACTAATTAAAATTTAAATTTATTTATAGAAGTTATTTTACCATGGTTTTTCATTTCCTGCAAATAGACAACTTGATGTGTTATTTTCTGAAACCGTTCTTCTTTCGGCCATTACAACTTGTCATTGTATGAATGGTGAGCATAAAGCTTCTGCTGGAAACTCTTTTCTCTCTGGTCTCTTTTTGATGTTTAAGTCATCTTGTTTCGGACATGTAATTGGTGGTGCATGTGAAATAGGATCAACATCAAGCACCGTTTTTGAAGCAGGAGTTTTAAAAGAATCTGCTTTTTCTAGTACTCCCTGAAAGATGACTGTATCTCCCTTCATTGTGTCATCCTTTCCCATTGTGTCATCCTTTGTATGCTCAGCAACAGAGTCCATAAGATTCTCCACATCCATAACATTCTCAATTTGAACCATTGTGTCATCCTCCAACTCCTTATTTTATACCTGCAACTCCTTGCAGACATCATCATTTTCCTTTCCCACTTCTACCTTCTTACTAACAGCATCAACATTATCTTCTTCTGGTGTTGGAGTCAATAGACGAAAGTTTGGTCTATCAAAGACATCATCCAACTTTTTGTTAACATCAACAATTTTGTTTGCCACCTCGCTTTCTTTGTTAACATTATCTTCTTCTTGTGTTGGAGTCAATAGACGAAAGTTTGGTCTATCAAAGTCATCATTATTCATTGTGTCATCAGCAATTCCCATTGTGTCAATCTGATGCTGTCTAATCAATGTTTTCAAATTTGTAACAATTTTCATAATGTTAATGGTTGTTTGGTCTTGGCATTTAACCATTGTGTCATCCTTTGCCATGGTGTCATTCACATTCACTATGTCATCCTTTTCCACTGTGTCATCCTTTTCCATTGTGTCATCTTTTGCCATTGTGTCATTCACATTCACTGTGTCATCCTTTTCCACTGTGTCATCCTTTTCCATTGTGTCATCTTTCTCATTCTGTTCTAAACAAGCTCCTGTGTCTAAACCTCCTAACTCTACAGCTCCAGATCCAACTGCCTCTCCAGCTGCAGCTCCAGATTCAACTGCCTCTCCAGCTCCTTCAACTTCAGCTTCAATTGTGTCATTCTTTGATTTTGGATTATATGTGTAACATTTGACCCATTTTCAATTTGTAACCCGAACCTATTCTGTTCAGAGTATTAGTTTCAATGAATTAAATGTAACTCGGGATAGTTTAATCAATATTATGAATTATTTTTCATCTATTTTAAACAATGGAACAATTTATAAAAATGTTATGATTATTATTATTAAGTTGAAATTTTATAAATCATTCTATATTAAATAACTAAACTTAAAAAGTCTTATTAAAAATTTATAAAAGTTTATAAATATTTTGTAAATAGATGGAACTATTATTTGAATTTATAAAATATATAAGCATTTTAGTTAGGGTTAAAAATGTCAAAAAAACAAAAATTGAATTATAAACTTTTTACATAAAATGATATGTATTCAAATTTACAGGGGCCAAATTGTAATTTTTCAAAACACAAACCCAACCCCCCTGCTTCCCCCCCTCGTCGGCCGGTCACCCTGCAGCCAACTTCCGGCGACCACCAAACCTCAACCGAACATGAGGTTTAATGAAATTAAACCATTTAAAACTTTTCGCGACCTTGATTCGAACCTGTCACTACGTTTTTACTCGACATCAATGATCGTTATGAGTGTTCAAACTAAAACCGAAACCCACATTCAAATTTCAAACGGTTTCGACTCGATCATCAACACAAACAACCAAATTAATCAACTGAAAACGATTCTATGAGCATTACGAATTCAAACATACCAATAATTACTAATAACATCATGTAATTATAATCGAATCGTGACCCGAAACTCCCGAATCCACCTTAAACTCGTTTGATTAGAAACAGTTACAATCGGACTATAAACGCATAGTGATACCTTCAATTCGATCACTTTGAACTTTCTGCAACTTCAATTACAAACAAAACAAACCCCACCATCTCTTTCGATCTCCATCTCCATTCGCAACCTGCAACTAATCGAACTTCGTATCAGAGGCAACCCCAACAGAAATTGCTTGAGGGCTTTTGATCATCTCGTTCGATTGAAGCTTTCTGCACCATTGATTCAAGTTTGATCAACCAAATCCGCTCGAATCGATTGCCACTCGTCGCGAACCGTTCTTCAAATCAATTACATTCACCTAATCATAATCAAGTAAGTTATGCACCTGTACCTACTCGATTTTGCGTGGGTAATCAAAGCCCCATGGTTATTGTGACTATCATGATCGAATCACACTTCAATTTGAATCAAATCAGAATTAGGGTTCATATTGATTTGGGGATTTCTGAAAATTTGGTTCTTAAATTATAAAACGAATTCTATAACAGATTCTGGGCTTACAGCCCACTGGTTTAAACCTCACACTCTTATACGAACGACCCGGGTTCGACCCTGGTCCAACACAATTAATTTTTTGCTATTTATTTTCAAATCATTTTATTCCAGAAATTTTTAATATATTATTAAACTAATATAAAAATTATCTTGTTAGTTAAATCTATTCCATGAAATTATTAATTAATTTTTTGAAAATTCTAAAGGATATAAATTACATATTTGTTATCTTTTAATAAAAATAAATGTTATAAAAACATATTTAATTTATTTGAACATCCTAAATTTTAAGCTATTTTGAATCAAATATAAATGAATTGTTTTGATCAAGTTATGAATAATTAATCATTAAAAATTATTTATTTATGTATCATACTTGATTCCAAATGTTACTTAAATCATTTTATAATTCTATCTAACTAATTACTTATTATCATTATTCAAATATTTTATTCTAGTTTTATTTAACCAATATATCACATGAGATATAACATTTTTCTATAACTCCACAAACCCCAATTGAAACCTAATTCACATCTATTCTTCAATCATTATATTGTTTTAACTTAAAACACCATTCCTTAGGTCAAATCCGTGAGGAAACCGTCATTGTCTAATCTTGCATATTATTCAAACCATATTGCTATACCAAGTGAGTATTCATTGCCCATTTTTATGTTTTATTATTTGGGGAAATCATGTGATATCATACGCAATCATGCTTATACATTTTATTCTATTTCATACTAAAATTCAATTCAATACGTGTTATGTTATTTACGTGCATTATGTGTTCGTATTTAGATAAACTTGATGACATGATCATTAATTCACACAACCACGGTAACAATGATAGATCTATTGGTTTGACAACCCACCCCATTTGTTTAGTCGCGTGGTGATTGAAACCGGAATCATACATTCTATAAGGCTCCGTCTGAGGACCGAGTCAATTCAGTCATTAGGTTTGATCGTGTTGTTTGTCATTTATGATACATTGTTGCATGATAGTTATAACATTACCATGTGAATTGAATTGTTTTCAAGTTATTCAATCAAAATTTGTGTGTGTTTAAACCTGTGATTATTCACCGGCTAATTCTTTAGCTGACTCGTTACTTTTCACATGATTTCAGGAAATGCTATTTAGTGGAATTCTCTCTGCTCATATAGGATTGGACCTAGTCAAAAATAAAGAAGACAATATTATATTTCATGGTTATATTTAATTGCGTTGTAATGTGTGACTTGAATGACATTATTCAATAAATAAATGATTATTAAATGTTATTTCAACGTATTTATTACCTTGTGCTATGAACAATCGATTCACATTCGTCCGCCTCGATGATTCCGCCATCGGTCGGGGTGTGACAGATTGGTATCAGAGCCAAGGTTATAGGGAATTAGGTTATTAGAAATGGAATGACCTAGACTATAACTAAGTACCTTTACCCATGAGTCCTCTCATGTATTCTATATGTTTAGATAGGGCTTATATGTGTCACTTATGCCTATTATGTTTATATGGTTATCACATTCTCTTATATCTTGATTCTTACCTATCACATACAAATTCTCAAATCATATTATATGGCATTATATGCCTAAATCAAATTGTTTTCAAATTTTAAATTTTGATTTACATGGTTTTCAAATCTCGTCAAAGTCCGTGTCACACGACTGAGAACATGCAATGCTGGAAGAGTGGGATACCTGTATCTTAAGGTGTTCTGTCTAGGCAAGGTATTTCATACAACTTGATTACCTTACCTGGGAACCCTCGAGATGAGTATTCGCTTATAGGTACGCATGTCCTCATTAAGGTTGTGGTGGACACAAATACTTTGATAAGTCAACGTATTCGCTTTGGTTTGCGAACCAAACGTTTACACTCCTAACCTCTCATTGTTATTCTAAACAATCTCATTAACGATTTATTATTTTGAAAAGTTCTAAAGGTTTTTCCATATTATACAGCATGTCTTCCCGTCAAAACCGCTCTCGATCTAGAAGCTCTGGCCGTAAGATTGCTGCTATAGTGGCACGTGAAGTTGTTGCGGTCATCCCAACACTGCTTACTCATTTGAACCAAGGCAACAACGTTGTTCAAAATCAAGCTGTACCAAACCCTCCACGAGCTTGTACTTACAAGCACTTCAGTTCTTGCAATCCCACTAAGTTTAGCGGGACCGAAGGAGCCACTGGTCTTTTACAGTGGTTTGAGAGTATCGAGAACACTTTTCTCAATAGTGAGTGTCCCGAGAATCTCAAGGTTCGCTATGCAACAAGTGTTCTTCAAAAGAGAGCACTCACTTGGTGGAACGGGGAGAAACGAACCTGTGGATCTGATGCTGCTTTGGCATTAACGTGGGATGAAGTCAAAGAACTCATGACTCGGGAATTCTGTCCAAGAAATGAGATAAAGAAGTTAGAAGCTGAGTTCTGGGACTTAGCTCAAGAAAGTGGAGAAAATCTAGCTTACACCAACCGATTTCATGAATTGAGCCTACTTGTTCCCCACTTGGTTACCCCATTATCCCGGGCCATTGAAAAGTACATCGGTGGTCTACCCATGAAAATACAAGACACGGTATGGGGTAGGAATCCTGCAACTCTGGAAGATACCATCCGGTTAGCTGCTCAGTTAACTGACAATCATGTCAAAGCTGGAACCCTGACTAGGAAGGTGCTAAGAAGGTGCCGAGAAACCCTCAGCTGAACCCCCTAAGGAGGAAAAACCTGAACCTTCTCAAAACAAGAAGAGGAAGGTGAAATCCCAAAACTTTGCTGTGGTTACCCCTACTGTTCCAGTTAATCAAGTCGCACCAAGCTACCAACCAGTCCCCAACATCAAGTCCCGGCAAAGAACCTTACACCGGAACTTTCCCACAGTGCAATATTTGCAGGTACCACCATCCTGCTAATGCACAATGCCGTCGCTGCACCAACTGTGGTCGTTTCGGTCATACTTTCAACGTGTGTAAGAGCGCAGCTAAGACTCGGCTACCGCACCTGTTCTTCAACATCCTCCTGTAGTTACTCAGGGGTGCATGCTATCAATGTGGTGATCCGAACCACTACCGCAATCGATGCCCTCAACTTGTCAGCACGGTGCCTACGGCTCAAGGACGTGCTTTTAACATCAATGCTCATCAAGCTCAAACTAATAGCGATGTGGTGAACGGTATGTTTTTAATCAATAATCATTATGCTTCAGTCTTATTTGATACCGGCGCCGACAAAAGTTTTGTGTCCTTAGAATTTGAACCCTTACTTGCTAGTGCACGGACTAAGTTGAGAAAACCATTTACGGTAGAGATAGCCGACGGGAAACCTATCACAATCGATTCAATTATTCCAACTGTATCCTTAGTCTTAGCGAGCATGATTTTCCTATCGATCTCACACCGATGCAACTTGGAAATTTCGACGTCATTATAGGCATGGATTGGCTATCTAAGAACCATGCTGAAGTTGTTTGTTACGAGAAAATCATCCGGATCTCTCTTGCGCCCGAAAGGTTAAATATTTATGGAGAAAAACCTTCCAAAGGCCTTCGACTCATGTCATGTACCAAAGCTCAAAAGTACCTTCGCAAGCATTATGTGGCTTTCTTAGCACATATCGTTAAGACAAATGAGAAGTCAAAGAAAGTCGAGGATATTCCGATCATTCGTGATTTTCCGGAAGTGTTCCCCGATGACTTAACTGGACTCCCTCCTGTTCGTCAAGTCGAGTTTCGTATCGATCTTGTACCCGGTGCAACACCTGTAGCAAAATCTCCATATCGTCTTGCACCATCTGAGATGCAAGAACTTGCTAGTCAACTTCAAGAACTTTCCGATAAAGGTTTCGTTCAACCAAGTTTCCTCACCTTGGGGAGCCCCAGTATTGTTTGTGAAGAAGAAAGATGGCTCATTTCGTATGTGTATCGATTATCGGGAACTCAACAAGCTTACTGTTAAGAACCGGTATCCCTACCAAGAATCGATGATTTGTTTGACCAACTTCAAGGCGCTTCATACTTTTCCAAGATTGATCTTCGTTCTGGTTATCATCAACTACGGGTGCATGATGATGACATTCCCAAAACAGCCTTCCGTACAAGATATGGTCATTACGAATTTCTGGTTATGCCATTTGGTTTGACCAACGCACCAGCTGTGTTCATGGATTTAATGAACCGCGTGTGCAAACCATACTTGGACAAGTTCGTGATCGTCTTCATCGACGACATTCTGATTTATTCAAAATCAAGATCCGAGCATGACATCATCTTCGTTTGATTCTTGAACTATTGAAAAAGGAGAACTATATGCCAAATTTCTAAGTGTGAATTTTGGTTGAAGGAGGTACAATTCCTTGGTCACATCGTAAATGATAAAGGAATTCATGTGGATCCTGCAAAGATTGAGGCGGTAAGAGTTGGGTGGAACCTAAAACTCCCACTGAGATCCGTTCATTCCTTGGCTTGGCCGGCTACTATCGGCGTTTCATCCCAAATTTCTCAAAGATCGCTGTGCCTCTTACTGCTTTGACCCACAAGGATAAGTCTTTCCAGTGGGGACCAGATCAAGAAAAAGCATTCCAAACACTTAAACAAAAGTTATGCAATGCTCCAATCTTGACCCTCCCTGATGGAAATGATGATTTTGTTGTTTACTGCGATGCTTCCAAGCAAGGTCTTGGTTGTGTCCTCATGCAACGAGGAAAAGTCATAGCCTATGCCTCAAGACAGCTCAAAATCCATGAGAAGAATTACACAACTCATGATCTCGAATTAGGCGCTGTGGTTTTCGCACTCAAAATCTGGAGACACTATCTTTACGGCACCAAGTGTGTTGTATTCACTGATCATAAGAGTCTTCAGCACATTTTCAATCAAAAAGAACTAAACATGAGACAACGGCGATGGGTTGAGTTACTCAATGACTACGATTGTGAAATTCGCTATCACCCTGAAAAGCGAATGTCGTAGCCGATGCATTGAGTCGTAAGGATTATGTCATACTCCAAAGTGTTACGATTCAATCCGAACTTAAAACTCGAATTCTCGAAGCCCAACACGAGTCAGTCACTGAGGGTAACATGTACGATGAAATGTCATGCGGCGCTGAACTTCAATTGGAAACAAAACCTGATGGTTTGTTGTATTTTCTGGATCGTCTTTGGATTCCTAAACGCAATGATCTTCGAATCCTCATCATGAGCGAGGCTCACAAAACTCGTTATTCCATCCATCCCGGTGCGGATAAGATGTTTATGAATCTCCGTAATCAGTATTGGTGGCCCGGCATGAAAAAGGATATAGCTTTGTATGTGTCCAAATGCCTCACCTGTTCAAAAGTTAAAGCAGAACATCAACGTCCGTCTGGATTACTTGTTCAACCTGATATTCCAGTGTGGAAGTGGGAAGACATATCCATGGACTTCATTACCAAATTGCCTCGAACCTCTAGCGGTTATGATAGTATTTGGGTCATTGTTGATCGATTGACTAAATCGGCACACTTCATACCGATTCGTGAAGATTATCGAGTTGAGAAATTAGCTCGTATCTATATCAACGAAATAGTCAGCCGTCATGGTGTGCCATTAAATATTATCTCCGATCGTGATGGTCGATTCATCTCCCATTTCTGGCAAAGTCTTCAATCGTCTTTGGGAACCCGACTCAATCTCAGCACAGCTTATCACCCTCAAACCGATGGGCAGACTGAAAGAACAATACAGACTCTCGAGGATATGCTTCGAGCGTGTGTCATTGACTTTAGTGGCTCTTGGGATGCTCATCTACCATTAATCGAATTTCATACAACAACAGCTACCATACAAGTATCCAAATGGCACCATTTGAAGCTTTGTACGGTCGCAAGTGTCGATCTCCCATATGTTGGTCTGAGATAGGAGATGCACAAATCACCGGTCCTGAACTGATTCAGGAATCAACCGATAAGATTCACAAGATTCGTGATAACTTGCTGGCTGCTAGAAATCGTCAGAAGCACTATGCTGATAAGGGACGGAAACCCATGGAATACAACGTCGGTGATCTCGTACTCCTAAAGGTATCACCTTGGAAAGGGGTGATCCGTTTTGGGAAGAAAGGGAAACTAGCACCTCGTTATGTGGGTCCATTCAAAGTGCTTGAGCGTATTGGGAAAGTAGCTTACAAGCTTGAACTGCCTCAAGAACTCAGCAACATTCACCCAACATTTCATGTTTCCAACCTCAAGAAATGCCTTGCTGATGAGAACCTCCGCATTCCACTCGATGAAGTTCAAATCGATGAATCCATGCATTTTATCGAAAGGCATGTGGAGATCATGGACCGTGAAATCAAACAACTCAAGCGTAGCCGAATACCTATCGGCAAAGTTCGTTGGGAGTCTAAACGTGGCCCAGAGTTCACTTGGGAGCGTGAAGACCAAATGAAATCCAAGTATCCTCACCTTTTTGTCTCAGCCTCCTCGTGATCAAATTTCGGGACGAAATTTCTTAAAGTAGGGGAGACTGTAACATTTGACCCATTTTCAAATTTGTAACCCGAACCTATTCTGTTCAGAGTATTAGTTTCAATGAATTAAATGTAACTCGGGATAGTTTAATCAATATTATGAATTATTTTTCATCTATTTTAATTATTATTAAGTTGAAATTTTATAAATCATTCTATATTAAATAACTAAACTTAAAAAGTCTTATTAAAAATTTATAAAAGTTTATAAATATTTTGTAAATAGATGGAACTATTATTTGAATTTATAAAATATATAAGCAAAAAAACAAAAATTGAATTATAAACTTTTTACATAAATGATATGTATTCAAATTTACAGGGGCCAAATTGTAATTTTTCAAAACACAAACCCAACCCCCCTGCTTTCCCCCCCCTCGTCGGCCGGTCACCCTGCAGCCAACTTCCGGCGACCACCAAACCTCAACCGAACATGAGGTTTAATGAAATTAAACCATTTAAAACTTTTCGCGACCTTGATTCGAACCTGTCACTACGTTTTTACTCGACATCAATGATCGTTATGAGTGTTCAAACTAAAACCGAAACCCACATTCAAATTTCAAACGGTTTCGACTCGATCATCAACACAAACAACCAAATTAATCAACTGAAAACGATTCTATGAGCATTACGAATTCAAACATACCAATAATTACTAATAACATCATGTAATTATAATCGAATCGTGACCCGAAACTCCCGAATCCACCTTAAACTCGTTTGATTAGAAACAGTTACAATCGGACTATAAACGCATAGTGATACCTTCAATTCGATCACTTTGAACTTTCTGCAACTTCAATTACAAACAAAACAAACCCCACCATCTCTTTCGATCTCCATCTCCATTCGCAACCTGCAACTAATCGAACTTCGTATCAGAGGCAACCCCAACAGAAATTGCTTGAGGGCTTTTGATCATCTCGTTCGATTGAAGCTTTCTGCACCATTGATTCAAGTTTGATCAACCAAATCCGCTCGAATCGATTGCCACTCGTCGCGAACCGTTCTTCAAATCATTACATTCACCTAATCATAATCAAGTAAGTTATGCACCTGTACCTACTCGATTTTGCGTGGGTAATCAAAGCCCCATGGTTATTGTGACTATCATGATCGAATCACACTTCAATTTGAATCAAATCAGAATTAGGGTTCATATTGATTTGGGGATTTCTGAAAATTTGGTTCTTAATTATAAAACGAATTCTATAACAGATTCTGGCTTACAGCCCACTGGTTTAAACCTCACACTCTTATACGAACGACCCGGGTTCGACCCTGGTCCAACACAATTAATTTTTGCTATTTATTTTCAAATCATTTTATTCCAGAAATTTTTAATATATTATTAAACTAATATAAAAATTATCTTGTTAGTTAAATCTATTCCATGAAATTATTAATTAATTTTTTTGAAAATTCTAAAGGATATAAATTACATATTTGTTATCTTTTAATAAAAATAAATGTTATAAAAACATATTTATTTATTTGAACATCCTAAATTTTTAAGCTATTTTGAATCAAATATAAATGAATTGTTTTGATCAAGTTATGAATAATTAATCATTAAAAATTATTTATTTAGTATCATACTTGATTCCAAATGTTACTTAAATCATTTTATAATTCTATCTAACTAATTACTTATTATCATTATTCAAATATTTTATTCTAGTTTTATTTAACCAATATATCACATGAGATATAACATTTTTCTATAACTCCACAAACCCAATTGAAACCTAATTCACATCTATTCTTCAATCATTATATTGTTTTAACTTAAAACACCATTCCTTAGGTCAAATCCGTGAGGAAACCGTCATTGTCTAATCTTGCATATTATTCAAACCATATTGCTATACCAAGTGAGTATTCATTGCCCATTTTTATGTTTTATTATTTGGGGAAATCATGTGATATCATACGCAACCATGCTTATACATTTTATTCTATTTCATACTAAAATTCAATTCAATACGTGTTATGTTATTTACGTGCAATTATGTGTTCGTATTTAGATAAACTTGATGACATGATCATTAATTCACACAACCACGGTAACAATGATAGATCTATTGGTTTGACAACCCACCCCATTTGTTTAGTCGCGTGGTGATTGAAACCGGAATCATACATTCTATAAGGCTCCGTCTGAGGACCGAGTCAATTCAGTCATTAGGTTTGATCGTGTTGTTTGTCATTTATGATACATTGTTGCATGATAGTTATAACATTACCATGTGAATTGAATTGTTTTCAAGTTATTCAATCAAAATTTGTGTGTGTTTAAACCTGTGATTATTCACCGGCTAATTCTTTAGCTGACTCGTTACTTTTTCACATGATTTCAGGAAATGCTATTTAGTGGAATTCTCTCTGCTCATATAGGATTGGACCTAGTCAAAAATAAAGAAGACAATATTATATTTCATGGTTATATTTAATTGCGTTGTAATGTGTGACTTGAATGACATTATTCAATAATAAATGATTATTAAATGTTATTTCAACGTATTTATTACCTTGTGCTATGAACAATCGATTCACATTCGTCCGCCTCGATGATTCCGCCATCGGTCGGGGTGTGACAATATGAGTTTACCAAACATTCCCATTCTTTTTGTTTCTTTTCAATTGTTGTGCTTCCAGGGAAATCTTTGATTGACTTCTCTAATAATGACATTACCCATATTGCATGGTCATCAAACAGCTCGAGCTCTTTTTCAATCTCTTTTACCCTTTCCTGTTGTATAAACAATAACTGTTGATGATCTTTCAAGTAAATTATTGAAAGCGTATTATAATAATTAAACGTCATACCTCTTCTGTTTCAGCCATCATATCCTCAACATTTTGTCCAACATCAACTTCCCTTACTTCTTCCACACCTAATGAAAACAAAATTAATATAAATTATTATGACACAATGTTTAAATAGAATGACACAATAGGATTTGACACAATGATACAATGATCATTGTGTCATATGTAAATACATACTTTTCTTGATTTTGACTTTCAGGCTTGGTTTCTCCTTCCTTTGAGTTTTCTTTTCCAATGCCATTGTGTCTTTTTCAGAACTTGTGTCATCCACAAGCATTGTCTCATCAAGTCTTCTTTCAATATCTAAAAACATTTCAAAATTGAACACTTCAAGGCTTATTGAAGATGAACTCTTTACAATCTCAAACTCATAAGCATATAAAATCTGCAATTAATAATAACAGTAATTGTGTCATATTCCATTGTATCATATTCAATTTGGTAATATTAATTTTAGAGACCATATACTCTTACCGCAAGCACCAAAAGAGGACCACAGAATAAGCCCTTTTCATCAGCTTCCCATATTTGTTTCTGCTTGTTCAAGCAGTTGAATATGTAATCACACCAATCCACTTCCTGAATTTGGGTTTCTTTTGTTAATGACGGTAAAAATCTTTGGTTGACTGTGTTGCTTTTCATAGCCTCTCCTAACACAGTGAAAAAATTACCAAAAATTTTGTTGAAACGTTCTGCTTGTGTCATTTTTTCTATTAGATACATGCTCAACAAAATTTCTGATGAAGATCCTCCCAGATTCTCCAAACTGACTTCTCCACTCCTTTATTACTGGATCATTAGTATTAGGCTTAGCTTGTTCATCACTTTTACACCACCAATAGGTATTCCAAATACTTCATGAATTAAACGTGGTGTTACTTTAAATTGGCATGTACCATTGTTGAATATATTTGTCTTGGCATCGTAGTTTTTTAAAATCCAATAACCAAAAGATGTTGGAATTGTGTGCAAGTTCAAGAGTAGAGCTGGTCCAAAACCCATTTCTTTAACAATCTTTTTCTGCTTTTTTGTTAATTCTCCCAAAAAACTGACGAGGTTGTTAAGTGAACATCTCAAGTTAACTTTTTGTCCATTGTATGCAAAAAAGCTCGCTTTTGTTGGGTATTTAGCAACCTTGACGCGTTTCTCTTTTCTTACATGATCAGTGGTTGATTTTCTCTTACTTAATTCATTTTCTCTTTCAACTTGTTTTTTGTCCCAAATATCAACCACAAAATCTCTTAACAGCATGCTATCTTGCACATCTACAAAACAATGAATGAGACAACATATCATATAACTTAGTAAAGGAAGTAAGTTTTCAATAGAAGAATGATGGTAGACACTAACTTTCAGAATCATCTTCAGGACTATCAATGATTAAAGGGTTTGACTTGCCATTTTTGAATTTACTGAAATACTTCTTTGCTATTCTTTCACTTTTTCTTTTACGTCTTGGACCTTCACAAAGACACATTATTAGCAGTTTTCATGACACAATGAATCCCAAACTATGGCGCAATGAATCCCCAATCATGACACAATGAACCTTCACAAAGACATGACACAAATATAGTTTTTGACACAATCATGCTCGGTTGAAATCCCCCCAATCATGACACAATGAATCCTCAATCATGACACAATGGATCCCAAATCATGACACAATGGATCCCAAATCATGACACAATCATGCTCTTTTGAAACCCCCTCAAGCATGTTTTCATAACACAATGAATCCCTAAAGCATGACACAATGAATCCCTAATCATGACACAATCAACCTTCATAAAGACATTATTAGCATGAATCATGACACAATGAATCCTCAAACCATGACACAATGAATCCCCAATCATGAAACAATGAGCTTTCACAAAGACATTATTAGCAGGAATCATGACACAATGAATCCCCAAAAGCATGACACAATGAATCCCTAATCATGACACAATGAACCTTCACAAAGACATTATTAGCAGGAATCATGACACAGTGAATCCCCAAACCATGACACAATGAAACCCTAATCATGACACAATGAGCCTTATTAGCAGGAATCATGACACAATGAATCCCCAATCATGAAACAATGAGCTTTCACAAAGACATTATTAGCAGGAATCATGACACAATGAATCCCCAAACCATGACACAATGAATCCCCAATCATGAAACAATGAACCTTCATAAAGACATTATTAGCAGGAATCATGACACAATGAATCCCCAAAAGCATGACACAATGAATCCCCAATCATGAAACAATGAACTTTCACAAAGATATTATTAGCAGGAATCGTGACACAATGAATCCCCAAAGCATGACACAATGAATCCCCAATCATGAAACAATGAACCTTCATAAAGACATTATTAGCAGGAATCGTGACACAATGAATCCCCAAAGCATGACACAATGAAACCCCAATCATGAAACAATGAACTTTCAAAAAGACATTATTAGCAGGAATCATGACACAATGAATCCCAAAAGCATGACACAATGAATCCCCAATCATGAAACAATGAACTTTCACAAAGACATTATTAGTAGGAATCGTGACACAATGAATCCCCAAACCATGACACAATGAATCCCCAATCATGAAACAGTGAACTTTCACAAAGACATTATTAGCAGGAATCGGACACAATGAATCCCCAAAGCATGACACAATGAATCCCTAATCATGAAACAATGAACCTTCAGAAAGACATTATTAGCAGGAATCATATGACAATGAATCCCCAAACCATGACACAATGAATCCCCAATAATGACACAATGAATCTTCACAAAGACATTATAAGCAGGAATCATGACACAATGAATCCCCAAAGCATGACACAATGAATCCCTAATCATGACACAATGAACCTTCACAAAGACATTATTAACAGGAATCGTGACACAATGAATCCCCAATCATGACACAATGAACATTCATAAAAGACACATTATAAGCAGCTTTCATGACACAATGAATCCCCAAAATATGACACAATGAATCCCCAATCATGACACAATGAACCTTCACAAAGACATTATTAGCAGGAATCATGACACAATGAATCCCCAAACCATGACACAATGAAGCTTCGCAAAGACATGACACAAAGATAGATTTTTGACACAATAATGCTCGGTTGAAATTCCACAATGAAACCCCTAGATCATGACACAATGCATAGTTATATTTGACACAATAATGCTTGATTAGGTTTAACCTGTTTGTTCTTGCTCTTCGATTGGACTTATTCGTAGTGTTTCTGAGTTTATGCTTGTGGTTTTGGAGGTTGCCAAATGTTCATTAGACATTGAAGACGTTTTCGACTGTACGGGATACATGCTTAGGTTTTAGGATTTCATCGGAGATGGTTTTCGAGGTTGGCGAATTGAAAAGACGATGATGGAAGTTTTCGTCGGAGATGGTTTTCAATAGACTTTGAAGACGTTTTCGTCGGAGACGGTTTATTGTCAAGTTACATTTTTTCCCCTCCACCTGTTAGCAGTTTTCCACTTATTACAAGTTTGCAACCGCGTTTTTTTGAACCATTGATCTAATTTAATTAGTTGATCCAACGACCAGAACCACTTCTCACGCTTTTTAGGAATTATATGCTTTGTAGCATATCCCAACTCTTTAATAATTTACACAACACTACAATACATATTTAAGTTTTTTTATACCTTATTGAATACTTTTTAACTTACAAAAAAACTTATTTATGTTTTTTTAACCAATAGGCAACATTATTCATAATTGTTTTATTAAAAAACAATAGTTTCAATCGCAAAATAAAATATTTGTGTCATTTGAAATTCGCATATTATACCTTCTACTTGGAATAAAAAAATAATGGGCCAATTTTGGATCGAACCCACAAATGAACATGTTTAGACTCTCTATTTTTTTAAACCTTTTAAGAAGTATATGCTGCATCTCCTAAATTAAAATGGTGGTTTTTTTATGTCAATTATAACATATAAAATTGACATGAGATTTGGAGTAAATTACCGTATATATACTCCATATGGTTTGGTTGGTCAAAATTTTGGATTTGGTATTTTTAAAATATTAAAATTACGAATATAATTTATAATATTATATTTATCTTTTATTAATGTCTCTTATTTTAGTTCAGTTAATTATATTAAATTTTGTTAAAATGGCATTTACGTGCATGGATCGTCAGTGTAGTTTATGTTTTATTTTGATTTTCGTTATTATCATGTTTGTTATTTAATAGACAAATAAAAATTTCCACAAAATAATTAAGTTAATGGATGACCGATACAAGTAAAATGTTACTATTACAAATTTAAACATCATTAATTGTTGATTAGCATCCTAAGAACCATAGATGAAAAAGGAAGAAATGTGCAGGATTGTATTTAGAATATTTCAACTTTAAAGACCTATCCAAAATTTTAACATAACCATATGGATCATCCGTGTAATTTACTCTAAGAATTTATAACTTAAAACTATTTTTTATAAATTAGGGTTAAATGAGTGGTGATCGTATCAACCATGAATATACTTGTTGTTTGCGAGTTCATGTATCCTGCATGATTTTCGGATTCCCGTTAATTTTTCAAGTTCATATTATGTCGTATTTGTCAACTTGTAAATACAACATGTTACTTGTCTAGTTGTCTATGGACATAAACGGATGAAGACGAATAACTTTGAGTTAATTTACAATAACAAATTAGTTAATGGATGACCAATAGATGTATCCGGCTCAACTGTTTTGAGGGGCCTGAATCAAAGTGTAAATATGAGGTCTTTTCTAACGGTTATTGTTATATTACCCCCTTCTATATAACAATCTATCGATTTAGCTTCACGGTACACTCGTAAATCTTGATTTTTGAGAATTGTATGTAGGATAGTACCCTATGCTTAGCTACTTGTACTTGTACATGTTGATAGTTGTAGTAGGTTAAATGTTAATTATAATATTAAAAAATAGAAAATAAACAAAACTTCACAAACATTAAACCTAAGAAACGGTTGTATTACGACAGCGAGATACGTGTGTTATAGAAGAAATGCAAGACCCTTGCACAACCTTGATTTTTGGTTTATTTTTAATCAAAATTAATTATACATCAAACAAAAGGCAAATTAAAAACGAAAATTACAACACAAGCCAATCTTAAAACATTGGATTTTAAGATGTTTAAACTCAAGTTTTTAAACTTCAAAACTATTTGAATTTTTTTGTATTTCATATTTATACAAATTGTTTTAACTAATATAATCATCAATAGGAGAGTAAATTTTTTTATAAATTATTTATCAATAATTAGTTTTATATATTTGAGACAACCATAAAGTAAAGCTAAGGCTGTAAATCAGAAACATATTATTTAGATCTAAACAGCTGTAGTGGCGATGACGTTTCAGCCGACTTGAGAGCCGCCTCTTTCTCAGGTGGTATCTTCACTTTACAGAGTTTTGATTATTTTGTAAGTTTACATGTAAACTTTATAGTTGCATATTTTTCATTTCAGTTTTTAACTGTTTTAAATGCAAGCCTAGAACGGTATATCTAATTAAATAATATGAAAGTAAAAAAAATTTTATTGATATTTATTAACCATTTAGTACGGGTATAAACGAGCCGAGCCGAGCATGACTCGTTTTAGTTCTAGAAAGCTCGAGCTCGGCTCGTAAAAAACTCATCAGGCTTGAGCTTGGCTCGGGCTCGGCTTGTTTATTATTAAATTATTGAATTTTTATTTTTTAAAATTACGTTTTATATTTTTAATAATCAAACTTTTTATATATAACATAATATATATATATATATATTGTTTAATTATTTTTATCATAATAATATATATAATAATATGATTTATGTAAACATATATATATATATATATATATATATATATATATGAATATATTAATATGTACATACAAAATTATATAAAACAAAAAGCTCGTTTAAGCTTGCGAGCCGGCTCGAGCTCGTTGTCTAAAGCTTGGGCTCGAGCTTGTTGTCTAAAGCTTGGGCTCGAGCTTGTTTATTAAACGAGTCATGATGTGAGCTCGAGCTTAGGCTCAAGCTCGTTTAAGCTCGGCTTGATTCGAGCTGGTCCCGAGTAGCTTACGAGCCGGCTTGGCTCGTTTATACCCAAACTAGGTGCTGTTTGTTTTTTCTGCAGGAAAACATCTACAGTCTGCGGACCACATCTGCAGATGTCTGCAACAGAAGAGGTGGACTAAACGTCTGCAGTCTGCAAGAAAAAGACTGTTTGTTTTTTAATATTTGCAGACTGCTAAAATATTCTATAAATTTTTAATATTAATATTACTGAAAGTTTCAACACCTGTTTTCTCACCCTAAATATTAACAACAGAAAATTTAAAACCATTAACTAACCAAATACATAAAAACACACAATCATCTCGTTCTGCACATGAAATAAACCTAAAATTTGAACATCAAACTGCCACAAACTAACCATATAGCTAAACAACTCACTCCTTCAAAATCAACTTAAAAATCACCCAAATTTATCTTCCAAACTCCAAATCTAGCTCAAAACAGCCCCTCTTCTATACTAATATCAAAGAACCACAGTGATTCAACAAATAAACAAACAATTGAGAGAGACAAAGAGCGAAATTACTTCAGAAAACGTTGCAATTGCCGACGAAAGAGTAGAAGAAGCGGAAGGATTCGGTGGATCGAACAAGGGCTTGTGAAAATCGTCGTCGGTTGTACGATCGCCGGAGGCATGGCCGTTCCGGCCGTCGTCGTCGTCGTTATCTTCGTCGGAAGTGAGGTATGTTTGGTCACAAACTCCTAGCTGTGAGTGTGAGATTCAGAGGGTTTGATTGTTTGAACGAGGGAGGGATGCGGCGAGCGGGGGCGGTCGGTCGGAGACGGGCTGCAGTGAGGAGAGGAGAGGAGAGGAGTGGTGGGTTGAAGGTTTGAGCACAAATGATAAGAAAGGTCTGAAAGGAATGCGGGTAAAGGAGGAGAAGAGGTTGAGAAGACTCGAGAAGTGGTAACACCGCATCTTCTCCATGCAGACGTCAGTAAGACGTTTTTTAATAAAACGTCTTTCAAAAAACAAACAGTCTGTGTACTCAAAAGCTCTTCCCGCATCTGCGTGCGCGCAGATGAAGAGATGGGAAAGAGCTTTTACCAAAAAACAAATACCACCTATGTAGTATTTGATATTTAATCGAATCCAGTGACAGCCACAAATTTTCAAAATTGAGAGAACAGAAAAAACTTTAAGATGACAATTCATTTATAGTTAAGGGGCCAAAATACAAATATTTATCCACAAGTCCACAACTGTAATCACGAGAAGCCTTCACCCGCTCATTTTCGCATCTTCAATCTCACACACACAATTTCACACACACACACACTCACACACTCACACACTCACTCTCACACACACACACAATGATCGTCTCCGATCAGGCTCTGTACTCCGTCCACCGTCACCACCGTCTCTCCGTCGACATCCACGGCGTCGGAAATAGTTCCGGCAAGCCACAACACTCTTCATCCTGCAAAACCCGCCGGAAAATCAGCCGGAGAAACAACATTCACTGTACAACAACAATTACATATACTAACAGTACACTCTCTACACGTTCGTTCAAATTTTCGAATGCGAGCTTCAATTCCATTGGCGGAGGTTGTAATTCTGGTAAATCCGTGTGTAAGCATGCGATGAATGGGGCGATTAACGGGATCAGTGCGGAGGAAGTGGTGTTATATGAAGAAGGCGGGAGAAAGAGGAAGGTGAAATGTGAAGTGGAGGTGATATCGTGGAGAGAGCGTCGTGTGAAATCGGAGGTTGAAGTCGATGCGGATGTTGATTACGTGTGGAAAGTTCTTACGGATTACGAGAGGCTTGCTGATTTCATCCCCAATCTGATTTTTAGGTATTGTATCTGTTGCTCCTTTCAGTTTGCAATTGCTTTGAATCATAATGTTATTGGCTTAGAAATAGGTTAATCATCGAAGCTCGCTCGAAAATAGCCTAGGTTAGCTTAGTTTGTGTTCGCTCGTTAGTTGTAGCCTAAATTATAAACTATATGAATTGTAAACCAACTATGACATATTTTTTAAATAGATGATAGAGATATGGCTATTTTGGCATTGTCCAATGTAAAACTAAGTATAAATATATAAATTATGATTTATATATCTAAATATGTGTAAAAAATAACAAAAAATATTTTTTTTAAGTAAACAAATTGGCTCGCGAGTTTGCTCGGCTCAGCTCGTTTGTACGAGCTACGAGCTGAGCCCACAATGTGAGCTCATTAAGATAAACGATCCAACTCGGCTCAACTCAATTTTTAAGGGAGCAGAGCCCGAGCCCACCCTGTTCGCTCGACTTGACTCGTTTACGGCCCTAGTTTGAAACTTGAATTAACTATCACCAGGTCCATGCTGGAAGTCGTTAGTGCTGATTTTGAAACTATATCTTGATAATTGTAGAATCATCGTTGTTGATGCCGAAATTGTTAGTGTTCATTTTGAAATTATGTACTTATACCTGGTGTTGTTATGGTTAGTGCAAGAATTCCCTGCGTTCATCCAGGACGAATATGGTTGGAACAGAGAGGCTTGCAGAGGGCACTATATTGGCATATTGAAGCTCGTGTTGTTTTAGATCTCCAAGAATTTCCAAACTCAGTAAGTGTCTATTTGACATCTTATCAATTTAGAAGGCACGCACATACATGTCATTTGATTATAATAGATAACTGTAAGAATGGCCGAGTTAAAAAAGATGAAGTGTATTGGATATATGGATAACAGAATGCACTTTTAAGTAAAAAAAGGGTATGCTCAACCTTTGATTTATCAATTTGAAGGTCAACGAGACAATAAGAAACTCTGAAGGATACTCAAGCTTCGTATTGTGCAGATATGCACCATTAAACAACATACGTGGATACAGGTTCATGAAGTGGACAGTGTGTATAAGTAGTAATATCATCAGGCTATAAGATCAGTAGAGATATACTGTCAGCAGATTGCTTTTGTTAGCCTGGATCTTTACGGACTTCATCATTCCAAGTATCAGTATAACATTATCTGAAACTATGAACAATCTACAAAAGTGCCTTTGGATGGAAACAATATAAAGTACCTGACTCTTATTCTTTCGGTTTCCTTTTGGTTTGACATGTAACTAAAATCAAGTCTATGCACCTGATACGTAATGTACAATGGAGTCTCAAGTGAATTGTTGCTAAGATGTCGGTTGATAAATTACTGTATTTTATATTATGCACCAATCAGATTGATATCTGGAGAATACATAATCTTACAGGCATCCATCTGATTCAAATGCTAACTGCAAAATTTCTCATAGTTCAGGCTAATGGTCGTGAACTCCACTTCTCTATGGTTGATGGAGATTTTAAGAAATTTGAAGGCAAATGGTCTGTCAAATCAGGGAGAAGGTAAAATCATATTCTAATTATACCTAAAACAATAATTGCAAATTGTTAAGATACCGTTTCCTAGCTAAAGTAGGTTGTTTTTTGCTTTTATGCTGTGTTTAGCTAGTATGGTTTTCGTGCATGACTATTGGACTGAAACTGACTTCTAGCTTAAGCACTTAAGCTGCTATTTTCTGTTGAAGATATATTATTATAATCGAGATCTCATGTAATTGATGTCTTCGCATACTTCTCTGAAAACTTTATTAACTGAATAAAATGATGGAAAGTTGGAAACTATTAGTTTTGGCATATCTGTTGTCTGTACACAGCTAACATATAAATCTTTCTTTTTTATAGTTTTGAAAAATCTGCTTGATATTTGCTTCTAGGAAGTTCTGTTTTGATTAAATTTTTTGCCACTTTACCAGAGAAAGTCATATACCTTATGTAATCATGATTAAAAATCAATACATGTGTGGGCTAAAGCTAACATTTTTAAGCCAAACTAACAACTTAAAATCTTTCTAATATAATCAATGTTTGATCAAATATTAATGAAACTGAAAGGAAAAGCCTATCACCAAATTGTATAACCTCATGTACTATGCCTGTATTAAGGTCTTTATAAGTAGCAGCAAAGTCAATAAATAATCAATTCTATTGGTTGCAGGTCTTCAACAGCAATTCTGTCTTATGAAGTTAATGTAATACCAAACTTCAACATTCCTGCAATATTCATGGAGAGAATTATTCGATCTGACCTCCCTGTGAATCTTCAAGCTATAGCACGTAGGTCTGAGAAAAACTTTGAAGGAAATGAGAATACAAGTACAGAAGTTAATTCGACTACACGATCTGTAGCTTCCACCACCATAGATAAGAATATCCCTACTATAGCTTCCAAACATACTATTGAAGTAAACAATAAATGGGGAGTGTTTGGCAAAACTTGCCAGATTGATAGCCCTTGCAAGGTGGATGAAATTCATCTTCGAAGATTTGATGGCCTTTTGGTAATGACTAGCTATTATTAGTAGATATGAAAAAACGTCAAGGTTGGGTAATGAGTCAAAATGGGTAATTGTTTGGTTAGGGTTGAAACAGCTAGAGCAGTTGGGTCATGTTGGGTTGACCTGAAACACTCTATCCAAAAATGTTAAATTGTTTATGAGTGATATGACTAGAAAATATATACTTTTCAGGAATATTCTATATTTTTTTATAATGATTTAAGAGTATTATGCATTAAAACTACACTTTGAGTGACTTTTTATATGTTTGACTTGTCTCCTATCTTGCTATTTTCATATTTTACCCATTTGCCTTGTTAGAGATAAACTTTACCCTATCTACCCATACATAAATACATGGGTTGAAATTACCACCAGTTTATTTAGTTGTATATTGTGCTCCGTCTTCCTTAGGATGGAAAAGTTAGTATGTTGCTATCTTTAGTAATAATAACTTTGCATTGAAGGAAAATGGAGGTGTTCACCGATGTGTTTTTGCTAGCATAACTGTGAAAGCTCCTGTTCGTGAAGTGTGGAATGCTTTGACTTCATATGAGACCCTTCCTGAGTAAGTAGCATATCTTTTACTTCTACAAGTTTCCGTGTGTGCACATTTTGCTATATGTTTGTTTTTTACTATCCGTGTTGAAATCACTATACTTTTGCATTTCACCATCACAGCCACTGCTTTTTCTCTCTGTTTTGTATTGTGAATGGGTGTTTTCAATAGATAGGAAACTTATTACTTTATAGACATCATGCTGATCTAGATGACAATCAGTTAAAATATTCAGTTGGGAAATGGGTAATTTTCTGGTAGGTGGGAGAGAAAACACAGACACCATCATTACTGAGGCTGAAAGATACAATGCTAGAGTTTTTGTTAAGTTTATGCACTTAGAATTGTTATATGGTTGTTGTTTCTTTAAATACTATGTTTGTCTTCCTGATGTCTGTTCGGGGCAAACTATTTGGCAGGATAGTTCCAAATTTAGCTATTAGCAAGGTTTTAGCACGAGATAACAACAAAGTTCGGATTCTGCAGGTATTTTTGGTTTTCCTTTATAAGTCACGTATATGCTGACAATGTTCTTATGTAAATTAGGTGCACCAAATGGATTGTGTTTTCTGTCTTCTTGTTTACTTAAGGCGATTCAGTCAGAAAGTTTTTATGGTAAAATGGTAGACAAATACTGAAGCACAGATAAAAAAAATTATTGCTTCAATTTTGCATCATGCAGGAAGGATGCAAGGGATTACTGTACATGGTACTTCATGCACGTGTTGTCCTAGATTTGTGTGAATACCTTGAGCAAGAAATAACCTTCGAGCAAGTTGAAGGCGATTTTGATTCCTTTAAGGGGAGATGGATACTTGAACAACTTGGGAATCACCACACACTATTGAAATACAGTGTGGAGTCAAAGATGCATCCAGGTGCCTTGCTCTCTGAGGCCATCATGGAAGAGGTGAGCTATCTTGTTTTGTTGTAGCTTCTTTGGTTCAGTGTGGTGTAACTAGGAGTGGCAAGATGAGTGGGTCAGTCAACGGGTTGGAACTGGACATATTTTAGCTAAACTTCAAACGGGCTGACATGCAACACTTTTTAGTTTTTTTTTTTTTTTGTCTATAAATGATCAGGGTGCTAATTACAATTTAGGAGGTTGTATCATGTATGCATCAGAAATAGGTTTGGGGTTAATGTCAGCCCTGAGAACTCTTTTCTCAACTCACTTTTTTATTTGACCAAACAAAACCTCAAATCTACTGATTTAAATGAAACTGGGCTGAAATCACCACTTCTAGTGGTAACTTACGTCTTACGCTGCCCTAAGCCTTTGTGTCATTCATGGAGAATAATTTGTTAGAATTCATATTAGATTCAAATTATTGTAGTATGTAAGTAAATCTCTTTATGGTTAATCGAGTCATTGCTTCTAGTTGTGGCTGGCTTTCACTGAAATTAGCTTATGTCAAGTAACTCAGGAACATGTGTTTTCTATATCCATTAAAAATTCTGATTCCATTTCTATTCATTGTTTTGAATCTTGATTCCATTTGATAATATCAGGTCATTTATGAAGACCTTCCGTCAAACTTGTGTGCAATTCGTGATTATATCGAGAAAAAGGAAGCAAAAACTTATGTTGAAGTATGTAATGATGCATTGCACACAAAAAATAATGATATTAAATCGAATCTCAGGCATACTAGTGATGTTGGGAATGACGGTTTATCAAAGCAATCATTAAAAGGAAATGATGAAAATCCTTCTAGAAGAAGACACCGGGTTGTTGGGTTGCATAAGGATATTGAAGTACTTAAAACTGAGCTCCTGAAATTCATTTCAGAACACGGGCAAGAAGGGTTCATGCCAATGAGAAGCCAATTAAGGAAGCACGGAAGATTTGATATGGAGAAGGCGATCTCGCGAAGGGGGGGCTTCAGAAAAATTGCTTCATTGATGAATCTTTCCCTTGCTTACAAGGACCCCAAACCAAAAGGGTACTGGGATCAGCTTGAGAATTTAAAAGAAGAGGTCAGTTTGTGTACTTTTACCCTTTTCTCCATTCTAGTAAATAATTAAATAATAATGACTAGTAGTCACTAGTGAGAGTCCTAACACAAGTTTATGAATAGACTATCATCAAATAATTTTTGAGAATATCATGGTATATTATAGTTTATGGCGGAAAAATGTGTGCGTTGTGTGACATTTTAAACTGGGTACAGGTCAAAACAGATAATGTTTGCTGCACGTCACAACAGGTCACATTGGTTAAAAAACAATTCGCATCCACACTAGTTTCTGTAAGCTCACTATTTTCTTATCTTCACCCCAAACAGATTAGTCGTTTCCAGAAGAGTTGGGGGATGGATCCAGCCTTTATGCCCAGCAGAAAATCGTTTGAACGCGGAGGTATATCAACTTATTTTCCATCTCGCATTCTCACATGATATGTCCATTATTTCCGTTTCTCATTATTTTGTTTTATTTTCAAATTTCTTGTTTTACTTACATGGTGCATTGTGAATAAGGTGACAAAATGGGCAGGTCAAGTGAGTTGGGTTTGGGTTAAAATGGGGTTTTTTGTATGGGTCAAAACGAGTTCTCTTTAAACACTTTTTGCTCAGTTTTTTAATAGACAATTAGTGTGTGAAATATGATCACAGAAACTATATCATCACATTAATAGTTCAATTTTCTGTTTTATTTTTAATAGTTCAGTCTTTAAAAAGTCGTATCGACTTTAACTTTAAGTTGGGTGACTTAGACCGGATTCATTTTTGCTATTTTTTTTTTATTTTAATGGGTTTACCCGTTACAATAAAACATAACGCAAAACAAATTCAAAATTGGTCCAAGCAAGATTGAGGAATGGCACCAATATACATGAAATCTATTTTCTTTTGTTACAGTTGTATGTTCATAAGGTTTCTGAATGCACTGGAAATTTGAAATCTTTACAATGTTAAATGGTACGTCTTCTGTAGGTCGGTATGACATAGCCCGGGCTTTGGAGAAATGGGGCGGCCTGCATGAGGTTTCACGTCTTTTGTCACTTAAGGTCAGACACCCAAACAGAACGAGAAACAACACGAATGATGGAGAGAAAGCACCATCTAAACCCGATGTTTCGCAGGACACAGAGAAGTGGATGGTGAAACTTAAAGATTTGGATATCAACTGGGTAGAATAGCATTTGTTTATTACATCATGACATAATTACACGAGTGGTCCCTGTGGTTAGGCCTGATTTCACTTTTGGTCCCTAACTTTCTGAAATTACAAGTTTGGTCCAAAACTTTGCACAAACGTAACAACGATGGTCCTTGAAACGGATGAACGTTAACTTTGACTGTTAAATTTTTTTAAATGACTAAAATACCCTTCCCCGCCTGAATCATCATCTTTCCAGCCCACCCGCTACCACCTTCATCCACCACCATCACCGCCGCCTCCACTACCACGGGTGCTTCCCGCCTCCACCACCACGGATGCTTCCCGCCACCATCATCACCGCCGCCTCCATTGTTTGAATCAAAGGAATATTTAGAAACCCTAGATACAAAAACCTCCAAATCAAGATGAGTGAAACCCTACTCTTGGTGTTACGTGGGTGGTATGGTGCTGGTGGTGACGATGGTGAACGTGGTGCCGATGATGGTAGTTGAAGGTGGTGTTGGTGGTTGAAGGTTGTAGGTGGTGGTGGTTAAAGGTTGAATGTGGTGGTGGTGGTTGAAGGTTGAATGTGGTGGTGGTGGTTGAAGGTTGAGGGTGGTGGTGGTTGAAGGTTAAGGGTGGTGGTGGTGGTGGTTGAAGATGGTGGTGGTGGTTGAAGGTGGTGGTGACTGTGGTTGAAGGTGATGGGGGTGGTGGTTGAAGGTGGAGGCTTCAATGGTGGTAGGAGTAGTGTAGATGGAGAAGAAGAAAAGAGAAAGGGGGTATTTTTGTCATTTCATACGCACTTAACAGCAATAACTAACGTCCATCCGTTTCAGGGACCATCGTTGTTACGTTTGTGTAAAGTATTGGACCAACCTTGTAATTTCAGAAAGTTAGGGACCAAAAGTGAAATCAGGCCTAACCACAGGGACCACCCGTGTAATTAAGTCTTACATCATTATTCATCAACTCAGTTCTTACTTCACTTTTTCAATCTGATAGATAAATAAATGGCTATCATACATACTTGTATTCTATAGGGGTGTAAATATGTTAAGTTGCCCTTGAACTACTTGAGATCCGCTCGCTTCTTGCTAAAAAAACTCAAAGCTAGTGGAGCTCAAGCTTGATTAGGCTAGCAAGTAACAAGCATGTTATTGTGCATATTATAGCTTTCAAGTCACATATAATGTCTCTAAGAAACATTGCCGATGTCAGAAGTAGAGGTATACAAACCGGGTTTTTTTGGAGAGTAATATGAACTTAACGGAAAAATCTAAGATTGATTTAGAGGGTAAAAGAAACATTATAAATTATTCATCATTAGAGGGTATCCGATTTCTTTCTTTCGGATTCTGAATCCGATTTCTTTCTTTCAAATTCTGAATTCGAATTCGGTATCTTGAATTGGTTATGTTGTCAACAAGTTTCAGAAATATTTGACTAACCATGAACCTTATATGGTTGTATAAGCTACTACTACATGTATGTTAATAAACAAACAAGCAAACAAACATATCCAGTATGTCCCACTTAGAGTAGGGTCTGGGAGGGGTAGATGGTTGTCAGTTTTTTCTCTATCTTGGGAGACAGAGAGACCGCTTCTAAAGAGACCCCCCGGCTCGACAACGATAACAGTCAAATTATATTACATATATCGCATAAGCATACATCACAATAGAGTCTTGCATATGCATATGCATGTCTAAACACCATATTAGTAGATTATATTGCATACTTCACATACATCACATAAGCAGTAGTATACTCATAACAATCAGAAAAATAATGCATACCTCACATAAGCAATTAAGCATACGTCACAAAAGCAAACACAACATCATTGAAACAAGTTTGAGGCAGATAAATTTTACTACGATATTAGGTAAGGAATAAGGCAGATAAATTTTACTATGATATTAACACTATTACTATGATGTATGTGAAGTAGATTATATTGCATACTTTACATACATCACATAAGCAGTAGTATACTCATAACAATCAGAAAAATAGTGCATATCTCACATAAGCAATTAATCATACGTTATAAAAGCAAACACAACATCATTGAAACAAATTTGAGGCAGATAAATTTTACTACGATATTAGGCAAGAAATAAGGCAGATAAATTTTACTATGATATTAACACTATTAATAGGGCAGTTATCACTAAGACTTCACCTACATTGAACAAATGACGTTACCTTACACATCACGTGCGGACTATCGCGTCAAGGCCCACTAGTAGTCCCTGACTTTAATCACGCCTTCACTTAGTCCTATCTTCGACCATGTGCTCGGAGAGGTTCAACTCTATCATATCCCGGTTAATCATCTCATCCCAGGTCAACTTAGGTCTTCCTCTACTTCTCTTACCATCTAAGATGATGCGCTCTACTGCTCTAACTGACGCTGACATCTTTATCCTCTTCACGTGCCCAAACTATCTTAACATTCCCTCTCGTATTTTGTCCGTGATACAAGCCACTTGTAGCCTCTGCCGAAAGACGTCGTTCCTTATCCGATCCAGCCTTGTGTGTCCACACATCCACTTTAGCATTCGCATTTCTGCGACCTCTATTTGTCTCTCGTGCGATTTCTTCATGGCCCAACAGTCTATTCCGTATAACCTATCCGGACGAACTGTCACTCTATATAGTTTCTCTTTAGTCGTGTTGGGCACCTCTTATCACACAATATCCCTGATGCTACTTTCACTTGCACCATCTTGTCTGCACACGATGAGCTACATCAATGTGTATCTCTTCGTCTTCTTGGACGTAGGAGCCTAGATATTTGAACCTAGACGTTTGTGGAACCTTCAGGCCCTGAATAGTAATTTGGGTGTCCTCTTCCTTCGCCTCACTGAAGTTACAGTGCATGTATTCCGTCTTAGAGCGACTTATTCTTAAGCCTTTGCCCTCTAGTGCCATTCTCCACTGTTCTAACATCTTGTTCAGTGCCCTTTTAGATTAAGCTATTAGCACGATATCGTTTGCAAATAGCATGCACCACGGGGCTGGCTCCTATATACTTGGTCATCTCATTCAACACTACTGTGAAGCGAAATTGTCTCAATGCTGATCCTTGGTGGAGTCTCATTTCCACTGGAAAGAATTCTGTGCCTCCCACTACTACAGGTATGTTAATGTCAATATTTAATTTCGTTATTTTTGTATTTGTATCAAAACGATCATATAGGATTATTCGGGGCAAGATAATATAAAGAATTGTGAAATGGATATGCAACACCAAAAAATATGTTCCAATAATTCCAAACACGTGCAAAAGACAAAAGACTTTTAAAAGACTAAAAAATATTTATTTTGAAAACAATTCGGTTTTTAATAAAAATTATGTCGGAATGTCAAGAAACAATGTTAACAAAACGGTATAATGTTGCGTTTTTTTTATAAACACTGAAATATTAAAATGTATTAAAAAAATCAAATGTTTATTAAATGAAGTGTTAATAAAAGAATGTAAAAATATCAAATAAGATTAAGGTGCCGCATGAAATATTAGTGCTATGAGACTATATATTTATGTATCCTCTTAAATTAAAAATATTTTTTGGCTCAGAACGTATATATGAAAACGACTTATACAAGTCACACCATCACGGAGTGTACATGAAAAACTCTCACATTTAGGTATATGCTCAGGTTATATATTAAACAAAACTAAAAAGAAAATATACAAACAAATAGAGCTAATGAACTAGGCGCCAAACAAGTAATTACAACGTAATGTCACCGCAAAAGTTCAAAGCAAATAATAATAAGTTCAAAGCCTATGTGCTTATTGTTGAACAAATAAATGGGTAAAAAGCAAAAAGGTTAGACTTCAAATTAGGCGGTTCCTTTTACAACGTTTTCCACATTTAGGTAAACTACTGTTTATATGCATTTTGATTTTTCATTTTCATAAATTTGGTGAGATGGCTAAAGCTAGATTGCGTTTATGGTCATAAAAGACTATAAAAAGTATTTTTTTTTTTGGTTTTGTTATATAAGGTATCTTTTATAAAAGTTTAAGTGATCAAAATAATTATTAGGGAAGAATTAAACCATATGATAAATTTAATAACTAAATATATTTATACATGAAATCATGAATTAAAGTATAGTATGACCTAGAAAATAAATTTGGAAAAATCATTTGATTGCAGTAAATTATGTTATTTCATATTCTCATCTTAAACGGAAACAAAATTTATATTTGTGACCAAAAAAGAATCCCAAAAATCATTATTTATAATTTTACTGGTCTCACAATGAAAAAATAGCCTAAGATTGTTCAAATACCTCGCTTAAAAAACTTTAGAAAAACTTGTTTGAAATTAGATAGGTTTGTAAAGAAGCCGAGATTGAAACGAGTTCAAATAACCCGTGTAAAAGACATTTAGTTTTTTAAACTTAAATTTTAATCTATTTGGATCTAGTTTACATCAAGACCTTGTTTTTTTTCTAAATTTTATTAAAACATACCAAACCAAGTCGAAACCAAACCGAGATAATTTCAAGCTGAGTTGAAGCTCGCTCTAAATTAACTTGGTTTGTAACAACTTTAGAATAACCTAATGGAGCTAAGATACATATTATAACATTTTTAAATAAAGTTTCACATGTCAATTTTGAATTTTCAAATCATAAACCAACCGTCCAAATCTCAAACCAATCTATATACATTAATTTCAATGCCTTAACTTAATCGATTGTAACCGTTTATGAACACCTATAGTATTTCAAACATCCTTTTGATTTACTTCATTTCATTTTTAACTTTAATCATCTTAATTATTAAAACATCAATAATACCATCGTTTCATGATTGAGTTTTCTTTTTAACTTCTAATAATCTTAGTTATTAAAACATCAATAATACCATTATTTCATGATTGAATTGTCTCTAGAAAAATTCAGATCATAAAATAGTTTACTTTTCAACCAAATAACTTCATGCTCAAATTCAATGTCCCGAAGGAAAAATTTGATCATAAAATAATGTACTCTTAAACAAATAATTTTATGTTCAACTTTTACGTCCCCAAAGAAAATTTAATCATAAAATGATATACTCTTCAACTAAATAATTTTATGTTTAGATTCTACATCTCAAATAAAATCCTGATAATAAAATAATATACTCAACCAAATAATTATATTCTCAAATTTCATAGAGAGTATGTTCAATGTTAAAAAAAAAAAGAAAAAAAATTCCCAAAATTTCCTTCTCTTACTTCTCTCACAAATATATCATCTTAACAAATATTCCTCAAAACGTTCCTTACAAACAAAACATTAGCGCCTACAATGTCCCTAAGCAGGCGTCGCCACCTCTATGACATCATTATCACATAAAAACCAGTACCCGACTGACGCGTCCCGAGTCGGATACAATTAATAAGAGAAAAACAAAAGAAAAAAAAACAAACAATCCATTTTAGAAGTTTCATGTTTGAATAATAACTAGGTGGTTCTCGTCGCGCGATGCTCGGGGAGGAATTAATAGAAAAGACAAATCCATTATGATACAAGTAGGAAGCGTGATGGGTCAAAAAAGGAAAAAACAAAAACAAAAAACGTGTTCATGTTGCCAAATTGTTGTCTACAAACAACGAACCCACCGCTCTTAAAAACCACACCACCAACATCAATCCCCTTCAAATCCAACACATCTGATGATCAATCAAACCCACATCCCAAGTTGAACAATTGATCACAATGGACGTCAGAAGAATCAATTCAAATTCGAACATGAGGTCTTATGAAACTTATGATGGTAATCGGAGGATGACGGTGTCGAAATCCAAGAGCAGAGGCGGTTGTTTTGGGCTGGAATCGGTGGCGGTGATGGTGGGGCTGGCGGCGTCGCTGCTGATACTGCCGGTGGTGCTGCCGCCGCTGCCGCCGCCGCCGCTGATGCTACTGCTGCTGCCGATATTCATATTGGGTGTTCTTATGGTGTTTGCGTTTGTGTCGTCTTCTCCGGCGTCAACTGTTCGTCGGAAAACGGTGGTCTGAAATCTGAATGATATTATTAGTATTACTATTATTGTTATTATTATTTAGGTTTGATAAGATTAGATTGATGATGTTATTATGAGTTTGAGAGGTGTAAAGAAGGATTATACTGTTAGTTTAAGATTTAACAAATGTTCATCAAAACGCATATGTTGATTTGTATTAGTGAATACTTTAATCGTCTTTGTGTTATATATCAATTTAATATAAGATATTTATCTATTTTTGAATTATATATACATAATAAAAGTAAAATGTATTTGTACATTTTGAAATTAAACTCAAATTTCGAAAAGAAATCACAATTTGAAAATCCAAAGTAAAATCGAATTGGATCTAACTTTCGAGAGTACACCTGTAGTTCTGTACATCCTCAATCTCGGATACAGAAAGTATGTTTTTTTTTGGTCTACTAATGATACGCTCTTTTAGTTATTTAAACACACTTCTTATAGCCCGTAAGGTTCTTTACGGATCATAAGGAATGACGGCTAATCAAATCAGTCATTTAAAATATTAACTGGCCGTAAACAATATTACGGTCAATAAAAATAACGGCCCGTTTCTTGTTAATCATGCGGCCCGCGTACTCCTTCACGGACCCTTTTTTTCATTTTTAATTATTTAACGATACATATTATTCTTCGATTTTCCTGTAATTTTATATTTATTACATTATTTGATATGATATAATATTATTTGATATTCGTGTTAATTATTTGACGGGATGTAATATTCCATATCAAATACTATATAAACATTAATTTATAAATTCATTTCATAAAATTATTTTTACGATAAATTGTACATAAAATACAAATTAGACCATGTTATTTGAAAGATTTAACGTTACGATATCTATCTGGGATATCAACTACTTATTCGGGTCGGAATCTAACTATTACCCCGACGAGGGTTACGGTTATTACGGTGATGGTGGTTCAAACTATTTAGGACAGTAATCGTCGAATTACGGCGGGGATGACGGCGGCGATGACGGGGGTGATAACGGTAGCGATAGCAGCGGTGATAATGACGGTTCTGGTTTCGATAAAAGAGGTTTATACGACACCAATCAGGTTATACCATATCATTTTTAATTTACTTTTATTTACTAATAACTAATTATAAATATTAAAATTCGTAGATTTTCTCATCTCGTGAATAATTAGTTGATTGGGCAACTAACGTAGGCCGAGAAAATAGGTTTGTTATTGTCACCAAACGTTCAAAAAAAAACTCGAGTGGTGTGGTGGGTAAAATATAGTTGAAATATGATCGGGGTGGTGTATATAAAGGAGCACACACTCTTAGAAATAGTGTGACCAAAAAAACAAATTGTCATTTTGAATTGCAGGGTAAGTACGAGATGAAGAAAGATGGGTAGATAATAGTTATTATGAACGAAACTCATAATCGTGAACTTGTTGAACACCTAGAAGGACATGCATATGCAATGAGGCTCACTGAAAAGGAGCTTTATACTATAAAGAATCTGATCGAGTAAAATATTGACCCTCGAAACATTTTAGGCATGCTGAGGGAACAAAATCCAATAACAAGTCTGGGTTACGAACCATATATAATGCTCGGTCAAAAATTAAAAAATCTATCAAAATTAGGGAAACACCAATGCAGGTTTTTTTTCTATACTACAACAACATAAATATATTTACACTCGCACATAGATGAACCGACAAATACCGTAGATGGGTTTTTTTATACATCTCACATCTCACACCTCACATTTTATGGCTTGCCTACCCACACGTGTTGATAATACAACATAAAAAATAACTTGTATAAAATGTCGTTTGTTCAGATGGTTGGTGTGACATCTACCCCTGAAATTTTTTTCTGTTGGTCACGCATTCATTGATTCTGAGCGTGGGGTCAACTTTAGATGGGTGTTACAGCAACTGAAAGAAACGTTGGAAGAAAATTGTGTAGAGTCCGTGTTATACTAACCGATCGAGATCTCGCTCTGATAAAAATTTAAACAAATTTAACTTTTAACATAACATAAATCTAAACAAATTTAAACGATAAAAATTAAAAATAAACTATAAAAATTGAATACATACCGTAACAAGGAGTCGGAGGTAGAAAATCGGAAGCAAATAACGGTGTCGTGACAGAGAGTATCGTATGTTAGTAAACGAGGCGTAAAAGAAGAAATGGCCCGTAAGAGCCTTTATAAGCTAAAGGTTTACGACCGTGAAGGTTTTCACAGGCTGTAATCATTTTCAAAAACAGGTCGTGAGTCCCTTCACGGCCGTTACACTTATTATTTAAAAAAAAAATAACGTAGAGCCTTACGGCCTGTTAAGTTTTACACGACTTGTTTGTCTTTATACTTAACGGCCCGTAAGTTTCCTTACAGCCCGTTAATTTTTTTTGATTCTTTAAATACAACTACTACACACCATTACACACCGTTCATATTCCAACACTTCTCTTCACTCCACATAAATTCACACAATATCCAAACCATGAGTGGTACAAGTTCTACTTCAAGTTCAACGTCAGCTCCACCGCACCAAAATACATGGACGGACGAAGAGGATGTGACTTTAATAAGATCTTGTATCAAAAATTCAGGAGCATCCCACCAAATTTAATATTTTGGAATCGGGCTTTAACACGTTTTCATCAAATTCTAGAACGTGAAGAATATCGCACCACTCATGAACTTTCCAGCAAATGATTTGATTTGAGAAGGAAGGTCACGACATTTCACCAGTTCTACAAAGACGTTTACAACAATCAAAATACGTTATGAAATGACGGACATTATGACAACAACTCAAGAACGATATCAGGAAAGGTTTGGAATTTCTTTTAACCATGTTGCGGGTTGGATCTTCTATATAGATCAAGAAGATTAAAAATTATGTATTTTATTATTGTGTGATAATAATCATTTATCATTTTTAATGGAGTGTACTAATAAACGTTTGTGTCTTAATAAAATATCTATTACTGTTCTATATAATACGTCTAGAATATAATTCGTCTGCCATAAATCTTCGGAATCTAAAGCAAGAATCCTGTAAATTAACTTATTGTCACTCTAAAGATCTATTTTGAACCAACCTACGCAATAACATACAAATTACAACTCACAAATCTCGACCAATATGACCCGCATTAGGAGGCCACACGGTTTCACCGGACACGAACAGTTCTTTGATTTCTTCTTGTCCGGAGTGTTGCCAATATTGTATACGTGCCATAAAATATAAAAATACTACTCGAATTGTACGAAAATCATCCGAGCATTATGATGAATGCACCATGAATCATCACACGTATTTGGATGACATTCGTATGGAGAGTATATATGAACTTGTAGTGACTGCATACAGATCTTAAAAATATACCAATTTTCATCGTCATCAGTGATTGGTATGTAAACCTACAAAAAATTTAATTCACGGTTATAAGAATTTTTTTTTTTTAATTGTATAACATGAAAACAGTCTTACCGTATCAACTTCCCATAACGCCGGATATAAATAATCACTCCCGTCAGCATATTCAATACCCTTAACAGATCCCGAGTATATTAAGTTAAACCACTCAAATGGGAGAATCGTCCAACGATCACCACCCGACAACTCTTCTGTTCTACATATTTCTTCGTATCTCCACATGATTAGTCTATTTATCCACGTCCGAACATGCTGTAAAATAACAATTTTTTAATAGTTGGAATTAAGCCCTAAAATAAAATTTACAATTAAAAACTTAAAATCTTACATCTGTACATAAAGACACGTTCCCTAGTAATCCACGCCAAAAATCTAAGTGGATATCAGAATGACCCAAGTAATACACCCTACATGTTTGGGCATCACCATTACGTTCAAACTCAATAACATTTTTAGACCAGTTCCTCCCATTCTGCCAATTATGGTTATCTATTGGATCCGGAATGCTTTCCACAATAGCTCGTAAGTTTGAAGATGAGTCATTCTCACGTCTTTTATTACCTCCGCGAGAAGACATTTTAACTGTTTCATTTCTCACTAACCGTATAAAACAAGTAATATATGTTCGTTTATATAACATGTATGCGGAATCTTATATCAAATCAAATAATCCATTTATGTTTTTCATGGAATAATACGTCATATCAAATCATTATAAATTTAAAAATGCATGCAAACCGAGAAAAACATATTTCCGATCATATCCAGAAGAATGTTTACGGCCCGTGAAAGATGTCACGGGTCGTGTGTCTATAAGTTAACGGCCCGTGTCTTTCTTCACGGGCTTTTTTTATGGGCCGTGAGGAGCTTCACACCCCGTTACCGACCAAAGCTGAAAATTTTAAATTTTGCAGTATTCATGGGCTGTGAAAAAAGTCAAAAAGCGTATATATAACAGCTGACAGGGTGTTCAATTGGCAATGGCCATTAGCAATGGCCTTTTTTCTGTTCATCCTCCTGTAATGTTGCTCCAAAAGGAAAATTTATTGTATTTATATAATACTAATTACCAACTTAGTTGTGCATTATAATATGTACCTAATGTTTTGTATATTTCAACTTCCTTTGTTTTTTCTTTACTTTTCTACATTTAACCCTATAATTTTCATTTTTTTACATTTAACACTAATATTTTTTTTCAACTTAAGTCTAATTTACTTTAAATATTGAGTTAAGTTTAGTTTTACTCCTTGAGGTTTGTTAAAAATAATATATTTCCTTCAAAAAATTAAAAACATCAATTTACCTCCAAAAGTTTCATAGGTTGTTTTAATTTCAGTCCAAAACTTTTATTAATTGTTTCAATTTATCTAAAATAATATAACTTTTGAATGAAATTGAAATAACGTATTAAAATTTTAAGTTAAATTTGATTTTGCTCCATAAGGTTTGATGAAAATAACCATTTTCATTCAAAAGATTAGAAAACATCAATTTACCTCTAAATGTTTCATAAGTTATTTCAATTCAACCCAAAAAAATTATAAATTGTTTCAACTTGAATCCAAAAAACAAACTTTTGGACTGAAATTGAAACAAATGATGAAACTTTTGGATTGAAATTGACGTTTTTAAACTTTTGGAGGAACATGTTTACTTTTGTTAAACCTTAAGAAGCAAAATTAAAATTAACTCTAAATTTTTAAAGGTAAATTGATGTTTTTAATCTTTTGAAAGAAAATGATTACTTTAGTCAAACCTTAAGGAACAAAATTAAAATTAACTCTTTAACATTTTATAAATTTTTCATCTAAAAGCAGCTACTGACTCGTCAAGTTGAGTCGACAGTGGTTCTTCTTTACATCTCGGTCTAAACTTTTCGAGTAACATACTGCAATATGCGTGTGTGGTTCAATATTTTTACATCTGTTATTTTATGTTTAACGGTCGCGTTGTATTTTACGTTTCATTCTAATTTATACATAAAATTAACACTTCGTAACGCACGTGCATGATTCAACCTTTTTACGTCTATTTTTTGTTCGGTTTTAATTCTTTTGTTTTACGAGTTTTTTGATGTTGATGGTCGCTAGCAACGGTGTGACATTGATGCTACTTGGCTCTATTTTATGGTCCCACCGTAACGCGTGGGGCTAAGTACTGGTTTGTATCTAAAATACAGAAAATGATCAATCTAAAAGTGGATCAAAGCCATGACTTGATTATTTAGATACAGTCGATGAAGTCTTTTTATGATGTTTATGATTGTTGGCTTAATTCACTGGAACTTGATTTATTAATGTCTAAGGAGTTGTTAGTACATTTGAAATAGTCTAAGGGTCATTTGTGTTACTTTCTTTAAAGTTTGTTTGTGGTTAGTTAAGTTTGTTAATGCTCGTTAATAAAAAGGTGATGAGTTTGTAATCGTAAAAATCAATCTGTATCAAAGTAAAATACAATCATTTGAGTTCTTGTTCTGGTACCCTGTTATCTTTGATTTGGTATCAGAGCTTCAGGGAAAAGAAACACCGTGAGTAGCCATCACTGATTCAAAGGGCTGAATCACCTCCGCATTCAGGGCCGAAGATCAAAGATCCGAAGGACTGGATCCATATCCAAAGACTGGTAAGAGGTACTCGAGAAGAACGAAGAAGACGATGGCGGCTTCGAACAACCAGATGGTAACAATTCGTGATAACGTGACAATTCCTCTTCAGTGCCCGATGCTCACCGCCACGAATTACTCAATTTTGGCGCTAAGATTGAAGGTGATCTTCAACTTCCACGTGCTTTGGGAGGTAATTGAACCCCAGGAAGGAGCGACCATAGACGCAAAGAAGAACAACACGACAATTGCTTACTTGTATCAAGCAATGCCAGAGGAATTTGTGTTGCAGGTTGCGAACCTTCAAAGTGCGAAAGATATTTGGAATTCATTGAAGACAAGATTTGTGGGGATTACCAGGGTGAAAAAGGCCCGGCTGCAGACCCTGAAACATGAATTCGGTAACATGAAGATGAAGGAATAAAAGTCGATAGACGACTTCGCTGCAAGGCTATCGGCGGTAGCATCCAAGGCTGTGAATTGGGTGAACCCTTCGTTGAATCGAGTCTCGTGAGAAAACTACTTGATTCTGTACCAGAAAGGTTCATCCAAATAGTTGCCTCGATAGAACAGTTCGTGGACCTTGACACCTTGTTGCTACCGGAAGCCATAGGGCGACTCAAAGCCTTCGAAGAAAGAATTGGGGCAAAAGGAAAACAGTCTCAGTCGAAGGAGAGTCAATTACTGCTGACTTATGCGGAGTGGAAAGCAAGGAAAAAGAGCAATGAACCCAGGAGCAGATCAAACTCTAAGTATGACGGAACACAACGAGGGACAAAGGGCCAAGAATCCTTCAAAGGAAAAGAAAGACAAGTGGGGCTATCCAAAGGCAAGAAAGAAAAGAAGCCCAAGAATAAGTCCCGGATCAAATGCTTCAAGTGTGAAGAATTTGGACACTATGCTTCGGAATGTCCATTAAAAGAGAAAGCTTTCGAAGCAAATCTTGCACAACAAGTAGAAGAAGAGCTAGCCCTGCTGATGACCACCAATGAAGTGTTCTTGAATGAAACCAATGTTCACCCCAACTATACCAGCAAGAAGCCGGAGACTCCAGCATATGGTACCTAGATAATGGGGCTTCTAATCATATGACTGGAAATCTCAATGCCTTCTCGAATTTAGGCAGGAGCTGTGGGGGTAAAATAAGGTTTGGGGATGGATCCACAGTGAAAATAGAAGGAAAAGGCTCAGTGTTCTTGGACTGTAAGAATGGGGAACAAAGGGTGCTGACGGACGTATACTACATCCCTATGCTAAGAAGCAATATACTAAGTCTGGGTCAGGCAACTGAAAGTGGATGCCAAGTAAAAATGGATGGCGAATACTTGTGGATCTATGAGAGAGAAGGAAAGCTTCTTATGAAGGTCAAGAGATCACAAAACAGGCTCTATAAGATCCTACTAAAAGTGGGATCACCTAAGTGCCTTATCAATGAGATAGAAGACCAAGCCTGGTTATGGCATGCTCGGTTGGGACATACCAACTTTGAAGCCATCAAAAGGATGAGACAAGAACACATGGCAGTGGGGATCCCAGCTATAAACAAACCTCTTCAAGTGTGTAAGGCTTGTTTAGCAGGTAAACAAACTAGAGTACCATTTCCCTCTCATTCCACCTATAGATCAGAAACCCCTTTAGAACTAGTATGTGTAGACCTATGTGGCCATATATCACCCACAACTCAAGCAGGAAATAGATATTTCATGCTGATTGTGGATGACTGCACCGGGTTCATGTGGGTATACATGTTAAAATCAAAGGATCAAGCCTTTGATTCATTCAAAACCTTTAAAAGACTAGTTGAAAATGAGTCCAAGTTCAAGATTAAAACCTTGAGATCAGATAGGGGAGGAGAATTCTTATCACAAGAATTTTGAAAATTCTGTGAAACTGAAGGAATGGCAAGACAACTCACAACCCCCTATACACCCCAACACAATGGCATGGTGGAAAGAAGAAATAGGTATGTCCTGAACATGACCAGAAGCCTGTTAACAGCTATGAGCTTACCACAAGGCATGTGGGCTGAGGCGGTCAGGCACTCTATCTATTTGTTAAACAGAACTCCCACTAAAGCCTTGAGATCCCAGACGCCATATGAAAAATGGAGAGGGAGAAAACCAAACTTACAACACCTAAGGGTATTCGGGTGTACTGCATATGTGAAGAATGTACAACCATATTTGAAAAAGTTAGATCATAGAAGTCAGCCTACGGTATACTTGGGAGTTGAACAAGGGTCTAAAGGACACAGGCTCTACTATCCGCTAAAACAAAGACTGGTAATAAGTAGAGATGTCTTATTTGAAGAAAATAAGAAATGGGATTGGCCACAAGTTGAGCAGGGATCTAGCTCAGAATCAACTGGATCAATGAGTTTTACAGTAGAAAATGAATCTGTGCAGATGGTGGAAGATCACAGGAGTGAATGTGAGTCACAATCAAATCAAAGTCAAAGTATGCCAAGTAACAACCTCAGTAACAATCTCAGCCATAACAATGCTAGTCCTTCATGTCACACCCCAACCTTGACGGCGGAAACGTCGAGGTGTGAGAGTTACGATTGTTCACAACCACATAACGGTATTATTAGTACCAAATATATTAATCAAGATTTAATTGTAACAATACAAGTAAATGTTCAAACAAAGATACTTTCAGAATACAAGTATAAAAGTATCCAGATCATTCGTTTATTTCTCTAAGTCCAATCCTAAGTGTGATAAACTTCAAAGAGTACCTGAAACATGTTAAAAATAAAAGGTCAACATAAAAATGTTGGTGAGTATTCCACAGTTTTCAATACATAAGTATATAAAAGATGGCAATTCAAGTTGTAAATTAGTGAATAAAGTGATTAGGGATGTTATGAACAATGCAACAATCAAACCTCGACAAAGTTTTACAAGTCTTATACGTTAAAAGTATATACGATCAGCTAAGTGTATTTGGTTCCCTAGTGCACAAGCATACGGCTCCTAGGAGTCGGCAGTTCATCGACTTTAGCACCAAATAGGTTGTCTGCCCATAGATCTATGACTTCGCTGGGCTAGCAATAGTTAATGATTGTACATATAACGCCATAACATGGTAACCATAAAAGTTCAACTAACCACAACTTTAAGTAAATTGCCATAAAGTTTACAAGTCTCGAATAAGTTCATAAGTGCAATGATATAAGTTAACATGTTTCACCCCAAAGTGTGAAAATAAGAAAAAGGGGTATAGAAATACTCACTTAGATATATGCATTTCAAGATGATAATAAAGATTACAGGGTGATCCAAAGTATCCATTACAAGCACCTAAATATATAATTTACGAGATAAAGATTAAGGTTAACAATACGATTAACGTTCACTAAGAATTAAGTTTCTAATAGTTTTAAGGTTTTTAATAAGTAATGAGTTTATAATGTAGTTATTTACATTTTGATTCCATTAGAAGGAATTATATAAGTTTATATGATTAAGTATTTTAGAAATGAAATTAGGTATAATAATGATGTAATTCTTATGAAATGATCCAATCTTATTATTTTAGAAATGTAATTTATATGATTAAGTATTTAAGGTTCGAACGAGTCGCGATCAAGTGCAGAGTCCAAATCAAGGCTTAGATGATGTTGTTGGTTCAATTGATCGTATGGGAAGCTTGTAATGGTGGTATGGAGTATTAAACCTCAATCAATTTCGGTCTACAGTCCCCGAAAGATGAAGTTCGACGATGTTGCAGGTCGCGAGAGAAATGGGTAATGATTTGAGAAATGAATTGGTTTCAGATGTAATTTGGTGCGTGATTAGTTTAGTAACATCTTTAGAATGATTAAACCTCAGTTAATTGTCTTGAATGTGTCGGTTTCTAGCCGTTCAGGTCATCATAATTGATATAGTTTCGGTTGTGATTGTTTAGGATGAAACCAATCGTTAAATTCGAATTAAAATCGTGATGTGGTTAGAAACCGATAAGCGATTGTAATGGAGTGGTTTATTGCGGTTCTTAATCACGGGTTAGCAGGATTGCTGTTGGCCGGACTTGGCCGGATTCTTGGCCGAAATCGGCCGACGGGGAAGAGGGGGAAAATTTGGGTTTTTATTAAAATTTACACTTTGGCCCTTTCAGTTTGAATTGTTATTATTTTATCCAAATAACTTCCTTTTAAAGTTTATTAAATGACAGAACACCCCCTTGAACTTAACTTTAAGTTTAACATTAGTCTAACTTGAACTTTTATAACTAGTTATTAATATAATTATATTATATATATATTTTTTTATTACTATTAATATTATCATTATTATTATTATTATTGACTTTGTTATTAGTGTTATTATTATTATAATTATTAACATGGTCCAATTTAATAGTTAGGTTAAATGGCTTTTACATTAAATTTTTAAAGGCAACCAAGAATTAAACATAAGTAACCCATATGTTTCATAAATAGCATAAATAGACATTATAAGAACTTAACAAAGTTAACATTTAATTTAACAAAATTACAAGATGTTACAGTCTCCCCAACTTAAAAGAATTTCGTCCCGAAATTAAGAATGAACTTAAATGAGCAAACGAGTTAAAATGAAAGATAAGTGTACAAACGAACAGTGGTTGACGTTTAATTACAGATGAAACCTTCACCTTATAGAAACTTACAAGATCCTTGGCATAATGCATGCCAATTTGAACCCTTTCAGTGAAATGTGAGACGTTTTGAGATGAAATGTTGGAAAATGATGACGAGTTACCGTGGTCTGTTAGACTTATAAACCACAACTTTTAGAATGTAATTTCTTAGTAAAGTGATGTCTTGAAATCAATAGAAGACCAACAATGATAAGAAAAGTTAACCGTCAGGATTTAGGAATCGCAAACGTCACTATATATAACGAAACGATCTTAATGCATATCTTGTGAATATGTAATTCTCCTTTGACCAACCATTGGTCTAAGAGTAATACGATATGCGAAGATTTTGTAATGAGTTCACGACGATGATTAGGAACATTATTAAAAGCAGAAAATGATTCGGTCCTCCAGAATAACGATCGATGTTTTAACGTCATACCACGGTATACGAATATTTGAAACAGATACAAGTAATTTTCTCGACCCGCTATCCCACATAAGTCGATATGAAATTAGCCAATCAGTCTATAATGCACCAATTGTCATCATGACCTCTAAGATAAGAAGTATTTTAGTTGAAAGAAAAGTTAAGCAGGAGATCCATAGGATCACGAATGTTAGGTCTTGTCATATGTGAAGGTAAGACACTTGGATACATACCAAGTTACGTCTTTTCCTTTATACCAAACCCATGACTACAAGTTACGAAGGTTTATGAACCTCCACGCCACAATGTAAGTAATAACGAGTCTCGTTGATCGAAATCAAATAGAGTTTTAAAGATTTCCAGGGTTAAGGATTCAGAAGCGATTCAAGTAATGACGTAAACAATAAGAAAGGTATTTGTATACATGTTTTGCAAGGTAGCAATCTCTAAGTACAGTTTACATATGTAGTTCAACAAACCATAAGCACAGCTGAGAACATTTGTATGACTAGAAAGACATGAGCATAAGTTGATAATGTCTTTAGCAAAAAGATTGTTTAGGAAGGCTACCATCGCGCAATCAGGTTTTGATGATAACTCAAAATGAAAGTCGATGAATAAGGAATAAATGGTTCCATATAGCTAGATCAAATCAAAACATGAGAATAAAAGGAAAGAAATCGATTTAAGAATTTAAATGCTCCAAGCTTGGAATCAAAATCAACCTAAAGCGATCGGGTCTCCTTTCAAGTTCAGAGATCATGCTTTGGCTTGATAGGTCGAAACACTAACATTGTTTCACCCTTCAAGTTACTACATGCTTCGCGTCACTTGATTACAATCTTGGTAAGTTGAAGATCAGGAAATGAGAATAGTCATCAAGGTGTGGTTTTCACTCCTAACTTGATGGTGTATTCCCAAGGTATGTCCACTAACTTACACATCAAAAGTTCGATCCCAACTCATTGTTGAGGATCTACAGAAATAAGACGAGGTAACTCACCATTAAGGTAAGGGAAATCACTCCTACCTTAACGATGAAGTTTTACAAAAACAAAACGTAACAGGATGAACTTCTTCATCAAAATCCAGAATTCACTCCTACTTTGATGAGGTCGTTTCATTTGAGAAAATACAATCCATAAGAATGAAATTATCATCAAGGTATGGAATTCATGCCTATCTTGATGATTGAATTTCATAATAACAAGAAAACAATCGCAAATTGACAATTGTCACCAAAGTACGGGTTTCAATCCTATTTTGGTGAGATCATGTCATTTGTGAAATGCAAGTTCTAAAGAAAATAATTGAAGTCAATCCTCAAGATAAGGTAATCACCCCAATCCAGAGGATGAAATTTCATAAAACGCACGATTGGAAACCATTTATCAAAACGAATAGAGAACCATCAAAATAAGGGAATCACCCATGTTTTGATGAGTTAGAATTATTTAGGAGATACGAATGTTCTTAGTCATAGGTTGACTTACAAACTCTTGCATCTCCCCCGATGCAAACGGTACGAAGTTTGACATAACAACGAAAAGAAAAGAATATCAATTAGAAATTCAGAAAATTTCAAGTTACATCAATTTAACAAAAGAGTGAATCATTCTTACAAGCTTAAGATCAAGGTTCAAGATAACAGATTTTGTTGTGGTGTTCTAATCTTGGATGGTTTAAATCGGAAAAACAAAATCAAGGACAGGAATTATTCAATACCACAATGAGATGTGAACATTCGATTCACAATCGAAAGGAGATACATGGACTTCTCAAATTACGAGATCAACCATAACCTTATTGAATACACGTGTACTTATAAGTGGTCACTTATCTCAAGGATTTCAAGTCAAGTAACCGGATTCAATGGTCGAATCAGATCACTAGTTACACTTTGCCTAGATAAAATATCCCAAGATATAGAAATTCCAGCTTACAACATTGCATGTCTTTAGTTATGGGACACATTTTTAAGAAGACTTGAGAACCATAAGTAATGGTTTAAAGTTTTGAAGACCATTCGGTTAAGATTCCTAATATCTTTGGATATATTAAGGTGGTGTTTGTTTTTTAAAAAAATCTCTTCCCCACCTCTTCATCTGCGCGCACGCAGACGCGGGAAGAGGTTTTGAGTGCGCAGACTGTTTGTTTTTTGGAAGACGTTTCATTAAAAAACGTCTTCCTGACGTCTGCACGGAGAAGACATGGTACAACCACTTCTCATGTATTCACAACCTCTTCTAGCCTTTTCTTCCTTCACTTGAAACTCTTTCTTCCTTCCACTTGAAACTCTTTCTTCCTTCCACTTGAAACCCACCACCGCCCTTCTTCCTCTTCAGCCCCCGTCGGCCTTCGCCCCCCCATCGGCCGTCGCCCTTCGCCCCCCCCCATCGGCTGTCGCCCTTCGCCCCCTGTCGCCACCTTCAACCCCTTCCACCGTCTCCCTTCGCCCCCATCGACCGTTGCCCTTCGCCCCTCGTTGCCACCTTCGAACCCTTCCACCGTCGCCCTTCGCCCCCCTTCGCAGCAGGTTAGTTTCCATACCCGAGGCTTGTGAAGATGGTTCTATCCGCCACACTAACCCAAGATCCAAGCAAGCTTGCTCAACGGGAACTCATAAGTGGAGGGAAGATAAAGAAACGATGACGAAAGCGACACACACCAGGTGTTCGACAAAATGCGTCAAAGAAACTCATTCTACAGCAATGAGAATAGCTCCCATTCATGAACATCAATGCAATCTGTTTAACAAAATCTTCAAATGAGTTTCAATTTGTTCAACTTAATTTCAACTAATTGTGATTTTCCCCTTTTCACAAAGGGTGTAAATCTATTTTAGTGTTTTTAAATGTAAATCGATGGATCTGCACCGTTTTGTGCGTATGTGTGTGTGAAGTTTGTGGATGTGGATGTGGTTTGTGATAGTTGATGTTTGATTATGATTCTAGATTGTTTATAAGGATTTCAAGTTTGGAAGACTATTTATGTGGAATCTGAATGTTGTGAGTAATTAGTTCATTGGTTCTGGATTGGACTGATTATATCGGATTAGGACTGAATGTGAAAAACGATGGTTTTGCATACTGTTAAAAAACAAACAGTCTTTTTCTTGCAGACTGTAGACATTTGGTCCACCTCTTCTGCTGCAGATGTCTGCAGATGTGGTCCGCAGACCGCAGACGTTTTCCTGCAGAAAAAACAAACAGCACCTAAGAGTCATGCACACGTTGGTCATAGTATAGAAATAGATACATGAAACGCCCAACGTGTAACGATATTTAAATGTAGGAGTTGAAAGGTAAGACGAGTTCAATATCATAGGAACATTATGTATGATAAGAATGAGAAGAAGCCAGTTCAAGAAATCAAAGATTTTTAAGATACAAAGAGAATGGTTCCATTTGGTAACGCATTACCATTTGGAATCATTGACACGTCAAGGTAAATTGACCCATTTGTCATAGAGACTTATGTATGTTGACCATAGTTTATCACTCATCCCAGAAATCCCCAGGTAAGCATAACTGGTCTCACAATGAGATTTATACGATATGCTTGCCTTAGCCCGAAGGCCTTTTGCCAGGAAATCCAGAATACAGGTGTCTATGTGTCACACAAATTTCTTTGGTTCATAGAATCAAAACCTTGATGAGATTTTCATAGACTAGACATAGAGTCTAAGGAATTAATCCCATGATGATAAGTGTAGATTCCACATGTCATTGAGAATAGGTTTAGGAAGTTCATTTGTCGGGGAGGATCAAAGAGTCAAAGTTAAGTTTAGGGAGACAAGTAACTAAGTTTTAAGCATACATAAGGCAATCCTATGCTAAGGCATCAAGTTGCACAAAAGGCATAGCATTATGTAGCATGCAAACAACAAGTAAGCACAAGAGTATAAGGATCTTTCTATGAGGTTCATGCAACTATAGTCTAGGTCACCATTTCTAATAACCTAAATCCCTATAGTTACGGGCTTTGATACCAATCTGTCACACCCGACCTCTCACACCAACAATATTGTCCGCTTCATCCACGAGGAGCTCACGGATTTGCTTTTGGTTGCCCAGGTGAAAACTTCCCAGGGAGGTCACCCATCCCTGGATTGCTCCCACCTGAGCACGCTTAACTGAGGAGTTCTCCTCTCATCCACAGCCAATACGCCCAAAACGCGTTGTTGATATTAGAGGTCAGACATTCCTTATGAACCAGAGCCACTCCTGTGCCGTTCAAGTCTTATACGTTAAAAGTCTTATACGTTAAAGGTCAACATAAAAATGTTGGTGAGTATTCCACAGTTTTTAATACATAAGTATATAAAAGATGGCAATTCAAGTTGTAAATTAGTGAATAAAGTGATTAGGGATGTTATGAACAATGCAACAATCAAACCTCGACAAAGTTTTACAAGTCTTATATGTTAAAAGTATATACGATCAGCTAAGTGTATTTGGTTCCCTAGTGCACAAGCATACGGCTCCTAGGAGTCGGCAGTTCATCGACTTTAGCACCAAATAGGTTGTCTGTCCCATAGATCTATGACTTCGCTGGGCTAGCAATAGTTAATGATTGTACATATAACACCATAACATGGTAACCACAAAAGTTCAACTAACCACAATTTTAAGTAAATTGCTATAAAGTTTACAAGTCTCGAATAAGTTCATAAGTGCAATGATATAAGTTAACATGTTTCACCCCAAAGTGTGAAAATAAGAAAAAGGGGTATAGAAATACTCACTTAGATATATGCATTTCAAGATGATAATAAAGATTACAGGATGATCCAAAGTATCCATTACAAGCACCTAAATATATAATCTACGAGATAAAGATTAAGGTTAACAATACGATTAACGTTCACTAAGAATTAGGTTTCTAATAGTTTTAAGGTTTTTAATAAGTAATGAGTTTATAATGTAGTTATTTACATTTTGATTCCATTAGAAGGAATTATATAAGTTTATATGATTAAGTATTTTAGAAATGAAATTAGGTATAATAATGATGTAATTATTATATAATTTCCACAATTATAAAACTAATTCTTTAAAGAATAAATATAATATTATGTCCATTAGTATTTTAAATGATTTTTAAATTATTGTAACAAGCCCATATAAATACTTATTTAATTATTTTAAAAGAAAACTTTTATAATAAAAGTTTTAAATATAAAATTTAAACAAATATTTTAAGACAACCATGGTTTTAAAAGAATAACGTTTGAACCGAAATTAATTTATTAGTTGAAACTCATTTTTAATAGGATTTAACCAAGAATAATATTTGTTAAAATGTTTTTAAAACCATTATTTAATTTTTAAAATTAATAGAAAAATCCAGAAAAATATTTGGTGCTCATAAAAATATATAAAGTTTATAAAAGTTATTTTTATATTTAATAGAAATTTTCTATAATTAATTTAAGGCTGAAAAAGCCTTTTAAAAAAATATGAGGGTGCCCGGGTTCGAACCCGGGACCTCAAGGTTAGCAAGGGGGCACGAAAACGGTGAACCAAGACCTCAGACGCGGTTTATGTTGGTTTGGAACGGTTATAAACCCATTTAAAGAAGGTTCCCCAATTCTTAAGAACCCTAGAATGATTTCCAACCAAATTGAACATGAATCCGAGTTTATTGAAGAGATTAAGGTTAGGGCTTTGATTCCATAAGTGAAAACAAATCCAAAGACCCATTTAATTACCTGTTCGATGTCGAGATTGAAGATTTAAGGTTCGAACGAGTCGCGATCAAGTGCAGAGTCCAAATCGAGGCTTAGATGATGTTGTTGGTTCAATTGATCGTATGGGAAGCTTGCAATGGTGGTATGGAGTATTAAACCTCAATCAATTTCGGTCTACAGTCCCCGAAAGATGAAGTTCGACGATGTTGCAGGTCGCGAGAGAAATGGGTAATGATTTGAGAAATGAATTGGTTTCAGATGTAATTTGGTGCGTGATTAGTTTAGTAACATCTTTAGAATGATTAAACCTCAGTTAATTGTCTTGAATGTGTCGGTTTCTAGCCGTTCAGGTCATCATAATTGATATAGTTTCGGTTGTGATTGTTTAGGATGAAACCGATCGTTAAATTCGAATTAAAATCGTGATGTGGTTCGAAACCGATAAGCGATTGTAATGGAGTGGTTTATTGCGGTTCTTAATCACGGGTTAGCAGGATTGCTGTTGGCCGGACTTGGCCGGATTCTTGGCCGGAATCGGCCGACGGGGAAGAGGGGGAAAATTTGGGTTTTTATTAAAATTTACACTTTGGCCCTTTCAGTTTGAATTGTTATTATTTTATCCAAATAACTTCCTTTTAAAGTTTATTAAATGACAGAACACCCCCTTGAACTTAACTTTAAGTTTAACATTAGTCTAACTTGAACTTTTATAACTAGTTATTAATATAATTATATTATATATATTTTTTTATTACTATTAATATTATCATTATTATTATTATTATTGACTTTGTTATTAGTGTTATTATTATTATAATTATTAACATGGTCCAATTTAATAGTTAGGTTAAATGGCTTTTACATTAAATTTTTAAAGGCAACCAAGAATTAAACATAAGTAACCCATATGTTTCATAAATAGCATAAATAGAAATTATAAGAACTTAACAAAGTTAACATTTAATTTAACAAAATTACAAGATGTTACACTTCATGTGAGACAGAACAAGCAGAGCCGAGGAGATTAGGAAGGATCTCAGTGTTGCCTCTAAAATTCAATGATTATGTGTTAGAGAATAGAGGAGGTGTCACAACAAGTTCAATTCATGAAGAAGAAGAGAGGATTGAGTTATTGTTGGCTCAGGTAGGGGAGCCACAAAACTATCAAGAAGCAGTCCCTCAGAAGAAATGGAGAGAAGCTATGGATGCTGAGATTGAAGCTATCGAAAGAAACAAGACTTGGGTCTTGGCTGACTTACCAAGAGATTCCAAGGTTATAGGCTTGAAGTGGTTGTATAAGTTGAAAAGAGATGCTAGTGGGAATGTAACCAAGCATAAGGCAAGGTTAGTTGCTAAAGGATATGTTCAAGAACAAGGGGCGGATTATGAGGATGTTTTTGCACCTGTTGCTCGGATAGAAACGATAAGGTTAGTATTAGCCCTGTCTGCTAAGATGAAGTGGAAAGTGTATCACTTGGATGTAAAAGCAACATTTTTGCATGGAAAGTTGGACGAAGTGGTGTATGTTTCTCAACCTCAAGGGTATGTAGTAAAGGGGGAGGAACATAAAGTATATAGGCTGCATAAGGCATTTTATGGGCTAAAGCAAGCACCCCGGGCATGGAATAGGTGACTGGATGAAGTATTGAAGGAATTAGGATTTAAAAGGTGTCAAAGGGAGGCAGCTGTGTATGTGAAAGCAGGATCTGATTATCAGATTGTAGTAGGAGTGTATGTTGATGATCTCATTGTTACTGGAGATAGTCAGATGAAAAGAGAAGACTTCAAACAACAGATGAAATTGAAGTTTGCAATGACTGACTTGGGGTTGTTATGTTACTACCTGGGAATTGAAGTGGAACAAAGAGAAGACGGTATTTGTATAAAGCAAGCTGGGTATGCTTCAAAGGTGGTTAAGTTGGTTGGGTTGGAAAACTGCAATGAAGCTAAGATTCTAATGGAGCCAGGGTTAAAGTTGTTTAACAAGGATAAGAGCATAAGTTCAAATCCTTCTGAATATCGTAAACTGATTGGATCTCTACGATACTTGACACAGACAAGGCCTGACATAATGTACTCCGTTGGGTATATGAGTAGGTTCATGCAAGATCCTCAAGAGGAACATTGGAAGGCACTTAAGCATATTATAAGGTATGTAAAAGGAACTGTTCACTATGGAATCATGTATAACTGTGAAGATGCAGGTGACTTGATTGGTTATAGTGATAGTAGCTACACCACAGGTGAAGGGGATGGAAAGAGCACCTCTAAAAATGTATTCTACTATAATGGAAGTCCAATCACTTGGAATTCTCAAAAGCAGTCCACAGTGGCTCTATCTAGCTGTGAAGCTGAGTTTATGGCAGCAACATCTGCTGCTTGTCAAGCATTGTGGTTACATGGGTTATTGGAAGAAGTCACGGGGAAGAAGCAGAATTCTATTGTGTTGAAAGTTGGCAACAGGTCAGCTATGGCATTGATGAAAAATCCAGTGTTTCATGGGAGGTCTAAGCACATAGATGTTAAATATCATTTCATAAGGGATTGCATTGAGAATGACCAAATTCGGGTTGAATTTGTTGAAGGAGCTATGCAGAAGGCTGATGTTCTTACTAAGGCATTGCCTAGAATGAAGTTTGCTGAAATGAGATTGATTCTTGGAGTGAAGTGTATGAATCGAGGTTCTTAGAATTAGGGGGAGATTGTTGGCTTAATTCACTGGAACTCGATTTATTAATGTCTAAGGAGATGTTAGTACATTTGAAATAGTCTAAGGGTCATTTGTGTTACTTTCTTTAAAGTTTGTTTGTGGTTAGTTAAGTTTGTTAATGCTTGTTAATAAATAGGTGATGAGTTTGTAATCGTAAAAATCAATCCGTATCAAAGTGAAATACAATCATGTGAGTTCTTGTTATGGTAACCTGTTATCTTTGAATGATACATATATCATGCTCTTGTCGAGGTTCGCAACTAATCGACATTCTAGACTTCCTTATATTCAAAATGTCTTATCACATCAAACATACTGATTAATTAAGCAATAAACATCACAAATAAGCTTAACACAAGGTGGGATCTACAATACACGACCTTGTTTAATAACACCACAAGGTGGGATCTACTTGTACCACTTGGTATGTTTTGTATTCAACTCTTCTATTGTTTATTGTTTAGTCAGAAATGCCCGGAGCTACTTGTTGCACAAGTTTATATATTTTTATATATTTTGCTTACAGAAAGGAATTAATTCAAAATATTAAATTGTGACATTCAATTTCCCAAGGTAAAAGTATTAAAATAAAGAAAATAGTATAATGTGGTGTTTGTTATTCTCTATACTCTCTTCTAGAACTCTTATGTACACGAATAAATTAGTTTTTAGTGTTTGTTTCCGAGTGTTTGTTTATGTATAAACCTATACATGTGTAAGTAATATAGAATTAAAATATAAACAAATTAGTTTTGATTATTCGTGTATACATATATAGGTAACAGAAACAGAAGATTAAAAACATACATCTTAACAAATTAGTTCAATGATTCTTTCAGGTAGATAACCCCCAAATGTACATGTATGTAGTAATCAAATCGTATAGTTGCAAACCAATAAGCCGAAACTAAATCGTATTTTCATATCCTGTTTGAGGAGCAGCCTAATCCTTCTTTGACCCAAAAGCATTTGATCGCTACTTTCGCTACAGTTAAACTCACATCAAAGATTTCTACAAACCCAATATTATCTCCATGATCAAACCCGCAACAAGAATCCCTACAAACAAAATGAAGTCAGAGATCTCCTAGTTTTTACTTCCATGAACTTCAACACGCTTCAATAGCATTTTCTTAACATTTTTCAAGGTATTTATGATGTTACTTTGATGATATGATATCATGTCGTAGATAGAGAAATCCGAGATAAAAATAACCACCAACAACGCGACGCCCATACTTTTTAGGAAGCTTAAGTTTAAAAAATACATCAAACAATTCCAGTGGTTTAAACTTTCGGTTAAGAATGTTAAGAATTTGTGTTAAGTGTTTCTTTAACCCTTGCAAGTTGGTGACCAGATATCCAAATCTGTTAAATTTGTTCCTTCAGATAATTTCGATCGTAAGACCCAAACAGTTCAGTTTGGGTCTATGCCGTTAAAATAAAAAGAAAATGATGTGCACACAGTAAAACAACCATGTCATATTTTTACACCAAAGTACATAAAAAACCTCTTTAAAATTTCAAGTAAAGTTTTATCCACCATAGCTTTAAAGTATAAGAAAACAACGTACTTTCCAAGTTTCTACTCTTCAGCAGCACTTGCAGCACTTAGGTCTACGTTCAGGTCAAGAACCTACACGAAAAGACATGTTAGCAACGACCTCTCAGAAGTGTCAATTTCAACCTGTTAATGTAAAAGATTACCAAGTGTTTACAACCTACATTTTAGTTCAAAAAATCCAACCTTATTTAAAACATAGTTTTATGGTGTATTAACTGCTTATAGAATTCGATAAATAAATGCAAGTAAGCACGCCAACTCAATCTGGCCCATTTGGCCACTTGTTTATGAAACAAAAGGCAAATTTGGGTTTATTTTTAGTTGTAACGGGTCAAACAAGTGAAATTTAAAAGAATTTAGTCAAAAGGAAATGCGTCATTTAAGTAACAACCAAGTGTTTATAACCTTCTATACTGTTTAATTCAAAAAATTAAAGCTTTATTTTGATAGTAGTTTTCTAGTATATTACATATCTATGAAATTCAAAGAAGAGACTGAAGTAAGCACGTCAATCCAATCTGGCCCGTTTTGCCATATATGATTGTAACGCTAAGCAGGCGATGAGAAGAATTTAGAAAAGAGGGAGGGGCCTGAGGTGAAATTAGAGAAGCCCGAAAAGAAACAAATAGTTAGGAAAGGAGGAATTATTTACATACCTTTCCTGTTATCATGGAGTACATGTTGAGCACATCAATTACAGTGGACTCAAAGTGAGTTGTGGCATCATAGCTCTGTTCAAAATAGGAGAGAATTACATCATCATATTATTTCAAATATAACAAGTAGTGAAATATGATTTGTAATTAAAAGAATTAATAAACTCACTGTGGATATAAAGCAATTATCCAAAGAAGGCTCATTGACTGGTTCATATCTATCATAAACATCATAAAAGATTTCATCAACTGGACCCAAAAGATCAAGCCCTGGCTTTAATTCGATTTCAGGTTGATCACTTTCTGCCTCTGTAGATACAAATGCAATAAATTTCCCTTTTGGAGCAACATTGTGGGAGTATGAACAGCAAAAGAGATACCTGCAGAATGTAAGTAATTACGGTACATGTAAGTCAAATAGCATGGACAACCGTATTATAACCGTTGCCTTTCAAATAAAAACAGGTATATACAAACAATTAAATATTCAGATACCATGTTGAACTCACATGTCGGATTTGCGGCCCAATTGCTTCTGCGGAAGAATAACCTGCACTGAGTGTGAATCATTGGTATTTGGAATGGGATGGCTCATGATGCAAATTGCTCTGGCCACCTTGCCCACCTTCCTCACCTGTCAGGGACTATGCGTATATAATTTTGTACTATGGTTAAAAAACAACAATGATTTCATACTTAAAAGCCATGCGTTACCCATGTCACACAGCAACCGAAGTTCTTATTTGTTTCAAGTAATATTGTTACGGATGCATGGTAGACAAATCAAACTAATGCCAACAAAATTGCAGCCCACTTAATATGGCAATTGACCAAGAAAAGATTAGATTAGAATTTTTTGAAATTAATACGAAGCCAGAAGAATTGTACCTTGTTAGGCAAATAGGAAGGATCACAAACAACTTTCTTGCACTTGGCTGTTTCACCCTCTGAAGTAACACCACAGACCTTGCCTTCTTCATCAAACTCGACCTAATATTTTGTAAATTTAATGATGTTTATGAGCCTAGGGAATTGCTGATACATATATTTTTTGGGCGGACGAGGTTCAGAAAAACAAAATATATGATAGGAAATACCTTGCACTCAGGTTTATTCAACATATAGGTTCCACCATAAACAGCACTGAGCCGAGCAAAGGCCTACAAAATATGTTGGATTAAAACATTAAACCTCCATGCCATATGTACTTGTAATTTTTAAAGTGAGCGACTTGCTGTAAAACAATTTTGTTTTGTAATAAAGAAAGCAACATGATGACATAAACAAATGGAACAAAGGCATCTACAATTTGTACCTGAGGAAGCTCGCCTAGTCCGTACAAAGGATAGATGTAGGGTGATCCTCCTTGAAAACGTGCAAGTGACTCAGCATAAAGCTGTTGTAAAAATGAAATTCAAAAATCAGTTAACTCTCATTAACTTTACTAAGTGAAAAGAAAAGGAATGACCGAAATTTGAAGACGAAAAAAGTTACACAATGTTTACACCTTCATTCTTTTCACTGTATCCAGAGCAGGTTCATTTAAGTAACGATCATCTCTGTGCAAAGCTAAGGCATGGCCAATGAAATCCACAGTGTTGTCATCAAGACCATATTTACTGAGAAAATAAGATATCATTAGTAGTGTTTTAGGAGAAAGATGTTAGATTTTAATACATGTTACAATAGCTCATTGCTCAAACATATCAATTCTTTTTGTGTTTAGATAGTTAACACCAACAGCTATGTATTTCCCTTTAATTAGAATGAAATAAACATATGTGAATTGCAGTGTGAGCTGGTGCAATCCAAAGCTGTGTACTAAGGAACCGCCAACCATAAACCGGTAGGCTCAGGAAATGGCTCTGCTGTTTTTCATATTTGGGCCAAATTTAGCAGAATCCACGACTTTTCGCTACTTTGGGTGGCAAATGATATGTTTTAGACACTATTAAACATATATTTTTGGTAGCATAGTGAATTGTTTCGACTACTTTGGGTGGCAAATGATATGTTTTAGACACTATTAAACATATATTTTTGGTAGCATAGTGAATTGTTTCGACCTTATTAACTTATTTACGTTCTATACTAATTGCCTAAGCAGTTAATGCGGCCGATATATCGGTGATATATCACCGATATATCGGTTATCGGTCTCGAAAGAAAATATCGGTCCAAAATATCGGTCCTTATATCGTTGGCGATAATATCGGCCAATATTACCGATATATCGCCGATATTACCGATATATCAGCCGATATTACCGATATATCGGCCGATATTACCGATATATCGGCCGATATTATGTCATCATGTTTAAATACTAACTATTGACTTTTAGTTTTTGAGTATTTTAACTATTTACTTGACTATCTTAGTATCTTATTATTAATATTATATGGGTTTTAGTGTTTTATATTCAACATATAAATATATATATATATATATATGTATATATATTATGCAATTACCGATATCTCACCGATATATCCCCGCGGTGACCGATATCCGATATTTCACCGATTTAACCGCTTAGCTAATTGCTTCCTATATTTTCTGACCACAAAACTAGGAATTTAACCTTCTGCTAATTCTTCTTTCAATATATGTTAGATCAGCTATAGGTTTATTTATGTCCACTACTTGAATCAGCCACAACATAAGACATGTGAATATTACAAAAAACTTGGTGTTATCTTCAGTTTTATATGTTCTCATAGTGTGATGATATCTGTTAGCCCTACACCATCTCATGCCAAGAAACTAAACAAAATTCTTTTTGTGTCGCCTTATTCTAAGAACGAAGGCAGTTAGACGACATATTCGTGTTTCTTACAATGCTAGAATACCTACTTTTGGTAATCATATATTCCATCCGTTGTTACTTTCAATGTTCTTAAATATTTTATTGAATTTGTTGATCATCATGCATGTATTACTTTAAGGTGTATAGATGCTCTATGTTTCTCACTTCCTTGTGCTTATGTTAAAATATGTAATACAACTAATCAAACATCACAAAATGAGGGTGCAAAATAATATTTCACAAACAATTTTAAATATACTTATGTGAAACAACAAGAAGTCAAGAAGCATACTCAATGAGCTCTCTAGTTACTCGCGTCAGATCCAATCCCTCATGTGTTTTGGGATCATTCTCATCATAGTCCTGAACATAAATGAAAAACTTTCGAGCACGACGTTTCTCAAAAATGCCCATGAGAGGAGACTTGAGGGCCTCCATGTCAGTAGCAGGAACTTTGTGCACCTATGCAGTTAAATTTGCTCAAAATAGTATTAGACTTCAGAAATTATGAAAAAAAAAATCAATAGCGGTTGAAAGGGTAAAAAAAAGTTGCATTTATTTGATAGAATCAATATACCTTTCCTTTATTGTAGACAAAGCTGCCATCCACTGCTTTAAAGTACAGATACTTTGTGACATCAGTGTGAATGAGGACACGTACTAGAGCACCATTTGCCATTATAAACTTGCAATACAAAAAGACATCATGTTGAACAATAATGAAGATAATAAATAATTGCTAGAAAACAGAACCAGAAGAGGGGAAAGATTTACAAGATACATACCTTAGGGATCATGTCCACATTGTAATCTCTGCTAGAACCTAGATGAGCTGGAGGCTTATCACTTCCTCTAAATTTCTTCCAGAGCTATAGATTTTGAATTGTTTGTGTTACTAAAATCTACATAAACTGTAAGTTATACCTCATATTAGGATAAGAGTTTGATAAAAACAAGACCTGAATAAGGTTGAGCGAGGTTGATTCTCCCCCATAATAATCATTTCTGTCCATGTGCAAAACCTGAATTACAAAGTATAAGATAACATAAATTTATTTGGTCAGTGATATAAAAAGTAAATTTGTTATAATTAGATAATATTTTAAATTCACAAACAGATGCCCCACACCAAATTAATTCTTCAATCAACGTTTAACAAAGCCACAATGTCCATCAAACTTCATGTCAACTGACGATGATTGAAATTATACACTAACTTATATAGAAATAATACAAAATTTAAATCTAGAGTATCTTTCTATCTTCCCTGGGATTTGTATAGTAAGATTTGTAAGATACCCTATTATTTAATAAATAAAGATAAGATCAATGAAAGCCGAAGGCGGGAGATGAGCGGAAAGTCTTCAAACGAGCCCTCTACTGTCAAAACTCTCGGATCTCTTTCCCTGAAGCCTCCTATCAAGTAAGGCGTGTAAGTCAACTTTCTATTGAATGGGGCGAGGAGGGCAACTACTGAAGGGCGATCTCGGCTGAAAGCAAGCTTGATTAGGGGTTGGATAATTGGCTGCAGCATGGAATAATACGAAGAGGGAAGATTCAATTCATCATTGGCCCACTCTATATCCCCACGGAGCGATATGCTTGCTGCTCACCCCTATCTCTAAAGGGGCGCACACTCGTTACCACTAAACGACGAAGCCGGGATCTAAAATGCAAACCGGCTGCTTCGCGCATCTCTAGCCAAAGTTACAAAATTTAAATCTAGAGTATCTTTCTATCTTCCCTGGGATTTGTATAGTAAGATTTGTAAGATACCCTATTATTTAATAGATAAAGATAAGATCAATGATATTTCCCAATACCAAAGTTTTAGATTATGTCAAAAGCACTAATATGCTTTTGCAAGATCATTTGGCAGACTCATCCTTAGGGGTTGTTTGATACTGCTGACTCGGTAAGATCTGACTGAGTCAGAAGCTGACCCAGTTAGAAGTTCTGACTGAGTCTGCATCTGACTGAAACTTGGCTGTTTGATTCAGCATCTGACTGACTCTGCTAAATGATAATTATAACCGCTTCCGAAGAGCCTTTAAAGCAATAACAGTTTACCACACGTAGCAAATGATTCCAGCACCTTCCACCCACGTGTCTAAATTCTCATTTTTCTCATTCTATAAAACAAAGTAGCAATTCATGCATTTATGTTGACTTCTTCACTCCCGAAAACATCCACCTCCACCTTCCCCACACTCCCTCTTTTCTCCCATCTGTAATCTAGGGTTCCTCATCATTTCACCCGAATCAATCAAACAATCCTAACCCTAATTCCTCTTTCATCCACCATTCTCCACATGGACGCTAATTCATGGATCAATCGCCTCTCATCATCATCATCCTCATCAAGACGAGGAAGAGGACCTGCAGCAGTCGATGAAGAGGGAGTAAAAGTCCCGGTCAGTTGCTGAGATGAAGACCCGGTCAGATCCCATGGAATAAAAGTCCCGGTCAGTTGCTGAGACCGGGTCAGCACCGAGTCAGTTGCACATCAAACGGGCTGACCAGTCAGCCGGGTCAGGGTCAGCCCAGTCAGCGGAAATCAAACGGGGCCTTACTCTTTTAACTTTTGTGTGTGGATGATTAAGATTTATGCAATCTCAGAGTAAAGAAGCAGGTTGTAGTTTCTTTTTCTTTTTCCTAATCTTAGATTTGCTAAATAATGTAGAAGCAAATATCTTCTATAATGTAGAGCGTATATGTGTTAGTTACGTCTCGTCAGACAATACAGATTTTCAAAAAACGAGAATCATACTCTATGAAATCAAAGTTAACCACGATTGTACCAATATTCCAATGTTCAGCCTACAAACCAATACAAGACATACAAAAACCTCAAATGAAAACAATTTACATAAACAACAGGGGCGATGGTAGAAGATAAATAGCAAGCTAAACATTCCAAACATAGTATTCATATATTCGTATAAATATTCATAGAAATTTATACTTGTCCTTGTATTTTGACGAACTGTTATAATAGGATTGTGATGATTAGAGTATCCTGATGATTTATTAGCAATATTGACACTCAGCACTTTGAAACATATACATCCAGATAAAAGATTGAGTACACTAAGTTACATGAAATTTTCATGCACTGGTGTTTAGATATATGTGTCTCATTAGAAGCAGCCTCTCTATCTCCGGGGATAGAGGTAAGGTTTGCCCGCACCTCACCCTCCCGGGACACTACTTTATGAGTGGGATATTACTAGGTACATTTGTTTGTTTATTGAATTTTATCTCAAGATGTTAGGTAAAGATGCACAGAGATATTTGTTTCTTATATTGTCTTCTGTATAAGATATACATATGCTACTATTATTCACTTCAAGAAAAATGCTAATGAGTAAAACTTAGAGGTGTAGAACTCAAATTCAGAACAATAAAAAGTCAAGACAATATGATCGACATAAAAAAAGAGGAAGTACAAATAACCCCTACACCCATAAACCTTATTTATAGATAAGCTATACCTTAAGAAACAAGACCCCTTAAACCTATTTTACGGAAATTAAATCAACCCAATAAAACTTTATTATCTAAAGTATACCGATTTAAAAAAATTTCCAAAACAAATAAACTTAAATATTTCTAAACGCCCCTCCAACTGTTAGTCCTTGACAAGATTAGCCGAGCATAATGTTATTCAACCAGCCAACCAATTATCAACTTTAATAGTTACTTAGTGAACCATCACTGACCCTATTCCTACCTTAATTAGGATCTCCAGATCCATAATTGACAATTAAGCTCTATTATGAACTAAGAAAAACAAATCCCAAAAATTAAACTCTTACTTTTCATTTTCAATTATCCAATTTACATCATATTTTATACCATCTTTAAAAGGGTATAAAATCAACTAAAATTACTATTGTTCTATTTGTATAAAAGTTTCAGACTTTAAATGCATAAAAAATCTAACATTAATCGCGTCACTTATTGAGTAAAGCCACAAATAAGCGCGAATTAAACTTCAATACTTCATTAGATCAACAACTCTAATAGACTTGATCCACATTGATTGATAACAAAACTATCACATACTTTAAACAAATGAATCAAAAGTTACATCGTATAAATTGACGGTTCAAATCTAAATTTCATGTGAATTTAACAAATTTCATTCTCTATCTACTTTGGTATAAGCATACACTTTATCAGCACAGATACTACCAACGTATGAATCCACACACATGTTCTCATAAAATGCAGTACTCTCATGGCACTACAGCCCATAGATTGCTATCATACGCAACCTACCGTCTTCAAAAAATAACACACACGCTCAAAACTGAACCTATCCACACAGAAGCAGAAAACAAACACCGTAACCTATTTCTCCCAATCAACAGCAAAACACTTCGAACATCTAGTAATCACTTCAGATCAGATCATCCGGACTAATAATCGAAACTAATCTTGACCTAATCAACGAATCAAGCAACATCTTCACGTAAAACAACAACGATTCGAGTACGGCAGAGTCATAACAACGAATCTAACTAGAAATCAGCAGGAAACAATATCGCAGGTGTCTGATTGAAGTAAGAAGAAGCAGAAATGGTACCTTGAGACCATTGACGGAGAGAAGACCACTGAGGATGCATTCCTTGAGACCAGTTCCGAGGACGACCACATCATACTCTTCATCCATTGGATCGAATCGATGATTTCCCCAAATCGTTGTGTAGATCGACTGAAAGTGAAGTTGATGGAGTTAGGGTTACGACTTCTGAATCAAAGTCAAAATTGTGTCTTCTGCGAATTTATATGTCACCGGAACAATAGTCAAAACACATATGTGATGTTTTGCTTCATGAGGTGATGGATCATCTATTTGGTGTTTTATGTTTAGTGAGTTATGTAATAAAAATCTCAATTTCAAAAACTTTATTCAATATAATTACTATTCTTATTAAAGACTTATGTCGGTGGCAACAGTGCCACCGATCTCTACACCATCACCAACAAAACCCTACCCACAGAAACAGATCAGATCAGATCAGATCGACCTCCGCCTCACCATCGTAGCCACTGTTGGGTTTCATTGTGTACCACCTACCCCCTCCTCATAAGTCAATCATTGGATCTTTCTTAGGCGACACTCAGACGACGACAGCGGTGGGGAAAGACAAGGGGAAGGTGTGGGAGAAGGTGATGAATGGTCGGATAGTGTATTTAGGGGAGGCGGAGCAAGTTCCGGCGCGAGATGATAAGGAATTGGAGGTGGAGATTGTGAGGAGTTTGGCGAAGAGATGTGCGAAGGCGAATCGGCAGATTACGTTGGCGATGGAAGCATTTCCAGGTGATTTGCAAGAACAACTCAATCGGTACAATGATAAACGGTCCTTTTCGTTTTCGTTTCCTCTTGTATTACTGTACTATATCGATTCGATGTTTTGATGTTGTCAAAAAGTGATTAATAAGAGCGATTTGGGAGTCAGCATCAGCAAAATAGTTTAAGCAAACAATGATAACTGTAGGAAATGAAAAGTAAAGTAGATAGATAGATGGTAAGAGTGGATACTGGTAATTATCAAAGGTTATTCGAAGCTGAAAATCTTTAGCTGGGAAACATGGTTCTTAGTTTAATTTGTTTGTGATAATGATCAAAAAGCCTGTTCATTCGAGTTTTAAACTATATGCCTATAAACAAAAGAATCTGATTTGCTAGATAGAGATCAATGGATCATTGCGAGCTATATGTTTTTGCCACTATTTAGGTATATGCTTTTTAAAAGTTTTGCTTATTGTACATGATTAACAAGATAACTGTTGCATTGACACTCTATTCTAGGAAAGCTGTTCTGTAGAACTACATAGGGATGTCATGGTCCATTAAGAAACATGAACTGCACACCAATGCAGTTGGTTTGAATAAACTTTACTGGAAAATTGTAATTTCATAGCTTGTACTAGTAGACAGTACTTTTTATGGTCATTTAGGTGTTTCCATAGTTTTGGGTTCAAAATGCTTTAATGGTTGTAGGCTTGGTAATAAAGTAACATGCATCGCCCTTTGCTCCTCATGATTGCTTTGCATGATGGGTAATATATAGTTACTGTGGTCAGCAAATAGATGCTAAAGGTGGACTTTGGTGATTACTTGTAGTATATTCTAATGGGTATACGGTATTAATTATGAAATTCATCTTGCTATAGATCTGGATTTCGTATACAGGGGACCTGTTTGGACTTGACTTATATAATGGGTGCATGAGTATTGACTTACATTCTCACTACTAAAAATCTATTTGAACTTTAAAGTTTGACATAATACACATACTGTATAATAGGAAAAAAAGGTTTTAAACATTTTAACATCTATAGGCCTACAAGGAGCACACACCATATCTATTTACATATATATTCCCTATTTTTTTATTCTGTTTTGGTTAATGTTCAATATATGGATGACAGAATTGATGGAGAGACCTTAAAGCCATTTGTATCACATTGGCCACCTCAGCGGTGGCTGGAATATGAGCCTACTGTCGTGATAATGGAATCCGACTAATTGCATGTGGCACACCACTTAAGGTACCCTTTTTGCTGGAAAGAACCATATGACGAATCAATTTACATATAGGGTAGAGATGACAATTTTGAACCATTTACTTGAATGGGTTGATTCTGTATCATCTCTATGGTTCAATGGGTAAAATCAAAAGAATTCACTGAACAAGAAATGGGTTGAATGATTTAAATGGATGTAAACTCTTCTAAGGGGTACTTTTAGTGCATACAACTTACTAAATCATGTGCTTCAAAAGCTCAATAGACATTGTAATAATACATGTCATGTAATTGTACATAAGTATATAAAACACGAATGATCAATTAGAGTTTCGAGTACCTTTTCATGTCAACCCAACCTGGCACATACAAAAGATACTCATTTGACTCATTATGATGTCTAAATAATAATCACATGCTTAAGATCAGTGGCGGAGCTTGAACATTATCGTAAGGGGGGGGCGAAATCAATATTTTTAAGGGGTGCGAACTTGATATTTATATAAAAATTTACACTATCGGGTCAAAAATTTACACTACCAGGATTATAAAGTTATGTAGTTTTAAGAATTTGAGCAACTTAGATGTCAACAGAAGTGGAAAGCATCGTCCAGATGTCACACCCCGACTGACGGCGGAATCATCGGAGCGGACGAGGGAATGATTGATTGTTCATAACACATGGTTGTCTAATAGTGGAAATAATATTAAAATCAGATTACAAGATAAAATAAGTTCAACATACACAAATACAACAATCGAAACCACAAATAATAATTGTCTTTTATTTAACTAAGTCCGTGTCTTAAATGAGCACGTTGAAGTCCACTATCTTGCTTAACCTGAAATCATGTGAGAAAATAAAGTCAGCTAACGAGTTAGCTGGTGAGTAATCACAGTTTTGAATATACATATAGATTGATTGATTGATTGAGAAATAATTCAATTCACAAGGTAATATTAAGACTTATATGGCAATAACGAAACATATAGATAAACCGACACAATATAAACCCCTTGACTTGACACTTGCATATAATAGACTCCATACAAACACCATAGATTAACTAATTGCCTCTGGCATAATCACCACTCGTAAGCCATATGGGGTGGGTTATCCAAACCAGTAGATCTACCGTTGATACCAGGATTGATTGATTGCACTAGGGTTTTACTGTCGTCCAGTTTATCATATTATGTTCATATAATTGCAAGTAATAACATAACCTGTCTTGAATTGAATTTAGAATGAAATAACAATAGAATATCATGATTGAATATATTGTATCACATGATTTCCCCCAAATAGGAAATTGATATAAAAAAGGGATATGAATACTCACTTGATTGATAAGATTTGAATTTGGACGTGATAGATTAGTGATATAGTGAAAACTACTTGAGTTGTTATAGTTGATTTTATATAATTTTCGCTACATTTTACACCTGTTTTATCTCGTTTCGGATACTACTGATTGATTGTATTTTCTGTAGTAAATTGGATGAGAAGGAAGCTAAAAACAGTAGAAAAGAGAAGAATGAGCTTCCAAGTTCGAAACAAGAGGATCGGGCGGTGAACGTAAAGAACATTCTGCGGAATTACATTTGTCGCGCTACGCGACAGATATAGACACACCCTCGCGCTACGTGAGGGGTGAGAAATTACCATTTTGCCCTTAATGAAATCGGGTATTTACTGGATTTGCCACCCGACTAATTTGTCGGGTTGTGGTGACTGTCGCGCTACGCGACAATATGTGAAGGCTCGTCGCGCTACGCGACGGGTGTAAAATCGTGGAAAATTAGTTTTCAACAAAATTAACCCTAATGGCTGATATTCATTCATCACCAGACGGCTACAGAGAGCATTAGGGCGATTTTCGGAGTTCTTGGCAAGTTGAGAAGGCAAGGATTGGAGTTTGTGAAGAAGAGATTGTGATTCTAGGATTAAACGATTCGGTTTTGCGTTTCTTTATCCGTCCTTCGATTTTGTTTGATACAATGTTTTCATCTACTACTTGTGATACTGTTTTAAACATAACAATTGGCTAGTCCTTCCGTAGCTACCTAGGTTTGATGAATATACATTGTTTAGTTTAGTATTCTTTCGGTTTTTTGGATGGTACTTGTGTTTAAAAGTTAATGATAATGATTTGGTTTGCATGATCAGTTGTGGATGTGTATTTAGATCTGTTCTTGTGATTGATTTATTGCTTCACATGTGTCTTGGTGATTGTCTGTCATATAATGGATGCATGCTAGATCGTTTGCCTTGTGTTTGCGGTTTTTAGATGATTTGGTAGACGTATTGAATCATTGAAGTAATTAACCTTGAATTGGACTAATCAAATATCCAACTAATCTTAATACTGTGAGGTTAATAGGTTATCAGGTTATCTTGTGTGATTGATTGCTAGGTTAGAGTCTCTGTGAGGAGTTCAGTCTAGTTTCCCGTTCATATCATAGTTTCCTGAGTCTGATTAGGCATTCCAGATCTATCCCCTTACCTTTAGGTATTGTGACACTCGCGCCGTGAGGTAGAGTGTCTATCGGGTGTGTTATTAGCTCTCTTGGAGAACCTGTGAGGGTAATCCACAAACCGGTGTTTTATCGGCTTATTAGGTCTATCTAGTTGCTTTCCTTGAAAGTGTCGAGGTTTCTCTAGGTTCCTTTTAAGTTAGCATCTCTAGATCCCGGTTACACAAGTCTTTCCAAAACCGTTAGAAGAATAGCCAAAACATGTATAGGATTCTGCCTAGGTAGTGTTTTTAATCATCTGAACTCAATTCTAGTCTTTTCCCTGTGTCTGTCCTGTTTTCAGTTCTTTCTAAAGCAATTTAAAAACAAACCCCCTATTTTACTTTTGCTTAGTATTTTAGTCAAGTCTTAGGTAAGTTTAGTTTTTGTTTTCCATACAGAAGTCTTTGGGTTCGATAACTCGGACTTAATAGCTATTCTGCAGTCGACCGGTACACTGCCGGTTGTGTTGCTTAGGATCGAGTCTTAGTTTTATAAATTTAAAGCTTTTTAGTGTCTAGTTAGAGTTTTATTTGTTAGTTTAATTTAGTATAGTCTAGCATACATCAAAGTTTTTGGCGCCGTTGCGGGACTTCTTGGCGATTGCGTTAAATAGACTTACTTGATTTAATTGCTATTTGTGCTAAGTGTTTTTAATTAGTTTGTTTTTAATCATTTGTTTTTATTTTAGTTTGAGTCAGTCTTACAGTCAATTTTGTGTTTGCAGGTTTATGCCCCGCTTGCACAAGGACCACCTGAATTTGAGGTTGGTACTTCTTCTCTTTCTGTTTTTGATTCTACACCTTTTCCTATAGCACTTTCTTCTACTTCTTCTGCAGATTCTAGCCCACCTAGTTCACCATACACACATATGGCTGAGAATCAGACTGTTCATCAGCAAGCCACTAATGGCTTCACAGAAGTTAGCAATCCAATCACACTTCCTGCCATTGCTAATGATAACTCCTGGCAGATCCCATCCTACGTCATGACAGCTATCTCTAATAATTGTCAATTCCATGGACGCGAGGATGAGGACGCACCTGCACACATAGGTCGCTTAGAGCGAATTGGTAGAACTTTCAAGTTGCAGGGTGCGTCTGATGATGCCATTTTCTTACAGCTGTTTCCATTTTCACTTGCTGATAGAGCCGCCACTTGGCTCGAATCTCATGTAGCTGGTACATTCACCACTTGGCCGGCTCTTCGTGAGCGTTTTCTTCATAAGTATTTTCCGCCGGCCAAGGCATCTAGGCTTAGAGATGAGATCCACTCATTCAGGATGGAGCCGGACGAGCCTTACTATCGTGCTTGGGAGAGGTTTCAAAACCTCCTTAGTCGTTGCTCCCAGCATGGCTTGTCCGAATGGGCTTTAGTTGAGAAATTTTATAATGGGTTGAATTATGAAACTAGGGCTAGATTCGATACTTCTGCGGGCGGGCACTTAATGGGTAAGAAAAACGTGAATGAATGTAATGAAATGTTTGAGAGTTTTGCCCAAGCAGAACATGAGCAGCGGTCTGGAAACAGGAAATCCAGTCCTGCTACTAGTACCTCATCCAGAGGAGTTCACCATGTCACCATGGATACTAGTGTGGCTGCTGCTCTTGATAGTCTAGCTCGTGAGGTGAGAGAGTTGAAGAAAAAGGTTGATAGGTGTGAGCTATGTAGAGGTGACCATGCCACTAATGAGTGTCCTCTGATAGGTCAAGAACAAGCTAGCTATGTTAATAATTCTTATAACTCCGGTTGGAGAAATCAAAACAATTCTAGCTGGCGTTCTTCAGGTGCTCCCCCAGGTTTCCAACAGGGTTCTAGTCAAAACCAGGGGCAGGGTAGTGGTCAGAATCAAGGTGTTAGTCAGGGTAATGGAGAGTTGAGTAGGATAGAGAATCTGTTAACTCAATTAGTGGTCAAAGATGCAAAAACACAACAGATTCTAGCTGAGCATGATAATCTTCTGAAAAACCAACAGTCAGCTTTCCTAGATCTCCAGAGGACCGTAGGGGACATAGCTAGAAGGTTAGATGAGAGGCCCCCAGGTCAGTTACCCGGTAATACTCAACAAAACCCGAATGCACATGTTAAAGCCATTACTACTAGGTCGGGTAGGAGGTTAGATGAGGTTAGAACTCCTATAGTTGAGGAAGTTGTGTTTGAGAAATATGAGAGAGAGGTAGTTGAGAATCCCTCTGGGGATAAGGTTGTTAAGAGACTAGTGTGTCTGAGCATTCTCCTGAGATTGACCATTCCCGTCTCCCGTTTCCTGATAGGCTTAAGCATCAAAAGTATGAAAGGGATTACGGGCACTTTTTAGATCTCTTTAAGCAATTAAAGGTCAATCTCCCATTCATAGAAGTGATTAAGTGGATGCCTAAGTATGCGAAATTTCTGAAGGATCTCCTGAAGAATAAAAGCAAACTGGGTGAGATTTCAAGTGTCTCTTTATCGGGTGAGTGTTCTGCGGTGGTTATGAACCAACTACCGGAGAAATTGGCAGATCCCGGGATTTTCACAATCCCGTGTCTGTTTGGTAGTGAGTTCAATGCCACGCGTTGGCGGATTTAGGAGCTAGTATTAACCTTATGCCTTATTCCTTGTATGAGAAATTAGGTTTAGGTGAATTGAGTCCAACGCGCATGACACTTTCCCTTGCTGATAAATCTGTTAAGCACCCACGGGGAATTGTAGAGAATTTGTTGGTGAAAGTTGGTAAGTTTGTATTCCCCGTTGATTTTGTGGTTTTAGACATGGAGGCTGATGAACGTGTTCCTATTATCTTAGGTCGACCCTTTTTGTGTACTGCTAAGGCAAATATTGATGTGTTTAGGGGTCAGATCACACTTCACGTAGGAGAAGAGAGTGTTGTGTTTGAGGTAGCCAAATCAATTAGGGGTCCTAGTATTCCGAAAGAGTCGGTTTCCTTGATCAATTCTTGTGAGGTGGCTGATAGGAAAATAGAGAATGTTAAGAGTATAGAGAATAGTGCTAAAGTTGTTCGTGTTGAGAGAGCATATTCTGTCGAGGAAGAGGAGGAATTGGATAAGATAGTTGATGAGTTTTTGAGAATTTGAGAAAAAGATGATGAGTTGTTTGCTTCTGAGTTTGAAAATTTTGTGATGATTAAGGATAGCAAATCCCCAAGTGTGGGGATGTTAGAGTTTGGAAGAAAACCGCCACCGTTTGCAAAACCCAAGTGTGGTGATTGTGATAGCTTGATTGAGTCTGAATATGGTGGGTTTTTCTTTGGTGATGACTTTGGTTATGATGTAGTGAGCATCGGGGGTGAGCTAGGTCTTCATGATCCCCCGTAAGTTGATCTTGGAAGATAGTATTTGGGTAGTGACCCGTTTGTAGAGTTTGTAGAGTTGGTTTGCTTGAGTTTTAGGTAGTTTGTGTCGGTTTTTTTTTTGTGTTTTGTGTGCTTTGTTTTCGTGTCTTGTTAAGTGTTTGCAGGGAAACGATTATTCGGTTGCAATTTGACACATGACCGGGATGCTACCAGGTAAGTTTTTCCCACTTGAGTCATGTTAAAATAGGTAAAAAGATTATTGGGGTTAAAATTTGGCTAAGGCATAAAAATTTCAAAACCTTCTGAAAAAAGTGCAACCTCGCGTTACGCTCCGGGTTGGTATTGATGTTCTCGCGTAGCGCGAGGGTCCTCGCGCGTCGCGCCGTACTTTGCCTTAATCCCTCGCGTTACGCGAGGGATCCCAGGATTTTCAAAAAAAAAATTATTTTACCTAAACTTGTGTTCCCCTGTTTGTTGAGTCAGATTGTTTATTTTTATTGAGTTTGTTTGATGCTATGTTTGCCTGGTAGAGTGTTTGTTTTGAAGGTTTGGAATAATTCACCCATACTCAATCTCCATTCGGGTGAATACATCCAACACTTTTTAAGGAGGCAGCCAGTGATTCCTGATCGCGAATAAAATGCTATACGATCAGAGGTTTTGGATTCAGACTGTGCACAGATGGAATCTGCTTATTACTAGCTAAGTCTTTTTCAAAACTCTTCTTATTTATGTCTTTCTTTTTAATTTCCACATTGAGGACAATGTTAAATTTAAGTGTGGGGATAAGAAGACATGTGTCTTAGGTTTAATTTAATTGAGTCAAGCTTTAATTTAATTGAGTCAGTCAGTCTTTAATTTTTGCGTGTGTTAGTTTTTATTTTAGTGTGTTCTTTAAAAAAAAATTTGAACATGTTTGAAAAATGTCCCTGTTTTTGAAGTTTGCATCTAATAAAATATGGAAAATGATAGATAAAATCAGGTGTTCGGTTTTTCAAATAGTACACATATAAGATGAATAACTGATTGAAAACGTGTCTGATTTGGGATGTGCGGGTAGGCCCAGCTGATCTTGTAAGGTTATCCTAGGAGTATTCTAGTACACTTAATTAAACATTATTAAGTCTTGTGGGTTTTCACCATTGGAAGCCAAAACCGTAGACAGTATAAGGGGCACCACTGTAGGTTAAGACCCAGCTGTAGTTTTCTAGCAGGCACGCTTTAACAGGCGGCGCCTTTAGGAAATCCACCCATATATTGAGCTAAAAAAAAAGGAGTAATGAACTTAAAAATTTTATAAACCTGAGGCCTATGCGTTGGTTGCGGGGGATAGTGACTCTTGCTTGCAACACCTCTAGGAATTGGGTATAAATAAACCTAAGGCTCATGCGTTGGTTGCGGGGGATGGTGACTCTTGCTTGCAACACCTCTGAGAATTAGATATAATAAGGCAATGCTCAGAAAATATATATATATATATATATATATATATATATATATATGAGAAAAGCTCAGAAAAGATGCCAAAAGGGCACAAACAAATTCCATCTAGAGTTAGAGGGATTACAATTGGGTAGTGGGTTACGATGGTGAAAAAAAATCTTAGAAATTTGATTTATTCTGAGCCTCGAAAGCTTGAAACGGGAATAGGTACCGAAGTGTGAGACCCATAATAAATTAATCGAATACTTGAACTTAATTGCAATACGATTGGGGACCTGAATGATTGGCGGTTGGGTTTAAGTGGACAAATGTACCTGTGATCGCGGTCAACATGTTATTAGATCTTAAAATAAGTCGTTAACTTGAATTTTTGAGAACCGGATTTAAACCTGATTATGATTCCATAGCATAATTCTTTTTCAGGGACAAAAAAAGATAAGTGTGGGGATGTTTGATATAGTGAAAACTACTTGAGTTGTTATAGTTGATTTTATATAATTTTCGCTACATTTTACACCTGTTTTATCTCGTTTCGGATACTACTGATTGATTGTATTTTCTGTAGTAAATTGGATGAGAAGGAAGCTAAAAACAGTAGAAAAGAGAAGAATGAGCTTCCAAGTTCGAAACAAGAGGATTGGGCGGTGAACGTAAAGAATATTCTGCGGAATTACATTTGTCGCGCTACGCGACAGATATAGACACACCCTCGCGCTACGCGAGGGGTGAGAAATTACCATTTTGCCCTTAATGAAATCGGGTATTTACCGGATTTGCCACCCGACTAATTTGTCGGGTTGTGGTGACTGTCGCGCTACGCGACAATATGTGAAGGCCCGTCGCGCTACGCGACGGGTGTAAAATCGTGGAAAATTAGTTTTTCAACAAAATTAACCCTAATGGCCGATATTCATTCATCACCAGACGGCTACAGAGAGCATTAGGGCGATTTTCGGAGTTCTTGGCAAGTTGAGAAGGCAAGGATTGGAGTTTGTGAAGAAGAGATTGTGATTCTAGGATTAAACGATTCGGTTTTGCGTTTCTTTATCCGTCCTTTGATTTTGTTTGATACAATGTTTTCATCTACTACTTGTGATACTGTTTTAAACATAACAATTGGCTAGTCCTTCCGTAGCTACCTAGGTTTGATGAATATACATTGTTTAGTTTAGTATTCTTTCGGTTTTTTGGATGGTACTTGTGTTTAAAGTTAATGATAATGATTTGGTTTGCATGATCAGTTGTGGATGTGTATTTAGATCTGTTCTTGTGATTGATTTATTGCTTCACATGTGTCTTGGTGATTGTCTGTCATATAATGGATGCATGCTAGATCGTTTGCCTTGTGTTTGCGGTTTTTAGATGATTTGGTAGACGTATTGAATCATTGAAGTAATTAACCTTGAATTGGACTAATCAATATGCAACTAATCTTAATACTGTGAGGTTAATAGGTTATCAGGTTATCTTGTGTGATTGATTGCTAGGTTAGAGTCTCTGTGAGGAGTTCAGTCTAGTTTCCCGCTCATATCATAGTTTCCTGAGTCTGATTAGGCATTCCAGATCTATCCCTTACCTTTAGGTATTGTGACACTCGCGCCGTGAGGTAGAGTGTCTATCGGGTGTGTTATTAGCTCTCTTGGAGAACCTGTGAGGGTAATCCACAAACCGGTGTTTTATCGGCTTATTAGGTCTATCTAGTTGCTTTCCTTGAAAGTGTCGAGGTTTCTCTAGGTTCCTTTTAAGTTAGCATCTCTAGATCCCGGTTACACAAGTCTTTCCAAAACCGTTAGAAGAATAGCCAAAACATGTATAGGATTCTGCCTAGGTAGTGTTTTTAATCATCTGAACTCAATTCTAGTCTTTTCCCTGTGTCTGTCCTGTTTTCAGTTCTTTCTAAAGCAATTTAAAAACAAACCCCCTATTTTACTTTCGCTTAGTATTTTAGTCAAGTCTTAGGTAAGTTTAGTTTTCGTTTTCCATACAGAAGTCTTTGGGTTCGATAACTCGGACTTAATAGCTATTTTGCAGTCGACCGGTACATTGCCGGTTGTGTTGCTTAGGATCGAGTCTTAGTTTTATAAATTTAAAGCTTTTTAGTGTCTAGTTAGAGTTTTATTTGTTAGTTTAATTAGTATAGTCTAGCATACATCAATTAGACACGACGATTTCCTTATGATTAACCTAAGGAACGGTATCTCGAGTTAGAATAATAATGATTGGGAATTTGGGAATGTATTAGGATTTCCATGGTAGTTTAAATTGATTAATTTTATTTCGTTTGAAATGTCTTGAAATAAACAAATTTGTTGAAAGTGATTATATCCAGGATTTTAATAAAAATTTATGCATATAAGTTATACATATATACAATTTATTAATAAATTGTATATGTATAATTATATACATAATTATATATATTCATGTAATTATATCTAATTTCATGTATGATTACATACATAATTATATGTATATAATAAATTTATACATAAGTAAGCGTAACTATATATTGTATGTTAATTATATACATATGTTATAAATTGTATACGATGGTGTAAAATTATATACCTGTAATTTATTTAGATAAAAGTTGTTTCGATAATTGAATAATATATATATATATATATATTGAATTCAATTTATTTATTGTATAATTATGTATTATACACTAATTATAAATTGGTGGATAATACAATTAGTTATTTTATTTATTTAAAAAAATAAAAATAAATGAATAAAATATAAAAATAATTTCAGAAAGTAATTAAGTGGTTTTAGAAAATTTTAATGTTTGTAAAAATGTTTTTATGATTTTTAGAATTTTTCTCTGAATTTTTAAAGGCTTAAAAGGCCTTAAAAAATATAGTGTAGGTGGAGGGTCTCGAACCCGAGACCTATTGTTTGACATGAGAGCGTTGTACCAGTGAACCAGAGGGCCTAAGCCGTGGTAACTCTCGGCTTTTAATTCTTTTAAACATAACCCAAAGATCTTCCCCAAAACCGAAGAACCTAGAAACAATTATACCAAAATTGAACCTTGGATCGATTGTGTAACTGAAATTAAACTTGGGGCTTTTAATCCCCAAGTGAAAACGAGTTCATAGAGGTATTAATTACCTGTTGAGATGGTGTATTCGAGGAGTTCGAGTTCGAGATAGGTCCGCGACTAGGTGCCAATCGAATGATGCTCAAACCGTGATGATAATCAAATTAAACTTGAGGTTAACTTCGAATGGTGATCTGGAACAATAGCCCCTTATCAATGTTGATTAAAAATGATCGGAAGTTGGGTTTTAAAAGAGTTGCAGGTCGCGATGAAGGTGAGGATTGATTTCAGTGTTTGTGTTTGTTTTTGGTGAAATTGACACCTGAATTCGATTAGGTGTTTATAAAATATCGTGTTGGTAGTTTTAATTTGTTCATTATTGTTGTTCGAGTGTATTATTGAGCGGTATCGAATCCGAGAATAAAGTGAAGATCTTTACCATTTGTTTGACCGATTCAACACATGTTTATGTTGGAATTCCATTAGAATTGGATCCAAGAAACTTTCGGTGTGATTGTGGGGTTCAAAATCAGATTAATTGACTGATTTTGGTCGGGAATTTTATGATTTCGATGTGGAAGCTTTGGATTCGAATTTACCGACGATTTATCGTGTTTAATGGGTGTCGTGGGTTCGAAACTAGTCCACGAGTGCATTGAAACCGGTTTTGTGAGTTGAAATGGAGTAATTTCATCGTTTTTGGCTTCGCCGGAGTTCAGCCGGATACTCGCCGGAGTCTCGCCGGAAAAACGGGGGGGGGGGGAAGCCGTGGAGTTTTAAAATTTTACACAATTGGTCCCTGCGGTTTCAACTTTGATATTTCATGTATTAAACTTCTTTTTAAGTTTCCAAATTGACAGAAATGACCCCTGGACTTAATTTAAGTTTTATTTTGTTAATTTTTATAACTTATTATTATTATTATTATTATTATTATTGTTATTATTATATTATTATTATTATTTTTATTATTATTATTATTTATTATCGAAAGCTTTATAATTGAAATCCATGATTGTATTATTAACAAATATTAACACAAGTCAATATATAAAAATACGGGTGGTTACAGTCTCCCCTACTTTAGGAAATTTCGTCCCGAAATTTGTTCACGAGGAGGCTGAAATGAAAAGATGAGGGTACTTGGTTTTCATTTGGTCTTCACGTTCCCAGGTGTACTCTGGCCCACGTTTAGACTCCCAACGAACTTTGACAATGGGTATCCGACTGCGTTTGAGTTGTTTAACTTCCCGATCCATAATTTCCACAGGTTCTCAATAAAGTGCATAGATTCATCAATCTGGACTTCGTCGAGTGGAATGTGGAGATTTTCATCGGCAAGACATTTCTTGAGATTTGAAACATGAAACGTCGATGTATATTGCTGAGTTCTTGGGGTAGTTCCAGCTTGTAGGCCACTTTCCCAATTCGCTCGAGCACTTTGAATGGACCCACGTAACGAGGTGCTAGCTTCCCTTTCTTTCCAAAGCGAATCACTCCCTTCCAAGGTGACACCTTAAGAAGTACGAGATCGCCGACATTGTATTCCATGGGCTTACGTCTTTTGTCAGCATAATGTTTTTGACGATTTCTAGCAGCGACCAAGTTATCACGGATCTTATGAATTTTGTCGGTTGTTTCTTGTATCAATTCCGGACCAGTAATCTGTGATTCACCAATTCAGACCAGCAGATGGGAGATCGACACTTTCGGCCATACAAGGCCTCAAATGGTGCCATCTGGATGCTGGTATGGTAACTGTTATTGTAAGAGAATTCGATCAACGGGAGATGAGAATCCCACGATCCACTGAAATCAATGACACAAGCCCGGAGCATATCCTCGAGGGTTTGTATCGTTCTTTCAGTCTGGCCGTCGGTTTACGGGTGATAGGCTGTGCTAAGATTTAGTTGAGTCCCAAGAGCTGCTTGGAGACTTTTCCAGAAATGAGAGATGAAATGACCATCGCGATCAGAGATAATATCTAAAGGTACACCATGCCGACTGACTATTTCATTAATGTAAATACGATCCAATTTCTCGACTCGATAATCTTCTCGAATTAGAATGAATGAGCCGACTTAGTCAACCGATCAATGATAACCCAGATACTATCGTGACCACTAGCGGTACGAGGCAGCTTGGTGATGAAATCCATGGATATGCTTTCCCATTTCCATAATGGAACCTCGGGTTGTACGAGTAATCCAGAGGGACGTTGATGCTCGGCTTTGACTTTGGAACATGTGAGGCATTTAGATACATACAAGGCTATATCCTTCTTCATGCGGGCCACCAATATTGGTTCCGAAGATTCATGAAAATCTTATCTGATCCCGGATGAATAGAATAACGAGCCTTATGAGCCTCATCCATGATGGTTGTTCGAAGATTATAGCGATTCGGAATCCAAAGTCAATTTAGAAAATACAGTAGTCTGTCCAACTTGGTTTCCAATTGGAGTTCAGCACCGCATGACATTTCCTCATACATGTTGCCTCGGTGACTAATTCGTGTTGAGCTTCGAGTATACGGGTCAAGAGGTCGGTTTGAATGGTAACACTTTGAAGCATAACTTGGCCCTTACGACTTAATGCGTCGGCTACGACATTAGCTTTACCGGGATGGTAACGAATCTCACAGTCGTAGTCATTGAGTAGTTCGACCCATCATCGTTGCCTCATGTTAAGCTCCTTTTGGTTGAAGATGTACAGGAGACTCTTATGATCGGTGAATACAACACATTTAGTGCCATAGAGATAGTGTCTCCAGATTTTGAGTGCGAATACGACAACACCCAATTCAAGATCGTGCGTCGTATAATTTTTCTCATGAATCTTCAATTGTCTTGAAGCATAAGCTAAACTTTGCCTCGCTGCATGAGAACGCAACCTAGACCTTGTTTTGAAGCGTCACAATAGACAACGAAATCGTCGTTTCCATCAGGAAGTGTTAAAATCGGCGCTTCACACAACTTTTGCTTGAGGGTTTGAAATGCTTTTTCTTGATCAGGCCCCCAAGAAAAAGGCTTATCCTTGTGGGTCAAAGCAGTGAGTGGCACAGCAATCTTCGAGAAGTTAGGAATAAACGTCGATAATATCGGCTAAACCAAGGAATGAACGATCTCTGTAGGAGTTTTAGGTTCTCCCCATTTCTTTATTGCTCGATCTTTGCAGGATCAACGTGAATTCCTTGTTGTTTACTATGTGACCCAGAAATTGAACCTCATTAAGCCAAAATTCACATTTTGAGAATTTGGCGTAGAGTTTCTCTTCCTCAGAAGTTCGAGTATTAGACGAAGATGATTCTCGTGATCGGATTTTGATTTGGAGTATATCAAGATGTCGTCGATGAATACGATCATGAATTTGTCTAGGTATGGCCGGCACACGCGATTCATTAAATCCATGAATACTGCCGGTGCGTTGGTTAACCCGAATGGCATCACTGTAAACTCGTAATGGCCATATCTCGTTCGTAAAGCGGTTTTTGGGGGTCATCATCGTGCACACGGAGTTGGTGTAACCAGAACGAAGATCGATCTTTGAGAAATGAGGCTCCTTGAAGCTGATCAAACAGATCGTCGATTCTGGGTAATGGGTAACGGTTCTTGATTGTGAGTTTGTTAAGTTCTCGATAGTCAATGCACATACGGAATGAGCCATCCTTTTTCTTCACGAATAAGACTGGAGCTCCCCATGGTGACGAGCTCGGGCGAATGAATCCTTTGTCTGACAGTTCTGCAATTGGCTAACAAGTTCTTGCATCTCAGATGGTGCAAGTCGATAAGGAGATTTTGCCACGGGAGTTGCACCAGGTACAAGGTCGATTCGGAATTCAACTTGACAAACGGGAGGAAGACCGGTTAAATCTTCGGGAAAGCCACACGATATGGGCTAAGAAAGCCACGTAATGCTTGCGGAGGTACCTTTGAGCTTTGGTACAAGACATGAGTTTAAGCCCCTTGTAAGGTTTTTCCGTAGATTTGTAGTATGCTTCCGGTCGGGAGAGGAATACGAATGGTCTTTTCGTGACAAATCACTTCGGCATGATTCTTTGATAACCAGTCCATGCCTACTATAACATCGAAACTACCCAGTTGCATGGGTATAAGATTGATAGGGAAATCATGCTCACTTAGATTCAAAGTACAGTCAGGAATAACAGAATTAATTGTAATGGGTTTTCCTTCAGCTATCTCTACCGTAAAGGGGTTGTCTAGCTGTGTTCGGGCACTAGCAAGTAATGGCTCAAAGTCTAAGGATACAAAGCTTTATCTGCACCGGTGTCAAAAAGAATCGAAGCGTATTGATTATTAATTTGGAACATACCGTTCACCACGTCGTTGCTAACTTGGGCTTGTTGAGCATTGATGTTGAATGCTCGACTTGAGTGCAGGGACGGCCTTGAGAAGCTTCGGACATTGGTTGCGGAAATGGTTAGTATCTCCGCATTGGTAGCAAGCTCTTGTTTGCGTGATTGTCGGGGTATGCTGAACAGTCGGTGTGGTAACTGGAACCCTTGCAGTATTCTTGCACACGCTGAATGTATGGCCGAAACGACCACAGTTGGTGCATTGACGACATTGAACGTTAGCGGGATGGTGATACTTGCAGTTATTACACTGCGGAAAGGGTCCAGCGTAGGGCTTTTCATCAGCGGTTGATTGTTAAACTACTGGTTGACGAGTTGGAGGGACTTGATTAATTGGCACAGCAGGGGTAATCACAGCAAAGTTTTGGGATTTAGCCTTCCTCTTCCTGTTTTGAGAAGGTTCAGGTTTTCCTCCTTAAGGGGTTCAGCTGAGGGTTCTCAGGCACCTTCTTAGCACCCTTCCTAGTCAGGGTTCCAGCCTTGACATGATTGTCAGTTAGCTGAGCAGCTAACCGGATGATATCTTCCAAGGTTGCAGGATTCCTACCCACACGTGTCTTGAATTTGCATGGGTAGACCACCGATGTATTTCTCGATAGCCCGAGATAAAGGAGTAACCAGGTGAGGAACAAGTAGACTCAGTTCATGAAATCGGTTGGTATAAGCTAGATTTTCTCCACTTTCTTGAGTTAAGTCCCAGAACTCAGCTTCCAATTTCTTAATTTCATTTCTCGGACATAATTCCCGAGTCATGAGCTCCTTAACTTCATCCCACGTCAATGCTAATGCGGCATCAGTTCCACGGGTTCGTTTCTCACCGTTCCACCAAGTGAGTGCTCTCTTTTGAAGAACACTTGTGGCATACCGGACTTTTAGATTTTCAGGGCATTCGCTGTTGAGGAAAGTGTTCTCGATGCTTTCGAACCATTGTAGTAATCCGGTAGCTCCTTCAGTTCCACTGAACTTGGTGGGGTTGCAAGAACTGAATTGTTGTAAGTACAAGTTTTGGGAGGGTTTGGTGCAGTTGGGTTTGGACAGTATTGTTGCCTTGGTTCAAATGGGTAAGTAGAGTTGGAATGACCGCAACAACTTCACGTGCTACCATAGCAACAATTTTACGGCCAGAGTTTCCAGATCGTGAACGGATTCGACGAGAAGACATTCTGAAATATCATTAAGATATTTTATGAGAATTGGGTAATGGACTTATACAATTTGTAAACGAAAATCGGGAATTTGGCATAATAATATGATATGTTCCGAGTGTATGTTCCGATTGTAAATCGTTTGATTCGTAAATCAAAGCGAATACCAAAGACTAACCAAAGTTTGTTGAGGACAATCACAACTTTGTTGAAGGACATGCGTATCCTATAAGTTCAGATACTCATAAAGGGTTCCAGGTAAGGTAAACAGGTCCATCGGTTGGTTTGGATTATGCGAATACTTGCCTAGACAGAACACCCGAGATACAGGCATCCCACTCTTCCAGTATTACATGTATTCAGTTGTGAGACACAGACTTTGACGAGATTTTGAAAACCCGACGATAACGATTCAAAGCTATTTTGAAAACCATTTGATTTAGGCACACAATGCCTTGAAATGATTTAAGATTTATGTGTGCATGATAAAAATCAAAGTAGAAGAATCACATAGGGCATATAATCATATAATCAAGTATAAAATGTAAAGCACACATAATCATATCTATGCATAAATATACATGAGAGGACTCATGTGTAAGGTACTTAGTTATAGTCTAGGTCATTCCATTTCTAATAACCTAATTCCTATAACCATGGCTCTGATACCATCTGTCACACCCGACCGACGGCGGAATCATCGGAGCGGACGAGGGATGATGATTGTTCATACACATGGTTGTCTAATAGTGGAATAATATTAAAATCAGATTACAAGATAAATAAGTTCAACATACACAAAATACAACAATCGAAACCACAAATAATAATTGTCTTTTATTTAACTAAGTCCGTGTCTTAAATGAGCACGTTGAAGTCCACTATCTTGCTTAACCTGAAATCATGTGAGAAAATAAAGTCAGCTAACGAGTTAGCTGGTGAGTAATCACAGTTTTGAATATACATATAGATTGATGATTGATTGAGAAATAATTCAATTCACAAGGTAATATTAAGACTTATATGGCAATAGCGAAACATATAGATAAACCGACACAATATAAACCCCTTGACTTGACATTGCATATAATAGACTCCATACAAACACCATAGATTGACTAATTGCCTCTGGCATAATCACCACTCGTAAGCCATGTGGGGTGGGTTATCCAAACCAGTAGATCTACCGTTGATACCAGGATTGATTGATTGCACTAGGGTTTTACTATCGTCCAGTTTATATATTATGTTCTATAATTGCAAGTAATAACATAACCTGTCTTGAATTGAATTAGAATGAAATAACAATAGAATATCATGATTGAATATATGTATCACATGATTTCCCCCAAATAGGAAATTGACATAAAAAGGGATATGAATACTCACTTGATTGATGAGATTTGAATTTGGACGTGATAGATTAGACACCGACGATTTCCTTATGATTAACCTAAAGAACGGTGTCTCGAGTTAGAATAATAATGATTTGGGAATTTGGGAATGTATTAGGAATTTCCATGGTAGTTTAAATGATTTTTTTAGGGTTTGAAATGTCTTGAAATAAACGAATTTGTTGAAAGTGATTATGTCCAGGATTTTAATAAAAATTTATGCATATAAGTTATACATATATACATTTATTAATAAATTGTATATGTATAATATATACATAATTATATATATTCATGTAATTATATCTAATTTCATGTATGATTACATACATAATTATATGTATAATAAATTTATACATAAGTAAGCGGACATATATATTGTATGTTAATTATATACATATATTAAAATTGTATACGATGGTGTAAAATTATATACCTGTAATTTATTTAGATAAAAGTTGTTTCGATAATTGAATAATATATATATATGTATATATATGAATTCAATTATTTATTGTATAATTATGTATATACACTAATTATAAATTGGTGGATAATACAATTAGTTATTTTATTATTTAAAACAAATAAAAATAAATGAATAAAATATAAAAATAATTTCAGAAAGTAATTAAGTGGTTTTAGAAATTTTTAAGTTTGTAAAAATGTTTTTATGATTTTTAGAATTTTTCTCTGAATTTTTAAAGGCTTAAAAGGCCTTAAAAATATAGTGTAGGTGGCGGGTCTCGAACCGAGACCTATTGTTTGACATGAGAGCGTTGTACCAGTGAACCAGAGGGCCTAAGCCGCGGTAACTCTCGGCTTTTAATTCTTTTAAACATAACCCAAAGATCTTCCCTAAAACCGAAGAACCCTAGAAACAATTATTCCAAAATTGAACCTTGGATCGATTGTGTAACTGAAATTAAACTTGGGGCTTTTAATCTCCAAGTGAAAACGAGTTCATAGAGGTATTAATTACCTGTTGAGATGGTGTATTCGAGGAGTTCAAGTTCGAGATAGGTCCGCGACTTGGTGCCAATCGAATGATGCTCAAACCGTGATGATAATCAAATTAAACTGAGGTTAGCTTCGAATGGTGATCTGGAACAATAGCCCCTTATCAATGTTGATTAAAACGATCGGAAGTTGGGTTTTAAAAGAGTTGCAGGTCGCGATGAAGGTGAGGATTGATTTCAGTGTTTGTGTTTGTTTTTGGTGAAATTGACACCTGAATTCGATTAGGTGTTTATAAAATATCGTGTTGGTAGTTTTAATTTGTTCATTATTGTTGTTCGAGTGTATTATTGAGTGGTATCGAATCCGAGAATAAAGTGAAGATCTTTACCATTTGTTTGACCGATTCAACACGTGTTTATGTTGGAATTCCATTAGAATTGGATCCAAGAAACTTTCGGTGTGATTGTGGGGTTCAAAATCAGATTAATTGACTGATTTTGGTCGGGAATTTTATGATTTCGATGTGGAAGCTTTGGATTCGAATTTACCGACGATTTTTCGTGTTTAATGGGTGTCGTGGGTTCGAAACTAGTCCACGAGTGCATTGAAACCGGTTTTGTGAGTTGAAATGGAGTAATTTCATCGTTTTTGGCTTCGCCGGAGTCTCGCCGGAAAAACGGGGGGGGGGGGGGGGGAGAGCCGTGGAGTTTTAAAATTTTACACAATTGGTCCCTGCGGTTTCAACTTTGATATTTCATGTATTAAACTTCTTTTAAGTTTCCAAATTGACAGAAATGACCCCTGGACTTAATTTAAGTTTTATTTTGTTAATTTTTATAACTTGTATTATTATTATTATTATTATTATTATATTATTGTTATTATTATTATTATTATTATTATTATTATTTTATTATATTTATTTATTATCGAAAGCTTTATAATTAAAATCCCATGATTGTATTATTAACAAATATTAACACAAGTCAATATATAAAAATACGGGTGGTTACACCAGAGACATCAACTCCGATTGAAAACCAACTTTACTTCAGGAAAGCTAAAGATAGAGATTGGAGAATTATTTTACGGAAGAAATGATTGAAAAAATAGATAAATTGGTTGATGAGAAACTAAGTGGCACGGTTTAATCTGGAAATAGTACCCTAAAAAATAGATAAATTGATTGATGTTTTGTAGGTGTTTGTGCCTCCTCCTCCTTTGATCAAACACTGGGTATCTAGGCTTAGGAATGAGCAAACACCATGTCCTATCTTTAGTAAGTAATGTTGTAAAGCTCATGATTTCTTGGTTATTTGTAATTGTTTAGGTTGTGAATTTTAACTTCTGCTCATAGAAAAACTAATTTTTCTATTTTTTTTAGTTCTTTTCTTTTTTTTTACTTTGTGCAATTGAGCAATTGCTAATGTAAGCTGTTAAAATCTTGAGGCTTGTGATTTTGCAAATTTGTATCTAGAATGTGGCATGCAATTGGATGGACATGATCATGTTAGATTCTGATTTTATTTAGTTCTAGACCTTTTTTTAATCGTGAGAACCGTTACCATGCTATCATCTTATGCAGCCTACAGTTTCAGGGAGATTCAGTCGCCACTCGGGGTTGCTGAGGTCGAATTTATTGATCCACGAGAACTTGTAGCGGTTAGTATATCTTAGTGTCCTTTCACTATGATTCAGTTAAAAACGTCTTTTGTGTGCGTATTGGTCTAGCGTTTCTCAAAAAGACTTGGTTGTATTCTAGAATTGTTCGGTATCTTCCATCCTGAATTCCAAATATGGTCATGATAAAAGCATAAATGCATGATAGTCATTTGTTATTTTTAACTCATAGGCCACATTTGCAGGTTGTTCCGATCCTGAGAGCTGGTCTTGCTCTTGCAGAGCATGCATCGTCAATCTTACCGGCAACCAAGACATACCACCTAGGTAATTAATAATTTAAATGTCAATATGTCATATGTTAATCGCCAAGTGTATTTATTATGACAATTTTACATAAGTTTCACATTTACCATCAATTTTTTATATATCTATTTTTTCATTTTTATTTTTACTTTTATTTTTAAATGAAAGTGTTAGCAGAAATGAGGAGACTCTTCAACCGACGGTATATTTGAACAAGTAAGAATTCCAACCAGAGTCATTACTTATTACTGAAGTCTGAACATATCTCCATCATGTTTAGATGCTATCTAGGAATCTGCCAAAAGTTTTATGATATTGTATCATTTGATGATTTCCTTTGATTTTTTGGAGTTAGATCCATGTATGGCTTTTGATACTATAGACCATCTATGATTAACATCAAATCATCAAAACGGTATGAAATTTGCTATAATTATTTCAAAGCGAAACCAGAATGGTGTAATTTTGGTATAATATTATTCACTTCACCATTTTACTCCAAAAATTCACAAGTCGTGTATAATAAAATATCTAACATAAAAGTTAAAATTAATTTATATTACGGAAACCTTCTTTTGAGATCCCTAAGATGAGTATGGTATCTAATATATTTAAGTAAGTTTTATAACAAAATACTTATTAATGTTATCAATAAGGTAGTTATTTTTATTAAAAATGATGTAGGTTGCCTGAAAGTTTCCTGAAGGAACTTGAGTGTTTGTTGTAGATCCTATTCTAGCAACAGGTAAGTTTCTTTTTGTTTGTTTCTGCTCATACGTTGAAGCCTGCCCTTTATGTTATTTTATTTTCACCAATTATTTCATATTTTTCTGTATTTTAATAATCTTTAGGTGGCATAATAGTTACAGCCATTGACATGATCAAGGAACGCGGAGTTGACAACCATCATATCAAAGTGGTAAGTAGAGTAGCCGTTCATATTCTGTTTTATGTAATCACAATATTTCTTCGTTGAACTATTTATGTAATTACCTATTTGCCCCACCCCTAAATCGTAATTAACAGTAAGAGACCGGCATGTATTTAGGTATCTGCTGTAGCATGCCCTCCGCACTCTCAAAATCGTTTAGTAGCAGAAACGCAAACTTGCACGGCCGCAGCAACGCGCGGCATTAAATCTAGTTTTATTATAAATAGTTAGATAGTTAGACTAATACTATAAAATGCATATAAATAATTAAAGTCTAAACACATATCATTTAGCATGATTATAAGTATGTTATTTCTTGATATATAGATCACTTGTTTAACATGTTTTGCTTCTCAATGACATAAGGGTTTATGGCTGCATATAAACACCGTGTATTGTTCTATCTTACTTAGCTTTAGGTCAAGCGATTCTATCCGGCTTTGTAAAACGAGTCATCGCTAAAAGAACTTACTTGATCTTATATCACGGAAACCTTACATGGTCATATGTTAAAGAAAATTTTACAATGTCATGCAATCACGCGTTAAGAAAACCTTCTCATACCAAACATCAGGGAATCTTATCTTAGTGAAAGATTAGCTGGAGTACTTTTCATGATGTTTTAAGATATTTGTGGATGATGATTGATTAGTTGTCTTCGACTCACTACTTTTGGTTATTATGATGGATGGTTTTAGGAATGTATCAAATGAATTTGAATGTAATGCATTGATAGACAAAACAGTCATAAAGAAATTGGAATCTATCATCCTAGTCACCACCCTCCTACATACCATGACCACCATAGTTGTTATAAACCATTACCCATATAGAAATATTTCTAGAAAGTGGTAAGAAAAAAATCTTGTAATAATTTCAAGGGTCACAAGGTGAGAAACTTATTAAGCAATTATTTTACGCTCACAAAGATAGTGTAGTTTAGTAGTATCATCAAGGACTTGAATTATTGGAAGGACGGGTTGAGGTTTTTAAATGAGACAAATACAAGAAACTTTCATGAAAAGATCGTGTTAGGTGGATATTCAACTAACCATAAAGTTTTATGGTTAGATCTCAATTAATTGTTTTGACGTAACAATTCTTGTGGTAATATAAATGGTACTTTTAGATCGTCTTATAGAAACATAATCATTTATTGTTGTTACTATTGGACTTATCAGTGACAGCTCCTTGAAGGTGATGATAAATATTTATAAAATATGAATAGTACTTGAGGCTCAAGAAATAAACACACCACAAAGATTGCGAAAAGCATCAATAAAAAGAGACACAAGATTTACATGATTCAGTCAAAACTGTTCTACGCTTAAGACTAACTCTTGATTAAAAATACGAAAATTTCTCAAGATACAAAAGGGTATCAAAAGGTTGTTTTACTTGGAGGAAACATGAAAAAGTTAACAATCACCAAAACCTACGTCTATAAACGAACCGGACGAACGTGAACTTAAGCTATTTATTAAATTCTAAAAATAAAGAAAAATATGTTACATGTCTTAAAAGCTGTTTTTTGTTATATTGGCACCCCTTACCAATCTGCTCAACCTTTCATTTTCCACTTATAAGGAGTATATTAAAGGTCAATTAGTTAATATAGTGATTATTGTGTTTTCTTGATCAATAAACTATACTCTACGGAGTAATTAAAGTACACATGTAACAGAAAAATTAGTTATGTATACAACCACACACATATACACGGTCACACAATCCCACACGTAGATAATTGTATACTTGGTTTTATAAGTTGTGGGACACCTAGGGTTTGAGAAACCGAGATGAAGTGCAAGGTTCACATAAGCAAGACGTCAGATATTCTAAAAGTACGAATAAATAAATTATACATGGTATTTTCTACTTTTTTATTACTTAACATAAAATAACTGAACTAACAGATATACCCATAGTAGTATGAAATGATACAAGCAACCATGAACGTGATCAAGTAATACCCCTAATCTAAAATTATATTATATACCAATCTATATCACCATAATCTAGAATTCTAAAATCAAATTACCAAATCATGAAAATTCTCTCATACTCTCTTGTGAAAGCTACACACATTATACTCAAATATATAGCATAGGTTGCTTTGAAATTAATCCGAACAAAAGGAACACCAATGTCACCATACATGCCATAAGACTACATATTAGAAGCACCATAAGGCAAACTTATATTAACGAACATATAAAAAGGTACAATAATGAGTAAAAGTAATTTGAGCAAGACCGTAGCAACAAGTAAGATATTTGAATCCTTAAGTACTTAGGGGGCGTTTGGTTCTCGAAATTTGTTGGAATTAGAATTGCAATTGGAATATGAATTGTAATTCAAATTGGAATTCAAAGGAATTGGAATCTATAAAGGGAATTTAAATTCCAAATGCATTTCCAGTGCCAATACATTATAAAGGAATTGGAATTTATCACCCGTTGCAAACCGCCACCACCTCAATAACCACCAATCATCGCCGCTACATACCACCGACCGCCGCCGCCGATCGACCGCCACCAACCGATAACGCCCGTCGTCGAGACACGGTTCAGCAACGACGGTCGGTGACAATTGACGATTAGGGGAGGCGGTGGTCGGCGTCGGTGGCAGTGGTCGGCGTCGGTGGCGGTGGTCGGCGTCGGTGGCGGTCGGTGGGGGCGGCGGTGACGGCAATTGGGGTCGGCGCTGGTCGGGGTCGGGGTCGGGGTCGGCGGTCGATGACGGACGACGGCGGTCGGCGGCAGCGGTCGGTGACGGACGGCGGCGGTTCGACGGACGGCGGCGGTCGACGGACGACGACCGTGGTCAGTGATCGGGGGCGGGTAGCGGCATCGGCGATCGGGGGCGTCATAGTCGGTTGGCGGTGGGCGGGGTGGTAGGCAGCGGTCGGTGGTTGGGGGCGGCGGGGGTTAGGGTTGGCGGGGTGCGTCGGCGGTCGGGGTCGTCGGTAGTGTCGGTCGGCGGTGAGCGGGGTGGTAGATGGCGGTTAGTGGTGGAGGCAAGAGTCGGTGGAATTTGAAATCCTTCAATATTTGGAAGGATTTTGAAATCCTTTATTTGAAGGAATTTGAGGGAATTAATTCTAATTCCAATTCCAATTCCTTTTTCAACCAAACACGTGAAGAATGGAATTCAAATTCCAATTCCAACAAATTCCTATCAACCAAATATAATGACCAATGGAATTCAGATTCCAATTTCATTGAATTCCTGCATACCAAACGCCCCCTTAGTATACACAAGGGAGGAGAAAGAAGAACAAAAGAGAAGATAAAGAAGATGTATACATGGTGAAGATTAAAAAGCCACCCTTGGAGAAGTTATGATGTAAATATAAAAGCGTAGTAGAATACAATACTAGCCTACTAAAAAACCCACTTACACGATGATGCGCTAAAAAGCATCCAAAGCAACATTAAGGTGCACCACTCTATGGGATCGCATGGACTAGACAAGCTTGAACCAACTAAAATGTCTAACCAACCTTAACCTGGCCGAAACAACTTGAAACAATCTAAATTTAGCGTCATGATTCACTTTTAAGTGAGAAGTTATGATGTAAATATGAAAGTCTAGTAGAATAGTATACTAGCCCACTAAATACCCAGTTACATGATGATACGCTAAATAGCATCAAATGCAACGCTAAACAGCGTCAAATGCAACGCTAAACAACGTCAAATGCAACGCTAAGGTGTGCGACTCATAGTCTTATGTGATCCCGTGAACTGGACAAGCTTTAACCAACTAAAACATGCCCAACCATCTTCAATCTGGCTGAAACAACTTGGAACAACCTAAATTTAGCCTCATGGTTGGCTTTTTTCACTCATGTCCTCTTGAAAATCATCTCCTGTCAATTTTTTTTTATTTTTATTTATTTTTTGCATGAAGCAATATGAGATGAAAACTAGGGGTGTAAATGAGTCAAGCCGGCTCGCAAGCTACTCAGGATCGGCTAAAAAAAATCTCGAATCAAGCCGGGCTTAAACGAGCTCGAGCCCGAGCTCGAGCTTAGATTATTGCTCGTTTACTATACGAGCTCGAGCTCAGTTAAACTTAAGTCCAATAATCAAGTTCTAGATGTTTAAATTTTGTAGATTACCGTTCTAATTAAACTTATATGTATGAAAATTAACTTAATTTATCACAATAATCCAGTTTGCCTGTTTGAATAACTAGCTAGATTATTAGACTCAGTTTCTGCCTATTTTGAAGTCAAATAATTATATAATTAAGAAGTTAATTGCCATATTAGGTATATATATATTATATCTAGTTATGTCAAGGTTTAAACAACTGATACACTATTATATTTTTTTGAAGACTCAAAGTTATTATGTAAATATATACAGAAATACCACCTTAACTAATTAATACCCGTAGGATCAATCAGATAATACAAGCATCCTGTTTCGCAATCTAACTATTAAAAGCTGTCCCAAGGCTTTGTTTATGGAAATCACTAAGTCATTAATTAACTTAAAAAAAAACACTTTATCGTAACCAAACTTTATTGTGAAAATGAGGGTTAAGGTACACGAAAGTAAAACATTTCTTAATTTATATTTTTAATAAATAAGTAATCAGGTGCGTCACATGTCATAATACTATGAGCCCAATATTCTTTTCCCGGTTCTCTTGGTTACATTTTATATTTGGTATCAAATCAAAAAAATACGTAATTTAATAATATTTTATCTCAAAACATCGTTATATAATAACTCTTTAATATTTTCTTTATTAGACCCGGGTAATACATGAGATTCTTACCTAGTTTGAAAATAAAAGAAGTTGAAATGTATTATATTCGTCTGACTTGTTTCTGTATAAGGTTATGTTTAAACGTAGAACTCAAATATTATAGAAAATAAGTAATTTTGAAATGTATTCTTATGTTTAAATACATATACTTATTAGTTTTAAATAAGAAAATTCTGATTGATTTGCAGAATATGTACATGCCATAAACAATAAAAAACATTATTTCCTTTTGTTTTGATTAAAACTAGTACAAAAATAATAAATAAATAATACATGAAGAACTTGCATATAAATTATTCATGAAAGTTTTGTATTCATATAGATAGAATGATGCATGAGAATATATGACATTTTTTTTAATTGTTTTATACAATCTGCCTATAATTTGATCATAACTTAAAGCATTTGCAGGCAATACATATAATCATATTAATTGAAAGTGGTTAATATTTAAAACGCGAGAATTAAAGAAAACATTAATTAAAATAGTTATGGACTTCAGACTTCTGGAAGGTCTGTTGGTTTTACAGAGAAAATTCAAAACATGAGAAACTAAATATGAAAACAAATAAGAAATATTTATGAGCTTCTAGGAAGGAGAGCGAAATTGGTTTAATTAAAAAAATACATGGAAGAAAAGGAAGTTGCCTTGCACCAAATTAGAACCCGAGTGGATAATGGATTGAATAAGCCTAAAACATGTATGTCACAACGTTAAGTCTTACTTTTGTAACTTTTGTTAAACCAATCAATTTTCATAGGAATGACGGCTTCTTGACTTTGCATTAGCGCATGATCTAGATATTATAAATTCGTTTTTTAAGAAAAAGAATCGGATCTAATCACGTTTAGCAGCGGCGGAAGACACACGCAGATAAACTATTTGCTGATAAGGGGAGAATACCGTAGCTCGTGAAAAGACTATAAGACAATCCCGGACGAGACAGTAGTGACTCAACATTATATGTTGGTGGCGGATCTGTGACAACCCGTATTGTTCTGGCTAACTCCGGTAATTTAATTCCTCGTCGTTCAATATTCTATTCCATCGTTGCCATTTATCTTATTAACTTAGTCTAATTAAAATAACATAGTTATATTAAACTAATATCTATTAAACTTAAGTTAATTACAATTACATACAAAGTATCTAAAGTAACTAAAACAAAAAATTGGCATTATATGTGTACAGGTAATTATATATTTATTAAAACAATTATATAATAATACTAGTCCTAAAGAACTACAATTGCAAGCAATTATATAATAACATTTAATCCTAAATCTCAAGTGGCCGACAACCGACTCCCCTATAATGGAGCACACCATAATTGGCCACCCATATTTCCCTGTTCTTCTTTCCGTCGCATCACGGCCTTAGCATAAACATCCGTCGTTCACTCCCCGATAACTCTTTGTTGAAGTTGCAACAGCCTTCAACCGTTCTCCCGGTCATCGGTTGTGATTCTTGGCGGCGACCGCACCTCTCGAAACTTCACGTACCCCTCGGCCAAACGTAACCGCAAGAAACCTCTCGAAGGCTTCTTCCCCCACGGTCAAACCACAACCCCAATCGCCACCGTAGCCCTCGACAACCGACACACATCCGGCAACTGCGTATTGGTCATTGAGATAACCCCGTACGGTACGATTCGTCCGTCTTTTACATTTGTTCATTACGTACGGTTTCGAGTTTTTCCGGGCTAAGGTTATGCGTGTGTTCTTATTTCGAGTGTTTGGGAACGAGCTCTTCGGTGTGAAAGCTGGTGGGTGTGCGTTTGTTGGGCATGTGTTGTGTTTATGTTGTGTTACTAATATGTATGGCTGCGTATAAGTTCCGTGTATGTATGGTTGCGTATATGTTCTACGTACATATATGTTTATGCATACGTATATGTTTTCTGCGTACATATATGTTTCTGCCAGTACATATATGTATTTGCGTTACTATGTACATATGTATGTATTCTGCGTATATATTTGTGTGAGCATGTGTTCTGTGTGTATATATATAATTGGTTCTTCATGAGTTGAATGTATGTATGTATGTACGAGCGGTTGTGTGCGATATGTTGATTATGTACGGGAGATCACATGTAAAAGCATCGATTAGTATGATAACTATGCACGATTTCGGTTGGGGTCGATGGTGGGTACATGTGGTATAGATTTCTAAGTGTTGACGCGTGTGGGTGTTGTATGCGTGCGAATAGGCAGATGTATGCACATATATATACGGCTGTATGTATATGTAGTGTGCAGTGGGTATTAACCGAGTGAAACCCGGTTTGTGCTTGGGTTCTCAGTTATGTGTGTGTGTGTTTTTAGTGTGTTTTTTTAGTGTGTGTGCTCATTATAAGTATATATATATGTCATTCTATTGGGTATTGTGCTACAGTAAGTATGTATGATGCGGTGTATGTATGTATATGAGGTGTTTGGGTGTTTGTTGGATAAGGATTAGAATCATAGGTGCATGCGTTTCTTTCTTTTTTTTAGTGTGTAGGGTATGTGTGTGTTGTTATTAATGTGTGCTTTTATGTGAGTGGAAACATGAATTGTGTGTGCTTTCTTTTGTTTAAAAATTATAGTTGGGTAGGTTCAAACAAATACTAATAATAATAATAATAACAACAATAATAATAATGATGATGATGATGATGATGGTGATGATGTTTCATGTGTTTATAATACCGCTCCTGTAATGTTAACGCATGGTCGAGTGCTTTATCTATGTTATAAATACGTATGGGTATTATGTATGGATGTCTATAATATATTACGTGGGAGTGCATGAATGTATAGTTATATAAATTACCATAAGAGTGTTACATTTGGTCGTTATGCATTAAAAGGTGAACTGGTATATATATATATACTTGTGCTTGATTAGGAAAAGGGGGAAATACCGATAACGACACCGTACCCGAGTCGTGAAACGCGAAAACGTACGACCAAAATTATTAGCATATGATATTAATTATGTATATACACTGAATGAAACACAGGTTAATCGTAACCCGATCCTTTGTGCCTACATTTATTTGTTGCAACGCATTCGAGGTGAGTCTTCACGACCCCTATTTTACTTTCTTTCCTTTTTGAGGGAGAAAACATGCAAACATATTTTATGAATTGTTTTAGTATTATTGATATCGCCTGTTACGTTAGTGCAAACATACAAACAGTCCTGACATTCTCGAACCGTTAGTAATGGGATTAGCGAGGTAATTCTGAGTAGTACTACTGGGTCTGACAAACCCCGCCCGGGCTAGTCGCGCTAGCTTGATTGGAGGTCAAACGGGTGCATTATTGACCTAACATTTGTCACTGTCTTGCGAGGCGTGACGGGGGAACAACAAACATATAGGACACGCAAACAGTCAGCTTCGGTTCGAAACGCTAAGTAACATGATTATAGGCTAGCTACCTATCGATATGCTTTAATTACTATACCATTCGAACAGTTGAACAGTTACAAACAGTCGAACAGTTACAAACATTCAAACAGTTACAAACATTTGAACGGTTACAAACATTCGAACAGTTACAAACATTTTTATCTGCGATAAAACCTGTGAACTCACCAACTTTATGTTGACACACTTTAGCATGTGTTCTCAGGTCACAGGAATGCTTAAGCTCATGATGCACGATTAAGGACGCACTCAGGACATTCATTCATCAGTTTCATTTAGTTGAATTGAATATTTGTTTTGGCATAACATTTTCAGACTTTCAGTATTGTTTACATTTCAGTTTTACGCTTCCACACTGTTATTCATTTCTTTTATGCACTCTGATTTAAGTCAAACGTTTATTTTTAAACTCATATAGTGTCGTTTTATATGACCGTGTCTGAGATCCTGGTATGTCACACGCCTAACGGTAAAACCCCGTTTGTGGAAATTGAGGGTGTGACAGATTGGTATCAGAGCCACTGGTTATAGAGAACTAGGATTGCATTTGCATCTAGACTATAGCCTTAGACACAACACTAGTATTGCATAGACACTTTTACATGATTGCAACTGTTGTACGAACATTCTCCCGGCATGCTAACATTACATTACTGAACGATCAAACATTACCCGCATTATCTATGTCACCTGTATCATCCTCGACTAACAGAGGGGCGGAGAATCCCGCTCGTTTACTTCCAACATCTACATCTGTTTCTTCACTCTCGGAGTTGAAGCAACGACAACTTGAACCTAACATTACCACTTTGGAACACGGAACTCTTTTCTAACACACACGACAAACCTAACGATGACAAACAAGGAGAACAACGCACATTACTTTTCCAACTCTATTGTAATTGTTTCTACTTCCAACATGCCCTATCATCTTCGCTAGTCTTAACAGATAGCACTCGGTACTTGACAAGGTATGTTATCTCGAATGAGAGGAACCATGAATGACCATGCAAAGCAAATTAGAATCACGGGTGCACACGTAATTGTAATTTGTCATGCATGAGAATTCTGGCAACTCTATCGGGTGATAACGGTCATAATCAGTACAAATTTTCATATCTATACCTGGAGACATGAGGTCTAGGTTCTCATAAAACCTCACTATTGATATGCAAACAAATCCTTCATTCCTACTCGTAAGAAAGTTCTCATCTACCTCGAGCCTTAATGAGATTCGTATTATGGCATTAGCCCTAGTCTCTTTGAGACGTTACCCTTTCTGTCATTTCGGTGATTGTGCATGACTATCTATCTACAATGTACCAGATCTTCAAATTTTATAATAGAGTGGTGATACTCTCTGTCGTATGTAGTCCTTGTTCATTGAATTGATCATAAGACTTAGAATCTTGGTAATTTGAGCGTTCCAACATTCATTTCATTTGATACTTATCATGTTTAAGCGTACATTATATTTGCTTGTTCCCTAGTAGTAGGACACAATCGGATTTTTCCGGCTAACTACGTTTGGTGTAGGACCAAATAACAAGATATTATGACGACCTCGTTCATTTCATCTCTGCCTTTCCATTATAAACAGCAAGTACAATTATAACCGCCACCCGTGTGCTTGGCAGTTATGATCTAGGTGTGTCTAGACATCCGTTCGATATAAGTCTGATTTCTATTACCCATGGTAACTACGATGTCGTGGTCAAAATGGATTGGTTGTCCAAAAACCAAACATAGATCATTTGTGGAAACAAACTAATTGAGTTACCTCTTTTTAGTGGTGGAATACCTGCGGTAGAAGGCGACAAGGTTGGTGTGGTGGTTCGCATCATCTCAAACGTGAAGTTGCATAAATGTCTCAGGAAAGGGATTCCTCTCTACTGACACTAATTACAGAGAAGAAGGTGGATGACAAGCGTGTTAAAGATATTCCAGTTATCAGAGACTTCCCGAAAGTATTTCCAGAAGACTTAACTAGTATGACCACTATGAGTTTTTTGGTTATGCTGTTTGGGTTGACCAACGCACCAGCGGTTTTCATGGACCTCATGAACCGAGTGCGCAAAACCTATGTAACACCCGTATTTTAACAAAGAATAAAAGAAAAAGGAAGAAAAGAATAGAAAAGAGAAACAACTAAAAGGAGGGACTAAAAGTGTCAATTTGACAAACTTTATATTAATTCTTTGTACAAAAGGTGGTATGGCCACCCACGTTGCCTGCATTTCATTTCAATCGATATTTTTAGAGAGAGAAAGTAGCAGGAGCAGAAAACCATCGGAATTTTGAAGAAAGATCTGAGAAATTCGAGGTTTTTGGTAAGAATCCTCTAGTTTTTGAAGTTTTAGATAATTCTAGAACCGTATGTGTGCTTATAAGTGTGTCTTGTGTGTTCGGGTGATGTGGTGTGTGTGTTCTAGGTGTTAGAACAAGTTGAGAAGGTTCGGGTGCAGGGTGTAGATTCGAAGAAGACGACTAAGGTGAGTTCTAGACCCCTTTTTACTGGTTTTTAAATGTTTGGGGCTGGAAAATGCATGCAAATATATTTTTATAAAATTTGGGTTTGATACCCGTATGATATGAATGTGTGTATGTTTATGTTTATGTTAAATTATGCCTAGAATCATATGTATATGTTTAGAACTAGGCATTATGATGTTTGGGACTTGGATTATGGATTAGACACATGAACAGGTTGTTAATATGTCTGAAATTGGGACTTAGAATAAATAAGAAAGTTGATGTGTCCAGCAGTGCTCATACGACCAACAGTGGTCGTATGATCAGGATTTTTTTCTAAGTGTTATAAGCCCAATAGGACTCATACGACCAACAGTGGTCGTATGAGTAGGTGATATTTTCTAAGTATGAGGCCCATAGGACTCATACGACCAACAGTGGTCGTATGATCATGTGGAAATTTTCTAAGTATGGGCTCATACGACCAACAGTGGTCGTATGATCCAAAAATGTTCCAAGTCCCGGGGTGGTACGACCAGCAGGGGTCATACGACCAGGTCGTATGACCAGTGGATAATTCTAAGTGTTGTGGAAAGTCCAGCAGGGCTCATACGGCTAATAGTGCTCATACGACCAGAGGGTTATACGCCCAACAGGGCTAAAACGACTAGAACACTTAGCATTTTTCAGGAATTTCCAGTAAAGTCCGAAGTTCGAGGTTTGACCAGAGTTGACTGGGGTTAATAAATGATGATGTCTCAGGCATGTAATGATGAGTATGATTAACCCTAATTGTTACTAATATTATTATTAGTATATTACTGTTAACAATATTATTAAAATATTGTTAAGTATGGTATGATGCTAGGAATGGTGATAGATGTATGAAGATGAATGTATGATGATGTTTGAATGTAATAATATCCATTTCTTAATATTATTAATATTATGATTAGGAATATTATAAAGAGTATGAATAATATTATTTATAATATTATTTGTATTATTATTATTATCATGCTTAGTAATAATAATACTGTATGTTCTATGTGGAATGATCATGATCAATAATTATTATCATTAATAAAGTGAAAGATTAATGATAAAGAGGAATGGAACGTGAACGAATGAACGAAAGTCTTGCAAGCAAATGAATGGAGGTGCACACCCCTGGCAGGTGTTAGCTCAACTGTGATGCGGGTTCGCTACCCCGAAGGATGCACACAGGATCAATCCTTGAGATTGATATAGAGGTGAGTGACTTGGTGTCACAAAAGACTCACAGGAATGTAGGTCATCTTCGTGATTGGCTTAGAGGTGAGTGACTTGGTGTCACAAAAGACTCACAGTATATGGGTCAATCTTTGTGATTGGCTCAGAGGTGAGCGACTTGGTGTTGCAAAGACTCACAGTTTAATTAAAGAGGAATGATAAAAGTACGAATTGAACGATGATGCAGATAATGAAAGTATTACCTATGTGTACGTACGATGTATGATCACTCGTGCCAAATGAGGAATGGTTTTTGAACGAAAAGTAAAGTATTTTAACTATAAAACTAGAACTCACTCAGCAACGCTGACTTTTATGTATTTTCCAGTTGGCAGGTGACAGGTTGCTGAGGATGGCACGCAGGGGTGGCTACTTGGCAAGAAGACTGACATCCATTTTGTTTTGACGATACTGTTGTTCTGTAATTCATTCAATCAAATATTTTGTGACTTAGAAACTAGAATGTATTGCTTAGCAACAGTTTTTATAATGAATGAATGTTTTTGTTAAATATAATTCCGCTGCTTAACTTGTAATATGTATGTTTTATGCTGTGAATGACCAACTGTGAGGTGCCCGGGAACGGGGCCTTACAAGTTGGTATCAGAGCAAAGTTTAAGTAAAATGGGTAAATTTTCAAAATAAACCTTAACTTAAACTGAGAATGGGACGGAAAGAGGGATGTCAGCCCGAGTAGCCATGTGCCATCAGGTATTGTTTTTCTTAAGAGTTAATCAGTATTATGTGCGCGTGCTATGTGATTTATGTGTTCTTAGTAGATTTAGATGCTGATGTAGTCAGGATAGGAAGTGCTTGGGGTGTGAAGAGTAAAGTAAGTGGCTAATCACAACTGGCCACTGTAATTAGGGACTTACTATACTTGACATAAACTGAGCTATTCCTTGAATGACTGTTTTAGTGTTTGAATCTTATAGTGCATAAGAGAATGGCTGGGAAGAAACCTTCTAAGGCTGCTAGAGGTAGAGGTCGTCCGCGTACGACTAGGAACAGCACTAAAGCTCCGGAGACGACTCCTGTGAACCCTGAGGTTCCTAACCGGAATGAAGAAACCGAGAATGCGAGCCTGAATGCCTCAGCTAGAGAGGCGATTGCTGATGAGGTACACCAAGTCCTGCAGGCAGTTATGCCATCTGTGGTGACTGACGTTATTCGTGCCGTGAGGAATGAGGAGAGGAAAGAGAAGGAAGACAGGAAAGGGTCAACTGAGAAGGAGAGCAAGGGAGGAGAGGACGACCGGATCCTGAGATAGTAGTGTCTGATGAGGAGGAAGATGATGTAGCTGGGGTGACGACCAAGGGATGCAATTACGGGGCATTCCAGAGGTGCAGGCCCCCGACTTTTGATGGAAATGGCAATGCTGCTGCTGCCCATCGTTGGGTAAGGGAAATGGAAGCGGTACTCGAGATCAGTGAGTGCCGGGAAGATCAGAAGGTAAAATTTGCCACCCACTCTTTTACCGACTCAGCACTATGTTAGTGGGACAATATTGTCCAAGCTGAGGGAAGCAGGGCCATAAGTAAGATGAAGTGGCCCGAGTTGAAGAAGTTGGTGATTGAGGAATTCTGTCCTCACAGGGAACTGGATAAGATTGAGAGGGAGTTTCTGCAACTCGAGGCGGGAACCATGAACCACCAGCAATATACTGCCAAGTTCAATGAAATGGCAAGGCTGGTGCCAGACCAAGTGACACCGGTAACTCGCAAGATTAACCGGTATATTCAGGGACTGCCAGCCGATATTCGTAGGCATCTGATTGCTGCACGACCAAGCACTTTTAGGTCGGCAGTAGATTTGGCTGGGAGGCTCTACGATGAGAGAGAGGTAGCGGATGCGGAGGTGAAGAAGACTGGTGGTGGTGACCGAAACTGGAATGGGAAACGGTTCGGGCGTGGCGGTTTTACTCCGAACAATAAAAGGATGAAAGTGGATGACCGAAGGGTGGGGTCATCAAGCTCGAGGCCCAAAAGGTGTGGCAAGTGCGGGAAGGAGCATACGGGTGAGTGCAAATCGGGGCTCAACGTGTGTTTCAAGTGCGGGAAGCCGGGTCATATGCTGAAGGATTGTAAGGATCTGAGGTGTTACACCTGCGGTGAGGCGGGCCATATGAGCAGGGATTGCAAGAAGCCAAGGGCTGAGAGTTCCGGGGGAAAGAAGACGGCCGGAACTGAAGGGCAAAGGGCGAGCGCCAGAGCTTTCACCATGACCAGAGAGGAGGCTAGGACGGACCCCGATGTTGTATCAGGTACGTTCCTAGTAAATCAAACTCTTGCTTCTGTGTTATTTGATTCTGGTGCTAGTAGGAGTTTCATTTCTGCTACTTTCTGTGCTAAATTATCTGCTAGTAGTAAATGCATTGATGAGCCCTTTGATGTAGAAACTGCTATTGGTAAGTCCACTAGAGTTACCGATGTGATAGAGGACTGTGCCATAGAGTTAGAAGGCCATAGGTTTGCTGCCAGATTACATGTGATGCCCCTAGGAGGATTTGATGTAGTGTTAGGATGGACTGGTTAGCAACCTACGAAGCAAATATCGTGTGCCGAAAGAAGATGATTAGACTGACGGCGACCGACGGAAGTCCGGTGACAATTTATGGCGATCGAGTCACGACGATCCCGAAGGTGATCTCGATGGCGGTGGCGGGGAAGTGTATGAGGCGCGGATGCAGCGCCTACTTATGCTATGTAAAGAACGTAGAGACGCCAACCCCACAGCTATGCGATGTGCCAGTGGTGTGTGACTTTCCAGATGTGTTTCCCGAAGACTTATCGGGTTTGCCACCTGACCGAGAGATCGAATTCCAGATCGACCTGATACCGGGTGCCCAACCTGTCGCGAAAGCACCGTATCGCTTGGCTCCGACGGAGATGAAAGAATTGATGGATCAGTTGCAGGAGCTGCTGGATAAGGGGTTTATTCGACCGAGTATCTCACCTTGGGGTGCTCCGGTTCTGTTTGTAAAGAAGAAGGATGGTAGTATGCGGATGTGCATCGACTACCGCGAGCTGAATAAGCTGACGGTGAAGAACAGATACCCCTTACCAAGGATCGATGACTTGTTTGACCAGCTCCAGGGTGCCAGTTGGTTCTCGAGGATAGATCTTCGATCTGGCTACCATCAATTGAAGGTGAAGGAGCAGGACATTCCTAAAACAGCTTTCCGTACGCGTTATGGACATTATGAGTTTCTCGTCATGTCATTTGGTCTAACTAACGCGCCGGCTGCTTTTATGGACCTGATGAACCGAGTGTGTCGGCCAATGTTAGATAAATCAGTGATTGTGTTCATCGATGATATCCTGATTTATTCGAGGAGTGAAGAAGAGCATGCCGGTCACATTCGGGAAGTGTTGGAGACTTTAAGAAGGGAGAAACTGTATGCTAAGTTCTCCAAGTGTGCCTTCTGGTTACGCGAGGTACAATTTCTGGGTCACGTAGTAAATGCAGAAGGAATAATGGTGGACCCAGCAAAGGTTGAGGCTGTGATGCAATGGAAATCACCAAAGACGCCATCCGAGATTCGTAGCTTCTTGGGATTGGCGGGCTATTACAGGAGATTTATTCAAGACTTCTCCAAGATAGCCTCACCTTTGACAAAATTGACTCGTAAGGACGTGAAATTCGTGTGGGGTCGAGAGCAGGAGATGGCTTTTGAGGAGTTGAAGGCAAGACTAACACAAGCTCCTGTCTTGACTTTGCCTGAGGGAAGTGAAGACTTAGTGGTCTATTCGGATGCATCCTATTCTGGGCTAGGTTGCGTATTAATGCAACGCGGAAAGGTTATAGCCTATGCATCTCGACAACTGAAGACCCACGAAGTCAACTATCCCACACACGATCTAGAACTAGCTGCGGTGGTTTTTGCATTGAAGATATGGCGGCACTATCTATACGGGACGAAGTGCACAATCTTCACTGACCACAAAAGCTTGAAGTATTTCTTCGAGCAGAAGGATCTAAACATGAGGCAGAGGCGGTGGTTGGAACTGATAAAAGACTATGATTGTGAGATCCATTACCACCCGGGCAAGGCCAATGTGGTGGCCGATGCCCTCAGCCGAAAAGAAAGGCCTGAGCCGATTCGGGTGAAGGCTTATCAGTTGATCATGACCTCCGACGTGATGACACAGGTTAAGGAGTTTCAAGATGAGGCTTTGAAAGAAGATCGTCTTAACTCCGAAAGGATGAGAGGTCTAGTGACGGAGTTGGGTGAGAACACTCTAGGTGTTAAGACCCGATTTGGGCGAATGTGGATTCCTCGATACGGGGATCTACGTAGTAGAATTATGGATGAGGCCCATAAGACACGATACTCCATTCACCCCGGTGCTACCAAAATGTACCATGATATGAAGAAAAACTACTGGTGGCCGGGCATGAAACGCGACGTAGTGGAGTACGTAAGTAAGTGCTTGACTTGCTTACAAGTGAAGGCGGAACACCAGAAGCCCTACGGGAAGATCCAACCATTGGATATACCCGAATGGAAGTGGGAACACATCACCATGGATTTCATCACGAAGTTACCACGTACCCCAAAAGGGTATGATGCCATATGGGTGATAGTTGACCGCTTGACAAAGAGTGCCCACTTCCTACCGATCCGCGAAACGTATTCATCTGAAAGATTGGCGGATCTGTTCATCAAAGAAATCGTAGCTCGTCATGGGGTGCCGGTGTCTATCGTATCTGATCGCGACACCCGGTTTACCTCCAAGTTTTGGAAGAGATTTCATGATGCGATGGGGACGAGACTACATATTAGCACGGCATATCATCCTCAGACAGACGGTCAGTCTGAGAGGACGATCCAAACACTCGAAGACATGCTTAGGGCGTGCGTGATCGACTTTGGGGGAAGTTGGGACGATCACCTGCCGTTAGCAGAATTCTCGTACAACAATAGTTATCACGCCAGCATTGGCATGCCACCTTACGAGATGCTATACGGTAGGAGGTGTAGGACGCCCGTATGCTGGGGAGACATTGGGCAGAAAGAACTGGGAGGTGTTGAGGTGATTGAAGCAACGACTGAGAAATTAGAAAAGATCAAGGCCTTCATGAAGGCGGCGAAAGATAGGCAAAAGTCGTATGCTGACAAGAGGCGGAGGCCGATAGAGTTCAAGGTTGGTGACCGAGTTATGTTGAAGGTCTCACCTTGGAAAGAAATCATTAGATTCAGAAAACGAGGTAAGCTAAGCCCGAGATACATAGGACCTTTCCGGATTGTCGCACGGGTAGGAGAGGTGGCCTATCGACTTGAATTGCCAGATGAGTTAAGTGGAATTCATCCTACATTCCATGTATCTCATCTAAGGAAGTGCTTAGCTGATGAAGATATGATTGTTCCACTGGAGGATATTGAAGTAGACGAACGGCTCAACTACGTGGAGCAACCAGTGGCAATCATTGATCGTAAAGAAAAGAGATTGAGGAATAAAGTGGTTCCTCTTGTGCGTGTACAGTGGAAGCACAGGAAGGGATCCGAGTCTACGTGGGAGACTGAAGAAGAAATGAGACAACACTACCCACATCTATTTGAGGAGTAACAGGTTTCAGGGACGAAACCTATATAAGGGGGGTGGACTTGTAACACCCGTATTTTAACAAAGAATAAAAGAAAAAGGAAGAAAAGAATAGAAAAGAGAAACAACTAAAAGGAGGGACTAAAAGTGTCAATTTGACAAACTTTATATTAATTCTTTGTACAAAAGGTGGTATGGCCACCCACGTTGCCTGCATTTCATTTCAATCGATATTTTTAGAGAGAGAAAGTAGCAGGAGCAGAAAACCATCGGAATTTTGAAGAAAGATCTGAGAAATTCGAGGTTTTTGGTAAGAATCCTCTAGTTTTTGAAGTTTTAGATAATTCTAGAACCGTATGTGTGCTTATAAGTGTGTCTTGTGTGTTCGGGTGATGTGGTGTGTGTGTTCTAGGTGTTAGAACAAGTTGAGAAGGTTCGGGTGCAGGGTGTAGATTCGAAGAAGACGACTAAGGTGAGTTCTAGACCCCTTTTTACTGGTTTTTAAATGTTTGGGGCTGGAAATGCATGCAAAATATATTTTTATAAAATTTGGGTTTGATACCCGTATGATATGAATGTGTGTATGTTTATGTTTATGTTAAATTATGCCTAGAATCATATGTATATGTTTAGAACTAGGCATTATGATGTTTGGGACTTGGATTATGGATTAGACACATGAACAGGTTGTTAATATGTCTGAAATTGGGACTTAGAATAAATAAGAAAAGTTGATGTGTCCAGCAGTGCTCATACGACCAACAGTGGTCGTATGATCAGGATTTTTTTCTAAGTGTTATAAGCCCAATAGGACTCATACGACCAACAGTGGTCGTATGAGTAGGTGATATTTTCTAAGTATGAGGCCCATAGGACTCATACGACCAACAGTGGTCGTATGATCATGTGGAAATTTTCTAAGTATGGGCTCATACGACCAACAGTGGTCGTATGATCCAAAATGTTCCCAAGTCCCGGGGTGGTACGACCAGCAGGGGTCATACGACCAGGTCGTATGACCAGTGGATAATTCTAAGTGTTGTGGAAAGTCCAGCAGGGCTCATACGGCTAATAGTGCTCATACGACCAGAGGGTTATACGCCCAACAGGGCTAAAACGACTAGAACACTTAGCATTTTTCAGGAATTTCCAGTAAAGTCCGAAGTTCGAGGTTTGACCAGAGTTGACTGGGGTTAATAAATGATGATGTCTCAGGCATGTAATGATGAGTATGATTAACCCTAATTGTTACTAATATTATTATTAGTATATTACTGTTAACAATATTATTAAAATATTGTTAAGTATGGTATGATGCTAGGAATGGTGATAGATGTATGAAGATGAATGTATGATGATGTTTGAATGTAATAATATCCATTTCTTAATATTATTAATATTATGATTAGGAATATTATAAAGAGTATGAATAATATTATTTATAATATTATTTGTATTATTATTATTATCATGCTTAGTAATAATAATACTGTATGTTCTATGTGGAATGATCATGATCAATAATTATTATCATTAATAAAGTGAAAGATTAATGATAAAGAGGAATGGAACGTGAACGAATGAACGAAAGTCTTGCAAGCAAATGAATGGAGGTGCACACCCCTGGCAGGTGTTAGCTCAACTGTGATGCGGGTTCGCTACCCCGAAGGATGCACACAGGATCAATCCTTGAGATTGATATAGAGGTGAGTGACTTGGTGTCACAAAAGACTCACAGGAATGTAGGTCGATCTTCGTGATTGGCTTAGAGGTGAGTGACTTGGTGTCACAAAAGACTCACAGTATATGGGTCAATCTTTGTGATTGGCTCAGAGGTGAGCGACTTGGTGTTGCAAAAGACTCACAGTTTAATTAAAGAGGAATGATAAAAGTACGAATTGAACGATGATGCAGATAATGAAAGTATTACCTATGTGTACGTACGATGTATGATCACTCGTGCCAAATGAGGAATGGTTTTTGAACGAAAAGTAAAGTATTTTAACTATAAAACTAGAACTCACTCAGCAACGCTGACTTTTATGTATTTTCCAGTTGGCAGGTGACAGGTTGCTGAGGATGGCACGCAGGGGTGGCTACTTGGCAAGAAGACTGACATCCATTTTGTTTTGACGATACTGTTGTTCTGTAATTCATTCAATCAATATTTTGTGACTTAGAAACTAGAATGTATTGCTTAGCAACAGTTTTTATAATGAATGAATGTTTTTGTTAAATATAATTCCGCTGCTTAACTTGTAATATGTATGTTTTATGCTGTGAATGACCAACTGTGAGGTGCCCGGGAACGGGGCCTTACAACCTATTAGACAAGTTTGTCATCGTCATCATTGATGACATCCGTATTTATTCAAAGAACAAGGGAGAACACAAGGAACAGCTTAGACTGAATTTGGAACTGTTGAAATGAGAACAATTATATGTTAAGTTTTCAAAGTGTGACTTCTGGATACGAGAAATACAATCTTTGGGTCATGTGGTCAATGAGAATGGAATATATATTGACCTGACAAAAATAGAAGCCATTAAGAACTGGGCTACGCCTAAGAGTCCGACTGAGGTACGACAGTTTCTTGGGTTGGCTAGCTATTACCGACGATTCATCGAAGGGTTTTCGAAGATCCTTCAACCGCTTACAACGTTAACTCAAAAAGGCACCGCGTACAGTTGGGGTGACAAGCAGGAATCAGCGTTCCAGCTCTCAAAATAGAAACACTGTACGACACCACTATTGTCTTTACCCAAGGGAATAGAAGATTTTGTAGTTGATTGCGATGCTTCTATTCAAGGTCTCGGTTGTGTGCTAATGCAACGCGAGAAAGTGATCACATATGTTTCATGACAGCTAAAGGTTCACGAGAAGAACTACACGACACATGACTTAGAGTCGGGAGCCGTAGTGTTTGCACTCAAGATAAGGAGACATTACTTGTACGGTACCAAGCGCACCATTTATACCGATCAAAAGAGTCTCCAACACATCTTTGAACAGAAGGAGCTAAACATGAGACAACATCGTTGGGTCGAGTTGTTGAACGACTATGATTGTGCGATCAAGTATCATCCGGGTAAGGCTAATGTAGTAGCAGATGCCTTAAGTCGAAAGGAGACACCTAAGCTGAAGTGAATTCGAGCATTACAACTCACCATTCACACCGGTTTACCCGATCAGATACGTAATGCTCAACTTGAGGCTTTGAAGGACGGGAACCTGAAAGCCGAATCACTACGAGGTACGGAGAAGCAACTGGAAACCAAATCTGACAGGATCCGCTACTTCATGGACCGAATATGGGTTCCTTTGTATGGACCTACGAGAGCTAGTAATGGACAAAGCTCACAAGTCACGCTATCCTATCCATCCGGGTTCAGACAAGATGTATCACGATCAGAAAGGTCTTTACTGGTGGCCAAACATGAAAGCTAACATTGCTACCTATGTAAGCAGATGCTTAACCTGTTCCAAGGTTAAGGTGGAGTATCAACGATCATCTGGTTTACTTCAACAACCAGAAATACCAGTATGGAAGTGGGAGCGGATATCTATGGACTTTATCACGAAACTACCTCGGACTCCTAGCGGATGCGATATCATTTGGGTGATTGTAGATCGTTTAACGAAATCCGCACACTTCTTACCAATCAGAGAGACCGATAGAATGGAGAAGTTAACACGTATTTACCTAAGAGAAATAGTCTCTCGGCACGGTGTGCCAATTTCCATTATCTCTGATCGTGACGCTCGATTCACTTCACATTTCTGGCAATCATTACAACGAGTATTGGGTACACAGTTAGACATGAGTACGACATATCATCCTCAAACAGATGGCTAGAGTGAGTGTACGATCCAAACTTTGGAAGACATATTGCGCGCCTACCTGATTGATTTTGGCAGCAGTGGGGAAACTCACTTACCGTTGGTTGAGTTTTCTTACAATAATAGTTATCACACATCGATCAAAGCTGCTCCATTTGAGGCACTGTATGGGCTAAAGTTCCGATCACCTATTTATTGGGCGGAAGTTGGAGAAAGTCAACTTACCGGTCCTGAACTTGTGCACGAGACGACTGAGAAGATCGTGCAAATTCGTAACAGCATGGCAGCAGCACGTGACCGACAGAAGAGTTACGCTGATAAGCGTCTTCGACCGTTGGAATTTTAAATTGGCGACAAAGTACTTTTAAAAGTGTCACCTTGGAAGGGTGTGATTCGTTTCGGGAAACGTGGAAGGCTAAACCCTAGATACGTGGGACAGTTTGAAATCGTCGAACGGGTTGGCCCCGTAGCCTACCAGCTAAACCTTCCCGAAGAGCTTAGTGGAGTACACAATGTGTTTCACGTTTCGAACCTGAGAAAATGCCTTGCAGATGAGACTCTCGTCGTTCCGTTAGATGAGATACATGTGGATGAACAACTACGTTTCATTGAAGAGCCGGTGGAAGTTATGGACTGAGAGGTCAAAACGCTCAAACATAGTCGTATTCCTATTGTCAAAGTCCGTTGGAAATCAAAGCGTGGACCAGAGTTTACCTGGGTGCGCGAGTATCATATGAAGAAAAACTACCCACAACTGTTCAACAATCATCCGTCTACTTCTTAGGGTATCCATTCCTAAGATATCTTTCCCTTAAATTTCGAGACGAAATTCCCTTCAACAAGGGGATGATGTAACAACCCTCGCGAAACCTTAAAAACCCTACATTTCTTTATATTGGAATTTTTTTTAGAAATTCCAGAAAACCCTATCCTAAGAAACTTTTGACTGCTCTTCTGTGCTGCTATTGAAACCTGATGTTCTGCGTTAACCTTATATTCTAATTTTCGGGACGAAAATTCTTTCAACAAGGGGATGATGTGACAACCCGTATTGTTCTGGCTAACTCCAGTAATTTAATTCCTCGTCGTTCAATATTCTATTCCATCGTTGCCATTTATCTTATTAACTTAGTCTAATTAAAATATAACATAGTTATATTAAACTAATATCTATTAAACTTAAGTTAATTACAATTACATGCAAAGTATCTAAAGTAACTAAAACAAAAAATTGGCATTATATGTGTACAAGGTAATTATATATTTGTTAAAACAATTATAAAATAATACTAGTCCTAAATAACTACAATTGCAAAGCAATTATATAATAACATTAAATCCTAAATCTCAAGTGGTTGTCAATCTCAAGTGGCCGACAACCGACTCCCCTATAATGGAGCACACCATAATTGGCCAACCCATATTTCCATGTTCTTCTTTCCGTCGTATCACGGCCTTAGCATAAACATCCGTCGTTCACTCCCCGATAACTCTTTGTTGAAGTTGCAACAACCTTCAACCGTTCTCCCGGTCATCGGTTGTGATTCTTGGCGGCGACCGCACCTCTCGAAACTTCACGTACCCCTCGGCCAAACGGTAACCGCAAGAAACCTCTCGAAGGCTTCTTCCCCCACGGTCAAACCACAACCCCAATCGCCACCGTAGCCCTCGACAACCGACACACATCCGGCAACTGCGTATTGGTCATTGAGATAACCCCGTACGGTACGATTCGTCCGTCTTTTACATTTGTTCATTACGTACGGTTTCGAGTTTTTCCGGGCTAAGGTTATGCGTGTGTTCTTATTTCGAGTGTTTGGGATCGAGCTCTTCGGTGTGAAAGCTGGTGGGTGTGCGTTTATTGGGCATGTGTTGTGTTTATGTTGTGTTACTAATATGTATGGCTGCGTATAAGTTCCGTGTATGTATGGTTGCGTATATGTTTCTACGTACGTATATGTTTATGCATACGTATATGTTTTCTGCGTACATATATGTTTCTGCCAGTACATATATGTATTTGCGTTACGTATGTACATATGTATGTATTCTGCGTATATATTTGTGTGAGCATGTGTTCTGTGTGTATATATATAATTGGTTCTTCATGAGTTGAATGTATGTATGTATGTACGAGCGGTTGTGTGTGATATGTTGATTATGTACGGGAGATCACATGTAAAAGCATCGATTAGTATGATAACTATGCACGATTTCGGTTGGGGTCGATGGTGGGTACATGTGGTATAGATTTCTAAGTGTTGACGCGTGTGGGTGTTGTATGCGTGCATATAGGCAGATGTATGCACATATATATACGGCTGTATGTATATGTATGTGTGCAGTGGGTATTAACCGAGTGAAACCCGGTTTGTGCTTGGGTTCTCAGTTATGTGTGTGTGTTTTTAGTGTGTTTTTTTAGTGTGTGTGCTCATTATAAGTATATATATATGTCATTCTATTGGGTATTGTGCTACAGTAAGTATGTATGATGCGATGTATGTATGTATATGAGGTGTTTGGGTGTTTGTTGGATAAGGATTAGAATCATAGGTGCATGCGTTTCTTTCTTTTTTTTAGTGTGTAGGGTATGTGTGTTGTTATTAATGTGTGCTTTTATGTGAGTGGAAACATGAATTGTGTGTGCTTTCTTTTGTTTAAAAATTATAGTTGGGTAGGTTCAAACAAATACTAATAATAATAACAACAACAATAATAATAATAATAATAATAATAATAATAATAATAATAATAATGATGATGGTGATGATGATGTTTCATGTGTTTATAATATCGCTCCTGTAATGTTAACGCATGGTCGAGTGCTTTATCTATGTTATAAAATACGTATGGGTATTATGTATGGATGTCTATAATATATTACGTGGGAGTGCATGAATGTATGGTTATATAAATTACCATAAGAGTGTTACATTTGGTCGTTATGCATTAAAAGGTGAACTGGTATATATATATACTTGTGCTTGATTAGGAAAAGGGGGAAATATCGATAACGACGCCGTACCCGAGTCGTGAAACGCGAAAACGTACGACCAAAATTATTAGCATATGATATTAATTATGTATATACACTGAATGAAACACAGGTTAATCGTAACCCGATCCTTTGTGCCTACATTTATTTGTTGCAACGCATTCGAGGTGAGTCTTCACGGCCTCTATTTTACTTTCTTTCCTTTTTGAGGGAGAAAACATGCAAACATATTTTATGAATGGTTTTAGTATTATTGATATCGCCTGTTACGTTAGTGCAAACATACAAACAGTCCTGACATTCTCGAACCGTTAGTAATGGGATTAGCGAGGTAATTCTGAGTAGTACCACTGGGTCTGACAAACCCCGCCCGGGCTAGTCGCGCTAGCTTGATTGGAGGTCAAACGGGCGCATTATTGACCTAACATTTGTCACTGTCTTGCGAGGCGTGACGGGGGAACAATAAACATATAGGACACGCAAACAGTCAGCTTAGGTTCGAAACGCTAAGTAACATGATTATAGGCTAGCTACATATCGATATGCTTTAATTACTATACCATTCGAACAGTTGAACAGTTACAAACAGTCGAACAGTTACAAACATTCAAACAGTTACAAACATTCAAACAGTTACAAACATTTGAACGGTTACAAACATTCGAACAGTTACAAACATTTTTATCTGCGATAAAACCTGTGAACTCACCAACTTTATGTTGACACACTTTAGCATGTTTTCTCAGGTCACAGGAACGCTTAAGCTCATGATGCACGATTAAGGACGCACTCAGGATATTCATTCATCAGTTTCATTTAGTTGCATTTAGTTGCATTGAATATTTGTTTTGGCATAATATTTTCAGACTTTCAGTATTGTTTACATTTCAGTTTTACGCTTCCGCACTGTTATTCATTTCTTTTATGCACTCTGATTTAAGTCAAACGTTTATTTTTAAACTCATATAGTGTCGTTTTATATGACCGCGTCTGAGATCCTGGTATGTCACACGCCTAACGGTAAAACCCCGTTTGTGGAAATTGAGGGTGTGACAGGATCTACGCGTGAAGAGAGCAGTTATCGAACCAACAAAGAGAATTAAACCTACGATCAAATGAGGCCAGCTCAAAGACGAAAAGATTACCATCTTTAAAGATAAGGTTATACCAATGAGCCAGACTGGGCTACAAAAGTGGGAGGCTATGGCAACTACAGTCATCCAAGCAGCTAAAAAAACTTTTGGAGTTACAATAAATATGACAGTCGGTCATAAGTAATTCTGGTGGTGGTACGAAAATGTACAGGAGAATATAAGAATTAAACAACAAAGTTTTAAAGAGTTTTTACGCTGTAATAATGAGAAAGAATGAGCAGATCTAAAAGTTAAATAGAAAAAGCCCAAATGAGAGGCGAAAAAGTCTTGTCAGAGACAAAGAACACAATGTATGAGATGATGTACAAACGATTAAAGACGAAAGAAAGAGAACATGACATGTTTAAGATTGTAAAGATAAGAGAAAGTAGAAGACAGAACTTGAGAATGATAAAGTTTATAAAGGCTGAGGTTAGAAATGTCTTGGTGATGGAGAAAGACATCAAGGTGAGATGGAAAACCTACTTCCATAACCTTTTCAACTTAAGGAACCTAAATAAAAAAATTGAGATCGATAAAACAATTCAAACAACGCAACAAAACAAGTGTTATTGTAGAAGAATCACAGTCGACGAAGTTACGAGAGCTCTTAAGAAAATGGGAAGGGCTAAGGCAGTGGGGCCAGACAACATACCGATTGAAGTGTGAAATTGCCTGAGAGATGAGGGCCTGCAATGGCTAACAGACTTATTTAACATTATCTTCAAGACCGAAAAGTTATCGTAGTGGAGAAGCAGTGTTACAGTCCCCATATAAGAAAAAATATGACGTCCAATGCTGCGCAAACTACAAGGGAATAAAGCTCTTGAGTCACACCATGAAACTATGGGAAAGAGTTATTGGCACGAGAATTAGAGACGAAACTCAAATAGCAATAAATCAATGTGGATTTATGCCAGGACGCTTTACAACATAAGCCATACACCGTCATAGGAGGATAATAAAAAAATACAGAGAAAAGAAAATGAACCTTTATATGATATCCATTAATCTAGAAAAAAACTATAACAGTGTCTCGCGTCAAATCATTTGGGAAAGCTTACGACTTAGTATGGTAGCAGAGAGGTACATCAAAATAATATATATATATATATATATATGACCGGGCAAAAACGCGTGTGCGAGCAACAGTCGGAGACACAGACCTCTTCCCGATGAAAGTGGGTCTCCACCAAGGATCGAAATTGAGCCAATTTCTCTTGATAGTAGTGTTGAATTAGATGGCCAAGTCTATACAGGAGCTAGTCCCGTGGTGCATGCTTTTTGCGGGTGATATTATGTTAATATCAGAATCTAAAAATGTGTTTAACGAGAGGCTAGAACAGCGGAGAACAGCACTAGAGCGTAAAGACCTAAAGAGAAGTCGCTCTAAGATGGAATACATGCATTGTAACTTTAGTGGTGAGATTGAAGAGGACATACAAATCAGTATCTAGAGTATTGCGGTCCCACAGACATATAGGTTCAAATACCTGAGCTCGCACGTACAGGAGGACGGAGAGATACATAATGATATAGTCCACCGTGTTCAATCAGGATGGTGCAAGTGAAGAGCAGAATCAGGGATTTTGTGTGATAAAAGATTTTCAGCAAAAGTAAAAGGAAAATTATACAGAGTGACAGTACGCCCAGCTATGTTATACGGAACAGACTGTTGGGTAAAAAATCGTACGAGAGACAAATAGAGGTAGCGGAAATGCGAATGCTGAGGTGGATGTCTGGACACACAAGACTGGATCGGATAAGGAACAACGTGTTTTGACAAAGGCTAGAGATGGCTTGTATCACAGATAAAATAAAGAGAGGGAAGATTAAGATGGTTTGGGCACGTGAAGAGGAGACCGATGACAGCACCTGTTAGAGTAGTAGAGAACATCACCCTAAAGGGTAGGAATAGTAGAGAAAGACCTATGTTGACTTAGGAATAAATAATTAGTCGAGATATGGTAGACTTGTAACTCTCTGAGCACATGATCAAGGATAGGAGTGCGTGAAGGCGTAGAATTAAAATTAAGAACTTCTATTGAGATCTGTAGGTAAGAAGAGTAAAGAAAAACCTGATGCAGGACCCCTCACGTGATGTCTACGTATTCGACATCTGCCATTTATAGGTGAAACATGCCGCTTATTTGATGTATGCACTACCTAAATCTTTATGTGAATTATAACTATGCATTGTATGCTATATAATATGCTTGCTACTGTTAGTGCTGCTGTTATCAAGTCAGGGGTCTCTTTGAAAGCGATCTCTTTATCTATCAAATAGAGGAAAAACTCTTCATCACCTACCCCTCCCAAACCCTGCTTTTGAATAAGATATATTAGGTATGTTTGTTTGTTTATTTTAGTTGTAAGTTCAATTCACATGAAGTGTATGTATGATAGTTCTAAGAGTAAATTGGATGCAAAATAAAGTGTGCTCGTCAATAAAAAAGTAATTTAAAAAGTTTGATTAAACAAAATGACAAGACATTTAAAGTTTGATACTTTGGTTTTCAATGTTCATGGAGCTTCTTTTGAACTCTCCCCTACTATTTACTTCTAGCCCCTATAAGGCGTTCTCACTTCTCCGTTCTACATTCTTTGATCAAGTTCTTTAATATAGAACCAAATTTGTTAACCGAGAATGAGAGATTTGAAAAAGAAAAAAAAAACGATTACAAAAAAGCAACTTATTATAATGAAGATTAGTACACATTATTAATGACATTAATACTTTATTTCTCTTGCACTTGTTGATGACATATTTAAAGTGGCAATGTTATATGACATTCTTTATATTTTTATCTATCATCCTTTTTTTCTAATCGTGTTTAAAAAACATTGTATATTATGCATTAAAACTTATGTTCTAAAAATATATGATATTTTTAAAGTTACCTTAATGATATTTGAAATCCTTCCTATTTTGAGGCGACATATTATAAAAATATCGCTTTACAAGATTGGAAAACAAGTTAAAAGTAAAAATGAATTTCCCTTAAGAAGTGTAGAAAATGGATTTCCCCTGAGTGAAGAAACAATCTTGGCTTTAATGTTCTAACAATCTCGTAATATTTGAAGGTTGATAACAGCTGAGAATGGTAAAATGAAAAATTTTACTTTTACGTAAACTATATTACTATTCTAATTAAAAGGTTTGGTCGGTGGATTTTTCCTAATTTTTTTTTGTTTTTTGTGTTTAAAAATTTCTTTCGTTTATTTTGTTTGTGTTTTATTTTTTCTTTTTTTGTTTGTGTTTTAATATGGTTTCTTTTGTGTGTGGGTTTGAGATTTTGGATGAGGTTTTTTGTATCTGGACATGTGTTTTTGATTTGTAGGATTCGTTGAGGTTGTCTTTTTCCGGGTTCCTACTTTCTTTCTTTCGTTATCGCTACCCTGATGATTCTCGCTATTAAGGTTTGGGTTTTCCTTTTTTTGCTATTTTTGGGGCTTTGATTTTCGTCGGTTTTCTATTTTGGACTGTATCGCTTTCTTACGGCTTTGATTTTCATTTGTTTTGTGTATGGTGTTGGGCTTTGATTAATTTTTGGGTTCTGCATGTTCTGGTTTGTTATGGATTTGGGGTTTTGGTGTGTTTTACTTTGTGTATTTTACTGATTTTGTGGTTTTGAACCTTCATTTTGTTTTTGATTCAGGGTTACATTAAAACTCGCATACACGCTTCAACGCGCGCGCCAAAATTATTATTAAATACTAGACTACTAGTTTGATCAGTTTTTTAATTAGTTCATTTACCTTTTCTATGCTTTGTTATTTAGAAAAAATACACAAAAATTTAAGAATTTCATTATGTTTAATAAATTATATAGTTAAGTTCAATTTTACTCCTTAAGTTTTGTTAAAAAAACAATATTTTCCTTCAAAAACTTAAAAATATCAATTTACCTCCAAAAGTTTCATGAAATATTTCAGTTTCAGTCCAAAAGTTTCATTAGTTATTTCAACTTTATCCAAAATGATGAAACTTTTGGAGTGAAATTGAAACAATATATAAAACTTTTGAAGGTAAACTGATATTTTTAAATTTTTAAAGGAAAATATTTATTTTAGTCAAAACTTATGGAGCAAAATTGAAATTCTCTAAAGTATATTATGGTTATCTCAATTTGAACGGTGCGAACATCTTTTTGCATTATATAGTTATGTGTGAGATAAATTCATTTACATAAACAAACGTCATGTGCACATGTTACCAATTTATTCGCATCCATTGCTTCTTAGACGATTGTACATTTAATTAAGATACTATTAAAGACCAAGACGTTGACTCGGTTTTTTCCACAGGCAAATTTGTGGGACATATTTTTGTTATTTATTAGTGTGGAAATAGCGCATTGCTTGTTTGACAGGGCACTCTTGCCACTAAAAACCAACAAAAAATAATTAATTATTGAGTTATGAAAGGGGTATTTCGTAAAAAACTTGGTATAGCTTTATATTTAATTCCACAACTAGTCTGAAGCTTCCTGCGTTGCAGTTAGGGGTGTAAAACCATATTAAATAGCACCAATAACACACTACCGTAAGTGACTATTAACATAGAAAAAGCTTGTAGTAATTACAAAATAAAAACGAACACAAAATAGATGTAAAAATGTTAAAACGCGTAGGCGGAATGTAAAACATATAAAATAATAAATAAATCGATCTAGAACCAGCGCGTTGTGATGATGTTGTTAAACGGGAAAAATATAAGGGTAAAGACGTTGAACTACACACACGCCACAGTGAGTTAACTCGTAAAATTTAAACCGAACCATAATACAAAAAAATATAAAATATGAAAAGTATAGAAGACAAAAATTGTAAGTAGAAATATATTGGGGCTAAATTGTAAAGGTTTAAAAGTATGGGTTAATGGATTTAAATACTCCCAACTATTGAGTATTGGCCGCTGCCACCCCCAAGTATCATTTTGGCTTATATAACTCCCAAGTAAACACTGAGGTGTCTGTATCACCAGCCGTCTGTCATAACACTAACGACGTTAACTTTTTGATGATGTGGAACGCATACGTGTACATGCCTCGCTTGTGTGGCAGCGACGTGGTTAATGTTGTGTATGTTTGCCCATGTCAACCGGGTATAAATACCCCTTTCCATCATCATCGATGAAGCAACCCTAGTTCCATCGCACCCCCTTCACTGATCAAATCAACTATAATTCCATCCTTCTCCCTCCATCGCTACAACTCCATTATTGATCTAATGAGTTCATCTACTTCTGTGTCCAGTCATAGCAGAAACCCTAAATTTATTAGGGTCGATTTGGAAGGTAATGTTTACTGCCATCACGAAGCTCTTGCTGTCCTTCGAATTGCTGGACCAAAGAGTGTTCGAAAAGGTCAACCATTTTATGGTTGTAGTCAATGGCCTGTAAGTATTTCACTTTCACTTGATTTTTGGTTTAATTAAACGATATTCCACTTGTTAATACATATGGTGTTATCTTGTTGTTTAGATATCTGATTGTAAGTTTTTTCTATGAAGAGAGGACTTGGAGTTCATGTACAAAGAACAATCCAACACCTGCTTGACTGTTCAAGAGATGAGGATGAAGAATTTGGTTTTGCAGAATTTGATGCTTGTTGATGAAAACAAAAGGTTGAAGAAGGTGACAAGTGAGAAAGAGTCCAAGTGGAAGAAGGCATGGCTGATGACTCTGTTAGCTGTAGTTGTGTTGTTTGTTTATTTGGCTAAGTAGTTGTAGTGTGTTTAAACAGCAGTGAATGAGTTTGTATTTTGTATGTTGAACACTTATCTTGTATTATGAATGTGTTTTGTTGGAATGAAAATTAGACTTTGGAAATTACAGTATGACCATCATTGACAAAGATCATAAAACCATTACATGTTCATTAAACGACCCATAAAAGCATTACATGTTCATTAAACATCATAACCAAAATGCAGTACTATATGACCCATACAAAAGACCCATAATGTCAAACATCATAACCAAAATGCAGAGTACTATATGACCCATACAAAAGACCCATAAAAGCATTACATGTTCATTAAACATCACAAATAAATCTAAGCTAAATTGCCTTTCCCCTTTTGTCTTTTTGCAGCCAACCTTTGGGAAGTTATTTGACTTGAAGCTTGTTGACTTGATTTCTGACTTGATTGACTAACTCCTAAATTTGGAAGCTGGTCTGGCTGCTGGTTTTGTTTTCTCCCTCGTGGCCTCCCCTTTTGTCTTTTTGAACCAAGTGGAACTATAACAAAATTAATCAACAGTTAGTCTAAATTATCAACATGTACAAGTACAACATTACATCAAATAGTTTTATGATCTTACCTCCCATCTGTTTGTCACTCTCTCTACACTTCCTCTTATTATGATCACTTGCACCACAAATCCCACATGTCATTTTAATCCCATGCTTTGTCAATTTTCCAGGTCTTTTGGGGTCTTCATGAGGATCCCTCTTTCTATTCTTTTTAGGCCTACCAGGTTGTGCCTTAACTGGTGGTGCATCCATTGGATACTCAACCTTTGGCCAATACTTCTCACTTGGCAGTGGAGGGATTGAATACTCATAAGCTTTCATGTAAGTTTGTTTATGGTAACACTCATCAACAAAATCTTCTGGTCTCTTGTTTAAAAAAACAGCAATAGCACAAACATGTGTACATGGATATCCCCTTAAATCCCATTTCCTACAGGTGCATATTTTTTTCACCAGATCCACATACACATCATCAAATTCTCTAACTTGAAAAACATGGTAACTAGATGGAAAAATCTCACATCTATATGATGCTCCCTTTGAATATTCTAATTTCTCTTGAACTTTAGGGCAAATGAATACATCTTTTCTTTCCATTTCTAACCTTTTGGTTACTAGCCTACTCATCACTTGTATCCTAATATCCTCTAACATGTGTATGATATGTTTTGATCTTGCATTAATAATAAAACCATTAAAGGTTTCTGCCATGTTATTCACAATAATATCACACTTTGTATGAGTTTTCAGATAGCACCTGTTGAAACACTTTGGATTCTGTTTAAGCAAAGACTCCACTGCTTCAGGATTCACAGCTTTAATCTCCTCTATAGCCTGAGTGTAGTCTGCCTCACTATATGCCCTTGCAGCTTTCCAGAATAACTCCTTTTGTTCTTCACCCTTGTATGTCTTGTGCCAGTTTGCATATATATGCCTTGCACAGTTTCTGTGCTCTGCCTTAGGCCATATCAAAGCAACAGCATTCAACAGACCCTACAATATTGAAAGATTAGACACAAATCTTATTTAAGCAAAGGTTAAACCAAAAAGATTAGAATACCTTCTGTTGATCACTAATGAATGTCCAATCTTCCCCTTCATCAGTAACACCTAAACACTTCTTTAACTCACCAATAAACCACTCCCAACTATCATTATTCTCCCCATCTACTACTGCCCATGCTAATGGAAACATTTGCTCATTAGCATCCCTACCAACAGCAGTTAATAACATACCACCTAAGAAAGTCTTGAGAAAACAACCGTCTAAACATAAGACTTTCCTACATCCTGCCAAGAACCCTCTTTTTACACCATCAAAGCAAACAAATAACCTTAAAAATGTCTCACAAGTAGCTTCAGACTCTATGTTCATGAAACCTGGAGGTACAGTGACAAGCTCAACTGTTGATGTTGGGTTGGCCTGCCTTAAAACCTCTAGATAGGAACCAAGTTTGCTGTAATGCTCCCTTATTGACCCATGTAGCTTCTTATGTGCATATGTTTTGCCTTATAAGCAAACCACTTACTGATAATGACCTTATATTTCTCTTTAACAGCTAACTGTATCTCTTTAGCAGACCAGTTGGGTTTGGCTTTGAAAATTGGTAATAACTCATTTCCAATAAATGGGGCAGTAAGTTGTCTATTCTTTATCATGCTTCTTTGACAATTGTGCTTGTTACTTACTTTTTTAACCATATAGCACTTCTTCCCTGAGTGGTATGAACAGAACAAGTAGAATGGACAATCCTTAACACACTTCACAGCTACACGCCCTTGTTTGTTATTATCACTTTTTGCAATGTACACATTCCTGCCATTGGTCACAGCATATCTTTTCACAGCAGCTTTAAAAGCATCCCTACTAGCAAACCTTACTCCAACTCTCCAATTGTAATTCTTCCATTTGGTATGTTCATTCACTGCTGGTACACTGTCTTTGTATTTTTTTCCTCTAATGTCATCATCTTCACTTTCACCAGGAGTGGCAACATCACCATCAGAATCCTCATAACTACTATAGCCTTCTATATGTGAAATCCCATCTTCAAGTTTTTCAAACAAGTTAACCTCTTTTTCCTTTAAACAATCTTCAAGTAGTTTTTTCTGGGCTGCACTCTCTTCCTCAGTAGCCTGCTTAACTGCCTCTTGTGATTTAACCCATTCATCATCTTCTCTATCAGACTCTTGACCAATTACTTCATCATGCACCCCCTCTTCATCATTACCTAATTCCTCAAACTCATAAACCTCTTCATCATCACTACTTGACTCTGTCACTTCTACCTCACACTTATAGTCACTGTCTTCACTATTATCACTTGCTTCTCCTTCTGCACCCCAATTCAATTGAGCTGAATTTTCATTTGCATCTATGTTCAACTCAAACTCTGGTATAGACTGTGTTTTGGTAGGTGTAAGCCTACAAGCAGTTAATTTGGTATATCTCAGTTTGGTAGGTGAGGTCTGGGCTGGTGGTGAATTGGGCTGGGTCTGGGTTGGTGTAAGCCTACGAGCACTTAATTTGGTATATCTCAGTTTGGTAGGTGTGGTCTGGGTTGGTGGTGAAGTGGGTTGGGCTTGGGGTTTAACTGGACTGGGCTGTGAACTGGACTCGCCTACAATTGCCTCATTTTGAACAAAAACCTCCATGGACGGTTCATCAGTACCAACAACCACGTTACACATCTCTAAAACATCAGCATCAGTAAGAAATCGTTTCATCTCCCCGGTAACAACATTCAAACCATACATATAGAAATCCTTAGACTTGTAACAGTTAGTTTCCATTACGTAATCAACTAGTTCAAAGTAAGAAACGTGATCAACATCAATCTTTAATACCTTCGAATCACCTCCAACGTACGATGGTGCACCCGGGTGTACTTTAACGGTGCCACCATACCAAAGAATCACATCAATGGTTCCCATATGCTTGAATGAAAACAAGAACAACTAAAAGTGAAGCTAAACAATACCTCTAATGGCAAAGATTAGGGCTTGAACCGACGGGAATGATTCTTCTACTTCGAAAGGGTGGAACTAGGGTTCTTGGAGAATGGATGGAGAATGGAGATTCAGAATGTAAATATGTGAAAAAAATCTGAAGTGTTAGATATATAAACACAAGCGAGGCCTGTACACGTATGCGTTCCACATCATCAAAAAGTTAACGTCGTTAGTGTTATGACAGACGGCTGGTGATACAGACACCTCAGTGTTTACTTGGGAGTTATATAAACCAAAATGATACTTGGGGGTGGCAGCGGCCAATACTCAATAGTTGGGAGTATTTAAATCCATTAACCCTAAAAGTATTGATTAAGATAAGAAAAAAGTTAAGGATTAAAAAAAGACAAAGATGGATACAACTTATTAAACATATTGTACAACCAACTAAGCATAACAAAGTTGATAATTAGTAATATATAAATTTATTTTCTATCATTCATTACGTGAAAAGTTTGATCTTAAATAATCACAAAAGTTATAACAATAGGAATCAAATTAATGAAATTCACAAAAGTGATTATTGTGATATCACAAAAGTTATTTATTTGATTACTAGCTTTTATACCCACGTAACATACAAGTTAAACAAATTATAACACCCGTCTAATTTTAATTTTAACAAAATATGCTTATAATTCAATAAATATTTTTTGATTTTATAATAACTTATTTGATTTTTTTAATTTATTTTCATAAACATTTTTCTATTAAAAAGTAAAATAGGGCAAGATATTTATAAGTAGGTTGCTAGATGTCAGGGGTTTTCTTTGTGATTAATGGCTAAACTAGTATAAAAAACGTTCGTTTTACTTTTTTTTACTAATTTAAATGATCATTTATGTGAGCAAAAAGGTTTAGACGGGAAAAAATAGAGAAATAAGGCATCAAAGAATACCAAGTGTCAAAATTATGTTTCAATAATATACCAAACGTCTCAAAAATTAATCTTTTATTATATATATATATATATATATATATATATATATATATATATATATATATATATATAGACACGGGTGCAGATACGGGTGCAGCTACGGGTGCAGCTACGGGTGCAGCTACGGGTGCAGCTACGGGTGCAGCTACGGGTGCAGCTACGGGTGCAGCTACGGGTGCAGCTACGGGTGCAGCTACGGGTGCAGCTACGGGTGCAGCTACGGGTGCAGCTACGGGTGCAGCTACGGGTGCAGCTACGGGTGCAGCTACGGGTGCAGCTACGGGTGCAGCTACGGGTGCAGCTACGGGTGCAGCTACGGGTGCAGCTACGGGTGCAGCTACGGGTGCAGCTACGGGTGCAGCTACGGGTGCAGCTACGGGTGCAGCTACGGGTGCAGCTACGGGTGCAGCTACGGGTGCAGCTACGGGTATAGATAGATATAGATTCCTTTTTAGACACATTATATATACTTTTAAAGCCAAACTTCAAAGTCTTTATGCATAGGGTACAAGTAGCCAATGCAATTAAATAACTCAAACTTTAGGGAGATTTTTTTTCATTCAACTTCTCCCTCAAGAGACAACGATGACGGACTCCTATTCTTCTCCTGATCTCTCACAGGCTGGTTAATGGTAGCCATGGGACTAATATTTTTTGTGTTAAACGACAAATCTATCATACTCCTACTCCTACTCGTAAATTACATCAAGTTACACTATGCATGAGTTTGAACCTAAGACCTCCTCTCTAAGAGGCAAAGACTCAAGTGAGCTAGTCCAACATTAGCATTGGACTAATAATTAAGTTTTAACTCTTTCATGTTTGGTTTAGCTGGCGTTATAAAGCTCAGTCGATAAAATCTCTGACTCTTATTTTAGCTTTCAAGAAGGGAGATATATATATATATATCTAGGGTTTGTGAAATTTTTGTTTTGTTCAGAGTGATGGTGGTGAGGAGGGGGAAGATTTGCAGATGTGTGAAGGTGGTGATGGACGGTGGCGAGAGGATGGAGGAGAGAAAGAAGACGGTGGACAAGTGGAAGAAAGTGGTGGAGGAATCGGTCAAATACGGTGGCTATTTGGTGGTGATTTAAAATTATTTTTGCAAAGTATTCTTTGAAAATAGTAGGTAATGTATTTTATATATCTTTTGACATTGTTATCATTGAATGATGTCTTTAATTGATGGTATAATGCAATGAATGCTTCTAGTTTTTTTTTAATTTAAATGGTTAAATGTTTAAAATAATAAAGTATATTTTTTTGTTAGAAACTTATATTTTAACACAAGTTTTGCAATGAATCCCATGATGAATTTATATGTTAAGAGAATGCATGCAACAACAAGAGTAAATACTATTATGCCATGGTCCTCTCAATTTCTGTTGTATGTCTTTATTGATATTTTATTTTACTTTTTTATTTGAATTGTTTTTAAAATGAACACTAATAGTTACAGATCATAAGATGCAAGTATGCTTTCAGGGTTATTGTTAGTTTTTTAAAAGTTATTATTTTGAGTTAGATTATTAAAGATTATCTGAGACGGGCTACCCGCGGTGGAGCGCGGGATGGTTTACTAGTTCATTTTAAAAGCAATGAAATACTTAGAACTATTAAAACGTTTTAATTTATAAACTATTATTATGTAAATTGGGTAGAAATCTAGAATGCACATGCATATATAGATTGTGATATGTTTAATATTTTGTTTTAATATGATATTGATTATATTTTTCTAAGTATCCATGTGTATATACAATACATGTACATTCATACAAGTACATGTGTATATATATATATACATATATATATATATATATATATATAAAATAGTTCTGTAATGATTCTGATCCTATATATATATATATATATATATATATATATATATAGGGGGAGAGGTTCCACTAAAAAATATATTTTGCCTAAGAAAGCTAAGAAGAAATGAGGTAGTGACATGTGGCAAAACTAGAAAATAGGATTAAAGGGTATTTTGGTCTATTAATAATTTGTGTTGTTTTATGAAATCAAGCACAACCCAGTGCTGTTTTATGAAATCCAGCACAACCCTGTGCTGTTTTATGAAATCCAGCACAACCCTGTGCTGTTTTATGAAATCCAGCACAACCCTGTGCTGTTTTATGAAATCCAGCACAACCCTGTGCTGTTTTATGAAATCCAGCACAACCCTGTGCTGTTTTATGAAATCCAGCACAACCCTGTGCTGTTTTATGAAATCCAGCACAACCCTGTGCTGTTTTATGAAATCCAGCACAACCCTGTGCTGTTTTATGAAATCCAGCACAACCCTGTGCTGTTTTATGAAATACAGCACAACCCTGTGCTGTTTTATGAAATACAGCACAACCCTGTGCTGTTTTATGAAATACAGCACAACCCTGTGCTGTTTTATGAAATACAGCACAACCCTGTGCTGTTTTATGAAATACAGCAGCACAACCCTGTGCTGTTTTATGAAATACAGCACAAAATGTTTTTTTATAAAAAAATATATAGCAATACTATACTCAATTTAAAGAGAAAAAAATGCTTGATTTTATGGTGCAATTTTTTTGAAAAAATAATCTAGCATGAAAAAGTTATAAACATTTAAAAAAATTAGGGGAAACTCAAAAAAGTCAACAAAAATGGTTACATACTCAAAATACCCTTCCATCTTTTTATTAATAACATTATCATCTTATACATTGATTAAGAAATAGAAGGCTAAGATCATTTCTTACTCTTCTTAGGCAAAATTTATTTTTTAGTAGAACCTCCCTATATATATATATATATATATATATATATATATATATATATATATATATATATATATATATATATATATATATATATATATATATATATATATAGAGAGAGAGAGAGAGAGAGAGAGAGAGAGAGAGAGATAGAGGTAGGGAGGTTCTCCTAAAAAATAAGTTTTCCCTAAGAATACTAAGAAGTAATCTTAGCCTTCTAATTAGCTAATTAAGGGTTAGGATCAAAGTGTAGGAAAAATAAGTAATCAATTGTAGTATGAGTAATTTATAATATTACCCACAATTGTTGACTTTTTAAAATTTCCCTCCATTTTTTTAAATGCTAATAACTTTTTCATACAGCATTATTTTTTTAAATAAATTACACCATAAAATCAAGCATTTTTTCCTCTTTAAATTGAGTATATTATTGCTATATTTTTTACAAAAAAATCAAATTATGTGAAATTGTGCTACATTTATAACGTTTTTGTGCTGTATTTTATAAAACAGCACAATGTCGTGCTGTATTTCATAAAACAACATAATGTCGTGCTGTATTTCATAAGATAAAGCCGTGCTGTATTTCATAAAACAACACAAAGTCGTGCTGTATTTCATAAAACAGCACAAAGCCGTGCTGTATTTCATAAACAGCACAAAGTCGTGCTGTATTTCATAAACGGCACAAAGTCGTGCTTTATTTCATAAACACCACAAAGTCGTGCTGTATTTCATAAAAAATAGCATAATTTTGTGCTGTATTTCATAAAAAATAGCATAATTTTGTGTACTTTTACGTCAAACAACACAGTTTTGTGATGTATTTCATGAAAATAACACAAAATTATGTTATATTTCATGAAAAATCACATATTTATGCTGTTTTACGTTAAACAGCACAGTTTTGTACTGTTTTTGTCAAATAGCACAGTTTTGTGTGGTTTTTAGTAACATGTTCTATGTTGTTTTACTTTAAAACAATAAGGTCTCATGTGTTGTTTTTGTGGTGTATTATGCCAAAATATCAAACAACATATAAGCAACACTTTGTCTACTATTTAATGTTCACTATTTTACGTTAATATAACACGTTTTGTGTTGTATTGCTTTAATACAACAATCTATGTATTGTTTTGTTTCGTTTTTAACAAAGAAGACGTTGTGTGTTGTATTAACTCAAATTTGTGTTTTCCAACGTGTTGTTTTATGACAAAACAACATGAATTTTGTTTATTTACCACACAATCTAGCACTTCAAAAAATTCGACGCAATCCAACATTTAAAATAATTAATCATAATCTAGCACGTTAAAAACTATAACACAATATAGCATATCAAAAAATCTAGTACATTACATTCGAATTTGTGCTGTATTTTGATAAAATAGAAAAGGGACTAATGAGTATGTTTTAGGACCATAATGCCCTTTAACCCTAATTTGAAGAGTGTCACATGTAATCTCCTTATTCCTTCTTAGCTTACTTGGGTAAAACTTATTTTTTATTTCAACCTCTACCTATATATATATATTATATATATAGGGAGGTTCTACTAAAAAATAAATTTTGCCTAAGAAAGGTAATAGATGATCTTAGCTTTCCATTTCTTAATCAATGTCTATGATGATAAAGTTGTAAATAAAAAAACGAAAGGGTATTTTGGGTATGTAACCACTTTTGTTGACTTTTTCGAGTTTCCTTAATTTTTTTAAACGTTTATAACTTTTTCATGCTAGATTATTTTAAAAAAAAATTACACCATAAAATAAAGCATTTTTTCTCTTTAAATTGAGTATAGTATTGCTATATTTTTTTATAAAAAACAAATTAGGTGAAATTGTGCTGCATTTTAATGTTTTTGTGCTGTATTTTATAAAACAACACAAAATTATGCTGTATTTCATAAAAACAGCATAAATTGTGTTGTATATCATAAAACAGCACAAAATTGTGCTGAATTTCATAAAACAACACAAAATTATGCTGGATTTCATAAAACAACACAAAATTATGCTGGATTTCATAAAACAACACAAAATTGTGCTGGATTTCATAAAACAGCACAAAATTGTGCTGGATTTCATAAAACAGCACAAAATTGTGCTGGATTTCATAAAACAGCACAAAATTGTGCAGGATTTCATAAAACAGCACAAAATTGAGTTGGATTTCATAAAACAACACAAAATTATGCTGGATTTCATAAAAAACACAAAATTGTGCTGGATTTTATATTTCATAAAACAGCACAAAATTGTGCTGGATTTCATAAAACAATACAAAATTGTGTTGTATTTCATAAAACAACATAAATTATGCTGTATTTCATCAAAACAGTATAAAATTATGCTGTATTTCATCAAAACAGCACAAAATTGTGCTGTATTTTATCAAAACATCATAGTTTTGTGTTGTTTTACGTCAAACAACATAGTTTTGTGTTGTTTTGTCAAATAGCACAATTTTATGCGGTTTTACGTGTCACACCCTCGCTTATAGCGGAAACACGAGGATGCGACGGACGGGATCGTCATAACACTTGGTATAATTACAGAGACATATTATATGCAAAATCCTCGTGTCATGACGTCGCCCGACACAATGGTGACTTGTGTCGTGGTTAGTCAGTTCCACGACTATCATAGTCTTATTAATTCCAAATCTAAATTACACACAGTTCACAAATGAAACAAATGATATACATGACTAATGCAAAGCTTATTGAAATCCTGAGGGTCTCGGCTAAGGCATCAACTCTAGCTATCCTCTTTGATTATGTTCACCTGAAAAGATATGCTCAAAATGTCAACACATAATGTTGGTGAGTTCCGCAGGTTTAAGTTTAAAACATTTGATGCTGTATAGAATTTGATATGGAATCATACTGTAAGCAAAACCACATAACATGTGTTTTAGACAACCAAACCTAATGACGTTATGCATATAAATTTGTCGGAATATATTCACCCTTGGCCTGATTGCTGGCAGCTGTGTTGGTAACTCACAAGTTAACCAATCGTCGAAGGGTGGGGGTGTCAACCCAGTAGTACTACCAATACCTATCCGTTGGTTCCCAAACCCGGGAATTAATGGTTGTAAGAATCATAGAATAACACCATGTATGTATTAGAATATAAGAATAGTATCACGTTGATTCCAAATATGAAAATTGTATGTAAGATTGTACAGCATCGAAAACGGGTGAGCATACTTTTCCCCCAAGTTTGAAAAACATTGAAACAATTATAAAAGCATAAAAAGGGGCCACGGAACTCACCTTGAATTGATGTAATGTATATGAACAAGAACTTCAAAGAATTAAGCAATGCACGATCAAGCACGATCAATACCTATTATTAATTGTAACTAAGTCTTTAAAATGTGTTTATTGCGAATAAATATATTTGGTAAGATTCGGGTTGGTTTGGTTTAACACGTGACACGTACACAAATGGATGTATATATGTTTACAAGATTAAGTTTGAAATTAACGTTAAATCAAGGATTAGAATTATGGGGTTTTTAATAGGTATTAAGTTTACAAAGTATTTATTTGCATTTTGATTCCATTAGGAGGATTTCATAAGTGTATTTATATATTTTGGAATTAAATATAAAAATGATGTGGTTTAATTATATAATTTATAATTATCCAAAGATAATTACAAATAAGGATAATTACAATTATAGTATTTTGATTAATAATAAGGTATTAATCTATATCTTTAGTTAAATATATTTTACAAGAAATAACCCACAATTTTATTTGTAAATAATTTGTGAATTTATAAAATATATTTAAAGATAATATAGCGTTTATCTTATAGAAATAATTATTTATAATATTTATAATTAATATTTATATAATTTTCATGATTTTCATGATTATTTCATAGTTAAACTTGATTTAGAATTTATTTTATAAAAATAAGTATTTTTAATATTTTTAAATAATATTTTATAAAAATCTATTAAAGTTTTTAAATAAAATAAATTTACAGAAAATTATTTTGTAAGATTTAAAATAAGGAAAATTAATAAAATTTATTTTTATAATTTTTAGAGAATTTTCCATATTTTTAAAGTATTTATAAAGCTTTTGAAAAAATAAAAACAATAAAAAGGAGGTTGCCGGGTTCGAACCGGGACCTCACACCCACAAACACACAGCCCAAACCAGTGAACCAAAGGCCGCAGCCGCGGTAAGAACTGGTTTGTAATTCTTTTAACCACAGTTTCCCAATTTCCCCAAATCACTATAAACCCTAGCTTCGATCGAAGCTAAATTGAACAACAATTCAGTGTTGTTTATGACCAGATCGATGGGGCTTTTGATCCCCATGTAAAACCGAGTATATGGGTATGTTCAATTACCTGTTTTGAAGTGATTTGATGATAAGAACAATGAAGAACAAGCCGCGATATAACCCGAAATCGAATGATGATCATACGATGATGAAAACCAAATTGCTTGCACAGGAAGCTTCTAATTGTTCTAAGGATTAAAAACCCTATGTTAATTTGGTGGAATAGAACTCAGAAGGTAGAATTTGACTGTGTTGCAGGTCGATGACAGAGATGGTAATCGACAGGGGTGTTAGAGCTTGATTTATACCAATTTGATTGTAGTGGTAGTTTAGAAACGACAAATGGATAATGAATGTGCGATTACTTTTGATTATTAATACCATTTTGTGCGTTTAGTGACCCATTATTTGGCCGACATTCGGTCGAGTGTGTTAGGTATAAATCGATCTCTATTATTCAAATTGAGGTGGGTTAGGTATTCGAATCATCCACGAAATTGTGTCGGGGTGTTTGTTTCGGTTGAAATCGTGTGGATTTGGTCGTTTGGGAGTCGCCGGAACACGGCCGGAGAGTGGCCGGCGGCGATCGGGTATACCGGGGGAAAAGAAAAGGAGTTTTAAAAATTTACCACTTTGGTCCCTGAGGTTTCGAGTTTGTTATTTCATGTTAACAACTTTTAAAACAAGTTTTAAAAATTACATAAACACCCCCTGCACTTATAAATCTAAATATATATATATATATATATATATATATATATTTTAAATCTTTGTTTTATTTTTATTATTAGTATTATTAGTATTATTATTATTAGGATTATTATTATAAATTTTGTAATTATTGGAATTAGTTCGTATTAAACGTAATTGTTTTAAAAAAAAAATTACGGGATGTTACAGTCTCCCCTGCTTTAGGAAATTTCGTCCCGAAATTTTAATCACGAGGAGGCTGAAACGAAAAGATGAGGATACTGGGGTTTTATTTGGTCCTCACGTTCGCAGGTGAACTCTGGGCCACGTTTAGATTCCCAGTGGACTTTGACAATAGGTACCCGGCTTTGTTTCATTTGTATATAATCTTTACAAGATTCTTGACATAATGTATGCCAATTTGAACTCTTCAGAGAATCGCGAGACTCTCTTTGAGATTTGGCATATGGAACGTTAGGACACGATGACGAGTTACCATGGTATGTTAGACTTATAATCACAACTTCCACAATATAATTTCGTGGTAAGGTGAAGTCTAGAAATCATCAAAAGACCAACAATGATAAGAAAGGTTAACCGTTGGAATTTAAGAATCCCAAACGTCCTCATATGAAACGACCTTAACGCATATCTTGTGAATATGTATTTCTCCTTTGACCAACCATCGGTCTAAGAATAATACGCTATACGAAGATCTTAGAATGGGTTCACAAGGATGGTTAAGAATATTGTTAAAACAGAAAATGAATCAATCATTTAGAATAACGATTGATGTAACATCATACCACGGTATACGAATATTTGAAACAGATATAGGTTAATTTCTCGACGTTGTGAGATAATGTGTCGAATTGAATTTTTATAATGCACCTATTGTCATCATACAGTTAAGATAAGAGGCACTTATTCTGGCCAAGTTAAAACTAAAAGTTTCCATGACCGGTAGGAATGAAGAAGATAGGTCACACACAACAGTCATTTCCTTTCCAACCTTCCTATTCTAAGAACAATACTGTATAGAATAATCTCAGTCTTCGAGTAGTTCTATACATCTTAACTTACGCATGTCGAGAGTTTTCCTATCTCCACCGACTAACTAATTTCTAAGCAACTGGGGTTCATGACAAATGAAGGAGTGAATTTGAAGGAATCAATGCTATCCTCTACCAGTATCCAACAGATATGTATTGATTGATGATAAGATATGTGCCTATAATAACATCTGAGTCTTCTTGTCTATTTCACCACTAGTTTGCTTGCTCTAATCTCCAACTTTGTCCTACTATCCACAGATCTTCCCAATGTCCTACTTAATTCTATTTGATCTAAATGTTACAAGGTATGACATTAGCTTTGTCAACTTTTGGATTCTATCAGTATAAAGAGCATGATTCTAGTATTACAATTTTAACTTTTGCATTTCATTCCTTGGGTAATAGTACTCACTCGCCAAAGATTTTAAACTTATCTCAAGTCATGACTATTGCAGCCTCACTACCTTATACTTGAGTTTAGGCATTCTACCATTTCAGTGCGGTACCCACTAGTGGACAAGCATCATTCTTCAAAGGCCATGTATATTCTAAGCAACCATTCAATTGCATAATTTCTGAAATGTAAAAGGAGTGACGTCTCACTAGAGATAAGACTAGTGTCACCATGTGATTCCCATATAGACTCTAGGTAGATTAGAACTTATATAAGGGTAAATGTTATAAATGTTTCATTTCCTATATATTCTGGCGCTCAGAACTTTATCTACAGCACGGTTAGTTAAAAGCAGGGTCAAAATAGTTCAACCTAAGTTTCGTGTGAAGATTGTCATTAGGTGTCTAACGGTTGAAGTTGTTGAAAGATTTCACGAGCGTAGTTTTAAGGAAGGTGGTTATCAATCACAATCGGAGTTGATATTAAAAATATTCCTTAAAGGCTTTGAGGTAATGATTCATGCCTATCTTGATAATAACAAGAAAACAATCTAAGGTTGACATTTGCCACCAAAATACGGGTTTCAATCCTATTTTGGTGAGATCATGTCATTTATGAAATGTAATTTCCAATGAGAATAATTGAAGTCAATCCTCAGATAAGGAAGTCACCCCAATCCAGAGGATGAAATTTCATAGAACTAACAAATGGGAAACCATTTATCGAAATAGAGAATCATCAAAGTAAGGGAATCTCCCCTGCTTGATGAAATAGAATCATTTAGGAGATACGAGTGTTCTTAGTCATAGGTTGACTTGCAAACTCTTGCATTTCCCACGGTACAAGCAGTATAAAGTTTGACTTTACGATGAAAGGAAATTAATATCAATTAGGAATTAGGAAAATTTCAAGTTACATCAGTGTAACAAAGAAAAGATCATGCTAACAAGCTTAAGATCAAGGTGTGAGATAGTAGAGTTTGTTAGGATGATGTTCAAATCTTGAATAATTGAAATCAGGAAGACGAAATCAAGGACAAGAATGATTCGACATTACAATGAGATGTGAACATTCGATTCACAATCGAAGGGAAGTCATGGACTTCTCAAGATATGAGGTTAGCCATAAGCTTATTGAAGACATGCATTCCGATATGCAGATACTCATCCCACTCTTCCAACCTTGCATGTATTGGGTGGTGAGGTACAGACTTTGACGCGATTTTGATAACCACGAATAACGATTCGAAGCTTAATTTTGAAAATTATTCGATTTAGACACACAATGCCTTGACTATGATTTAAGATTTGTGTGTGCTTTGATAGGAATCAAAGTATAAAAAGAATCACATATGGTTCTACTCAACCAGTTCCAATAACCCATGCTTCGGTCCATCAAGATCATTACGTAGCCTAGTTTAAGCACATTCGTAGTATACCGGTGATGTTATATATAGGGTTCCCCGCAGCGTTCCCACCACATCCACGATATACTTTGAATAATACTTAAACTAGTTGCATAACATCTTAATTTTCCTTAGCATCATTCCAAAGAATAATGTTATATAAGTTTGTTGTGAGCTACCGCAACTTATGTATAGGCGGTTTTACCAGCATATAAATGGCTACAGACAAACCTATACATCGGTTCCACACGAGAATTGATGACTGTAGAGAAAACATTTCCAAAGTGTAAATAATTTGATGTGACGTAGCAAGATCCACAAAGCGTATACGTATAGTTTATATGACGTAGCAAGATCCACAAAGCGCATACGTATAAGTTTATATGACGTAGCAAGATCCACAAAGCGCATACGTATAGATTACAACCAAACCAATCCTTAGGTCCCATTACTGGAACTAATGGTTGTAATGGATGCTCGGCAAAGAAGAACCACAAAGTAGACCCACAAAGAAGAACCACACCGCCGAAAGCATCCAAGATCAATAGCATTCACAAGTAATCATCATACAACACTTAGCATCAAGTATTAGCACATAATAGAGTATAGCCACCAAGTAACATAGCATAGAGTTAAGAGTCATAATAGCATCATGCCTCAGACAATCAGGATCATCACATAGCCCAGTTTAAACACATTCTTGGTATACCAAGGATGCTTATATATAGGGTTCCCCGCAGCGTTCCCACCACATCCGTGGTATACCTAGAACGATGCCTAAACCAGTTACGTGACATCCGTTTATCCTGAGCATAAGGTCATTATGATTGGAAATACCATGAAGGCTTTAAGTAGGACAGGACTTGAGTAAATGTTGATAATGTTTGATTGCCTTCAACAAGGACTTATAATGTTTGATTGCCTTCAACAAGGACTTACAGTGTTTGATTGCCTTCAACAAGGACTTACTAGAATTATGACCCTAGCACCCTAGGGTATAGAATAGAAATGTGTGATACTCATGATCGTTACCTCATGGTAAGATTAGCTAGACTTCTTATGCATGGTGAATTACAATTACGTGTGCACCCGTAATGGTAATTTACCTTGCATGGTCACCCTAGCTCCACTTACCCCAAGTTAACATCATAGTATTATCTAAATTCATCAAGCATAAATAATGTAATGTCCTTATGTCCATGAGCCAGTATTCCAATAATAGCATGTAATAGCAAATAAGCATATAAGCACTTAAGTCTAATGGTAACTGCATATCCGTCATACTTTCAGGATTTCAGTCATAACAATGAGGGTCGGATTCAATATCCGAGATCGACGCTACGCGTGATCACCGAAGTTCCCTAATAATGATGTTGTGCGCATACAAGCGTAAAGTTCTTAGTATAAAAGTATCCCATGGAGAAAGACTGAGAGCAATAATGTCTTCCCCGGATGTTCAGATAACACGTGTACATGTATAAAATTAGGTATGTAGGAACATACTTGTAGATTATTAGGTATATAGGAATATACCTGTATATTAAGTTCATAGACTTAATATATTTGACCCATTTGCCTTGTAGATCTGTGTATTGACCATAGTTTATCACTCATCCCAGAAATCCCCAGGTAAGCATACCAGGTCTCGTAATGAGATATATGCGATATGCTTGCCTTAGCCCGATGGCCTTTTGCCAGGAAATCCAGAATACAGGTGTCTATGTGTCACACAAATCATGAAAGACATTAGGTAAAATCAAATGCACACAATCCCTAGCATGCATTCTATATGAAGGTTCTTAGGTTATAGTCTAGGTCGAGTTCTCCACCTAATTCTCTATAACCAAGGCTCTGATACCAATCTGTCACACCCTCGCTTATAGCGGAAACACGAGGATGCGACGGACAGGATCGTCATAACACTTGGTATAATTACAGAGACATATTATATGCAAAATCCTCGTGTCATGACGTCACCGACACAATGGTGACTTGTTTCGTGGTTAGTCAGTTCCACGACTATCATAGTCTTATTAATTCCAAATCTAAATTACACACAGTTCACAAATGAAACAAATGATATACATGACTAATGCAAAGCTTATTGAAATCCTGAGGGTCTCGGCTAAGGCATCAACTCTAGCTATCCTCTTTGATTATTCACCTGAAAAGATATGCTCAAAAATGTCAACACATAATGTTGGTGAGTTCCGCAGGTTTAAGTTTAAAACATTTGATGCTGTATAGAATTTGATATGGAATCATACTGTAAGCAAAACCACATAACATGTGTTTTAGACAACCAAACCTAATGACGTTATGCATATAAATTTGTCGGAATATATTCACCCTTGGCCTGATTGCTGGCAGCTGTGTTGGTAACTCACAAGTTAACCAATCGTCGAAGGGTGGGGGTGTCAACCCAGTAGTACTACCATACCTATCCGTTGGTTCCCAACCCGGGAATTAATGGTTGTAAGAATCATAGAATAACACCATGTATGTATTAGAATATAAGAATAGTATCACGTTGATTCCAAGTATGAAAATTGTATGTAAGATTGTACAGCATCGAAAACGGGTGAGCATACTTTTCCCCCAAGTTTGAAAAACATTGAAACAATTAAAAAGCATAAAAGGGCCACGGAACTCACCTTGAATTGATGTAATGTATATGAACAAGAACTTCAAAGAATTAAGCAATGCACGATCAAGCACGATCAATACCTATTATTAATTGTAACTAAGTCTTTAAATGTGTTTATTGCGAATAAATATATTTGGTAAGATTCGGGTTGGTTTGGTTTAACACGTGACACGTACACAAATGGATGTATATATGTTTACAAGATTAAGTTTGAAATTAACGTTAAATCAAGGATTAGAATTATGGGGTTTTTAATAGGTATTAAGTTTACAAAGTATTTATTTGCATTTTGATTCCATTAGGAGGATTTCATAAGTGTATTATATATTTTTGGAATTAAATATAAAAATGATGTGGTTTAATTATATAATTTATAATTATCCAAAGATAATTACAAATAAGGATAATTACAATTATAGTATTTTGATTAATAATAAGGTATTAATCTATATCTTTAGTTAAAATATATTTTACAAGAAATAACCCACATTTTATTTGTAAATAATTTGTGAATTTATAAAATATATTTAAGATAATATAGCGTTTATCTTATAGAAATAATTATTTATAATTTATAATAATATTTATATAATTTTCATGATTTTCATGATTATTTCATAGTTAAACTGATTTAGAATTTATTTTATAAAAAAATAAGTATTTTTAATATTTTTAAAATAATATTTTATAAAAATCTATTAAAGTTTTTAATAAAATAAATTTACAGAAAATTATTTTGTAAGATTAAAATAAGGAAATTAATAAAATTTATTTTTATAATTTTTAGAGAATTTTCCATATTTTTAAAGTATTTATAAAGCTTTTGAAAAAATAAAACAATAAAAAGGAGGTTGCGGGTTCGAACCCGGGACCTCCACCCACAAACACACAGCCCAAACCAGTGAACCAAAGGCCGCAGCCGCGGTAAGAACTGGTTTGTAATTCTTTTAACCACAGTTTCCTAATTTCCCCAAATCACTATAAACCCTAGCTTCGATCGAAGCTAAATTGAACAACAATTCAGTGTTGTTTATGACCAGATCGATGGGGCTTTGATCCCATGTAAAACCGAGTATATGGGTATGTTCAATTACCTATTTTGAAGTGATTTGATGATAAGAACAATGAAGAACAAGCCGCGATATAACCCGAAATCGAATGATGATCATACGATGATGAAAACCAAATTGCTTGCACAGGAAGCTTCTAATTGTTCTAAGGATTAAAAACCCTATGTTAATTTGGTGGAATAGAACTCAGAAGGTAGAATTTGACTGTGTTGCAGGTCGATGACAGAGGTGGTAATCGACAGGGTGTTAGAGCTGATTTATACCAATTTGATTGTAGTGGTAGTTTAGAAACGACAAATGGATAATGAATGTGCGATTACTTTTGATTATTAATACCATTTGTGCGTTTAGTGACCCATTATTTGGCCGACATTCGGTCGAGTGTGTTAGGTATAAATCGATCTCTATTATTCAAATTGAGGTGGGTTAGGTATTCGAATCATCCACGAAATTGTGTCGGGGTGTTTGTTTCGGTTGAAATCGTGTGGATTTGGTCGTTTGGGAGTCGCCGGAAACACGGCCGAGAGTGGCCGGCGGCGATCGGGTATACCGGGGGAAAGAAAGGAGTTTTAAAAATTACCACTTTGGTCCCTGAGGTTTCGAGTTTGTTATTTCATGTAACAACTTTAAAACAAGTTTTAAAAATTAAACCCCCCCTGCACTTATAAATATATATATATATATATATATATATATATATTTATTTTAAATCTTTGTTTTTATTTTATTATTAGTATTATTAGTATTATTATTATTAGGATTATTATTATAAATTTTGTAATTATTGGAATTAGTACGTATTAAACGTAATTGTTTTAAAAAAAAAAATTACGGGATGTTACATTACGTAATATTTCTATGTTTTTTAAGATCTTATGTTTGTTTCTGTGGTGTATTATGTCAAAATATCAAACAAATAGAAATAACACTTTTTTGTTATTTTAATGCTCCCTATTGCGTTAATATAACACGTTTCGTGTTGTTTGGCGTTAGAACAACAATCTATATATTGTTTTGTGCTTGAACAATCAACGTGACAACTAAGTGTGATAAAACAAATGACATTTGAGTATCATTGATCATTGATATCATCCTCGTCATTATTCATTATCTCCAATTACTACAATCATGGACTACTGAATCATTGTCTTAAAACACTACCAATTAATACCCTCTGCTAAAGTTAACATCTCTAATCACCGATTAGTTGTTGTATGTAATTATGAAGTTTAAGACAACGAGTGACATTTAGGCTTTGGTTGTATTTTAAGGTGTAACATCTCGTATTTCTGTTAAATAAAAGTTAATTTGTTATTCTTATAAGGTCTATTTATACTATTTATGAAACTTGGTGGGCTATTTATGTATGATTTATTGTTTAATTTAAAGTTTCTAAGTTAATTAAATAATAATGATAACAATAATAATATTAATAATAACAATAAAATTGATAATAATAATACTACTAATAATAATGAGAATTATGTTAACTAAAACTTAAAGCAATTAAGTTAGGGGTTAAATTGTTATTTTTTAAAACTTTAAATGGAAGTTTTGGGCTTGAAATAATAAGCTTGAAACTGCAGGGACCATTAGTGTTAAACATCAAAACTCAAACAATCTTTCCCCCTTTCACGCGTTTTTCCCGGCCACCAATTCCGGCTAACTTCCGGTGAACTCTGGCGAAGCTTCAAAACGCAATAAAACACCAAATTAATGACCAAAACCCGTTCTAAATGCTTCGGGAAGTGATTCGAACTCAATGATGAACCTTAATTGAGTTAAAAACAATGTTATTGCGATCGATTGGGGCCGAGTAACCAGTTACACATAACATCAAACGTTTGGCAATTAAAATCTCTTAATGGTCTAATTAATCAAACCAAAATGACTGTTAAATCATTCCTAAACTTTTGATAAACAAAATCTTGTCTGAAATTCACTCATACTTCTCATTCCACCATCATCTATCTCGCGAACCGATCCCCCATTCGAACATCATCATCCGGACATCAAAAACCAAAATAGACATAGGGCTTTCATCATTGTGACTACTTGAAGCTTTCAGTAAACGATTTGTGTATCAATCCCGTTTCTATCCGAATCATTCACGACATAGCTGTGAACTGTTCTTCGTAGGATTCATCTCCAAATCATCTTTAATCGGGTAATTCCACATATCCAAATACTCGATTTCAGTTGAGGATCAAAAGCCCTAACATTAATTTGATTAACATTATCGATTTGATCCTCAATTTGGTGCGGATCAAACTAGGGTTCATAGGGAATTTGGGGGTTTCTTTTGTTTATGTTTTTAAACTCTCAAAACCAAGATGTACCACGGCTGAGGCCTTGCTTCACTGGTTAAGACACTGCTTGGTAAACATGAGGTCCAGGGTTCGAACCCGGGCACCCTCATGTTTTATTTTTAAATACTTTTTAGCCTAAAACTAATTCTGGAAAATTTTTTTAAATGTGTAAAAATTATTTTTATAAATTCCAAATATTTTCAAAGCTTCCAAATATTTTCTGTAATTTTTTCTAAGTTTACATAAAAATGTTTTATTTTAGCAAAGCTTGTTTGAATAATGTCACACCCTCAAATTCCGGGTCTGGAATTTATCACGGAGGGGTAGCAAACAGGATCAAACACATTAGTCACACATGAGATGCAGTTATCTATATGATGAATTTTAGATAACCATTCCATTGATATTCAGAGTAATAAATATTATGCGTAGCGGAAATAAAAGATAGATTGTTTCTTAACAATACGTCTAATCATATCTCAAATAATAAGCAATATGTATCTTGAGCTCTTATATGATCCTACGTGTAAGTCCATAAGCTCCTAGTAGATACCTGAGATACATGTAAAATCAAGTGTCAACACAGGTTGGTGAGTTCATAGCTGAGTAAAACATATATGATAATCATCCATTATCAATCAAGAAGGGTTTATTTTATAAAGATATGGTCATTTCATAACTTCAATTGAGCCTTGAGATATCCCTGATATCACTCCGTATATGGATAGCCTTAATGGAACCCCTTTACAATAGGTGAACTCACTATCCCATATACTAACTAAGTACAAGCCAACAAAACCTTCACATAGAAATTGCCCATGTAACATAGTTAATTTTCCTTTTCCTTTTTATGTGTATATTATATTAGTTATAATATTCAAATCAGAGGGCGCGAATCCTCTCTTTACATTTATCCTCATATGAGTTATAAGTGGAACTATAATGACAAACTTTATATAATGCACATCTGCCTTCTCACACAGAACAGTCATCCCGAATGACTTATAAGATCTTTGTGCATCTTGGTAAGGACCACATGTCCAAATCTTTGTGGGGTAAGTCACTCCCCGATAGTACTATCCAAAAGATCCCTGCTTGTTTATAGTCCAGTATACAGAGAAGGATTTTCATAGTAACCATATCTAATCATAAATGTGATCGATTATTATTTAACATAATACACAAAATAATTTGAAATTTCAATTACAACATGTATTCCTCCCCAAATATTTAAATGATTAAAAAGGAGAATAGTTAAGTATGAACTTACCTCAGTTCTTGTGTGGTGTTGACAAGCTAGTAATTCCTCCTAAGGAATTATAATTCACATAAGCAAATAGATACAAATCCATAACCTAAATAAGTTAGATCTTGAACCTGGTATTCAATTAATCTAGGGTTTGGTAATCTGGAATTTTTATAAACATATAATTAAATCATTTAATTATTTTTGTTAATTCGTTAATAACTAAAGATTTACATTTCATTTGATTAATTTAATAATGATTTTAACATATCATTATGTTCTAAATAATTTTAGACATTATTTAAATATGTAAGTTTGTATTTAAGTTCGTAAGATTTTATAATTAAAATTTTAAATCTAATTTGTATTTATCTTATCAAATAAGTACGTTTACAAGTTTTTATTTATTTATTTACTATCTGAAAATAATTAAATATATTTAGGTTATCTTTATATTTACTTGTTAACTTTTAAAATAAAGAAAATTTATAAAAGTTATTTTTTTAATTTTTAGAAATTCTTATATATTTTTATATAAAATTATTAAGGTATTTAGGAAAGTTATTTTACAGAAATTCATTAGATAGCTTTAAAAGAAAGGAAGTTTATAAAAGTTATTTTTATAATTTTTAGGTATTTTTATATATTTTTAAAAGCTTAATAAGGCATTAAAAAAAATAAGTGAGGGTCCCGGGGTCGAACCCGGGACCTCAGGCATCGCAAGTGGACCGGGAACTAGTGAACAGGCATACAACTGCGATAGAAACACGGTTCTCTTAATGTTAAACACAAACAAGAACCCTCCCAAAACCCGTATGAACCCTAGAACGAATCCGGACCAAATGAACTCCAATTCGATTTCAATTGCATCTGAAATCATAGGGCTATTGTTCCCCTTGTAAAAACGAGCAAAAAGGTGTATATCATTACCTGTTTTGAGATCGTTTAGATGAGCAACAGTGATGAACAAGTCGCGATGAAAAGAGGTGATCGATGGTGGTGTTTGTGTTTGATTCAGATGAAACTGTGGGTTGTATTCGATATATATAGGTATATGATTGTTCACTTTTGATTAATTTGATTATAGTTGAGGTTTAGTGGTCGAATAAGTGAGTGGTCGGCAGAACTTTCGGTCGAAAGTGGGTTCGGTGGGTAGATGACTCTATTATTCAAATTTCAGTGGACACTAGTTCGAATATAGCATATGATGCTGTCGGGATGTTTGTTTTGGTCAAAAGCCGATTAGTTTTGTATATTTTGGCTCGCCGGAGGCTCGCCGAATTGTTGGCCGGAGGGGAGGTCGACGGGAAGGGGTTTGGGTTTTAAAATTTCACATTTACACAAATGGTCCCTGTGGTTTACTTGGTTTATTATTTCATGTGAAAACCTTTCAAATCAAGTTTCTTAAATTACAAAAATACCCCTGGACTTATAAATCTATTTTTTTATCTTACAAATTTTTAATAGAAATATTATATTATTATTATATTATTATTATTAATATTATATATTATTATATTATTATTATTATTATTAATTATTATGTTATTGTTAATTATTTGGAATTTATCAACGTATTGAATTTAATTGTCGAAAAATTAACTTTTAATTAAATAAATCGAGATGTTTACCGTTTTAAACCCTATAGTTTAATTAAAGGTAATGAAATTTTTCCGAGTTGTCACATCTCCCCCTGTTAGAGGAATTTTCGTCCCGAAAATTAAGATGTACTGTTAACTAAGATGAGGTCTATTGGTAGGATAAGACCTTGATAAAATTAGTGTACAGTTTTCTAGAATTTATGATGCGGTCAGGGTTTACAATTGCTAATTCTACTATATATGACTCATCTAGGGGTACAGGTCCCCATTTAAGTGCTTATAGAAAGTACGAAGCTTCTATCAGCTCCCGGTCAAATAAAACTATAGCAAACATTATTTACCAAAAATAATAATGTTAGGGTCTTTTAGAGCCTCACCTTTGCCAATCACGAAGGCTCTGCCCTGGCTGTATTTTTTTCTTTTTCCCAGTGCAATCCCTGGCAACATGGCCTTTTTTCTCCACATCTGAAACACGTACTCCTTGCTTACCATCATTCTGCTGATGTCCTTGATCTTGAGTCTTGGTTCTACATTCAGGAGCAGTGTGCCCCTTCCTGTGGCATTTGTAGCAAATGACTGCAGTACACTTGCCATGGTGACGATTGTTAAACCTCTGACACTAGGCGGAATGCCTGATTGTCACTTTTCTTTTCTGGATGTTGCTTCTTGTTTGCACCTTGATTCTCACTTTCTTTAGAATCTTTGAACTTTCTCTTTCTTGAGCTTTCAGCAGCACACCCTTACACTTGATCCTTGGTGGCAACTTCCCTTGAGCCACACCTCATTAGTCAGCTTGTGAGCTATCCTAATGGCCTATGGATTGAAGTTGGGTTGGAGGAAGTAACCATGGGACTGAATGACTGGAGATAGTCCACGAATATAGCCTTCAATTCTTCTGTGAGCAGTTCCATCATATGTGGCACAAAGTTGCGTACTCATGATTCTCGGTTATAAGTTTCAATCTCAGATCCAACCATCTTGTGTTCCACCAGCACTCTATTTCAAACTTTTGTACTTCCTCCCTCGGACAGTACTCTTCCATCATCATTGTTTGAATTCATCCCCACCAAGCATGGCTAGCGGGAGAGTAATCTTGAAACTTCAGTCTTCCAGAACGAGAGTGCAGCTCCACTCAATGCTCCTGAGGCATACTTTGTCCTATTCGCATCTGGACATTCAGATATAGCAATAGATGGATTCATATTTCTCAAACCACCTTTGAGCCCAATGGCCCCTTCTGCCCCAGTGAAGATATCGGGCTTGCAGCCTAGGAACTTCTTATAGGAATAGTGATGATCATTCTGAGCAGCCTGAATGGTAGGGCTGTAGCAACATCTTAATGACCAGAACTTGTAGTTTGTTCAGGAGTCATCCCTCTTAGGACAGTTCCTCTACCGCGTCCTCTACCTCTACCTCTGCCCGCTGATGCGTCCATCTATCATGAAATTGTTTGGTGAGAATTCAACTTTTGATATATTCAATAGATGCATTCTACATCAGATATTCAAAGTATGGACAATTACTGTAAGATGGGAATTTAAGAAAGCTGGGCTTTTCGATTAAATTCAGCAAGGCCGATTACTAGAGAAACAAGTCTCTCTTTAGTTAGGCAAGCGTAGCTTTATTACCAAATAGAACACGTCAAGGTATTTGATCCATTGCCTTTGGCTTGTGTATTGACCATAGTTTTCACTCACCCCCAGAATCCCCAGGTAAAGATAACTCTGTCTCGTAATGATTTATACGATATGCTTGCCTTAGCCCAAGGCCTTTTGCCAGGAAATCCAGATACAGGTGTCCTATGGGTCAACAAGTTTATTTGGTTTATAGAATCAAAACCTCGATAAGATTTTCATAGATTAGACATAAAGTCTAAGGAATTGAATCCACGATGATAAGTGTAGATCCCCATGTCGTTGAGAATAAGTTTAGGAAGTTTATTTATCGGGGAGATCAAAGAGTCAAAGTTAAGTTTAGGGAACCATATCTAAGTTTAAACATATACTTACTTAATCCTAGTCGATCTCTAACTAAGAATTTACTTTGTGCAACTATGTGTGTGGCTATAGGCTAGATGCAATTCCTACTCATTATAACCAATGGCTCTGATACCAATCTGTCATACCTCAATTCCGGGTCGGGAATTTATCACGGAGGTGAGCAAACAGGATCGAACACATTAGTCACACATGAGATGTAGTTATCTATATATGAATTTTTTAGATAACCATTCCATTGATATTCAGAGTAATACATATTATGCGTAGCGGAAATAAAAGATAGATTGTTTCTTAACAATACGTCTAATCATATCTCAAATAATAAGCAATATGTATCTTGAGCTCTTATATGATCCCTACTGAAGTCCATAAGCTCCTAGTATACCTGAGATAAATTAAAATCAAGTGTCAACACAGGGTTAGTGAGTTCATAGGTGAGTAAAACATATATGAAAATCATCCTTATCAATCAAAGAAGTTATTTTGTGAAGATATGGTCATTTCATAACTTCATTGAGCCTTGAGATCCATCCCTATATCACTCCGTATAGGATAGCCTAATGGAATCCCTTACAATAGGTGAACTCACTATCCCATATACTAACTAGTACAAGCCAATAAAACCTTCACATAGAAATTGCCATGTAACATAGTTAATTTTCCCTTTTCCTTTTTATGTGTATATTATATTAGTTATAATAATTTAAATCAGAGGGCGCGAATCCACTCTTTACATGATCCTCATATGGGTTAAGTGGCACTATAATGGCAAACTTCACATAGTACACATCTGCCTTCTCAACACAGAACAGTCATCTCGAATGACTTATAAGAATCTTTGTGCATCTTGTAAGACCACAATTCAATCTTTGTGGGGTAAGTCACTCCCCGATAGTACTATCCAAAAGATCCCTGCTGTTTATAGTCCAGTATACAGAAAGGATTTTCATAGTAACCCATATGTAATCATAAATGTGATCTTTATTATTTAACATAATATACAAAATAATTTGAAATTTTCAATTACAACATGGTTCCTCCCCAAAATATTTAATGATTAAAAAGGGGAATAGTTAAGTAGAACTCACCTCAGTTCTTGTGTGGTGTTGACAAGCTAGTTAATTCCTCCTCCTAAGGAATTATAATTCACATAAGCAATAGATACAAATCCATAACCTAAATAAGTTAGATCTTGAACCTGGTGTTCAATTGATCTATGGTTTTTTTTCTTTCTGGTATTTTATAAACATATATTAAATCATTTAATTATTTTTGTTAATTCGTTAATAACTAAAGATTTGTATTTCATTGATTATTTAATAATGATTTTAACATATCATTATATTCTAAATAATTTTAGACATTATTTAAATATGTCAAGTTTGTATTTAAGTTCGTAAGAATTTATGTAAGTTGGTAGCATGGGGTTTATGTCGGAATGACTGTGGTGGAATATGTTTTGGTGTCCTGTATATTGATATCCGAAATCGTGTTAGAATTCTCGGCATAAAACGCGTGGGGAAACCTAATTGAAATTAAAGCATAGCAAAGACTAACAATACAATTAGTGACAAAATCAAAATAATATAAACTAAGAAAGAAGACAAATAAATCATAGCATACTAAAGTGACAATAAACTATAAAGCATACGAAGTGCCCATAAAATCCAAATTTAAAATAAACACCCAACATGCATGCATATAGATTGCAAACCCTATGTAAAGAGATGTGGTTGAAACATCCATGAGAACTTAACACACAAATGAAAATTGAATCACCAATACTAATACATATAGAAATACAAAATTAGTTAATATATAACAAATGTTTATTTTTAATAATATTTATTTAAATTATTTGTGAAGCACCGTTCTATTTCGCTATTATTTTTAAATTACATGAAAAAACACAAACAAACCATACTCAAGTGGGCATGTTGATTATGGATTATGTCCTTTCGTGTTGAATATACAAAATAATTCTAGAAATACAAAAAATTTAATTTATGATTTTGCACAATTTTTTAAATATCCTAACCACTCAGCCCGACACTATATAGGTGGTATTATGGTTAGATCTCAAAACACAAATTCCATAAACTGAACCTAATGGCATTAAATCTCCTATTGCTCAGCATATTCCTAAGCTTTTTGGTTTTCACAGGTCTCTCTCTATCCATATGACCATATATATCCACCCTCTCTCTCCCTATTATAATATATACATATGTATATGTACATGTGTGTAGTGTATATGCATGCATTAGTACGTACGTATATGTATATATGTGCAAGTCTATGCATTACAACATTAGTATATGTATATGCATAAATGCATTACAACATCGGTATATGTACGTATATCATATGCATTAGTATATATATATGTGTGTATGTGTTGTAATAATATTATTACAAAACTAAATTCTTGCTCGAACACGTAGAACAAATCACAACCATTTAAATTTTTAAATAATTGTTTCATATCTTTCAAATTTTATACGTTTGCATACACATACTATATAGGTTATAGGTTATAGGTTATGTACAAAATTTCTATAAACAACTTATACATATATATTTAATTTTCTACCATTTAGTTACACCTCATCGCTATATATATATATATATATATATATATCACCTATACATGTTTGTATTATGTTACCTACACATGCATACTTATATACATAGTTGAGCAATCAAACTAACTAGTCTATATATATGTTTGGAAATTTAGAAGAATAAATGAGAAATAATAACTTAACCATTGCATTTATACTCTTGTTACTATTTTTAAAATTGGAAAAAATAATAGTTTTTACATGTTTCGTATATATATCCTCCTGAAATGATCATTTCATGTATGTGTATGTAATGACATACACATAGTATATGCATGCATGTGTATGTACATTATTGTGCGTATCTATGTTCACCATTACTATATTTTATATTGTCAAATTAAATTAACCGCACAAACTTGTTTCTTAATGTAGATTAAAAGTGATCATTTATCTTAATTTTATGGTTTTTAGGTCGTATGTAATAAAGATGCGATGTTAAGATTTAATTATTTAATTACGGATAATCATTATTTGATACCTCTAGTATTCTAAATCATTAATTATTCGATTCTGCCGACGGTATCTCCTACTGCATATTTTAAAGTTCTTAACACATATTAATACGACAATCTCGTAAATTACCCTAATGTCAAATTCCGATACATCGCTGTTGGAAACGAAGTCGATCCAAATGACCCGAACACTAGTCGGTTCGCCAAGTTCGTACTTCCGGCAATGAGAAATGTTCAAAACGCCCTTAGAGTCGCGCGCCTCGATAACCGAATCAAGGTCTCGACCGCAACATACACGGGCCTACTCAAAGAGTCATCTCCACCGAGTCATGGTGCGTTTCATGACAATGTGATATTTTATTGGACCAATCATCACATTTCTAGCTCAAAATGGTTCCCCTATGCTAGCTAACATCTACCCATACTTTGCTTATGTTGGTCCTCCTAAGTTGCCTGATCTCTCATTTGCATTATTTACGAGATCGACACCCGCCTATACCGATAAGGGTCGACGATACTCTAACCTTTTCGACGCTATGTATGACGCTCATTATGCAGCTCAATCGCGTCTAGGTGGAGCTAATGTTGAGATTGTCGTGTCGGAGAGTGGATGGCCATCAGGTGGAGGAGATTCGGCGACAAGTGGTGTCGCGACAAGGGATAGCGCAAGAACTTACTATCGGAAGTTGATCGAGCACGTGAAAGGTTCTAACGGGACGCCCGCGAGGCCCGGGAGGTCTATCGAGACATATTTGTTTGCAATGTTTGATGAAACCTTAAACATGGAAAGGAAACAGAGAAGCATTTTGGGGTTTTCTTTCCTGATAAAACATCCAAGTATCAACTAAGCTTTTGAGTACAATTATATGTATCGTTTTGATCATTTCAATAATAATGAATTGAAGCAATGGAATATATGTATGGTTTTGATTTCAATAATTATCAAGCGATGGAATAAAACTCTTACTTTTGATGTTTAGCATACAATTTTTTGCTTTAGATAATAATGATATCTCATAATGATTAGATTGAACTAGTATTAAGTCTCTCGCGTTACGACGGACGGCATAAAACCGTGTCAAGTAGCACCAATTTTACACCACTGTCAGCGACCTTTAACATCGGACAATCGCGTATTAAAAAGAATTAAAATGGAAAAAAATAAAAACGTTGAACCATGCAAGTGAAATATTTTTAAAACGTTGCGACGGGGCTGTTAAACGGGAAAAATAGACGTAACAATGTTGAATCACACGTGCGACACGTAAACAATAAAATTATAAAAGATGAAAATTATAGGGTAACAAAATTAAATAAAAATTACAAGGGTTAAATTATATAAGATGTAAGTGTTTGGGTTTAAAAAAGAAAAAAATAAAGGAATTAGATGGTTGCGCTTATGCATAAAAATATATACATACAACTTGATAATTAATTCACTATTTGCCAATGTGATTATTGATAGTTTATTGTATTGCTTTGAACCCTCGTGATTTGTTTACCAAAATATAGCAGCCTCATTATATTAATCATTTTGAAGGAAAAAAATGCATGAGGTGATAGATAGTTATCACAAGAATAGTCTTTACATGTACAAGTTGCTATTTTATTTAAAATATTCATTTGGACATTATTTAAATAAAATTGATATGTTTGGATTATTGTAAAATGACATTTAAATATAGTCGTTTATTGGTAGGTTCAATATTCCTTTGGGTGGCCTATTTGAAGATGCTAAAACTTGAATATTTAGTTCTGCCACTTGTTTGTATTAAGAGATTTTTTTTTGTAATTGTTTAGACCTTAACCTCTTTATTATGTGTAAAATTTGTTTTCCTTTATACATATAAGAACAGTATATTTTATTACATGTGATTCGAGTTACATAAGTGATACAAATAAACAATAATAATATTTGGCTAAGGCACGTATTTTATACGCTTCCCTTAAAACAGATTTCGGGTGACACACACAAGAAACCCGTCTGTCTCCCAGGGTACAATAGCCGTAGCAGATTGCACTGCCGAAGTTAACCACAACCTGAAAATGATACCTGTATGCAATCTTAACGAAGAGATATAAGCGTAGAATTTTATCAACAAGATCAAAGATCAAACCGAAGCAGGAGCAGGATCAAACCGAAGCAGGAGCAGGAGCAAGTTTTGAAGCAAATGTGCTGCTGCTGTGTGTGTTTTTGGTCTATCTTGAGGCTGCAAATGTGCAGCTATTTATAGCACAACTCTGGCCACCACCCTAGAATTGTATATTCATGCAGGTCCATGCATGAGTCAGGCAGCACCCAACTAGCTATTTGACCCTGCCTCTTCAGAAGTGTGATCAGCCATGCTAGATTTGACCCTGTCTCTTCCGAAGTATGATCACCATGCTAGATTTGACCCTGTCTCTTCTGAAATGTGATCACCATTTGACCCCCCGAAGTGTGAAGCCATGTTAGCTCATGTCAAAAACATAAAGGCGGCTCTCAAGCGGCTCGCGGCGATGCGAGCGTGCGAAGTGCAAAGTGCGCCATCAATACGCCACAAACGCCCATTCGCCCACGCCCACGCCCCCGCCCACGCCCACGCACGGGCACGGGCTCGGGCTCGGGCTCGGGCTCGGACGGCGAGGGCCATCCGAGCCTAGATAGATGTACTAGGAGGACCCAAGTGTAGAAAATATTTGCTTATAAGGCACCTCATAGTTTACCATTCCACCAATGTGGGACAATCTAACTCATGGTTTATTACTTCACTTAAGTAAGACAATGCATCTCATGTTCCACCCCACCACCAATGTGGGACAATGGAACTTATGTTTTATCCCATCACCAATGTGGGATAATTCTTACAACTCTAAATTTTATATAACCATTGAGTTTTTTCATTCACTTATAACTTTTATATATATAATATATATATATATAATTTCTAACAATTCCCCACATGAATGAAACTCAATATATATATTTCAAATAACATTTTCAACAGTCAAGTATTGCAGGAATAGTAGGTGTGACCTTTGAACTTTCCTTTGTAAAGTGTACTTGGTCTCCTAGTAATTGGTAGATTCGGTGTCTTTGAACAATTACCCTTTACGTAGACATTATTACACTTCACACAATACTTTCCTAGTTTGGTTAACTTCTCATAGTTGTGTCCGTTATGGTCATGGAACACTAACCTGGTTCTGCGAGAGCTCTAAGAATTGCGCACCCAACAATTCTATTCGAAGCGACCCCACTTCTCTCTTCGCATAGGTGATTTTTCACGAAATCATTAAAAGCTATGAGCTTATCCTACTTTGTCACTATCTAATATAGGAATGGACTAGGAAGTATTCAACTCCCTTTATAGTTTAGGGAATCCTCCCCCCAGTGACCACAATTTGCATAATTAGGTTGTCCTATTGATCCTAGTTCATGGGATCTCCAGTCAACTAGGATAGGTTTCCTTCATACAATTATTCCATGGGCTTTAGTCCCATTCCTTTGGACGACTTATATACTAACTCTCTGCTTAAACCTTTCGTAAGCGGATCCGCAATGTTATCCTTTGACTTCACATAGTCAATTGTGATAACTCCTGTTGAGAGTAGTTGTCGTATCGTATTATGCCTGCGACGTATATGTCTTGATTTGCCATTATACATTGCACTTTGAGCTCTTCCAATTGCCGACTGGCAATCACAATGTATACAAATGGCTGTCACAGGCTTTGGCCATCTTGGAACATATTCAAGAAATGATGCAGCCACTCAGCTTCTTCTCCCCTTTGTCTAATGCTATGAATTCAGATTCCATAGTGGATCTAGCTATAACAGTTTGTTTAGATGACTTCCATGATATAGCAGCCCCCCAAGGGTAAAAACATATCCACTCGTGGATTTTGAATCTTTATATCAGATATCCAATTTGCATCACTGTATCCTTCAACAACAGCTGGATCATGGCCATAGTGCATCCATAACTACTGTGTATCTCACGTATCTTAATACCGTGTCATGCTTTTCCAATGTTCAAAACTTGGATTGCTAGTGTACCTACTTAATCTACTTACAGCATAAGCTAGATCAGGTCTGGTACATGTCATCAGATACATTAGACTGCCAATGACCCTTGAGTACTCCCACTGATTAACCCCTTCACCTCTGTTCTTTGATAGATGGTGAGAAGTATCAATAGGAGTTTGGGAGACACTCGTGTCATCTTTACTAAACTTCTCAAGGATCTTGTCCACATAATGAGATTGACTTAAAACAAGACCAGTTTGAGTTCTAATGTTTTCATTACCAAGAATTACATCAGCAAAACCCATGTCTTTCATGTCAAATCTCGCTTTCAACATGTCTTTTGTAGATCTTATCATCTTATCATTACTTCCAACAATAAGTATGTCATCTACATAAAGACATAAGATCACATAACCACTTTGTGTGTCTTTCACATAACAACACTTGTCGCATTCATTAATTTTGAAGCCATTTTCAAGTATGACATTGTCAAACTTTTGGTGCCATTGTTTTGGAGCTTGCTTCAATCCATATAGAGATTTCACAAGTTTGCAAACTTTACCTTCCTGGCCCCAGGAACAGAGAAACCCTCAGTTGCTCCATATAAATCTCTTCTTCTAAATCTCCTTTAGAAACGCGGTTTTTACATCCATTTGATGTACTTCTAATTTCTCAATGCCGCTATTGCAAGCACCAACCTAACAGAGGTTATTCTTGTTACAGGCGAGTAAGTGTCAAAATAGTCTAGACCTTCTTTTTGTCTATACCCTTTGATCACTACCTTGCCTTGTTTTGTCAATGTGCCATCTGACTTCATTTTTCTCTTGAATATCCAGCGATATCCAATTGGTTTACAACCTCGTGGAAGATCTACTAGTTCCCAGTATGATTCTGCAGGATAGAATCAATTTCACTTTTAATAGCTTCTTTCCATTGAGGTCCTTCTGTAGAGGTGATAGCTTCTTGATATGTTTGGGGCTCACCCTCAATCATATAAGTAAGAAAATCAGGCCCAAAAGATTCTCATTCTTGGCCTTTTACTTCTTCTCAGCTCTACCCCATCATCATCTGATTGTTTCAGAAACTTATCTTGAACAATCTCATCAATGGTGATGACTTTTATGTTGTTTCCAAGCATGGAAACACATCTTCAAAGAATGAGCATTCCTTGATTCACTTATAGTATTCTTTTGTATTTCTGGATTCTCAGACTTGAAAACAAGAAACCGATAAGCGCTACTATTCTGGGCATAACCTATGAATACACATCCACAGTTTTTGGTCCTATTCTTTGAACCTTTGGTGGAGGTATACCACTTTGGCTAAACATCCCCACACTTTCAAGTATTTGTAAGACGGTGTTCTTCCCGTCCATAATTGATAGGAGTTACGTCCTTTTTCTTAAAGGGTATCTTATTTAAAAGATAAGAAGCTGACAATACAACTTTCTCCCCCATTTCCTGGCCTAAGGCAGAACTTATCAGCATGGCGTTCATCATTTCTTTTAATGTGCGGTTTTTTCCGTTCAGCGATGCCATTTGATTGAGGAGAATAAGGAGCAGTATATTCGTGGATAATTCCACTTTTTGCACACATATCCGCAAATGGTGAAACATATTCACCTCCTCTATCACTCCTTAAAATGTTTATCTTTTTATTTAGTTGATTCTCAACCTCATTTTATACAAGACAAACTTGTCTATTGCTTCATCCTTACTCTTAGTAAGTATACATAGCAATATCTAGTACTGTCATCAATGAATGTGATAAAGTACTTGTTTTCCACCTCTAGTAGGAACCGATTTTAAATCACACACATCAGTGTGAATTAAATCAAGAGGTTCGGTTTTCCTTTCAACCGATTTAAACGAAGATTTCGTTTGTTTGGCTTCAACACGTGTTGCATTTGATTTCAAGTCAATTTGGAATGTTGGAATGTGCTTTAATTTAATCAAACGACGAATTGAATTATAATTTACGTGACCTAATCTACTATGCCAAATATTTGAATCATTATACTCAAGCATGTAAGTAGAAGTCGTTGCATTTTATTCATGTTATTTTTAACAAACAGATACAGACATTTAAACATAGAATTATGGGCATAGCCCTTTCCAACCAAACACACCTTTTTGGTCAACACGACCATATCAGACTCAATCACAACACGAAACCCAAACTTATTAAGCAACCACACCCGAAATCAGATTCTTTCGTATCTCGGAACATACAAAGTGTTTGCTCAAAGTAAGTTCCTTCCCCAAGTAAACTTCAAGATCACATCGCCTTCACCCTTGATGTCGGCAGTGGCTTCGTTTCCCATGTAAAGCTTACCCGTAGCTTCTTTGTAAGTACTAAACATGGTTTGTCACCACATACATGACGAGTAGCCCCGGTATCGACATACCATCCAGGTTATCTCCGATCAATAAACTTCAGTGATAAAGGCAGAAAATTCTGTAATCATTGCCACTAAAGGCATGTTATTTTCTTCACCACCTGCGCACGCTCCGCGCTTGGTGCCTTACACTGATCAGCTCGATGACCATATTCACCACAGTTATAGCATTTACCTTTGAAGGTGGTCACCTTCTTTTTAATCCCACCTTTGGACCAAGGTTTCCTCCCTTATTGTTCATCTTACCCTTTCCTTTCCCTTATTGCCCTTATTAATTTATTTGGTTTAGACAATTGACCGTGTTCAACCAATTAGCCTTATTCAAACCTTTAGTGAGTCTTTCACTTGATTTTCAGAAATACTTCCGTTATGTCACTCGATTATCTTCTTCAATACGTAAACGACTATTAAGTCCTTCCATAGATATCTCCTTTCGTTTATGCTTTAGATAATTTTTGAAGTCCATCCAACTTGGAGGTAATCTCTCAATTATCGCAGCCACCTGAAATGTCTCACTAAGAGTCATTCCTTCAGATAGAAGATTGACCCGGTTTTCAACCAAATTAGCCTTATTCAAAGCTTTAGTGAGGTCTTTCACTTGATTTTTCAGAAATACTTCCGTTATGTGCAACTCGATTATCTTCTTCAATACGTAAACGAACTATTAAGTCTCTTCCCTAGATATCTCCTTTCGTTTATGCTTTAGATAATTTTTTTTGAAGTCCATCCAACTTGGGAGGTAGCTTCTCCATTATCGCAGCCACCTGAAATGTCTCACTAAGAGTCATTCCTTCAGATAGAAAGATCGCTTATAATTACTTGTACTCTTGGACTTGACTTATCACAGTCTTAGAGTCAACCATCTTGTAATCCAAGAATCGGGTCACAATAAATTTCTTTGTTCCAGCATCCTCAGTCTTATCTTGCGTTCCAAGGATTCCCACAATTCCTTGGCAGTTGGTATCTTGCAGTATACATTATACAACATAATCCGCAAGGCCGTTTAAACATAGTTACGACACAAGTATTCAGATGTTTCCATGCTTGAATAGCAGTAACAGTTTCAGTATTTGTCTCCGCCTCCGCAGTAGGAGGTGACTCCGTCAAATACCCTCGCAAGGTGAAGGGTAGTTAAATAGAACCAACATCTTCTGTTGCCATCTTTTAAAGTTCAAACCCGAGAACTTTTCAGGCTTCTCAGCATGATTAGCCATAGTTTTTGGGCTGACTGGGCACCAACCAATGGTCCCATTACAGAAGACGTAAGAGATCCAACAGTGGAACTTGAAACCGTAGGTACAGTTGACATCTTTCAACTCTATCTGTATGCAAACGTAAGAAAGAAATTAAGTCTTAAGTTAAATAACAACTCTACGTAAGAGTTTATATTTTTTGTTATACCAAACTGTAATGAACTCGAATATGTTATAATCTGTTTTAAGTTTTGTTGTAAAATTTGTTTTCCTTTATACAAAAGAACAGTAATATTTATTACATGTGATTCGAGTTACATAGTGATACAAATAAACAGATAATAATTTGGCTAAGGCACGTATTTTATACGCTTCCCTTAAAACCAGATTTCGGGTGACACACACAAGAAACCCGTCTGTCTCCCACGGTACAATAGCCGTAGCAGATTGCACTGCCGAAGTTAACCACACCCTGAAAATGATACCTGTATGCAATCTTAACGAAGAGATATAAGCGTATAATTTTATCAACAAGATGCAAAGATCAAACCGAAGCAGGAGCAGGATCAAAACCGAAGCAGGAGCAGGAGCAAGTTTTGAAGCAAATGTGCTGCTCGGGCTCGGGCTCGGGCTCGGACGGCGAGGGCCATCCGAGCCTAGATAGATGTACTAGGAGGATACCAAGTGTAGAAAATATTTGCTTATAAGGCACCTCATAGTTTACCATTCCACAATGTGGGACAATCTAACTCATGGTTTATTACTTCACTTAAGTAAGACAATGCATCTCATGTTCCACCCCACCACCATGTGGGACAATGGAACTTATGTTTTATCCCATCACCAATGTGGGATAATTCTTACAACTCTAAATTTTATATAACCATTGAGTTCTTCATTCACTTATAACTTTTATATATATAATATATATATATATATATATAATTTCTAACATATTATTTATTTTTTTCATTTACTTTGTTAATATTTCCTAAAATAATTTCACCATTGATGTACAAGGATTATCAAAATATATTTAATGAAACTCCCTACTAGATATAAGTTATACATACCTGATTAAAATATACACTTCATTTAAACCTGTAACATAACGATAAAGTCAATATCATCTGGGTTCAAAACTAGTTAAAAGTAATTTAAAAGGATTCAAAATAAATATTTTTTGTTAAACAATTATACAAGATACATGGCCGGAAAACATATTCGGTTACTATTGTGAACAAAATTATTACAAAACATAATGGAACATGATTTTTGTGTTCCACATTTAAATTCTATAAAACCGCTTTCCTAGGCCCCTAACTTGCTAATTTAACCTTTATTATAATCTAATTATAACTTGATAGCTATGACATATATTTTTCAAGTTCTTGAGTGCGATTAAAAAACTATTCACTAAATATTATGTTTTTAAAATCAGTTAATTACACAGATAGTTTTTGTGGTTTGTAAAATATAATATGTTTGGATACTAAGAGGCGGGCTTGGCGCATTGGTAAAAGTTGTTCCTAAGGGACCAAAGGTCTCAGGTTCGATCCGTGGAAACGGCCTCCCCACAAAATGTGGGGGAAAGAGCGCGTACATCTTCCCTTAAATGGGACGGACCCTCCCTGGACCCTGCGAAAACGCGGGAGCTGTTTGCAGCACCAGGTACGCCCTAATATGTTGGATACTAAGAGTCTCAAATAAAAGATATTGATTGGGGTTTGTGTATTCAATTATCGTCCAATCCTAATTCACTGCTACCATAATTTTGCACCTCTTATCTTTATAAGATGAAATCAGTGTAATTAATCAAAAAATCAATTTCTAAAACTTTGAATCATACTTAATACTATCATACTTAAGGCACCTACCCGGTTGACAACGATTACTTATCAAATTTATCTTTATTGTTTATTTTTCAATCAACCTATCATAAATTCTTTTATTTTTTAACCAGCTTATTATACATATTTCATTCTTTATTTAACTTGTTATGCTTATATTAAAATGCACATTACAAACTTGGAAGGGGTGCCTTGGTGGTAAGTACTCGTATCTTTTAACATTAAGATCATGATTTAAATTATTTTTTTACCTCAGTTTGCCCTCTCTTAGGGCACCTACCCGTATCCGACAGCGATAACCCGTCATCGCTAGTTAGTGGGTATTGACTTGACCCAGGGTCTACCGCTAAAGTGGTTTCCCTGGTTACCAAAAGAAAATTGCACGTTACAAGAAACTTGTTAAATACAAAGGAAAATTTTAATATGGTATAAGAAAAATGAAAAAAACTAATCAGAGATAAAACTTTGTTTCATACCAGATTTAATATTAAATGCATACAAAATATGTTAAATAAATTCAATTTACAATCGGTCTTAATATCAAATGCAAACTAGAAAAATTACGTATAGAATTAACTCGAGTCACTAACGTCTTAACTCTTAATATACAATACAAATTAAGATATAGTCAAAGAAATTTGGCCTACTTTTTTTTTTAACGGCCAACGAATAATTTTTAAGCCCGGTCACCGGGTAAACTCATTGGCGAAAGGCCACCCACGCCCGCGAATACAGACAGCGCTGGTGACCCGGCTCGCCCACCATTCCAAGGGAAACCCCACCACCAAGGTCCACTGTGGTAAACCCTTGGCCCACTTGGAGCATATTGCACCTAGTGAGACTCCAACCCCATGACCTCCACTTTGAAAAGTCTTAGGATGACTCCTCCTAAACCAGTTAATCTAGGACTCATTGGATAAAATTTGGCCTACTTAAGGATCATTAATCATTATCCTGAAGTTCAAGGCTTAAAGAGATGTTTTGTTCTATTATAGTCATGTCTACAAATTCCAAGAAGATCAGTATTTTTTCCATTTCTATTTGTAGCATTCTTGAACTAGAACGACGCTCTTATTATCTCGTTTCACATCTTCTCTGATTATGACATAAGTGATAGTGATAATGAGGTAAAGTTTATTAAACCTTGATTATTTTTATAATTAATATTGAAGGGGTATCACCCCAAACCAAACAAAACCCGAAACAATTCGCGACCCCCGCCCAAAGCATGGCCCGGCCGCGACTCACTTCATCGCCCAAAGACATGGCCCGGTCGTGGCTCATTTCACCTGCCGAGGCATGACCTTCTCTTGGGTTAACTGCAGCCCACTTCAGATGTGGCATTCTCTTCGGCCCAAGAACAGCAGCATCCGGCAAACACCAGCCGCGGCCCGGGAAGCAATGACCCAGTCGCGGCCCGGGAAGCAATGGCCCCCGCGGCTAAAACGTGGTAAACAGCCTAGCTCTTATTATTCGGTTCAAACACTTAAGATTAAAACGGAATAGATACTCCAACATTTAAGAAGTCTTTCAAGAAACTAACGTCAAGGAATAAAGAGGTTTGGATAAGTACGAGAGAATGTTATTGGCTGCTCCAGGGATATAACCAGAAGCAGAAGACAACAAAGAGCAAGAGACAAACTTAGTAAGAGGTAGATGCAACAGGATAGCCATGCAGAAACCAATAAAATCCCCAGGTCAACTACAAGACAACCACATTAATGACAGTCAGAAACCCTTTACATTAGGAAGGTATAAAACCTCTGGCTAGGGGACTTCAGTCCCATATGGTTGACTACAGGTTTCCAAGAATAGAACCGTGTCATGTCTTATTCTCATGCACCAACACTATAAATACTTCCTCCATTCCAGAGGAAGAGCATTATTCTCAGATCACTCACACTCTACTTAGCTATTAACTAATTAATCCTTTCAATTTCTCATCACACATATACTTATTCTCACGTCAGAGTGTGGTCTCGGGGAGAGAACCCTTTCTGCCCGAGGCGAGGCTTACAGTGTTGTTTTTGTCTCACAGATATCCAGCTCAGCCAAAGCCTAGCTCAGGCAAAGTCAAACCCAACCGCATCCTGTCAAGGCCGAGTTCCAGCTTAATCCTTGGTGAAAACCCCATCCTTGCACTGCTCCGTGGTCTTAATCTCTGATTAGGATTCGTGCAGCAACATTTGGCGCCATCCGTGGGACCCCTCGAACCAAAGCCAACCACATGGATTCAGGTCCAGGAATCCCTCATCATAAAAACACTAACCCTGATGAAAACCCGCACACCACTACCTCGGCACTAGGCATCACCCCGAGGGAAATAATTATGATAACATTGTCATCACCCCGACTTTGTTAGCAAAACCGGGAATAGATCCTCTCCATGTTGGAGCAGGAAGAAAGAGAAAGACGGTTGAAGGATATCCGGACACGTCTGGAATATGAAGACCCTCCAAAGAACCAGGAGGATGAGGAAGGCGATCAGGCGATGCGATGAAGATGTTGAAAATAAACAAAAACAAAGCAGGTGCAGCCAAGGCAGGTGGAAAACCTACGGAAGACGATGACTTCAGTAAACCGTACTGTCCATCGACCGCATGGTCCAAGTCCAAGTTCCACACCCAGAATAGCGGAATTCACTTTTCCTCCGAAACTGAAGATGTCATCCAATGTAGGCAAGTACAACGGTTTAGGAGATCCCGATGACCACCTGGTGATTTTCGTAGGTGCAGCCGAAGTGGAACATGGTCAATCCCTTGTGGTGCCACATGTTTGTCCAAACCTTAACAGGTGCTGCAAGAGTGTGGTTTGACAGCCTCCCAGTCGGAGGGATAGGTAGCTTCTAGGAATTAGAAGAAGACTTCTTGAGGAACTTCAGCCAACAAAGGTTATCTGTCAAGGACCCGACAGAGCTACACAACATCAAAAGGGGAGGTGGTGAGTCCATCGAGAACTTTATCACAAGATACTCAAAAGAAAGCATGCAAGTCAGAGGAGCTGGAGAACGATTCGAATTTTGGCCTTCATCCATGTGGTGAGAAACGATCAGTTGGTAGAAAGGTTCCACGAACATCTCCCAAAGACGGTGGACGAAATGCTGGAAGAGCAAAGCGTTCGTCAGAGGAAAAAAGGCCTACGAGCAACTGAAATAGAACTCCAAAGAAGCTCGTGCCATCCACTTGGGAGCAGCAGAAAAGACCGGGAGGTTCAAGATCATGGGAAAGCCACAGTTCCAACCACGGTACACTCAGCGAAACCCCACTTTCTAACCTCGTTTCACGACTCCAACCAGAAACCCACAAGGTCCCAACGTAACACTTTCACCACTAACCAAAACCCCAAGCGAGATTCTCGCCACAAAGAATGTCAACTTCACCAAGCCGGCTCCGCTAAAGCCTGGAGTGAAGAGGGACGCAGGCAAGTACTGTGAGTTCCACAGGAGAATGGGCACATGACAGACGACTGCTTCTCGTTAAAACGACAGATCGAACAGGCAATAAAACTGGGAAGCTGGCCCATCTTCTGAGGGAACTGAAGAAAACACCGCAGACAGGAGACAAACGGAAAAGATCTTCATGACAAAGGTCGCAAGCTGCAATCTTAAGCGCCACTCCGACCATATGGAGCCCTGGATGGCGCAGGAAATTTCATTCCCTCCAATACATGGCGGAAGCTTTGCCAACGGTCCATTGACGATTTCAGCGGTTGTTGCGGGGCATCAGTACACAGGATAATATGTAGATAGTGGAAGTATTCAGCAATTATGTACAACACTGTTTTTTGCAGCTTGACAAAGAGGTAAGAAGAAATCTGGACACCAGAACTCACCAGCTCACTGGTTTTGCTGGAGAGGTTGTGCAGACCTGGGACAGATACAACTGCCTATCGCCATAGGCAACAGCATGGGATGGCGGGAAGTTATCATGACTTTCCTGGTTGTGCGGTCAGACTAATCCCACAACATCCTACTCGGAAGACCCGGGTCTGTGCATGTTGGAGCAGTAATATCAACAGTACACGCTGCAATCAGTTCCCACCCCGACTGGTGTGGTCACCGTGTACTCCAGCAGGAAATGTAAAGATGTGAAGGCAATCACCCCAGGGCTCGGCTGGGGAAGACGAACCTATATGCTCCGTGTTGGAGAAGTGGGTGGTCAATCCCCACTTTCCAGACCAAAAATTACCATCGGAGGACAATTTGGAGATGCCACCAAGAACGACTCCGTCCTCTGCTGCAGCATAACTTGGATGTCTTTGCGTGGCAACCCTCGACATGAAGGGCGTCCCCCGAGGCACAGCAGAACACAGGTTGAATACACGGCTTTCAAAGGAACGGTGGCTCAGAAGCGCCGACATATGGGTCCCGAACGGAGCCTCCGACCGTGATAGAAGAAGTTAAGAAGCTGGTGGAAGCAGGCATTGTCAGGGAGGTACGGTATCAAACTTAGGTCGCCAACCGTCATGGTCAAAAAAAAGTGATGGCACATGGAGGATGTGCATCGATTTCAAAGATTTAAACAATGCATGTCCCAAGGATTGCTATTGTCACACCTCAAATTCCGGGTCTGGAATTTATCACGGAGGGGTGAGCAAACAGGATCGAACACAGTAGTTACACATGAGATGCGGTTATCTATATGATAAGTTTTAGATAACCATTTCATTAATATTCAAGCATTAGATATTATACGCAACGAAAATAAAGATAGATTGTTTCTAACATACGTCTAATCATATCTTCAAATAGTAAGCAATGTATCTTGAGCTCTTATATGATCCTACGGCATGTCCATAAGCTCCTATTAGATACCTGAGAATACATGTAAAATCATTCAAATAGTAAGCAATATGTATCTTGAGCTCTTATATGATCCTACGTGCATGTCCATAAGCTCTATTAGATACCTGAGAATAGCCAACAAATCCTTCACAGGGATTTGCCATGTATCATAGTTTATTGTATATGAATAGCCTGTCGGAACCCTTTTATAAGGTGAACTCGCTATCCCACATACTAACTAAGTACAAGCCAACAAAACCTTTAAATAGGTTTGCCCATGTATCATAGTAATTTTCCCTTTTCCTTTTTGGTGTATATTATGTTAGTTATAATAATTCAAACAGAGGGAGTGAATCCTCTCTTTACATTTATCCTCATATGGGTTGTAAGTGGAACTATAATGGCAAACTTACATAGCGCATATGTGCCTTCTCAACCCAGAACAGTCATCCCGAATGACAATAAGATCTTTGTGCATCTGAACAGTCATCCCGAATGACAATAAGATCTTTGTGCATCTTGGTAAGGACCCATGTCCAAATTTGTAGGGGTAAGTCACTCCCCGATAGTACTATCCAAAAGATCCCGCTTGTTTATAGTCCAGTATACAGAGAAGGATTTCATAGTAACCATATGTAATCATAAATGTGATTCAATTATTATTTAACATATACACAAAAATAATTTGTAATTTTAATTACAACATGTATCCTCCCCAAAATATTTAAATGATTAAAAAGAGGAATAGTAAAGTATGAACTCACCTCAGCTTGTGTGGTGTTGACAAGCTAGTAAATTCTTCCTAATTAAGTTAGATCTTGAAGCTAGTGTTCAATTGATCTAGATTTTGGTTTTCTAGGATTTATTATAAACATATAATTAAATCATTTAATTATTTTTGTCAATTCTTTAATAATTAAAGATTTTATTTCATTTGATTAATTTAATAATGATTTTAACATATCATTATGTTCTAATAAATTTTAGACATTTTAAATATGTAAATTGTATTTAATTTAGTAAGATTTTATAATTAAATTCATAAAATCTAATTTGTCTTTATCAAATAAATAATGTTTACAAGTTTAAATTTATTATTAAACTGTACCTTTAAGTTGTATACTATATAAGAAACGACTTAAAATATCGTTTGTAAATAATTTATGAAATTATAAAATATCTATAATTTCCACAATTATCATGATTATCCATAATTAAAAATAATATAGTATCCATATAAATTAATAATTTAAATTATTATTTAGAATCCATTTTTATAAAAATAACTATTCATACATTTGTATATTTTATAAAAATTATTAAGGTGTTTTTAAAAAATAAATTTTACAGAAAATTACTTAGATACTTTAAAATAAAGAAAGTTTATGAAAGTTATTTTATAATTTTTAAGATTTTTGTATTTTTTAAGAAGCTTAAAAAGGGATTAAAAAATAGGTGAGGTGCACGGGTTCGAACCCGTGACCTCAAGAAGTGCATGTGGACAGGAAACCGGTGAACCAAAGGCATACAGCCGCAAGAGTTCACGGTTTCCTTTTCTTTTAAACACAATCTCAATCAAACCCAATTCCACAAGAACCCTAGGTTCGATTCAAATCAAATTGAAACCTAAAACTCGATTGATCATTGCAATAGTCATGGGGCTTTTGTTCCCCATGTCAAATCGAGTGTGTGTGTATGATTAATTACCTGTTTTCATTTGAATTGAAGGTATAGACTATGATGAACAGGTCGCGACAGAGGGTTTGATCGATGGTGTGATTTGTGTTTGATTTAGGTGCAAACGAACTCAAAGGAAGTTTATATATGATTAAACATTCGTTAGTGCATTATTTCTTTTGATTATATTTGTTTTAGTGGCCGATTATTGATGTGCTTTCGGCCGAAAGTGGTTCAGTGGGTAGATCACCTTATTGAATTCAATATTCAAATTAAAGTGGGGAACGGGTCGAGTCATACACACGAAGGTGTCGGGACATTTAATTCGAGTGAAATCGAGTGATTTGTGGCTTTTGGAGTCGCCGGAGACCCGCCGGATTGTGGCCGGAGGGGGATCGACGGGAACAGTGGGCGGGGGGTTGGGTTTTAGAAATTGCGCAAATAGCCCCCCAATTATGAAACTTTATTATTTTATGTGAAAAGTATTTAAAACAAGTTTAGAATTTACATTTTTCACCCGAACTTTAGGGTTTAGTTAATAATAATAAATTTTATTTCTAGTATTATTATTATTATTATTATTTACATTATTATTAATAATACTGATATCATTATCATATATATATATATGTGTCACACCCCACCTTGACGGCGGAAACGTCGAGGTGTGAGAGTTAAGATCGTTCACAGCCACATAACGCTATTATTAAACTAGAACAGTCGACCTGTTCATCGTGCTGTCCTATCAAATCACGATCGTATTAAGGTAATTAAAGGCTTCTATACATGCGATTAATCATAGGGAATCAAAGCCCTATGGTTAATCGGGTTATCATGATCGATCGAGGTTCAATTTGGATCAAACCGAATCTTGGGTCATGTTGATTTGGGGGCTTTCGTGTTTAGGTTTTTATAATTGGAAACGGAGCGATACCGCGGTTGTATGCCTTGGTTCACTGGTTCCAGGCCCTTTGCTAACCTTGAGGTCCCGGGTTCGAACCAGGCACCCTCAACATTTTTAAGGCTTTTCAACCCTATATAATTTTAGAACATTTTTAATAAATATAAAAATAATTTTTATAAACTTTAATATTTTTTTAAACATCAAACAAATTTCTAAAAAATTTATTTCTTATATATCTTAACTTTTATTCTATTTTTATTTAAAAAAATAATATAACTAGTTAAATAATTTATAAAATAGACTTTAAAATTTGTTTATCTTAACAAAACATTACAATTGAATTATTTTCTTGTTTAGCTTATTAAATTCTTATTCAAATAATAAATAAAAAACATTTGATCCAAATGTATTTTTAAATGTATATCTAACCTTTATATTTAAATTGTTTCTTTTTAAAATAATTAATGATTATTGGACTTAAAACAATAAATCTTAATAATAGTATTGGACATTATATTAATAATGTTTTGTCATGATAATTTAGAAATTATATATTTATAATTTCATGAATTATTTACAAATATTTTTATATAAAATATACTAACTAAAGGTTTAGATTAATAATTATTATTAATCAAAATGTTATTTCAATTAATTTTGAATAATTATAAAGCTTTATTTATTATATTGAATCTTATCTATATTTATACTTAAATTCGTTTCTAAATACTTAAATATACATATTTAATTCCTCTAATGGAATCAAACTATAATTATTTTATAAACTTATTACTTATTAAAAACCTTAAAGCTATTGAAATCCCTAATTCTTATTTGAACGTTAATCATATTATTAACCTTAACCTTCATCTTGTAATACATATTTAGGTGTCTTGTAATGAATACTTTGGGACTATCTTTTGGATCATTACTTTAATCTTTTATATCGTCTTGTAATGCATGTCTATATCAATGTGAGTATTTCCATACCCTTTTTTTTATTTTCACACTTTGGGGTGAAACATGTTAACCTATTTCATTGCACTTGTAAACTTATTGAGACTTGTAAACTTATGGCAATTCAACATGTAAAGTTGTGGTTAGTTGAACTTTTTGGTTACCATGTTATGGCGTTATATGTACAATCATTAACTATTGCTAGCCCAGCGAAGTCATAGATCTATGGGACAGACAACCTATTGGTGCTAAAGTCGATGTATTGCTGACTCCTAGGAGCCGTATGCTTGTGCACTAGGGAACCAAATACACTTAGCTGCTCATATATACTTTTAACGTATAAGACTTGTAAAACTTTGTCGAGGTTTGATTGTTGCATTTTTCATAACATCCCTAATCACTTTATTCACTAACTTACGACTTGAATTGCCATCTTTTATATACTTATGTATTGAAAACTATGGAACGCTCACCAACATTTTTATGTTAACATTTTATTTTTAACATGTTTCAGGAATAACCCAAGAATGTGTTCTACTCTTTGAAGCTTATCTTACTTAGGACTGGACTTAGAGAAATAAACATGATCTTGTTACTTTCAATTTTGTATTCATAATGTATCTTTATTTGAGCCTTTTACTTGTATTGTTACAATTGAATCTTGATTAATATATTTGGATTTAATAATAGTGTTATGTGGCTGTGAACGATCTTACTCTAACACCTCGACGTTTCGCCGTCAAGGTTGGGCTGTGACAATATATAATATATATATATATATATATATATATATATTATATATATTAAGTTAACAAAATTTTTCCGTGTTGTCACATCATCCCCCTGTTAGAGGAATTTTCGTCCCGAAAATTAAGATGTTCTGGCAACATCCTTGAACAGGTTGCGCATCATTTCGTCCTCTCATTCCCAAGTGAACTCAGGACCACGCCGGGAGTTCCACCGAACTCTGACAACCGGAATCTCGCTATGCTTTAGTTGTTTAACTTCCCTATCCATGATTTCAACTGATTCCTCAACAAATCTGAGTTTCTCATCAACTTGTAGTTCCTTTAAAGGCACAACCAGTGATTCATCGGATAACCACTCTTTAGATTGGATACGTGAAAAAACATTGTGCACACCACCAAGTTCAGCAGTAGATTTAATTCATAGGCTACTGGGCCGATCCTTCTGACAATTTCAAAAGGCCCCATGTAGCGAGGGTTTAATTTCCCTCGTTTCCAAAGCGTATAACTCCCTTCCAGGGAGATACCTTTAGCAAAACTTTATCTCCTTCCTGAAATTCAAGTGGCTTGCGGTGTTTATCAGCATAGCTTTCCTAGCGATCCCTGGCAGCAGCCATGCGTTCTCTTATCTGGACAATTTTCTCATGAGTTTCAAAGATCAGTTCTGGCTAGTAAGTTGACTATCTCCAACTTCTGCCCAGCAAAGCGTGATCTACATTTACGTCCATAAGGCCCTCGAATGGTGCCGCCTTGATGCTCGAATGATAGCTTATTATATGAGGACTCTACCAAAGGTAGATGACATTCAATGTGCACCCCCGCAGGAAGGTGTACGAGAGCCGCAACTGGATATTGTCCGCTTTGCCGCAGCCTCACGAGTTTAAAACGCGTCCCTTTGGGTGAGATGAGTAATAGCCCTCCCCTGTGGGAGTATTTGCAGGCATGTGTCCATCACCACCCACCGAAGTGTACATCAGAGTCGCACAGCGGTGAGATATTGTCCTCTTTGCCCACAGGCTCAAGGCTTTAAATGCGTCCCTTGGGGAAGGTATCCAGCCCCTTATAAAGAAGCCTTCGCTCGCCTCCCCGACCGATGTGGATGAGTCATAGCCCTCCCCTGTGGGAGTATTTGCAGGCATATGTCCATCCACCCACCGAAGTGAGACCAGCGTCCTCGCTGGCACAACGGCCCGGCCCTGGCTCTGATACAACTGTGACACCCCCCGCAGGAAGTAGGAAGGGTACGAGAGCCGCAACTGGATATTGTCCGCTTTGGCCGCAGCCTCACGAGTTTAAAACGCGTCCCTTGGGTGAGATGAGTAATAGCCCTCCCTGTGGGAGTATTTGCAGGCATGTGTCCATCACCACCCACCGAAGTGTACATCAGAGTCGCACAGCGGTGAGATATTGTCCTCTTTGCCCACAGGCTCAAGGCTTTAAACGCGTCCCTTGGGGAAGGTATCCAGCCCCTTATAAAGAAGCCTTCGCTCGCCTCCCCGACCGATGTGGGATGAGTCATAGCCCTCCCTGTGGGAGTATTTGCAGGCATGTGTCCATCCCCCAACCTTGACGACGGAAACGTCGAGGTGTGAGAGTTAAGATCGTTTACAGCCACATAACGCTATTATTAAATCCAAAATATTATTCATAGTTTCAAAGGTAACATTACAATCATAAGTTTCAACAATGAACTAATATTTGACATGACATAACAAAGTACAATCAATTGATTTTATTAACTAGGTCCAAGTCCTAGATTTGCCAGCAACATAAGTGCGCTTCAAACTTGGGGGTTTTCCTGAAACATGATAAAAATAAAAGGTCAACTATAAATAGTTGGTGAGTTCCAAGGTTTTCATACATAATATGAAAAGATTACAAGTAGCAATTCATGTCATAGGTTATAAGCTAGTAAGGTTATAGAACACATATCGTTACAACCAAACCTCGACTTGATTACAAGTATATAAGATTGGCTAAGTGTATTTGGTTCCCTAGTGCACAAGCATACGGCCTAGGAGTCGGCAATACATCGACTTTAGCACCAAATAGGCTTGTCAGGCCCAAAGATCTAAGACGTCACCAGGCTAGCAATAGTTAATGATTGTAAACAAACTATGTATCTCATATAATCACTTACAATACACAAATAACCATGACAAATATAAAGATGAATTGCAGTGCTTTACAAGTCTCAAACGTTATAAGTGTAAGTTGTATAAGTATCATGTTTCACCCCAAAATAGTGTGAAATAAAGTAAAAAGGGGCAAGGAAACTCACTTTGATATAAGCATACAAGATGATAATAAAAGATTAAACGACAATCCAACGTATCCATTACAAGGCACCTAACATATATATTTACAAGATAAAGATTAAGGTTAATAATAAGATTAACGTTCAAATAAGCATTAGGGTTCAGATGGGGTTTTTAATAAGTAATAAGTTTATAAAGTAATTATTTACATTTTTAATCCTCTTGAAGAATTATATATGTAAATATTTTAGAAATGCCCCTAAGTATAAAACATTTATAAGATTCAATATAAATACAGTTCTATAATATTTAACATTAATTGGAATGACGTTTTTTAATAGCAACTTATTAGTCTCAACTTTAGTTAGTATATTTATAAAAAGAATAATAAATTTGTGAAATTATAAGAAATCAAATCATTATAATGATTAAATTAAAATGTAAATAAAATTTTATATTAACATAATTAATCTATAATTAAGAGATAACGTAATGGCTAATAATATTTAGTGATTTTAACTATTTAAAGTTATTTTTATACATTTGTTAATGATTTTTGTATAAAAATTATTAAGGTTTTTAAAGAAATAGTTCTATAGAAAATCACTAGATAACTTCTAAAATAACCAAAGTTTATAAAATTGATTTTTATAATTTTTAGAAATTTTCTATAATTTTTTTAAAGACTAAAAAGGCTTAAAAAAATGTGTTAAGGGGGTCCGGGTTCGAACCCGAGACCTCAAGGATGTGAGCATGTGTTCTTAACCAGTAGGCTAAGAACCGGGCCGTGTTATAGAATGGTTTATAAATCTTAAAACCATAATCACAAGAAACCCCCAATTTCCTTATGAACCCTAATTCAAAATCAACCAAATTGATTGTCAATTCAAATGTTTCAACCCAATTAACGTTAGGGCTTTTGATCCCAAGGTAATAATCGAGCATAAATATGTATTAAACTTACTTGATTACAATCCAATTGAAGTGTTTGTGCTGGGTTTTGTCTCGGTTCGCTCGCGATGAACATGAAGTTGAAATCAATGTTTTTATGGTATTTTCGAGCAATTGAGTGGTAATAAGTTTAAAGGGATCGAATGTGGTGATTCCCCTCTGTTAAATAGGTTCAATTTAGTCGATTCAGTCTCGAACGAGTTTCGTCTTGCTTCGTTTGCTTCGGTTATGATTCAGTGATTAAATGGGTGTTTAACTTGAATTAAACTACACATTCATCTTTGTAATGATTATATGAACGTTTTGTTCAATTAATTGATTATTATTATGATTTGCACGTTGTATGCTTAGTGGTCGTTTGATGTTTCGGTTATAAGTTCGAATGCCACCATAACCGAGTTAAGAACTCAATTAACCTCGCATTCAAGTTCAAAACGCTCCACCGAATCGTTTGGCATCATTTTCTTTAAAGTTTGGAGTCGTTTGTCGATTTTGGGCCTCACCGGCGCTCGGCCGGATCTTGGCCGGAGAACGGCTGGAAAGACGGGGTAGGGGGGAAATCCGGTTTGGGTTTAAAATATTTACACAAATGGTCCCTGTGAATTCCAAGAGTTTCCATTTGAGTTTTATAGTTTTGATTAAGTTATAATTAATTACAATTTAGCCCTTGAAGTTCTAATTGTTGTTATTTCATGTAAAAAATATTATTAATTATAAGTTTTAATATATCAAAACTATATTATCATTATTATTAATGTATTATTAACATTATTATTATTAGTATTACTATCAATAATAGTAATAATAATATCATTATTATTATTATTATTATATTATTATTATTATTATTATTATTATCATTATTATTTATTATTATTACTTTAAAATTTAGAAAAATAAGTAAACATTATAACACTTAAAATGTTATTATTATTCCTTAAATTAATTTGTAAATCACCAAATTATATTAAGTATAACAAACCTCAAAACTTCAAACTTGACATAAAGGTCCTTTTTAAGATTTAACAAAGTTACTTTTAAGTCAACGAAAATACGAGATGTTACAGTCTCCCCAACTTAAAATAATTTCGTCCCGAAATTAAAAAATGAACTTAGATGAACAAAAATTATGATGCAGGTAAGTGTACAACGAACAATGTTTGACGTTTGATTACAGGTGAAACGTTTCATTTTATGTAATCTTACAAGATTCTTGACATAATATATGCCAACTTGACTCTTCCAGTAAAATACGAGACGTTTTGAGTTGAAAAGTTGGAAAATGATGACGGTTACCGTGGTACCTAGATTTTTAAGTCAAACTTCTAGAATATAATTTCGTAGTAAAATGATGTCTAGAAATCAATAAAAGACCAACAATGATAAGAAAGGTTAACCGTTAGGATTTAAGAATCCTAAACGTCACTATATGAAACGATCTTAACGCATATCTTGTGAATATGTATTTCTCCTTTGACCAATCATCGGTCTAAGAATAATACGAATGCGAAGATTTGGAATGAGTTCACGACGATGGTTAGGAACATTATTAAAAGCAGAAGAATGAATCGATCATCCAAAATATCATCGATGTTTAAACACATACCCACGGTATACAACTATTTGAGATAGATGCAAGTTAATTTCTCGACCCATTATCTCACATGAGTCAATATGAGATTTGTCAATCGGTTTATAATGCACCAATTGTTATCATAACCTCTAAGTAAATAGCATTTAAGTTAAAAAGAAAAAGTTAGACAGGAGATCCATAGGATCACGAATGCTAGGTCTTGTCATATGTGAAGGTAAGACACTTGGACACATACCAAGTTACGTCTTTTCCTTTATGCCAAACCCATGACTACAAGTTACGAAGGTTTTGAACCTCGACGTCACAATGCAAATAATAATGAGTCTCGTGATCGAAATCAAGATAGAGTTTTAAGGATTTCCAAGGTTACGGTTCGAAAGCGATTCAAGATGTGACACAGACAATAAGAAAGGTATTTGTAACCATGTTTTACAAGGTAACAAATTTTCAAATGCAGATTGCATACGTAATTCATCAAACAATAGGATAGGTATTTGATAATACCTTTATTTGACAAAAGATTATTAGGAAGACTATACTTATGGGTTTGATGATATCTCAAAATGAAGTTGATAAGTAAGGAATAAAGGTTCCATATAGCTAGATCAAATCAAAACATGAAGATAAAGGAAAAGAAATCGATTTAAGAATTTACATACTCCAAGCTCGGAATCAAAATCAACCTAGAGTGATCAGGTCTCTTTCAAGTTCAGAGATCATGCTTTGGCTTGATAGGTCGAAACACTAACATTGATTCACCCTTTTCAAGTTACTACATGCTTCTCGTCACTTGATTACAACCTTGGTAAGTTGACGATCAAGAAATGAGAATAGTCATCAAGGTGTGTTGTTTTCACTCCTAACTTGATGGTGTACTCCAAGGTATGACCACTAACTTACCAATCAAAAAGCTCGATCCCAACTCATTGTTAAGGATCCACAGAAATAAGACGAGGTAACTCACCATTAAGGTAAGGGAAATTACTCCTATCTTAACGGTGAAGTTTTACAAAACAAAATATAACAAGACGAACTTTCTCATCAAAATCTAGAATTCACTCCTACTTTGATGAGGGTTTCATTTGAACAAATTCCATTCATTAAAAATGATATTATCATCAAGGTATGGAATTCACGCCTATCTTGATGATTGAATTCATATTAACAATAAAACAATCGAAATTTGACATTTGTCACCAAAGTACGGGTTTCAATCCTATTTGGTGAGTTCATGTCCTTTATGAAAGCAAGTTCCAAAGAAAATAATTGAAGTCAATCCTCAAGATAAGGTAATCACCCCAATCCAGAGGATGAAATTTCATAAAACATACGATTGGAAACCATTTATCAAAACAAATAGGGAACCATCAAAGTAAGGGAATCACCCCTCTTTTGATGAGTTAGAATCATTTAGGAGCTACGAATGTTCTTAGTCATAGGTTGACTTACAAACTCTTGCATCTCCCACGATGCAAACGGTACGAAGTTTGACATAACAGCGAAAAGAAAAGAATATCAATTAGAAATTCAGAAGACTTCAAGTTACATCAATGTAAAAAAAGAGAAAATCATTCTTACAAGCTTAAGATCAAGGTTCGAGATGACATAATTTGTTGTGGTGTTCTAATCTTGGATGGTTTAATTCGGAAAAATAAAATCAAGGACAGGAATTATTCAACACCACAATGAGATGTGAACATTCGATTCACAATTGAAAGGAAATGCATGGACTTCTCAAATTATGAGGTCAACCATAACCTTATTGAAGACACGTGTACTTATAAGTGTAACAAGTTATAATTAGTTTATTCGATCATTGAGGTGATGACCACTTATAATATTTGAGTTAACATTCAATTAGCAAAGTATCCCGAGATGTAGGAATTCCACCTACAACATTGAATATCTTTAGTTATGGGACACACCTTAGGAAGATTTGAAAACATAAGTAACGATTTAAAGTTTAAAAATCATTCGGTTTAGATTCCCAATATCTTTGGGTATATCAAGAGTCACGTACACGTTGATCAATGTATAGAAATAGCTACATGAAACGCCTAACGTGTAACGATGTTTATACGTAGGTGTTGAAAGGTAAGACGAGTTCAATAAACAAGAACATTATGTATGATGAGAAGAAACCAGTTCAAGGAATCAAGGATTTTTAAGATACAAAGAGAATGGTTCCATTTGGTAACGCATTACCATTTGGAATCGTTGACACGTCAAGGTAAATTGACCCATTGCCATAGAGACTTGTGTATGTTGACCATAGTTTATCACTCATCCCAGAAATCCCCAGGTAACCATAACTGGTCTCGCAATGAGATTTATACGATATGCTTGCCTTAGCCCGAAGGCCTTTTGCCAGGAAATCCAGAATACAGGTGTCTTGTGTCCCACAAATTCTTTGGCTTATGAAATCAAAACTTGATGAGATTTTCATAGATTAGACATAGAGTCTAAGGAATTGAACCCACGATGATAGGTGTAGATTCCACATGTCGTTGAGAATAGGTTAGGAAGTTTATTTGTCGGGGAGAATCAAAGAGTTAAAGTTAAGTTAGGGAGACAAGTAACTAGTTTTAAGCATAAACAAGGCAATCTATGCTAAGGCATCAAGTTGCACAAAAAGGCATAGCATATGTAGCATGCAAACGATAAGTAAGCACAAAAGTATAGTGATCTTTCTATGAGGTTCATGCATAAGCTATAGTCTAGGTCACCATTTTAATAACCTAAATCCCTATAGGTGTGGGCAAAGAGGGACAATATCTCACCGCTGTGCGACTCTGATGTACACTGCGGGGGTGGTGATGGACACATGCCTGCAAATACTCCCACAGGGGAGGGCTATTACTCATCTCAACCAAAGGGAAGCGTTTTAAACCCTGTGACACCCCCGCAGGAAGGTGTACGAGAGCCGCAACTGGATATTGTCCGCTTTGGCCACAGCCTCACGGGTTTAAAACGCGTCCCTTTGGGGGTGAGATGAGTAAGAGCCCTCCCCTGTGGGAGTATTTGCAGGCATGTGTCCATCACTACCCACCGAAGTGTACATCAGAGTCGCACAGCGGTGAGATATTGTCCTCTTTGCCCACAGGCTCAAGGCTTTAACGCGTCAATTGGGGAAGGTATCCAGCCCCTTATAAAGAAGCCTTCGCTCGCCTCCCCGACCGATGGGGAGAGTCATAGCCCTCCCTGTGGGAGTATTTGCAGGCATGTGTCCATCCACCCACCGAAGTGAGACCAGCGTCCTCGCTGGCACAACGGCCCGGCCCTGGCTCTGATACCAAACTGTGACACCCCCGCAGGAAGGTGTACGAGAGCCGCAACTGGATATTGTCCGCTTTTGGCCGCAGCCTCACGGGTTTAAAACGCGTCCCTTTGGGTGAGATGAGTAATAGCCTCCCTGTGGGAGTATTTGCAGGCATGTCCATCACCACCACCGAAGTGTACATCAGAGTCGCACAGCGGTGAGATATGTCCTCTTTGCCCACAGGCTCAAGGCTTTAAAACGCGTCCAATTGGGGAAGGTATCCGCACCTTATAAAGAAGCCTTCGCTCGCCTCCCCGACCGATGTGGGATGAGTCATAGCCCTCCCCTGTGGGAGTATTTGCAGGCATGTGTCCATCTTAGCTTGTCTTTGTAAAAATACTATCCTTGTTATTCTCATTCCTGTAACTAACTCATTGTATATCTAGCATGTCTCGTCATCATGGAAAGCGTGGAAGTTCCGACCGAAAACTTGCAGCCATGATAGCCCGACAAATGGCTGCTGTGCTCCCAACCATGGTTGCTGAGCTTAAGCACCCCTAATGGCTAATAGCAACAACAACACTAATGGGAACAATAGTGGTGCTCATAGAGAGAATAACAACAATCAACAAGGGAACACCCGTACGTGCACTTTCAAACACTTCAACTCGTGCAAACCCACTAGTTTTAGTGGAAAAGAAGGAGCCACTGGACTCCTCGAGTGGTTTGAAAGTATGGAGAACACCTTTATCGTTAGCGAGTGCCCTGATGAGTTCAAAGTTCGCTATGCTGCAAGTGTCCTTCAACAACGGGCACTAACATGGGGGAATAGTGAAAAGAAAAACCGTGGAACTGAGGTTGCTTTGGCGTTGCCTGGGAAGAATTAAGGATATCATGATCCAAAAGTTTTGCCCGAGGAGCGAGTTGCAAAAGCTGGAGGAGGAGTTCTGGAACCTCAAACAGGATGGTGGGAATCATTTGGCTTATTCCACCCGACATCATGAATTGAGTATGCTCCTACCACACATGGTAGACACCGTGCCCCGTAACATGAAAAATTCTCATCAAGGGGTACCACCTCAAATTCAAGATGCCGTGGGGGTAGTAGGCCCACAACCTTGGAGGAAGCCATCACAATCACCGCCAACTCACTGAGAACATATACGAGCGGGCACCATGTTGTGAAGGGTGCAAAGAAGGTGGAAAAGACGGCTTCTGAGGCTGTTAAGGAGACTAAAGCTGAACCGTCCTCACAACAATAACAACAACAAGAAGCGTAAGTTACAACGGCACGCAACTATGCTCGGGGCTGCACCCAAACAACCCCAATGCAACATGTACCTGTCGCTGCACTGTGGCACAAGTGCCTGGGGCTAGAGCTTATGCTGGTCCTCAACTATGTGCAACACCTGTAGATACCATCATCCGGGGAATCAACCATGCCGTATCTGTACCTTATGCGGTAAATATGGTCACTGGGTGGGACTTGTCACCGTGCACCTAACAACGCCGCCATGGTCACAAACCGTGTTTGTTACAATTGTGGGGAAACTGGTTATTTCCGCCCACAATGCCCTCGCCTGGTGGGTAATGTTCACAAGCTCGAGGACGTGCTTTCAACATCAACGCTAACCAAGCAAAGCAAACAACGATGTGGTGAATGTATGTTAACTTACTTGTAACTTTTGTGATCCGATCTTTTCATACATTACTGTATCGTAAATACCTAAAAAAAAATTGAACAGGTATGTTTCTTATTAATAAGACTTTATGCCTATGTCCTATTGATTCTGGAGCCGATAAGAGTTTTGTTTCATTAGAGTTTGAACCCGTACTTGCTAAGCCAACATACGAAACTAGAAGACCTCTCACCGTTGAAGTTGCCGATGGAGAACCGATCATGTGGATGTTGTTATCCGTGATTGCATCTTAAGTCTTGACACTCACGATTTTCTTATGATGATCTTTTCCTATGAAACTTGGAAGCTTCGATGTCATCATTGGTATGGATTGGTTAGCCAAACACCATGCCGAGATCGTTTGTTTCGAGAAGTGCATCCGTATACCATTACCATCTGGGGATACTTTGAAAGTTTTCGGCGAGAAATCTTCTAAAGGTTTAAACTCATGTCTTGTACTCAAGCCGGAAGTGCTTAAGCAAGAAGTATATGGCCTTCTTGGCTTACGTGGTCAACACAAAAATCAAAGGGAAAGAACTTAAGGACGTTCCGATTGTCCGAGACTTTCTCCTGAAGTATTTCCCGACGACCTTAGTGTTTACCTCCCGTGCGTGAAGTTGAGTTTAAAATTGACTTGATACGGGAGCCAACCCCGTGGCTAAGTCACCGTATCGACTTGCACCATCAGAAATGCAAGAACTTTCTAGTCAACGTCAAGAGCTAACTGAGAAGGGTTTCATTCGTCCAAGTTCTTCGCCGTGAGGCTGCGGCCAAAGCGGACAATATCCAGTGCGGTCTCGTACACCTTCCTGCGGGGGGTGTCACAGTTGGTATCAGAGCCAGGGCCGGGCCGTTGTGCTAGCGAGGACGCTGGTCTCACTTCGGGGTGGATGGACACATGCCTGCAAATACTCCACAGGGGAGGGCTATGACTCATCCCACATAGGTCGGGGAGGCAAAACGAAGGCTTCTTTATAAGGGGCTGGATACCTTCCCCAGTTTGGACGGTTTAAAGCCTTGAGCTTGTGGGCAAAGAGGACAATATCTCACCGCTGTGCGACTCTGATGTACACTTCGGTGGGTGGGATGGACACATGCCTGCAAATACTCCCACAGGGGAGGGCTATAATCATCTCACCCAAAGGGACGCGTTTTAAACCCGTGAGGCTGCGGCCAAAGCGGACAATATCCAGTTGCGGCTCTCGTACACTTCCTGGGGGGGTGTCACAGTACTGTAACATCTCGTATTTTCGTGTGACTTAAAAGTTAACTTTGTTAAATCTTAAAAAGGCCTTTTATGTCAAGTTTGAAGTTTTGAGGTTTGTATACTTAATAATTAATTTGGTGATTAACAAATTAATTTAAGGAATAATATAAACATTTTAAGTGTTATAATGTTTATTGTTTTTCTAATTTTAAGTAATAATAATAAATATAATGATAATAATAATAATAATAATAATAATAATAATAATAATAATAATAATAATTTATTACTATTATGATAGTAATACTAATAATAATAATGTTAATAATAACATTATAATAATGATAATATAGGTTTTGATATATTAAAACTTATAATAATTAATATTTTTTACATGAAATAACAACAATTTAGAACTTCAAGGGCTAAATTATAATTAATTATAACTTAATCAAAACTATAAACTCAAATGGAAACTCTTGGAATTCACAGGACCATTTGTGTAAATATTTTAAACCCAAACCGGATTCCCCCTACCCCGTCTTTCCAGCCGATTCTCCGGCCAAGATCCGGCCGAGGCGCCGGTGAGGCCCAAATCGACAAAACGACTCCAAACTTTAAAGAAATGATGCCAAACGATTCGGTGGAGCGTTTTGAACTTGAATGCGAGGTTTAATTGAGTTCTTAACTCGGTTATGGTGGCATTCGAACTTATAACCGAAACATCAACGACCACTAAGCATACAACGTGCAAATCATAATAATAATCAAATTAATTGAACAAAACGTTCATATAATCACAAAGATGATGTGTAGTTTAATTCAAGTTAAACACCCATTTAATCACTGAATCATAACCGAAGCAAACGAAGCAAAGACGAAACTCGTTCGAGACTGAATCGACTAAATTGAACCTATTTAACAGAGGGGAATCACCACATTCGATCCCTTTAAACTTATTACACCTCAATTGCTCGAAAATACCATAAAAACATTGATTTCAAACTTCATGTTCATCGCGAGCGAACCGAGACAAAACCCGAGCACAAACACTTCAATTGGATTGTAATCAAGTAAGTTTAATACATATTTATGCTCGATATTACCTTGGGATCAAAAGCCCTAACGTTAATTGGGTTGAAACATTTGAATTGACAATCAATTTGGTTGATTTTGAATTAGGGTTCATAAGGAAATTGGGGGTTTCTTGTGATTATGGTTTTAAGATTTATAAACCATTCTATAACACGCCACGGTTCTTAGCCTACTGGTTAAGAACACATGCTCACATCCTTGAGGTCTCGGGTTCGAACCCGGACACCCTTAACACATTTTTTAAGCCTTTTTAGTCTTTAAAAAATTATAGAAAATTTCTAAAAATTATAAAAATCAATTTTATAAACTTTGGTTATTTTAGAAGTTATCTAGTGATTTTCTGTAGAACTATTTCTTTAAAAACCTTAATAATTTTTATACAAAATATCATTAACAAATGTTATAATTAGTTTATTTTTATAAAAATAAACTTTAAATAGTTAAAATCACTAAATTATTATTAGCCATTACGTTATCTTTAATTATAGATTAATTATGTTAATTATAAATTTTATTTACATTTTATAATTTAATCATTATAATGATTTGATTTCTTATAATTTCACAAATTATTATTCTTTTTATAAAATATACTAACTAAAGGTTGAGACTAATAAGTTGCTATTAATAAAACGTCATTCCAATTAATGTTAAATAATTATAGAACTGTATTTATATTGAATCTTATAAATGTTTATACTTAGGGGCATTTCTAAAATATTTACATATATAATTCTTCAAGAGGATTAAAATGTAAATAATTACTTTATAAACTTATTACTTATTAAAAACCCCATCTGAACCCTAATGCTTATTTGAACGTTAATCTTATTATTAACCTTAATCTTTATCTTGTAAATTATATATGTTAGGTGCCTTGTAATGGATACGTTGGATTGTCGTTTAATCTTTTATTATCATCTTGTAATGCTTATATCAAAGTGAGTTTTCCTTGCCCCTTTTTACTTTATTTCACACTATTTTGGGGTGAAACATGATACTTATACAACTTACACTTATAAACGTTTGAGACTTGTAAAGCATTTGCAATTCATCTTTATATTTTGTCATGGTTATTTGTGTATTGTAAGTGATTATATGAGATACATAGTTTGTTTACAATCATTAACTATTGCTAGCCTGGCGACGTCTTAGAGATTTGGGCCTGACAAGCCTATTTGGTGCTAAAGTCGATGTATTGCCGACTCCTAGGAGCCGTATGCTTGTGCACTAGGGAACCAATACACTTAGCCAATCTTATATACTTGTAATCAAGTCGAGGTTTGGTTGTAACGATATGTGTTCTATAACCTTACTAGCTTATAACCTATGACATGAATTGCTACTTGTAATCTTTTCATATTATGTATGAAAACCTTGGAAACTCACCAACTATTTATAGTTGACCTTTTATTTTTATCATGTTTCAGGAAAACCCCCAAGTTTGAAGCGCACTTATGTTGCTGGCATAATCTAGGACTTGGACCTAGTTAATAAAATCAATTGATTGTACTTTGTTATGTCATGTCAAATATTAGTTTATTGTTGAAACTTATGATTGTATGTTACCTTTGAAACTTATGAATAATATATTTGGATTTAATAATAGCGTTATGTGGCTGTGAACGATCTTAACTCTCACACCTCGACGTTTCCGCCGTCAAGGTTGGGGTGTGACAGATTGGTATCAGAGCCCATAACTATAGGGATTTAGGTTATTAGAAATGGTGACCTAGACTATAGCTATGCATGAACCTCATAGAAAGATCACTATACTTTTGTGCTTACTTATCATTTGTGTCACACCCTCAATTTCCACAAACGGGGTTTTACCGTTAGGCGTGTGACATACCAGGATCTCAGACACGGTCATATCAAACGACACTATATGAGTTTAAAATAAACGTTTGACTTAAATCAGAGTACATAAAAGATATGAATAGCAGTGCGAAAGCGATTAACGAAATGTAAACAATACTGAAAGTCTGAAATGTTAAATCAAAACAATGTCTAATGCAATATAAATGGATCTGATGAATGCATGTCCTGAGTGCGTTCCTTAATCGTGCAACTTGTGATTAAGCGTTCCTGTTACCTGAGAAAACATGCTAAAATGTGTCAACATAAAGTTGGTGAGTTCACAGGTTTAATCAACAATAAATGTATTCGTAAGCGTTTCCATGTTTTTGCGTTTCAATGGTTTAGTATATAAAGCATATCGTTAGGTAGCTAGCCTATGCTCTTGTTACTTAGTGTTTCGAACCGAAGCTGACTGTTTACGTCCTATTGTGTTTTCTCCACGTCTTAACCGACCGTGGCAATCGTATGTTCCGTCATGTCTCATCAGACCATGACAATGTGTTTCCTCCACGTCTTAACCGACCGTGGCAATCGTATGTTCCACGTCTTAACGACCGTGGCAATCGTAAGTTCCACGTCTTAACCGACCGTGGCAATCGTATGTTCCACGTCTTAACCGACCGTGGCAATCGTAGGTTAGGTCAATTCAGCACCCGTTTGACCTCCAATCAAGCTAGCGCGACTAGCCCGGCGGGGTTTGTCAGACCCAGTAGTACTACTCAAATTACCTCGCTAATCCCATTACTAACGTTCGATTGTGTGAGGACATGTGTGCGTTTCCCACTAACGTAACAAGCGATATCAATAATACTGGCAACCATTCATAAAATATGTTTGCATGTTTTCTCCCCCCAAAAAGGAAAGAAAGTAAAAAGGGGCCGTGAAACTCACCTTGAATGCGTTGCAACAAAAACATAAGCACCAAAAGAGGCGGTTTCCAATTAACCTGAGTTTCATTTAATATTCGATTAATATTAAATATCAATAACGTGATCGTACGGTTTCGCGTTTGACGACTCGGTTACGTTATCGGTTATCAACCTTTTTCCCATTCCAACTCAAACACACTCAATTTAAAACACGTACGTATAATATATATTATATAAACATAATATATTATTTCAAACAATGATATATATATATATATACAAGCATTACACCAAGCATATGATGCATGGTTCATATCACCTACTGCCAAGCACCATCTATATTTTATACATCCACTTTGACCATGCCTCCCATTTATATATATATAGTACCCATACATGCTTGCCTATGTGAACACCCACACACACTTCCATATAATTCAAACATACTGTTACGTTCATAAAACGTCTATATATAAATATATATATATATATATATATATATATATATATATATATATATATATATATATATAGTTATCCACACACATGCATATGCTCATACCAAGACAAAGCATCTACAATTAACCCATCCATATGATTTAAACAATCTTGACCCACACCCCAATCATACATGCACTTCACTGTTTCCACTTAAAAAAATATCCCCCCATGTGCCTACCATTCCTTCAAATGCCCACTACCAACCATGCAATTCAAGGCATACATACATACGCATGCATACATACTTGCAGAACATATATATACATACGCAGAACATACACATGCAGAAAACGTACATACATACAGGAGCATATATATATATATATACATACGCAGCATCTTATACATACATATACATACTTATATAACTACCTGCACACACAACACTATATATATACATACAAGCAACACATATACATACACGCACAACAAATATACATATACACTCAACATATACATACACACTCAACATATACATACGCACATATATATATATACGCTGCTGCATATATGCACACTGCCGCATATATACAAGCATATATATACAAATATAGATACAATTAATTCAGCGCAGAAACATTTTTAACATATATATACATATGAGCAACCACACACATATATATATCCATTCACGGCTGCACATGCATACATATATATATTCACGCTGCAAAACACACATATATACACTTACATATACGATTCGCAGAAGCATACGTATACATACATACACAATAATTCCACAACCGTTTATATATATTCATAGCATCACGCATGAACACACAAAACATGTACACCCGAGTACCCACACGACACGCAACGTACCATTCGTAACCCGAAACCGCACCGAATGAACGAAAGCCAAATAGAGCAAGAATTGTACCGAACCGACTGCCGTGATCGATCTACGCGGCTGCTGGAATACTTTCTATTGTTAAGCCTGCGATTTAAGGGAGGAGGATTTGCCGAGATACTCGGTCGCGAATGAAAGAGGTTGTCACCGTTGGTGTTGGCCGTAAAAGGTTAACCGTGGGAAGAGCTTCGCCGAAGGTGAACGGTGGAGTTGCGCCGGTGGTGCTGGGGTTACGAAGAAGAAGGCTGTGATGTGGATGGAGAAACCGTGAGGGGTTCCACGATTATAGAGGGTGTCACAGAGGAGTTGGGAGAAGAGTGTATGCGTACAATTTGTTTATGTAATAATTGTTGCGTACGTGGTAGGGACACAACTTTTGTGTCAAAAGAATTCAGCCGAAGACATGGAGAGGAAAATCGGGAGGGAGAAGTGGGGGTGGGGTTGGGTGTTTTATAATTTTTCACAAATGGTCCCTGTGGTTTGTAGTAGTTAACAATTGTAAATCAAAGTTTGTTTTAGTTTTACAATCTAACCCCTGAAGTTTGAAATGTTATTATTTCGTGTACAAAGTTATTGATTATAGGTTTTAAATACAATAAACTTATATTTTCATTATTATTATTATTATTATTATAATAGTAAAATGGATTAATTTGCGATAAGCGGAGAAAGTTAGTATAAATGGTATTAACCGAAAAACTCGGGTTGTCACAGTTTGCATGCTACATAATGCTATGCCTTTTTGTGCAACTTGATGCCTTAGCATAGGATTGCCTTGTGTATGCTTAAAACTTAGTTACTTGTCTCCCTAAACTTAACTTTAACTCTTTGATTCTCCCCGACAAATAAACTTCCTAAACCTATTCTCAACGACATGTGGAATCTACACCTATCATCGTGGGTTCAATTCCTTAGACTCTATGTCTAATCTATGAAAATCTCATCAAGGTTTTGATTTCATAAGCCAAAGAAATTTGTGGGACACATAGACACCTGTATTCTGGATTTCCTGGCAAAAGGCCTTCGGGCTAAGGCAAGCATATCGTATAACCTCATTGCGAGACCAGTTATGCTTACCTGGGGATTTCTAGGATGAGTGATAAACTATGGTCAACATACACAAGTCTCTATGGCAAGTGGGTCAATTTACCTTGACGTGTCAACGATTCCAAATGGTAATGCGTTACCAAATGGAACCATTCTCTTTGTATCTTAAAAATCTTTGATTCCTTGAACTGGTTTCTTCTCATCATACATAATGTTCTTGTGATATTGAACTCGTCTTACCTTTCAACACCTACGTATAAACATCGTTACACGTTAGGCGTTTCATGTAGCTATTTCTATACATTGATCAACGTGTACGTGACTCTTGATATACCCAAAGATATTGGGAATCTAAACCGAATGATTTTTAAAACTTTAAATCGTTACTTATGGTTTTCAAATCTTCCTAAGGGTGTGTCCCATAACTAAAGATATTCAATGTTGTAGGTGGAATTCCTACATCTCGGGATACTTTGCTAATTGAATGTTAATTTTGTTAACTCAAATATTATAAGTGGTCACTCACCTCAATGATCGAATAAACTAATTATAACTTGTTACCACTTATAAGTACACGTGTCTTCAATAAGGTTATGGTTGACCTCATAATTTGAGAAGTCCATGCATTTCCTTTCAATTGTGAATCGAATGTTCACATCTCATTGTGGTGTTGAATAATTCCTGTCCTTGATTTTATTTTTCCGAATTAAACCATCCAAGATTAGAACACCACAACAATTATGTCATCTCGAACCTTGATCTTAAGCTTGTAAGAATGATTTTCTCTTTTGTTACATTGATGTAACTTGAAGTCTTCTGAATTTCTAATTGATATTCTTTTCTTTTCGCTGTTATGTCAAACTTCGTACCGTTTGCATCGTGGGAGATGCAAGAGTTTGTAAGTCAACCTATGACTAAGAACATTCGTAGCTCCTAAATGATTCTAACTCATCAAAAGAGGGGTGATTCCCTTACTTTGATGGTTCCCTATTTGTTTTGATAAATGGTTTCCAATCGTATGTTTTATGAAATTTCATCCTCTGGATTGGGGTGATTACCTTATCTTGAGGATTGACTTCAATTATTTTCTTTGGAACTTGCATTTCATAAAGGACATGAACTCACCAAAATAGGATTGAAACCCGTACTTTGGTGACAAATGTCAAATTTCGATTGTTTTATTGTTAATATGAAATTCAATCATCAAGATAGGCGTGAATTCCATACCTTGATGATAATATCATTTTTATGAATTGAATTTGTTCAAATGAAACGACCTCATCAAAGTAGGAGTGAATTCTAGATTTTGATGAGAAAGTTCGTCTTGTTATATTTTGTTTTTGTAAAACTTCACCGTTAAGATAGGAGTAATTTCCCTTACCTTAATGGTGAGTTACCTCGTCTTATTTCTGTGGATCCTTAACAATGAGTTGGGGATCGAGCTTTTTGATTGGTAAGTTAGTGGTCATACCTTGGGAGTACACCATCAAGTTAGGAGTGAAAACCACACCTTGATGACTATTCTCATTTCTTGATCTTCAACTTACCAAGGTTGTAATCAAGTGACGAGAAGCATGTAGTAACTTGAAAAGGGTGAATCAATGTTAGTGTTTCGACCTATCAAGCCAAAGCATGATCTCTGAACTTGAAAGGAGACCCGATCACTCTAGGTTGATTTTGATTCCGAGCTTGGAGTATGTAAATTCTTAAATCGATTTCTTTTCCTTTATCTTCATGTTTTGATTTGATCTAGCTATATGGAACCATTTATTCCTTACTTATCAACTTTCATTTTGAGATATCATCAAACCCATAAGTATAGTCTTCCTAAATAATCTTTTGTCAAATAAAGGTATTATCAAATACCTATCCTATTGTTTGATGAATTACGTATGCAATCTGCATTTGAAAATTTGTTACCTTGTAAAACATGGTTACAAATACCTTTCTTATTGTCTGTGTCACATCTTGAATCGCTTTCGAACCCGTAACCTTGGAAATCCTTAAAACTCTATCTTGATTTCGATCAACGAGACTCATTATTATTTGCATTGTGACGTCGAGGTTCATAAACCTTCGTAACTTGTAGTCATGGGTTTGGCATAAAGGAAAAGACGTAACTTGGTATGTGTCCAAGTGTCTTACCTTCACATATGACAAGACCTAGCATTCGTGATCCTATGGATCTCCTGTCTAACTTTTCTTTTTAACTTAAATGCTATTTAACTTAGAGGTTATGATAACAATTGGTGCATTATAAACCGATTGACAAATCTCATATTGACTCATGTGAGATAATGGGTCGAGAAATTAACTTGCATCTATCTCAAATAGTTGTATACCGTGGTATGTGTTTAAACATCGATCGATAATTTTGGATGATCGATTCATTTTCTGCTTTTAATAATGTTCCTAACCATCGTCGTGAACTCATTCCAAATCTTCGCATATCGTATTATTCTTAGACCGATGATTGGTCAAAGGAGAAATACATATTCACAAGATATGCGTTAAGATCGTTTCATATAGTGACGTTTAGGATTCTTAAATCCTAACGGTTAACCTTTCTTATCATTGTTGGTCTTTTATTGATTTCTAGACATCATTTTACTACGAAATTATATTCTAGAAGTTGTGACTTATAAATCTAAGGTACCACGGTAACTCGTCATCATTTTCCAACTTTTCAACTCAAAACGTCTCGTATTTTACTGGAAGAGTTCAAGTTGGCATATATTATGTCAAGAATCTTGTAAGATTACATAAAGTGAAACGTTTCACCTGTAATCAAACGTCAAACATTGTTCGTTGTACACTTACCTTGCATCATAATTCTTTGTTCATCTAAGTTCATTTTTAATTTCGGGACGAAATTCTTTTAAGTTGGGGAGACTGTAACATCTCGTATTTTCGATGACTTAAAAGTTAACTTTGTTAAATCTTAAAAGGACCTTTTATGTCAAGTTTGAAGTTTTGAGGTTTGTTATAGTTAATAATTAATTTGGTGATTAACAAATTAATTTAAGGAATAATAATAACATTTTAAGTGTTATAATGTTTACTTATTTTTCTAAATTTTAAAGTAATAATAATAAATAATAATGATAATAATAATAATAATAATAATAATAATAATATTAATAATAATAATGATATTATTATTACTATTATTGATAGTAATACTAATAATAATAATGTTAATAATAACATTAATAATAATGATAATATAGGTTTTGATATATTAAAACTTATAATTAATAATATTTTTTACATGAAATAACAACAATTTAGAACTTCAAGGGCTAAATTGTAATTAATTATAACTTAATCAAAACTATAAAACTCAAATGGAAACTCTTGGAATTCACAGGGACCATTTGTGTAAATATTTTAAACCCAAACCGGATTTCCCCCCTACCCCGTCTTTCCAGCCGATTCTCCGGCCAAGATCCGGCCGAGCGCCGGTGAGGCCCAAAATCGACAAAACGACTCCAAACTTTAAAGAAAATGATGCCAAACGATTCGGTGGAGCGTTTTGAACTTGAATGCGAGGTTTAATTGAGTTCTTAACTCGGTTATGGTGGCATTCGAACTTATAACCGAAACATCAAACGACCACTAAGCATACAACGTGCAAATCATAATAATAATCAAATTAATTGAACAAAAACGTTCATATAATCATTACAAAGATGAATGTGTAGTTTAATTCAAGTTAAACACCCATTTAATCACTGAATCATAACCGAAGCAAACGAAGCAAAGACGAAACTCGTTCGAGACTGAATCGACTAAATTGAACCTATTTAACAGAGGGGAATCACCACATTCGATCCCTTTAAACTTATTACACACTCAATTGCTCGAAAATACCATAAAAACATTGATTTCAAACTTCATGTTCATCGCGAGCGAACCGAGACAAAACCCGAGCACAAACACTTCAATTGGATTGTAATCAAGTAAGTTTAATACATATTTATGCTCGATATTACCTTGGGATCAAAAGCCCTAACGTTAATTGGGTTGAAACATTTGAATTGACAATCAATTTGGTTGATTTTGAATTAGGGTTCATAAGGAAATTTGGGGTTTCTTGTGATTATGGTTTTAAGATTTATAAACCATTCTATAACACGGCCACGGTTCTTAGCCTACTGGTTAAGAACACATGCTCACATCCTTGAGGTCTCGGGTTCGAACCCGGACACCCTTAACACATTTTTTTTAAGCCTTTTTAGTCTTTAAAAAATTATAGAAAATTTCTAAAAATTATAAAAATCAATTTTATAAACTTTGGTTATTTTAGAAGTTATCTAGTGATTTTCTGTAGAACTATTTCTTTAAAAACCTTAATAATTTTTATATAAAATATCATTAACAAATGTTATAATTAGTTTATTTTTATAAAAATAAACTTTAAATAGTTAAAATCACTAAATTATTATTAGCCATTACGTTATCTTTAATTATAGATTAATTATGTTAATTATAAAATTTTATTTACATTTTATAATTTAATCATTATAATGATTTGATTTCTTATAATTTCACAAATTATTATTCTTTTTATAAAATATACTAACTAAAGGTTGAGACTAATAAGTTGCTATTAATAAAACGTCATTCCAATTAATGTTAAATAATTATAGAACTGTATTTATATTGAATCTTATAAATGTTTATACTTAGGGGCATTTCTAAAATATTTACATATATAATTCTTCAAGAGGATTAAAAATGTAAATAATTACTTTATAAACTTATTACTTATTAAAAACCCCATCTGAACCCTAATGCTTATTTGAACGTTAATCTTATTATTAACCTTAATCTTTATCTTGTAAATTATATATGTTAGGTGCCTTGTAATGGATACGTTGGATTGTCGTTTAATCTTTTATTATCATCTTGTAATGCTTATATCAAAGTGAGTTTTCCTTGCCCCTTTTTACTTTATTTCACACTATTTTGGGGTGAAACATGATACTTATACAACTTACACTTATAAACGTTTGAGACTTGTAAAGCACTTGCAATTCATCTTTATATTTTGTCATGGTTATTTGTGTATTGTAAGTGATTATATGAGATACATAGTTTGTTTACAATCATTAACTATTGCTAGCCTGGCGACGTCTTAGATCTTTGGGCCTGACAAGCCTATTTGGTGCTAAAGTCGATGTATTGCCGACTCCTAGGAGCCGTATGCTTGTGCACTAGGGAACCAAATACACTTAGACAATCTTATATACTTGTAATCAAGTCGAGGTTTGGTTGTAACGATATGTGTTCTATAACCTTACTAGCTTATAACCTATGACATGAATTGCTACTTGTAATCTTTTCATATTATGTATGAAAACCTTGGAAACTCACCAACTATTTATAGTTGACCTTTTATTTTTATCATGTTTCAGGAAAACCCCCAAGTTTGAAGCGCACTTATGTTGCTGGCATAATCTAGGACTTGGACCTAGTTAATAAAATCAATTGACTGTACTTTGTTATGTCATGTCAAATATTAGTTCATTGTTGAAACTTATGATTGTAATGTTACCTTTGAAACTTATGAATAATATATTTGGATTTAATAATAGCGTTATGTGGCTGTGAACGATCTTAACTCTCACACCTCGACGTTTTCCGCCGTCAAGGTTGGGGTGTGACAGATTGGTATCAGAGCCCATAACTATAGGGATTTAGGTTATTAGAAATGGTGACCTAGACTATAGCTTATGCATGAACCTCATAGAAAGATCACTATACTTTTGTGCTTACTTATCGTTTGCATGCTACATAATGCTATGCCTTTTTATGCAACTTGATGCCTTAGCATAGGATTGCCTTGTGTATGCTTAAAACTTAGTTACTTGTCTTCCTAAACTTAACTTTAACTCTTTGATTCTCCCCGACAAATAAACTTCCTAAACCTATTCTCAACGACATGTGGAATCTACACCTATCATCGTGGGTTCAATTCCTTAGACTCTATGTCTAATCTATGAAAATCTCATCAAGGTTTTGATTTCATAAGCCAAAGAAATTTGTGGGACACATAGACACCTGTATTCTGGATTTCCTAGCAAAAGGCCTTCGGGCTAAGGCAAGCATATCGTATAAATCTCATTGCGAGACCAGTTATGCTTACCTGGGGATTTCTGGGATGAGTGATAAACTATGGTCAACATACACAAGTCTCTATGGCAAGTGGGTCAATTTACCTTGACGTGTCAACGATTCCAAATGGTAATGCGTTACCAATGGAACCATTCTCTTTGTATCTTAAAAATCTTTGATTCCTTGAACTGGTTTCTTCTCATCATACATAATGTTCTTGTGATATTGAACTCGTCTTACCTTTCAACACCTACGTATAAACATCGTTACACGTTAGGCGTTTCATGTAGCTATTTCTATACATTGATCAACGTGTACGTGACTCTTGATATACCCAAAGATATTGGGAATCTAAACCGAATGATTTTTAAAACTTTAAATCGTTACTTATGGTTTTCAAATCTTCCTAAGGGTGTGTCCCATAACTAAAGATATTCAATGTTGTAGGTGGAATTCCTACATCTCGGGATACTTTGCTAATTGAATGTTAATTTTGTTAACTCAAATATTATAAGTGGTCACTCACCTCAATGATCGAATAAACTAATTATAACTTGTTACCACTTATAAGTACACGTGTCTTCAATAAGGTTATGGTTGACCTCATAATTTGAGAAGTCCATGCATTTCCTTTCAATTGTGAATCGAATGTTCACATCTCATTGTGGTGTTGAATAATTCCTGTCCTTGATTTTATTTTTCCGAATTAAACCATCCAAGATTAGAACACCACAACAAATTATGTCATCTCGAACCTTGATCTTAAGCTTGTAAGAATGATTTTCTCTTTTGTTACATTGATGTAACTTGAAGTCTTCTGAATTTCTAATTGATATTCTTTTCTTTTCGCTGTTATGTCAAACTTCGTACCGTTTGCATCGTGGGAGATGCAAGAGTTTGTAAGTCAACCTATGACTAAGAACATTCGTAGCTCCTAAATGATTCTAACTCATCAAAAGAGGGGTGATTCCCTTACTTTGATGGTTCCCTATTTGTTTTGATAAATGGTTTCCAATCGTATGTTTTATGAAATTTCATCCTCTGGATTGGGGTGATTACCTTATCTTGAGGATTGACTTCAATTATTTTCTTTGGAACTTGCATTTCATAAAGGACATGAACTCACCAAAATAGGATTGAAACCCGTACTTTGGTGACAAATGTCAAATTTCGATTGTTTTATTGTTAATATGAAATTCAATCATCAAGATAGGCGTGAATTCCATACCTTGATGATAATATCATTTTTATGAATTGAATTTGTTCAAATGAAACGACCTCATCAAAGTAGGAGTGAATTCTAGATTTTGATGAGAAAGTTCGTCTTGTTATATTTGTTTTTGTAAAACTTCACCGTTAAGATAGGAGTAATTTCCCTTACCTTAATGGTGAGTTACCTCGTCTTATTTCTGTGGATCCTTAACAATGAGTTGGGGATCGAACTTTTTGATTGGTAAGTTAGTGGTCATACCTTGGGAGTACACCATCAAGTTAGGAGTGAAAACCACACCTTGATGACTATTCTCATTTCTTGATCTTCAACTTACCAAGGTTGTAATCAAGTGACGAGAAGCATGTAGTAACTTGAAAAGGGTGAATCAATGTTAGTGTTTCGACCTATCAAGCCAAAGCATGATCTCTGAACTTGAAAGGAGACCCGATCACTCTAGGTTGATTTTGATTCCGAGCTTGGAGTATGTAAATTCTTAAATCGATTTCTTTTCCTTTATCTTCATGTTTTGATTTGATCTAGCTATATGGAACCATTTATTCCTTACTTATCAACTTTCATTTGAGATATCATCAAACCCATAAGTATAGTCTTCCTAATAATCTTTTGTCAAATAAAGGTATTATCAAATACCTATCCTATTGTTTGATGAATTACGTATGCAATCTGCATTTGAAAATTTGTTACCTTGTAAAACATGGTTACAAATACCTTTCTTATTGTCTGTGTCACTTCTTGAATCGCTTTCGAACCCGTAACCTTGGAAATCCTTAAAACTCTATCTTGATTTCGATCAACGAGACTCATTATTATTTGCATTGTGACGTCGAGGTTCATAAACCTTCGTAACTTGTAGTCATAGGTTTGGCATAAAGGAAAAGACGTAACTTGGTATGTGTCCAAGTGTCTTACCTTCACATATGACAAGACCTAGCATTCGTGATCCTATGGATCTCATGTCTAACTTTTCTTTTAACTTAAATGCTTTTTATCTTAGAGGTTATGATAACAATTGGTGCATTATAAACCGATTGACAAATCTCATATTGACTCATGTGAGATAATGGGTCGAGAAATTAACTTGCATCTATCTCAAATAGTTGTATACCGTGGTATGTGTTTAAACATCGATCGATAATTTTGGATGATCGATTCATTTTCTGCTTTTAATAATGTTCCTAACCATCGTCGTGAACTCATTCCAAATCTTCGCATATCGTATTATTCTTAGACCGATGATTGGTCAAAGGAGAAATACATATTCACAAGATATGCGTTAAGATCGTTTCATATAGTGACGTTTAGGATTCTTAAATCCTAACGGTTAACCTTTCTTATTATTGTTGGTCTTTTATTGATTTATAGACATCATTTTACTATGAAATTATATTCTAGAAGTTGTGACTTATAAATCTAAGGTACCACGGTAACTCGTCATCGTTTTCCAACATTTCATCTCAAAACGTCTCACATTTCACTAAAAGGGTCCAATTGGCATGCATTATGCCAAGAATCTTGTAAGATTCCATAAAGTGAAGCGTTTCATCTATAATTAAACGTCAACCACTGTTAGGTTGTACACTTATCTTTCATTTTAATTCTTTTGCTTATTTAAGTTCATTCTTAATTTCGGGACGAAATTATTTTAAGTTGGAGAGACTGTGACATCTCATAATTTTGTTGACTTAAAAGTTAACTTTGTTAAATCTTAAAAAGGACCTTTTATGTCAAGTTTGAAGTTTTGAGGTTTGTTATACTTAATAATTAATTTGGTGATTAACAAATTAATTTAAGGAATAATAATAACATTTTAAGTGTTATAATGTTTACTTATTTTTCTAAATTTTAAAGTAATAATAATAAATAATAATGATAATAATAATAATAATAATAATAATAATAATAATAATAATATGATATTATTATTACTATTATTGATAGTAATACTAATAATAATAATGTTAATGATAACATTAATAATAATGATAATATAGGTTTTGATATATTAAAACTTATAATTAATAATATTTTTTACATGAAATAACAACAATTTAGAACTTCAAGGGCTAAATTGTAATTAATTATAACTTAATCAAAACTATAAAACTCAAATGGAAACTCTTGGAATTCACAGGGACCATTTGTGTAAATAATTTAAACCCAAACCGGATTTCCCCCCTACCCCGTCTTTCCAGCCGATTCTCCGGCCAAGATCCGCCGAGCGCCGGTGAGGCCCAAAATCGACAAAACGACTCCAAACTTTAAAGAAAATGATGCCAAACGATTCGGTGGAGCGTTTTGAACTTGAATGCGAGGTTTAATTGAGTTCTTAACTCGGTTATGGTGGCATTCGAACTTATAACCGAAACATCAAACGACCACTAAGCATACAACGTGCAAATCATAATAATAATCAAATTAATTGAACAAAAACGTTCATATAATCATTACAAAGATGAATGTGTAGTTTAATTCAAGTTAAACACCCATTTAATCACTGAATCATAACCGAAGCAAACGAAGCAAAGACGAAACTCGTTCGAGACTGAATCGACTAAATTGAACCTATTTAACAGAGGGGAATCACCACATTCGATCCCTTTAAACTTATTACACACTCAATTGCTCGAAAATACCATAAAAACATTGATTTCAAACTTCATGTTCATCGCGAGCGAACCGAGACAAAACCCGAGCACAAACACTTCAATTGGATTGTAATCAAGTAAGTTTAATACATATTTATGCTCGATATTAGCTTGGGATCAAAAGCCCTAACGTTAATTGGGTTGAAACATTTGAATTGACAATCAATTTGGTTGATTTTGAATTAGGGTTCATAAGGAAATTGGGGATTTCTTGTGATTATGGTTTTAAGATTTAAAACCATTCTATAACACGGCCACGGTTCTTAGCCTACTGGTTAAGAACACATGCTCACATCCTTGAGGTCTCGGGTTCGAACCCGGACACCCTTAACACATTTTTTAAAGCCTTTTTAGTCTTTAAAAAAATTATAGAAAATTTCTAAAAATTATAAAAATCAATTTTATAAACTTTGGTTATTTTAGAAGTTATCTAGTGATTTTCTGTAGAACTATTTCTTTAAAAACCTTAATAATTTTTATACAAAATATCATTAACAAATGTTATAATTAGTTTATTTTTATAAAAATAAACTTTAAGTAGTTAAAATCACTAAATTATTATTAACCATTACGTTATCTTTAATTATAGATTAATTATGTTAATTATAAAATTTTATTTACATTTTATAATTTAATCATTATAATGATTTGATTTCTTATAATTTCACAAATTATTATTCTTTTTATAAAATATACTAACTAAAGGTTGAGACTAATAAGTTGCTATTAATAAAACGTCATTCCAATTAATGTTAAATAATTATAGAACTGTATTTATATTGAATCTTATAAATGTTTATACTTAGGGGCATTTCTAAAATATTTACATATATAATTCTTCAAGAGGATTAAAAATGTAAATAATTACTTTATAAACTTATTACTTATTAAAAACCCCATCTGAACCCTAATGCTTATTTGAACGTTAATCTTATTATTAACCTTAATCTTTATCTTGTAAATTATATATGTTAGGTGCCTTGTAATGGATACGTTGGATTGTCGTTTAATCTTTTATTATCATCTTGTAATGCTTATATCAAAGTGAGTTTTCCTTGCCCCTTTTTACTTTATTTCACACTATTTTGGGGTGAAACATGATACTTATACAACTTACACTTATAAACGTTTGAGACTTGTAAAGCACTTGCAATTCATCTTTATATTTTGTCATGGTTATTTGTGTATTGTAAGTGATTATATGAGATACATAGTTTGTTTACAATCATTAACTATTGCTAGCCTGGCGACGTCTTAGATCTTTAGGCCTGACAAGCCTATTTGGTGCTAAAGTCGATGTATTGCCGACTCCTAGGAGCCGTATGCTTGTGCACTAGGGAACCAAATACACTTAGACAATCTTATATACTTGTAATCAAGTCGAGGTTTGGTTGTAATAATATGTGTTCTATAACGTTACTAGCTTATAACCTATGACATGAAACGTTATGGGCTCTGATACCAATCTGTCACACCCCAACCTTGATGGCGGAAACGTCGAGGTGTGAGAGTTAAGATCGTTCACAGCCACATAACGCTATTATTAAATCCAAATATATTATTCATAAGTTTCAAAGGTAACATTACAATCATAAGTTTCAACAATGAACTAATATTTGACATGACATAACAAAGTACAATCAATTGATTTTATTAACTAGGTCCAAGTCCTAGATTATGCCAGCAACATAAGTGCGCTTCAACTTGGGGGTTTTCCTGAAACATGATAAAAATAAAAGGTCAACTATAAATAGTTGGTGAGTTTCCAAGGTTTTCATACATAATATGAAAAGATTACAAGTAGCAATTCATGTCATAGGTTATAAGCTAGTAACGTTATAGAACACATATTGTTACAACCAAACCTCGACTTGATTACAAGTATATAAGATTGGCTAAGTGTATTTGGTTCCCTAGTGCACAAGCATACGGCTCCTAGGAGTCGGCAATACATCGACTTTAGCACCAAATAGGCTTGTCAGGCCCAAAGATCTAAGACGTCGCCAGGCTAGCAATAGTTAATGATTGTAAACAAACTATGTATCTCATATAATCACTTACAATACACAAATAACCATGACAAAATATAAGATGAATTGCAAGTGCTTTACAAGTCTCAAACGTTTATAAGTGTAAGTTGTATAAGTATCATGTTTCACCCCAAAATAGTGTGAAATAAAGTAAAAAGGGGCAAGGAAAACTCACTTTGATATAAGCATTACAAGATGATAATAAAAGATTAAACGACAATCCAACGTATCCATTACAAGGCACCTAACATATATAATTTACAAGATAAAGATTAAGGTTAATAATAAGATTAACGTTCAAATAAGCATTAGGGTTCAGATGGGGTTTTTAATAAGTAATAAGTTTATAAAGTAATTATTTACATTTTTAATCCTCTTGAAGAATTATATATGTAAATATTTTAGAAATGCCCCTAAGTATAAACATTTATAAGATTCAATATAAATACAGTTCTATAATTATTTAACATTAATTGGAATGACGTTTTATTAATAGCAACTTATTAGTCTCAACCTTTAGTTAGTATATTTTATAAAAAGAATAATAATTTGTGAAATTATAAGAAATCAAATCATTATAATGATTAAATTATAAAATGTAAATAAAATTTTATAATTAACATAATTAATCTATAATTAAAGATAACGTAATGGCTAATAATAATTTAGTGATTTTAACTACTTAAAGTTTATTTTTATAAAAATAAACTAATTATAACATTTGTTAATGATATTTTGTATAAAAATTATTAAGGTTTTTAAAGAAATAGTTCTACAGAAAATCACTAGATAACTTCTAAAATAACCAAAGTTTATAAAATTGATTTTTATAATTTTTAGAAATTTTCTATAATTTTTTTAAAGACTAAAAAGGCTTAAAAAAATGTGTTAAGGTTGTCCGGGTTCGAACCCGAGACCTTAAGGATGTGAGCATGTGTTCTTAACCAGTAGGCTAAGAACCGTGGCCGTGTTATAGAATGGTTTATAAATCTTAAAACCATAATCACAAGAAACCCCCAATTTCCTTATGAACCCTAATTCAAATCAACCAAATTGATTGTCAATTCAAATGTTTCAACCCAATTAACGTTAGGGCTTTTGATCCCAAGGTAATATCGAGCATAAATATGTATTAAACTTACTTGATTACAATCCAATTGAAGTGTTTGTGCTCGGGTTTTGTCTCGGTTCGCTCGCGATGAACATGAAGTTTGAAATCAATGTTTTTATGGTATTTTCGAGCAATTGAGTGTTTAATAAGTTTAAAGGGATCGAATGTGGTGATTCCCCTCTGTTAAATAGGTTCAATTTAGTCGATTCAGTCTCGAACGAGTTTCGTCTTTGCTTCGTTTGCTTCGGTTATGATTCAGTGATTAAATGGGTGTTTAACTTGAATTAAACTACACATTCATCTTTGTAATGATTATATGAACGTTTTTGTTCAATTAATTTGATTATTATTATGATTTGCACGTTGTATGCTTAGTGGTCGTTTGATGTTTCGGTTATAAGTTCGAATGCCACCATAACCGAGTTAAGAACTCAATTAAACCTCGCATTCAAGTTCAAAACGCTCCACCGAATCGTTTGGCATCATTTTCTTTAAAGTTTGGAGTCGTTTTGTCGATTTTGGGCCTCACCGGCGCTCGGCCGGATCTTGGCCGGAGAATCGGCTGGAAAGACGGGGTAGGGGGAAATCCAGTTTGGGTTTAAAATATTTACACAAATGGTCCCTGTGAATTCCAAGAGTTTCCATTTGAGTTTTATAGTTTTGATTAGTTATAATTAATTACAATTTAGCCCTTGAAGTTCTAAATTGTTGTTATTTCATGTAAAAAATATTATTAATTATAAGTTTTAATATATCAAAACCTATATTATCATTATTATTAATGTTATTATTAACATTATTATTATTAGTATTACTATCAATAATAGTAATAATAATATCATTATTATTATTATTATTATTATTATTATTATTATTATTATCATTATTATTTATTATTATTACTTTAAAATTTAGAAAAATAAGTAAACATTATAACACTTAAAATGTTATTATTATTCCTTAAATTAATTTGTTAATCACCAAATTAATTATTAAGTATAACAAACCTCAAAACTTCAAACTTGACATAAAAGGTCCTTTTTAAGATTTAACAAAGTTAACTTTTAAGTCAACGAAAATACGAGATGTTACAGTCTCCCCAACTTAAAAGAATTTCGTCCCGAAATTAAAAATGAACTTAGATGAACAAAGAATTATGATGCAAGGTAAGTGTACAACGAACAATGTTTGACGTTTGATTACAGGTGAAACGTTTCACTTTATGTAATCTTACAAGATTCTTGACATAATATATGCCAACTTGAACTCTTCCAGTAAAATACGAGACGTTTTGAGTTGAAAAGTTGGAAAATGATGACGAGTTACCGTGGTACCTTAGATTATAAGTCACAACTTCTAGAATATAATTTCGTAGTAAAATGATGTCTAAAATCAATAAAAGACCAACAATGATAAGAAAGGTTAACCGTTAGGATTTAAGAATCCTAAACGTCACTATATGAAACGATCTTAACGCATATCTTGTGAATATGTATTTCTCCTTTGACCAATCATCGGTCTAAGAATAATACGATATGCGAAGATTTGAAATGAGTTTACGACGATGGTTAGGAACATTATTAAAAGCAAAAATGAATCGATCATCCAAAATTATCGATCGATGTTTAAACACATACCACGGTATACAACTATTTGAGATAGATGCAAGTTAATTTTCTCGACCCATTATCTCACATGAGTCAATATGAGATTTGTCAATCGGTTTATAATGCACCAATTGTTATCATAACCTCTAAGTTAAATAGCATTTAAGTTAAAAAGAAAAGAATATCAATTAGAAATTCAGAAGACTTCAAGTTACATCAATGTAACAAAAGAGAAAATCATTCTTACAAGCTTAAGATCAAGGTTCGAGATGACATAATTTGTTGTGGTGTTCTAATCTTGGATGGTTTAATTCGGAAAAATAAAATCAAGGACAGGAATTATTCAACACCACAATGAGATGTGAACATTCGATTCACAATTGAAAGGAAATGCATGGACTTCTCAAATTATGAGGTCAACCATAAGCTTATTGAAGACACGTGTACTTATAAGTGGTAACAAGTTATAATTAGTTTATTCGATCATTGAGGTGAGTGACCACTTATAATATTTGAGTTAACAAAATTAACATTCAATTAGCAAAGTATCCCGAGATGTAGGAATTCCACCTACAACATTGAATATCTTTAGTTATGGGACACACCCTTAGGAAGATTTGAAAACCATAAGTAACGATTTAAAGTTTTAAAAATCATTCGGTTTAGATTCCCAATATCTTTGGGTATATCAAGAGTCACGTACACGTTGATCAATGTATAGAAATAACTACATGAAACTATAGTGATCTTTGCCCTATGAGTAATAGCCCTCCCCTGTGGGGGTTTTCCTGAAACATGATAAAAATAAAAGGTCAACTATAAATAGTTGGTGAGTTTCCAAGGTTTTCATACATAATATGAAAAGATTACAAGTAGCAATTCATGTCATAGGTTATAAGTTAGTAAGGTTATAGAACACATATCGTTACAAACCAAACCTCGACTTGATTACAAGTATATAAGATTGGCTAAGTGTATTTGGTTCCCTAGTGCACAAGCATACGGCTCCTAGGAGTCGGCAATACATCGACTTTAGCACCAAATAGGCTTGTCAGGCCCAAAGATCTAAGACGTCGCCAGGCTAGCAATAGTTAATGATTGTAAACAAACTATGTATCTCATATAATCACTTACAATACACAAATAACCATGACAAAATATAAAGATGAATTGCAAGTGCTTTACAAGTCTCAAACGTTTATAAGTGTAAGTTGTATAAGTATCATGTTTCACCCCAAATAGTGTGAAATAAAGTAAAAAGGGGCAAGGAAAACTCACATTGATATAGGCATTACAAGATGATATAAAAGATTAAAGTAATGATCCAAAAGATAGTCCCATAGTATTCATTACAAGGCACCTAAATATGTATTACAAGATGAAGGTTAAGGTTAATAATATGATTAACGTTCATATAAGAATTAAGGTTTCAATAGTTTTAAGGTTTTTAATAAGTAATAAGTTTATATAATAATTATAGTTTGATTCCATTAGAGGAATTATATATGTATATTTAAGTATTTAAAAACGAATTTTAAGTATAAATATGGATAAGATTCAATATAAATAAAGCTTTATAATTATTCAAATTAATTGGAATAACGCTTTGATAAATTATTAATCTAAACCTTTAGTTACTATATTTTATAAGAAAGATAAAATTTATAAATAATTTGTGAAATTGTAAAATATACAACTTCTACAATTATCATGATAAAACTTTAATTAATATAATGCCCATTAATTTTTATAAAGATTTATTGTTTCAAGTCTAATAATTATTTAATTGTTTTTAAATGAAACAATTTAAATATAAAGGTTAGATAAACATTGAGATAATTATGTCTTTTTAAAGTAATGTTTGGACCAAAAATTTATTATTTATTATTTAAAACAAATAATTATTTATCATTTGAAACAAATAATAAAACAAGATAATAATCCATTGTAATGTTTTGTTAGATAAATAAATTTAAAGTCTATTTTATAAATTATTTAACTAGTTATATTATTTGTTTTAATAAAATACAATAAAATGTTAAATATTATAAGAAATAATTTTTCAGAAATTTGTTTGATGTTAAAAAAATATTTAAATTTTATAAAAATTATTTTTATATTTATTAAAAATTTTCTAAAATTAATAGATGGCTGAAAAGCTTTTAAAAAAATATTTGAGGGTCCCCGGGTTCGAACCCGGGACCTCAAGGTTAGCAAGGGAACATGGAACCGGTGAACCAAGGCATACCCGTTTCCAATTATAAAACCCTAACACAAAAACTCCCCCCAAATCAAGATGAACCCTAGAATGATTTCGATCCAATTGAACATCGATTCAATGTTATTAACGAAATTAATGTTGAGGCTTTCATTCCCCAGATAAAAACGAGTGTGTGGGTGTGTTAACATTACCCGATTGTGCACGAATTGTGGTGATCTAACCCGGTTCAACTTCGTTCTTCATGCGATGAACAGGGAGTATGAAATCGATTTTTGTGTGAAGTTTTAGAGAAATAGGGGTTACAGAGAGTTGAAAGGGATCGAAGGGCATCTTTGCCCTCTGTTAAATAGCTATGATTTGTGTGTTAGTGAGCCGAACAGGTTTCATCTTCAATTCGTTTGTTTCGGTTATGATTATGGATTAATCAACTGTTTAACTCGAATTAAACCACACATTCAACTTTTCAATGATTATACGAACGTTTCTATTCGATTAATTTGATTACCATTAAGGTTTGCACGTTAACCGGTTAGAAGTCGATGGGTGTTTCGGTTTCGAGTTCGAGTACCATTGTAATTGAGTTGAATGCTCAATTAAACCATGTTTCGAGTTCGCGGTTCTACTATGGTTCGATTGGTATTTTTAAAATGTGTAAAAATTGGGTGTTTGGTGGTCACCGGAGCTCGGCCGGAGGGTGGCCGGCCGGTGACCGAAGAATCGGGGAGAGAGAGAGAGAGGGAGGGGGTTGGTTTTAAAATGTTACACCTAGGTCCCTGCGGTTTTAGAAGTTGTCTTTTGAGTTTTAAAGTTCTGATTTAGTTTTAAATAATTTACAGTTTGGTCCCTGAAGTTTGAAAAGTTATTATTTTATGCAAAAAGTTATTAATTATAAGCTTTAATATATTAAAACCTATATTATCATTATTATTAATGTTATTATTAATATTAACATTATTATTATTAGTATTACTATTGATAATAGTAATAATAATATCATTATGATTGTTGTTGTTGTTGTTATTATTATTATTATTATTATTATTATTATTATTATTATTATTATTATTATTATTATAATTATTTCTAGGATTATTAACACTTTAAGTTTGATAAAATTAGATAAACATTATAGAACTTATAATGTTTGTTATTATCCCTTATATTAATTTGTTAACCACCAAACTAATTATTAACCATACTAAGTCCCCAAAGTTTAAAATTGACATAATAGGCCCTTTTAAGAGTTAACAAAGTTAACTTTTAAGTTAACAAAATTATGAGATGTCACAGTCTCCCCAACTTAAAATAATTTCGTCCCGAAATTAAGAATGAACTTAAATAAGCAAAAGAATTAAAATGAAAGATAAGTGTACAACCTAACAGTGGTTGACGTTTAATTACAGATGAAACCCTTCACTTTATGGAATCTTACAAGATTCTTGGCATAATGCATGCCAATTGGACCCTTTTAGTGAAATGTGAGACGTTTTGAGATGAAATGTTGGAAAACAATGACGAGTTACCGTGGTACCTTAGATTTATAAGTCACAACTTCTAGAATATAATTTCGTAGTAAAATGATGTCTAGAAATCAATAAAAGACCAATAATGATAAGAAAGGTTAACCGTTAGGATTTAAGAATCCTAAACGTCACTATATGAAACGATCTTAACGCATATCTTGTGAATATGTATTTCTCCTTTGACCAATCATCGGTCTAAGAATAATACGATATGCGAAGATTTGGAATGAGTTCACGACGATGGTTAGGAACATTATTAAAAGCAGAAAATGAATCGATCATCCAAAATTATTGATCGATGTTTAAACACATACCACGGTATACAACTATTTGAGAGAGATGCAAGTTAATTTCTCGACCCATTATCTCACATGAGTCAATATGAGATTTGTCAATCGGTTTATAATGCACCAATTGTTATCATAACCTCTAAGATAAAAAGCATTTAAGTTAAAAGAAAAGTTAGACAGGAGATCCATAGGATCATGAATGCTAGGTCTTGTCATATGTGAAGGTAAGACACTTGGACACATACCAAGTTACGTCTTTTCCTTTATGCCAAACCCATGACTACAAGTTATGAAGGTTTATGAACCTCCACGTCACAATGTAAGTAATAACGAGTCTCGTTGATCGAAATCAAGATAGAGTTTTAAGGATTTCCAAGGTTACGGTTCGAAAGCGATTCAAGAAGTGACACAGACAATAAGAAAGGTATTTGTAACCATGTTTTACAAGGTAACAATCTCTAAGTACAGTTTACATATGCAGTTCAACAACCCATAAGCACAGCTGAGAACATTTGTATGACTAGAAAGACATGAGTATAAGTGATAATGTCTTTAGCAGAAAGATTGTTTAGGAAGGCTACCATCGCGCAATCATGTGTTGATGATATCTCAAAATGAAGGTTGATAAGTAAGGAATAAATGGTTCCATATAGCTAGGTCAAATCAAAACATGAGAATAAAAGGAAAAGAAATTGATTTAAGAATTTTAAATGCTCCAAGCTCGCAAACAAATTAGCCTAGAGCGATCAGGTCTCCTTTCAAGTTCAGAGATCATGCTTTTGCTTGATAGGTCGAAACATTAACATTGTTTCACCCTTCAAGTTACTACATGCTTCTCGCCACTTGATTACAACCTTGGTAAGTTGAAGATCAAGAAATGAGAATAGTTATCAAGGTGTGGTTTTCACTCCTAACTTGATGGTGTATTCCCAAGGTATGACCTCTAAGTTACCAATCAAAAAGCTCGATCCCAACTCATTGTTGAGGATCCACAGAAATAAGATGAGGTAACTCACCATTAAGGTAAAGGACATCACTCCTATCTTAACGGTGAAGTTTTACAAAAATAAAATATAACAAGATAAACTTCTTCATCAAAATCTAGAATTCACTTCTACTTTGATGAGGTCGTTTCCTTTGAGAAAATACAATCAATGAAATTATCATCAAGGTATGGAATTCACGCCTATCTTGATGATTGAGCTTTATAATAACAAGAAAACAATCGAGAATTGACATTTGTCACCAAAGTACGGGTTTCAACACTATTTTGGTGAGATCATGTCATTTATGAAATGTAAGTTCCAAAGAAAATAATTGAAGTCAATCCTCAAGATAAGGTAATCACCCCAATCCAGATGATAAAATTTCATAAAACACACGATTGGAGACCATTTATCAAAACAAATAGGGAATCATCAAAGTAAGGGAATCACCCCTGTTTTGATGAGTTAGAATCATTTAGGAGATACGAATGTTCTTGGTCATAGCTTGACTTACAAACTCTTGCATCTCCCATGGTGCAAATGGTACGAAGTTTGACATAACGACGAAAAGAAAAAGAATATCAATTAGAAATTCAGGAAATTTCAAGTTACATCAATGTAACAAAAGAGAAAATCATGCTTACAAGCTTAAGATCAAGGTTCAAGATAGCAGAATTTGTTATGATGGTGTTCAAATCTTGAATAATTTAAATCAGAAGACAAGATCAAGGACAAGAATGATTCGACATCATAATGAGATGTGAACATTCGATTCACAATCGAAGGGAATACATGGACTTCTCAAGATATGAGGTCAGCCATAACCTTGTTGAAGACATGTGTACTTATAAGTGGTAACAAAGTTATAATTAGTTTATTCGATCATTGAGGTGAGTGACCACTTATAATATTTGAGTTACAAAATTAACATTCAATTAGCAAAGTATCCCGAGATGTAGGAATTCCACCTACAACATTGAATGTCTTTAGTTATGGAACACACCCTTAGGAAGATTTGAAAACCATAAGTAACGATTTAAAGTTTTAAAGATCATTCGGTTTAGATTCCCAATTTCTTTGGGTATAACAAGAGTCGTGTACACGTTGATGAAGGTATAGCAATAGCTACATGAAACGCCTAACGTGTAACGATGTTTAAACGTAAGTGTTGAAAGGCAAGACGATTTCAATATCACAGGAACATTATGTGTGATAAGAGTGAGAAGAAACCAGTTCAAGAAATCAAAGATTTTAAGATACAAAAAGGATGGTTCCATTTAGTAACGCATTACCATTTGGAATCGTTAACACGTCAAGGTAATTGACCCACTTGCCTTAGAGACTTGTGTATGTTGACTATAGTTTATCACTCATCCCAGAAATCCCCAGGTAAGCATAACTGGTCTCGCAATGAGATTTATACGATATGCTTGCCTTAGCCCGAAGGCCTTTTGCCAGGAAATCCAGAATACAGGTGTCTATGTGTCACACAAATTTCTTAGGCTTATGAAATCAAAACCTTGATGAATTTTCATAGATTAGACATAGAGTCTAAGGAATTGAACCCACGACGATAAGTGTAGCCTCCACATGTCGTTGAGAATAAGTTTAGGAAGTTCGTTTATCGGGGAGAGTCAAAGAGTCAAAGTTAAGTTTAGGGAGACAAGTAACTAAGTTTTAAGCATACATAAGGCAATCCTATGCTAAGGCATCAAGTTACACAAAAGGCATAGCATTATGTAGCATGCAAACATTATGTAAACACCAAAGTATAATGATCTTTCTATGAGGTTCATGCATAAGCTATAGTCTAGGTCACCATTTCTAATAACCTAAATCCTATAGTTATGGGCTCTGATACCAATCTGTCACACCCCAACCTTGACGGCGGAAACGTCGAGGTGTGAGAGTTAAGATCGTTCACAGCCACATAACGCTATTATTAAATCCAAATATATTATTCATAAGTTTCAAAGGTAACATTACATTCATAAGTTTCAACAATGAACTAATATTTGACAAGACATAACAAAGTACAATCAATTGATTTTATTAACTAGGTCCAAGTCCTAGATATGCCAGCAACATAAGTGCACTTCAGCTTGGGGGTTTTCCTGAAACATGATAAAAATAAAAGGTCAACTATAAATAGTTGGTGAGTTTCCAAGGTTTTCATACATAATATGAAAAGATTACAAGTAGCAATTCATGTCATAGGTTATAAGTTAGTAAGGTTATAGAACACATATCGTTACAACCAAACCTCGACTTGATTACAAGTATGTAAGATTGGCTAAGTGTATTTGGTTCCCTAGTGCACAAGCATACGGCTCCTAGGAGTCGGCAGTACATCGACTTTAGCACCAAATAGGCTTGTCAGGCCCAAAGATCTAAGACGTCGCCAGCTAGGCAGCAATAGTTAATGATTGTAAACAAACTATGTATCTCATATAATCACTTACAATACACAAATAACCATGACAAAATATAAAGATGAATTGCAAGTGCTTTACAAGTCTCAAACGTTTATAAGTGTAAGTTGTATAAGTATCATGTTTCACACCCAAAATAGTGTGAAATAAAGTAAAAAGGGGCAAGGAAAACTCACATTGATATAGGTATTACAAGATGATATAAAAGATTAAATAATGATCCAAAAGATAGTCCCAAAGTATTCATTACACAGGCACCTAAATATGTATTACAAGATGAAGGTTAAGGTTAATAATATGATTAACGTTCAAATAAGAATTAGGGTTTCAATAGTTTTAAGGTTCTTAATAAGTATAAGTTTATAAAATAATTATAGTTTGATTCCATTAGAGGAATTATATATGTATATATTTAAGTATTTAGAAACGAATTTAAGTATAAATATAGATAAGATTCAATATAAATAAAGCTTTATAATTATTCAAAATTAATTGGAATAACGTTTTGATTAATAATGAATTATTAATCTAAACCTTTAGTTACTATATTTATAAGAAAGATAATATTTGTATATAATTTGTGAAATTGTAAAATAAATAACTTCTACAATTATCATAATAAACTTTAATTAATATAATGCCCATTAATTTTTATAAATATTTATTGTTTCAAGTCTAATAATTATTTGATTGTTTTTAAAAGGAAACAATTTAAATATAAAGGTTAGATAAACATTAGAGATAATTATGTCTTTAAAAGTAATGTTTGGACCAAAAAGGTTTATTATTTATTATTTGAAATAATTAATAATAAACTAAAACAAAAAATAATCCAATTGTATTATTGAACATGTAATTTTCAATAGGATAAACGATATTAAAAAAAATAGTCTAATTATATCATTGTTTCAAAGATATAATAATAATAAAAATTGTTAAGATATCTTAGAAATAAATTCCAGAAATTAGTTAGGTGGTTAAAAATATATTTGAAGATTATAAAAGGAATTTTATATTATTCTAAATTTTCAGAAAATTAATTTGGGCTAAAAGCCTTAAAAAATTACATGATGGTGCCCCCGGGTTTGAACCCGGGACCTCATGTGTGTTGGGCAAGTGTGTTAACCAGTGAACCAGGGCCTGGCCGCGAGATAAGATGGTTTTGAAGGTTTAAGAACATAAACAAAGAATTCCCCATTTCCCTATGAACCCTAATTGATCCACACCAAATTGAGGATCAATTTGATAACTTTAATCAAGTTAATGTTAGGGCTTTTGTTCCCCAACTGAAATCGCATAAGCATATATATCTAATTACCTGTGTTGAAGTTTAAATCGATGAAAACGAGATGAAGAATAATCGTGACTATGGTAAATCCGGTTCGAGAAGATAATGATGATTAGACTCGAATTCGTCGTGACAGAAGTTTCCAATGATGTTGTTAAGTAAAAGCCCTCACCCAATTTCGGTTATAATCGAACGAAAGTTGAAGTTCACTATGTAGCAGGTCGCGACGAGGATGATGATTCAATGTCAAGAATTTGGGTTTATCAGGTGAAATTGAGAGTTGTGAATGCTTAGGATTAATTTAACGTTTGGTTAGAATCCATTTAATTTGGTTATTATTGAGTTTAAATTATTGAACGGCTCAATTGATGATGACGACGGTTACTTGGATTGTTTGTGTTCCTAACTGTTTTTTTAGCTCGATTAAAAAGTGTGTCTTTAAGTTCGAACCACGTTCATGAATCGATCGAAAACGGTTTGGGGATTAAAATCGGGTGTTTTTGGGTGTTTTGAAACCGCCGGAGCTCGGCCGGAGCTCCGCCGGACTTGCTTACCGAAACCGGAAATCGTTTTAAAAGGGGCGGGGGTGGGTTGTAACTTTAAAATTTCACCTTTAGTCCCTGTAGTTTTCCTTTTATTATTTTTTTGTTTAAAACTTTGTTTTAAGGTTTATAAATTTACAAAACTAACCCTTGCCTTTTAAATTAAAGTTTTATACATTTTAAGTTTAATAATTTTTACAAATATTATTATTATTAACAATATCATTATTATTGTTTTATTCTTTGTTATTGTTAAATCATAATTATTATGATTATAATTTATTTATTAAGTAATAACTAACTTTTAAACTTTCAAATTTAAGATATAAAGACAATTAAGAGAATAGTCATAGGTAACCTATGAGTCTGTATGGTTCTTTCATTTTAGCCATCAGTCTGAGGGTGAGGCTTGTGGCTGTGCTCATATCTAGGCAGTGCCTAAAGGCCTTCGAAAGTTTATCCTAAAAAATAGATGTAAATCGTGCGTCACGATCAGAGATGGTAGACCTGGCACTCCGTGTCTAGAGATAATTTCTAAGCAACTAGGGTTAATGCTAAGTTAAAGAATAATAGAAGAATAAAGCTATTATCAGCCTGGTATCAATAGATGTGTAGCTACCGATGATAAGGTACGTGCATGTAACAACATTTGGTCTTGTCGAATGTGGCTTGCTTCAGTCATAAATGTATGACCGCGGGATGTATTACCTTGATTTATGTGACCTTATTTCCATAATTTAACTATTCTTACTTTCTAGTTATAGCCATTTCCTAATCTGATGTTTCTAACTTGTCCTGGGGTCCTAATGACCTAGGGCCACACTGATGGTATGGTCGGAACTCTACCTTCTTAATGTCCACGCATGTTACTTAATCATATCAACAACATAGCTAGGTTCACAACATTGGCATTCTTGTCTACCTTACCGCTAGATTGCTTGTTCGACCCTCCACTTCTTTCTATTACTCACTAGATTTTCTCAGTGTCCTTCTTAATTCTATTTGGTCTAATGTCATAAGGTATGACATCAGCTTTTCAATTCATGGAGTTTGTCAGTATAAAGAGCATGACCTAACCTTACCATGCACGATTTTAGAATTACAATTCTAACTTTTGCATTTCATTCCTTAGGTAATAGTACTCAATCACAAGGCTTTGAACTCATCTCAAAGTACTAATATGTGATATAATGCCTAAAACGTTCTTAAATAAGTATACCCTAGATAGCTTGTAAGACAGGCTATGTAATCATAAACAAATGCACTTAAAGTATTCACATGTATGTGTTGTACAAATCATCCTATTATGCATACTAATGTGACTCTCGAGGCGGACCATCTTCTAATCATGAAAAGGTGTAAACATGTGAACTTTAATAAACATGTAAACCTGGTTGACCAAAACTTATATTCTTCAGGAGTCATCCCTCTTGGGACAGTCCTCTCCGCGTCCTTACCTCTGCCTCTGCCCGCTGATACGTCCATCTATCATGAAATTGTTTAGTGAAAATTTACACTTTGATATATTCAATAGGTGCATTCTATATCGAATATTCAAAGTATGGACAATTTCTGTAAGATAGATGGGAATTTAAGAGAAACTGGGTTTCTCGATTAAATTCAGCAAGGCACGAGTAGAGGGAAACAAGTCTCTCTTTAGGTTAGGAAGCGTAGCTTAGACTATCAAATGGAACACGTCAAGGTAATTTGACCATCTGCCTTTAAAGACTTGTGTATTGACCATAGTTTATCACTCATCCCGGAATCCCCAGGTAAACATAATTGGTCTCGCAATGAGATTTATACGATATGCTTCCTTAGCCCGAAAGGCCTTTGCCAGGAAATCCATAATGCAGGTGTCTATGTGTCACACAAGGTATTGGTTCATAGAATCAAAACCCGATAAGATTTCATAGATTAGACATAAAGTCTAAGGAATTGAACCACGATGATAAGTGTAGATCCCACATGTCGTTGAGAATAAGTTTAGAAGTTCATTTATCGTGAAAAGTCAAAGAGTCAAAGTTAAGTTTAGGGAAACACGTATCTAAGTTTAAGCATATAACTTCTTATCCTGTCGATCTCTAACTAAGGAAATTTACTTTGTGCAATATTGTGGTGGCTATAGGCTAGATGCAATTCCAATCATTATAACCAATGGCTCTGATACAATCTGTCACACCCTCAAATTCCAGGTCTGGAATTTTCACGGAGGGGGTGAGCAAACAGGATCGAACACAGTAGTTAACATGAGATGCGGTATCTATATGATAAGTTTTAGATACCCATTTCATTAATATTCAGAGCATTAGATATTATACGTAGCGGAAATAAAAGATAGATGGTTCTTAACAATACGTCTAATCATATCTCAAATAGTAAGCAATATGTATCTGAGTTCTTATATGATCTACGTGCATGTCCTAAGCTCCTATTAGATACCTGAGAATACATGTAAAATCAAGTGTCAACACAGGGTTGGTGAGTTCATAGGTGAGTAAAACATATTTGATAAATCATCCATTATCATTCAAAGAAGGGTTTACTGTAAAAGTGTGAGTATAAAATACCACTGGTATCACTTTGTATATAATAGCTGTCGGAAACCTTTTATAAGGTGAATCCGCTATCCCACATATTACTAAGTACAAGCCAACAAATCCTTTACATAGGATTTGCCCATGTATCATAGTTATTTGTATATGAATAGCCTGTCGGAACCCTTTTATAAGGTGAACTCGCTATCCCACATACTAACTACGTACAAGCCAACAAAACCTTTAAAAGGGTTTTGCCCAGTATCATAGTTAATTTTCCCTTTCCTTTTTAGGTGTATATTATGTTAGTTATAATAATTCAAATCAGAGGGGCGAATCCTCTTTACGTTTATCCTCATATGGATTGTAAGTGGAACTATAATGGCAAACTTTACATAGCGCATTCTGCCTTCTCAACCCAGAACAGTCATCCCGAATGATAATAAGATCTTTGTGCATCTTGTAAGGACCACATGTCCAAACCTTTGTGGGGGTAAGTCACCCCGATAGTACTATCCAAAAGATCCCTGCTTGTTTATAGTCCAGTATACAGAGAATGATTTTATAGTAACCATATTAATCATAAATGTGATTCAATTATTATTTAACATAATACACAAAATAATTTTGTAATTTTAATTACAACATGTATCCTCCCCAAAATATTTAAATGATTAAAAAGGGGAATAGTTAAGTATGAACTCACCTCATTCCTTGTGTGGTGTTGACAAGCTAGTAAATTCCTCCTAAGGAATTATAATTCACATAAGCAAATAGATACAATCCATAATCTAATTAAGTTAGATCTTGAACCTGGTGTTCAATTGATCTAGAGTTTGGTTTTCTAGGATTTGTTATAAACATATAATTAAATCATTTAATATTTTTATCAATTCTTTAATAACTAAAGATTTGTATTTCATTTGATTAATTTAATAATGATTTTAACATATCATTATGTTCTAAAAAATTTTAGATATTATTTAAATATGTAAATTTGTATTTAGTTTAGTAAGATTTTATAATTAAATTCATAAAATCTAATTTGTATTTATCAAATAAATAATGTTTGCAAGTTTAAATTTATTATTAACTGTACCTTTAATTGTATACTATATAAGAAACGACTTAAAATATCGTTTGTAATTAATTATGAAATTATAAAATCTTTATATTTTCAAATTATCATGCTTTATCTATAATAAAAATAATATAGATCCAATAATAAATAATGATTTAAATTATTATTTAGAATCCATTTTTATAAAAATAACTATTATACATTTGTATATTTTATAAAAAAATTATTAAGGTGTTTTTAAATAAATAAATTTACAGAAAAATACTTAGATACTTTTAAAATAAAGAAAGTTTAGAAAAAGTTATTTTTATAATTTTTAAGAATTTTTATATATTTTTAAAAAGCTTAAAAGGGATTAAAAAAAATAGGTGAGGTGCACGGGTTCGAACCCGTGACCTCAAAGAAGTGCATGTGGACAGGAAACCGGTGAACCAAAGGCATCTAGCCGCAAGAGTTCACGGTTTCCTTTCTTTTAAACACATTTCAATCAAAACCCATTCCACCAAGAACCCTAGGTTCGATCCGAATCAATTGAAACCTAAAACTCGATTGATCACTGCAATAGTCATGGGGCTTTTGTTCCCCATGTCAAACGAGGTGTGTGTATGATTAATTACCTGTTTTCGTTTGAATTGAGTCGTGAAATGAAACATTCAAACGTTAAATCGACATCAACATGAAACATTTCAAACGTTAAAAACCATCAACATGAAACTGAACCCAAAGAAGTGCTCATTGGTGTAGAAGAAGGAAAGTTCCTTGGAGTAATTGTAACAAAGAAAGGGTTGGAGCTAACCCTGAGAAAGTAGCAGCCGTCCTCAATATGCCATCGCCCAGGTCAGTCAAGGATGTTCAGACACTTAAGGGCGGCTGGTGGCCTTGAACAGGTTTTTGTCAAAACACGCTGAACGCGCACTGCCATTCATGACAACCCTGCGCAACTGTCTGAACAAAAAGAATTTTGTATGGACGAGTGAAGCGGAGGAGGCTTTTCAACAAATGAAAATGTATTGAGTAACTTACCCACACTAGTGGCTCCTTTTCCAAGGAAAAGGAGCAACTAGTTATGTATTTGTCTGCAGGGAAAGAAGCCGTGAGTGCAGTACTAATGACGAACAGAGATGGGAGCAGACCCCAATTTATTTTGTCAACAGAGCACTCAAGGACCCGGAGACCAGGTATTCGCCAATGTAGAAGCTGACTCTCTGCAGGATCGGTGTTGGTCACTCAACAAGTGGTTTTTCTCTCAAACTCACCTAGATCAACACTCAGAAAGAGTCCTAACAAGAGTTGATCACAATATAATAAGTAACAGAATGATAGTGAACACAGGAAGTAAATTTTCAAGGTACTTTTATATATTGATTCTCAACTCAAAGGATTACAAGACTCTACAAGGCACAATCTCTCTATCTATTGAGTTACAATGAGAACTATATATAATATTACCTACAGCCAGATATACTTTGATCCCAGCTGGAACCTATAACCAAAAATCCTATACTACAAGACTATAGTTAAGGTATCTCGGATATCTTATCTGAGATTTGGTAGTCAGGACATGTCCCTGACTTACCTTTGTCACCAACTAAAGTTGGTAATATGTACTATCATAAAAAGGTAAACAGTAGTATAAAGTATGGTCAACAACATGGCTCTTTAGGAAGAATCCATGGTATCAGAGGTCTACAGCGGATTGTCAGAGACCATACTTATGTCTACTGGTCATAGCAATGTCTTTTTGGAGACTTCTTCCGAAGCCACTTATACTTCGGAAGACTGCTTCTTCGAGGCTTGGAGTCTTCTTGTCTTCGGAAGTAGAGTTTGTCTTCAGACTTTGTCTTCGGAATACTCTTCAGACTTCGGAAGTTCTCATACTTAGCTTTAGAACTTTGAATGTAGCACCAAAATTGACTATGTGAAGAGTTTTGGTTGCACCAGCCTTATAGTGACCTACAAACTCCCCCTAGGCTGATGCTACCAAAACTTCACTTCTCTCTTCTTCTCAAAACTTCAGCACCAAGGAAAGTAGATATCTATCTGTTCCTTGTTCTTCTCTCATGTGGTGCTGAGAGTTTGTACAAATCCTTGGTAGACAGAACATCCAGTCTGTTACCTTGGATTATATGTACCCTTTCCTATGGTCCTCTGAAAAAGAGTTAGTTGATGGGAACTATAGTCATATTCCATCTAACTATAGGTTCCAATTCGGACCCTCCACAATCTATAGAAAGGTTGCGCCTTGGTGGTAGGTCTTTCCTTTCTTCTGTCTTCTCAACTTCAACTCTTCATTGATCTTTGCCTTTGCAGTTAGCTCAGCCAAGTGATACTGCTGAGATGATTCCTGATGACAGCAGCAGTCTCAGAGTTGGAGGGATGGAGAATGGCTTCTCTGCCAGCTCAGCAATGTCAAATCTACTGAGATGCAATAAAGAAATGGCATTGAGCTGGTTGGTTTCACCATCTCTCTTTCCACAACAAAGTTGTGAGAAGTTTCATCGAACCTCTACTGGATTATACCTTTCCTAGGCATAGGAGACTGACTAGGAATCTGTCCTCCTTCCTTGTATCCAGTAGAGTCGCCAGTTTTTCTAAGTCTCTTCTCTTCAACATCAGAGAGAATCAGAGTTGAGACTGAGAAGTCTTGCAGCCTGGCCTAAAGTTCCTCTAGGCAAATCAAGAAATTGATCTAGTGTGAGGGAACTTGAAGAGTCATTAACATAGGTAATGTTGATGAGATCTTCCTCACAGGAGTGTTGCTCATAGTTGTGCAGTTGTTGAGCTTTGTCTTGATTTCCTTAAACTATTCAAGAGAGAGATGTTGAGAAGGCTGAGAGGATGTCTTGGGTATCAGTTGGGTAGGTTTGGGTTTAGTGGTCCTGGGTTGTGTTTTGGGTTTAAGGATGGGAAGTTTAGGTGGTTGTGGTGATGAAGTAGGTATGGGTAGAGTTGTAGGTCAGGGGTGAAGGTTCATCTAAGGGCTCGGTTTTGATGGGAAATGGGATTGGTTCTTCTGGTGTAGGTTGTGGCTGAGTGGTTGGTTGTGGTTGAGTGGTTGGGGGTGAAGATCATTCCCTGTCCCCTTCTATAAATCTCCTTCCTCTTTCCCATACGGATGTCAGCCTTTATTTCACTGACTATCGTTGGAGTGTCCTTTCGGACATGGGTCCCACCTGTCTACCAGAGAAGCCGTGAGTCGGAGATAGTCTTTCATCCAGGCTTGTCTCCGGACCTCTTGGCTGCAGTGACCCTCTCTACTTTTCCCTCTGCTTCTTCTTCTTCATCTTCTCCCTTACAGCCTTCTTTCTTTCTTTCTCCATTTGATCCTGCTCTTTGTTGTGGAGAAAAAGGATCATATCATCATCATGTGGAGAAAGTTCTGGAGATTGAAGCCTCTAAAGAGTAGGAATTAATCCTAGCCTCTCTCAGCTGCAAGGCGGCTTTCCTTTGTTCCTTCTCTTCCCTCTCTAAGGCCAACCTGGCTTCTTCTTGTGTTTTAGCCTGGTTGTCCTCTCCAAAGTTACCAACTCCTTAGTGGTAGCAAGAGTACTTCCTCATTGGCAGCTCCTAGGTTGATGAGCTAACAATGAGTGCCGCCCTTCTCTTGTTGTTGATTTCCTCCTGATTGGCTGCAGCTGCCTTTGAACTGGTAGCTAGCAGCTTCTCAGCAGACAATTACCTTTCTTCTTTAACTTCTCAATCCTTTGCTCTTCCTGAAGCTCTTCCGCAGTCATTTTCTCTTGCCTTTGTCTTTTGCAGAACTTGACTGTGGTGGTTCTTGGATAGAGGGTTCAGATGTGAGAGAGGGTCAGCTGGTGTGGGATGGAGGTAGATCAGAAATGTCCTCCCTGCTCACTCAGATGCTATTTCAGCAATGACATCTGTGATGATTAGCTCCTCGGACATTTTGAACAATCCTTCCGTAGCTTCCATCTCAGCTTCGGAACACTTATCTTGTTCTTCTTCAGCTTCAACTTTAGCTTCAGAAGTTTCAGCCTGAGCTTCGGAAGAAGATGCTGATGCAATTTCTGTCCCAACTGTTTCAGTTGCTGGGCCATCAGTCCCATTTCCCCTTCGAAGTGAATCTTAGGTTCCATGTGGATCTTAGGTTGACCAACTTCTTCCACAGTGGTAGAAGGTGGAGTCAGCCTTTGAAGCTCTTCAGCTCTAAGTAGATCAGTGTGGTGTCCGGCCGAGCTGATCTAAAAAGGATCTCAATACATACTTTGTGAAAAGTCTGTAGAGATCATGAAGCATTTGTGAGTCAATCTTGAGAATTGATTGGGGTGACTCAGGCAAGGTAATGATTTGGGAAGTAGAGGAGGTTGGTGGGTTCCTCAGGTGTTTGTCTTTGATCTTTCTCCCCTTTTTGGTAGCATAATCTTGAGAGCCAGATGAGCTGGAGGAAGAAGTCAGTGACACTTGGATAGGAACATGCCTAACAGACCTCTCCGTCTGTTTCTTAGCTAGTTTAGCCTTGAGATTGTCAATCTCAAGTTGCTGAGTGGTTGTCCTGTTCTCTAAGATCTTAACCTGAGATTCAAGGGTTTGAGACCTTAGAGATCAAGTACTGAATAGTGAGTTGCATACTTCCCACATCTTCATGTGAAGAATTACGGGGAGATTAGATAACATACCTAGTATGTTCAGTCTCACCACCAGATGTGGTTTCTTGGCACCCTGGATACCTTTGCTCAAAGTCATCTCTTTCAGAGATATCAATAGGCAAAGTTTCGTAGACTCAGTCTGATTGATGTTACCACTGTCCTGAGAGCTCAATGAGAGACTCGAGTAGTGGCAGCTGAGCCTACATGAGTCCCCTCCCCATCAGTGGGACTCACCTCAGTGTTGGCTTCTGATGGGGGCTAGAGATAAGGGATCTCTTTTGGCTCTGTTGATCTTTGAGAGGGTGTTGAAGATCAACTTCATGGCCATGGAGAGATGTTATCTCTTCATCAGTTTAGAGTAATAGGTCAGTGAAGGATAGAGAGGTTAAACCTACTGACCCGAGACCTAGATCAATGTCTACAGGATTGAGCCTCTTGTGGGGCTGTCCCTTGTTGGCTGCACAGGGGAGTGTAAATACTCCTGTGGGCTAAAGGCTTGGGTGTCGGGCTCTTGGTTTAAGACTGAGGAGGCTCAAAAACCAAATTGAGGTCAATGATGAAGGATGGTGTGACCTCGGACTGAGTGGGAGCCCATGTTTCCACTCTAGTCCTTTGGATTGAATTGGAGGAGCTTGTTCAGAGTAGATTGAACAAGGGTTCTTTGGGGCGTCTCTGATATGTGATTTTGATGGGTGGAGAAGGTATTGGGACATTTGTGGTGAGGTTGCTGGTGGGGTCATCACCTGTGGGGTCAACAGGGATGTCACCAGGAGCTATGCGCTCAATCATATCTGGAGGTAAAGGAGTATACCTGCCAGTAAAGTTGATGGACACCTTCTTTAAAGTCTTGAAGATGGCAGGCCGCACTTGAGGAACAGTTAGAGCAGCTGCACAGACAAGCTTGCTCTGTTCCAACTCACAGTTGATGATGTGTTGAATGTATCGGGGATACATGAAAAAATGTTTCCCTTCTAAGATTCCCAAGTAGATTGGTAAACACAAACCTTGAGTAATTGAAGCGCAGTCCTCTCACCAACCCATGAACTAGGCATCCTAGTTCATATGGGATTTGATCCCATCCCCCAGACTTGTTGGATAGGCAGTGAAGAACGATGTGTAGGAGGAACTTCCAATGATATACGAAGTTGAATTTGTAGACGGTGACCTGCTCGTCTCCACCATATCCCATGAGGATGTATGTGCCATCCAAGTCTTCTTTGGGAAACTCAGTAGGAGCTTCATCATCATGAAGATCTAGATGCTCTGATGAGTTGTTCACTGAGGATCAACTCCTGTCCATAAATGTGGGTTCTTAGGACGCGAACCCCGTTTAGGATTTCAGCTGACCGTTTCTCCAAAATTCAGTCATGCGGTTGGAGTAAACGGTGGGTTAACAGTAAGCGCCGTGCAGTAGGTTGATTCAGAAAGAAAGGTGATGATTTCAGTGAAGTCATCATCTCTTGACGAATCAAGTAATGTGACCTGGTTGTGCTGAGGGTTTAGCGCCATTGTAAGAGAAAGTAAGTTTGAACTTGGGTGAATTTAGGATTGGCAGTGAAGGAAATGTTTAGGGCAGTAAATCGGTAAAAGAAGATGAAATTGAACAGTTGGATTATTAAATGGGAAGGATTGTGGTAATGGTGGTAGGGCGGCGGTTGGCGGTTATGAGATGACAGTGGCGGTAAGGGATAATTTTAAATAATCAGACATTATCAACAAAATATTTACTTTTTACAGAGTGGGGCTAAAAAAAGATATCTGTTACACAGTAAGAATCCTTTTTTCGAGTAAAAACGTTCCGAAGGTAATTTGTGTTCCGAAGGCAATCTTTTTCCGAAGCAAAACACTGCTTCCGAAGGTAAGAGCTGCTTTCCGAATGAAAAGTTTTTATAAGCTTCGGAAGTAGATCTGATGTGAAATCAATCGCTTCTTCCGAGACTAAAAACTCTTCCGAGAAGAAAATTTCCATGGAGGAATTGATTTCGGAAGATATTAGAAATATCTTCCGAGAGTTAATTCCTCTTCGGAAGAAATTACACTTGAAATATTTCAAAGAGATCTTTTGTAACAGGGTTAAATTGTATTGACACAAGACATTACACATTAAAAGCTTTCAAAAGAGGTAGTTAATCAATGTTATCATCCCAATAGCTGATATGAGATACTTAAATCTTTGTTCATCAAAAGCTTTTGTGAACAAATCAGCATATTGTTCATTTGATTCAACTTTGATTAATTTATCAGATTTTTCTCATGAATATCTCTAATGAAATGATGTCTGATATCAATGTGCTTTGTCTTGGAGTGCTTTACTGGATTTTTTTGATGGAGATAGCACTGTTGTTTTCAATATGGATAGGAGTACTCATGAAGTTGAATCCATAGTCTAACATCTGATTCTGAATCCACAGCAACTGAGCACAGCAGCTAGCAGCAGCGATGTATTCAGCTTCAGCAGTTGATGTAGATACACAAGATTGTTTCTTGCATTGCCATGAAATGATCCTTCCACCAAGAAATTGACATCCTCCTGATGTGGATTTCTTGTCAATGTTGCAGCCACCATAGTCACTGTCAGAGTATCCATAGAGATTGAAATCACTATTTCTTGGATACCAGAGACCTAGTTTAGGAGCTCCTTTGAGGTATCTGAGGATTCTCTTTACAGCAGCTAGGTGAGACACCTTTGGAGCAGCCTGATATCTTGCACAAATGCAAGTGGCAAACATGATATAAGGTCTACTAGAAGTGAGATACATCAGAGAACCAATAATTGCTCTATACTGATGTTGATCAGTATCCTCCCCCTCAAGATCAGGGCAAAGATTATGGTTTCTGGGTATGGGTGTCTTGGCTGGCTTACAGTCCTTCATCTTAAATCTCTCTAAGATGTCATTGACATACTTGGATTGATTGATGAAGAATCCTTCCTTCAATTGCTTCACCTGAATTCCTAGGAAAAAGTCCATTTTTCCCATGGAACTCATCTCAAATTTCTGCTTCATAGTGCTCTCAAAGTCACATTTGGTCATTTGAAGAAACAAATATGATGTCATCAACATAGACTTAAACGAGCAAAATGTCTTCTCCAGTCTTCCTGATGAAGAGAGTCTTATCAATGGTACCTCTGGTGTAGTCATTCTTCAGGAGAAACTGAGACAAGGTCTCATACCATAGCCTAGGTGCTTGGTGTAGCCCATATAGAGCTTTGTCCAACTTACACACATAGTTGGGGTGTTGTGGGTCTTCAAATCCTGGAGGTTGACATACGTAGATTTCCCTATCTATATCCCCATATAGAAAAGCACACTTGACATCAAGTTGGTAGACGGTGAAGTTCCTGGATGCAGCATAAGCAAGGAAGATCCTGACTGCCTCAAGTCTTACAACTGGTGCAAAGACATCAGTATAATCGATTCCTTCCTCTTGGGTGTATCCTTGAACTACTAATCTTGCCTTGTTCTTGATAATCAATCCTCTATCATCTTTCTTGTTTCTGAATACCCATTTAGTGCCTATGGGTACTTGACCAGAAGGTAGTGGGCATAGATTCCAGACCTTTTGTCTTCTGAATTAAGCAGCTCCTCCTGCATCGATTCAACCCAACTACTATCTTTCAAGACATCTTCCACCTTCTTGGGTTCTATCTGAGATAAGAAGCATGAGTACAAACAGACATTCCCATGATGAGTCTGCCCTCTTATTCTCACACCTTCAGAGACATTCCCTATGATGTTTTCAGTTGGATGAGTGTTGTGAATCCTAAGACGAGGAATCACTTCCAGTTGCAGAGATAGGTCCAGGTTGGACATATTCTGATCAGAACTGGATCACTCTGTCCAGCTGCTGTTTCAAAGTCATTTAATGAGGACTGATTGAATGACTGAAAACATCATCAATGGTTGGTCGTGAAGTAGTATTAACAGTTGCCTGTTCCTTCAGAATACTACTTTCAACCTGGTGTTGTAATGGATCACCTGATGAGTTTTGAGGTTCATCAAGTGATTCACTTGTTGAAGCTTCATTATTTCTTGAGACAGTTACACTATCTGATCTGTGAATGGTTGAAGCTTGTTGTCTTTCAGCTCTTGGATAATTTGGAAGAGGTATGGGTAGCTCAAATAGTTGATTAGCATCGGTATCAGCATCACCTTGAGCACCTGTTCCAGCTGAAACATTCTCACAAGATGGTTTAGAATAGTTTGGAAACAATTCTAAGTCAAAGATATAATCAGGTCCATTCCCCCTAACACAAGGAGTGTGCTCATTAACAACTATATTGGATGACTCCTCAAATTGTTGATTCTTAATGTTGTATACTCTATAAGCTTTGGAGCTAGAAGAGTATCCAACAAAGATAGCATCATCTGACTTCTCAACAAACTTTTCTAAGTTGTCTTTTGTGTTAAGTATGATACACCTGCAGCCAAAGGACCTTAGAAAGCCAATGAACGGTGGCCTCTTGTTCCATAACTCATAAGGGGTTTTTCCATGGGGCTTAACTACAAGAACCCTGTTCTGCACATAGCATGCAGTGCTAACTGCCTCTGCTCCAGAATGTTAGAGGAAGTTTTGAATCAGCTAACATGGTTCGAGCAGCCTCAATAAGTGTCCTGTTCCTCCTCTCAGCAACACCATTTTGTTGAGGAGTTCTAGGAGCACTATATTGTCTTGCAATCCCTTTTGAGTCACAGAATGAGTCAAGAACAAAGTTCTTAAACTCAGTCCCTTGATCACTTCTAATGATCTTAACCTTGTGATCAATTTGATTTTCTATTTTAAGAATAAAAGATTTTAACGTTTCAGCAGTTTCATCTTTACTTCTTAAAAAGAATACCCATGTAAATCTTGTAAAATCATCAATAATCACAAGGTAGTATGATTTCCTTCCAATGCTCATTATACTTGTAGGACCAAAGATATCATGTGCAATAAGTGTAATGGAGTAGTGATGGAGTTGACACTTTTGGATTTATGAGATGACCTGTGTTGTTTCCCTTTCAGGCATGTAACACAGTTATCTTTGCAGAAAAATTCATTTTAGGCAAACCATGTACCAAGTTATTTTAGCCAATTTATTCATTGTCTTAAATTTACATGACACATGCGTTTATGCCATAGTGTTGACTCATAACTATCAGATTTGGAAAGAAAGCATGATACTTCACCCATAGGAGAAGCATTGTTCATATCTAGCTTGTACATATCCCCTTTCCTGGGAGATCTAAGAAGCACCAATTCTGGAGGAATTATCATCCCTGGTTTGAGGATAATGCACTCATGTTCTGTGAAAAGCATTTGATGCTTTTGGTCACAGAATTGAGAAACACTTAACAGATTGTGTTCAAGCTGTTTGACAAAGTATACTTTGTCAATGTTTAATCTACCATTGGATATACTTCCTCTGCCAAAAATATATCCTCCGGTCTCACCTCCAAATTGGACAGGCCCTCCATCATAGTTCTGGAATTGTTGAAGGAGAGATCTGTTCCCTATCATATGCCTGGAGCATCCACTATCTATAATCCAGACATTGTTGTTCTTGTCAAATGGATGTCCCTGCACATAAGATGAGATGGTTAGTTTTGTTTGGAAGCCCAATCCTTGCTGGTCTTGGGCTCTTCCAAAAATAATGACATAATTGAACCAAAGGATATGCATGGGGTTCAATAGAGGTCATTGAAGAAGAGGTTTGGGCTGTAGCATCTTCCTTGATCTTCCAATCCATCCCTTGGTTGATCTTTGAGGATGGGCTTGTTGAAGCTTTTGCAGCATGGTCTTCTTCCGAAGCTTCTTTCTTTTTGGAAGAAGTCTTCACCACCTTTTCTTCCGAAGAAGTCTTCTTCTGGGATGGTTTCAAGGGAGCTTTCTTGTTCTTCCGAACCTTAAAAGCTTTGGTTTCCGAAGCCATTTTTCCTTTTGAAGAAATACTTTCTTCTGAAAGCAACTTGGCTTCCGATACCAACCTTCCCTTTTTCATCACTTGGACCGTTTGAAATGGTCCAAATATGAAACTTTCCCTGAATCCTTCTTTTCTAACATTATTTGTATAATGTGTGCTTGCTGGATTGTAGTAACAATCTTTAGCCATGTGGTTGTGCAGACCACATATTATGCATGCAATGTTAGTCTTTTGGTAATTTGAAGATTGCTGTTTCTTGGATTTCTTTTCTTCATCAGCAACTTTCCCTTTCAACTTCTGATCCTTTAGTAGGACAGGAGTGCTGGTACTACACTCCTTTCCTGAATCAGAAGTACCTACCACTTGGAATCCAGCAGAGATGAAGACACCTTTTTGCTTTGGGTCAATCTTCAGCATGGACTCGGCAACTTTCTTGGCAGTCTTTCTAGCAGTTTTAGCTCTGCTTCTTCTTGCCTTGGTGGTTAGGATTTGATCTTCACAGGTGGAGATGAGTTTATCTTCCTGTTTCTCCCCTGTGGTGGCCACTATTTATGTCTCATCCTTTAATTCCCATGGAGAAGGGTCAGCAGTTAGAACCTCTTGCTCCTTAGTGCCACATCTAGGTAGTCTAATAGACTCATAAGAGTGTGGTGGAGCTATTTTATTGGTTCCCAACCCTCCTTTGTTTTGATAAAACATTTTGGAATGGGAGGATGATGCAAGAATAGCTTGGAAGTTTTGCTCAGCAATAGCTTGCTTCCTGGCCCGAGCCTCAGCAGTGACAAGCCGGGCTTGTGCTTCAGACAGCTTGGATATCAGATCTTTGATTTGAGTCTTGTAATTAGTTTGTTTATGTTTTAAAAGAGACACAGTTTCTCTAACTCCTCAATTTTTTTTGATAGTCAGATTCAGCTCTTTTAAAGTCAGATTTTAAGATATTTAATGACTCAACATCAGATCTGATTTCCATATTGTAATCCTTATAAAGTTTAACCTTAGCAATACAGGCTGGAGTGCAAAGATGTTCATATACCTGAGTGATGCGGTGTGAAAGTATATATTTTGATAAAGGATTTTTCACACAGATTCAGTTTTAAATGGTTGTTACTACTACTAACTACACACACAAAAGGCAAGTGCACCTATCGTGAGGTAATATAGTGATGGTAAGAACCGAGTATCAATCCGTGGACACACTAAGACTACTCAACAATCCTTATGATTGACTATTAATTTTTGTTTAAGAGAATGATAAGTTGCATTGATGTAAATTAGGGTTTCAAAACTAAAAATAGAAATAATAAATAAAGTAAAACAAGTTGAAACTTTTGGATTTAAGATCAGGGGATAAAGGCTATCATCCTAACTTGGATTACACTTATGTAACTGTGATGAAGTGGTGGTGTGATTAAAGATATTGAATAAAGTAATTGTGTTAACGTTTATAAAGATGAGCTGGCGCGATTTCTCGTCTATCCGCTCCGTAGTGACCAGGACCATGTCAGGTTGAGATTTACTGCTTAGGTCAAGGCCCTAGTGATGTAGGTAAATCTTTTGTGTCCTTTTCGACATACGATTTCTGAAAACATAACTTAATGTAAGAAGAGAATTGATCAAGTTCTATTCTAACATACCATTAATTTTAGAAAACCATAACAATTACTGTAGATTTCTCAGACTAATAAAAGGGAACCGTAAATGATCAGAAAGTTAAATCTTATGATTTCTAATAACCATCTCTAGTTAATTAGCCATAATTGTTATGAATAAAAGTTGATCATACGTTTTTCAACCGTGTATGACAATCACAATTACAAACCATAAACTTATAACCCCCCGTTCAAATGTAGGTGCTACCCATCGAAAGTTTTCCAAGACCACCACAACATTAACACAATATTTATCACACCATTAATTCATCACAAATTACATAAGTTTCATCCAAGTAGGATGATAATGAGAGTTTAGCTCATAATGAGTTGTAATATAACAAACAACATAGAAGATAAATATGAATTCATCGGTAAAATAAAACAATCAAACCAATGATCCACAATGGATGATGTTTAGACAATTCCGACATAGGACAATCCATGAAACATCCTCAACATCATGAACTTCCGTCTCATCTCGAATACGCTTTTCTTGAAAACACCTCTCAGCTTCCTGTCATAATCTCATCCGCCCTATCAAAAGAGGAGAAGAACAAATTGCTCAATGTGCTGAAGGCACATAAACGAGCAATTGCATGGAAAATCATGGACATCAAGGGAATCAACCCATCCTTTTGCAGTCAAAAAATATAATGGAAGAGAACTTCAAATCCGTCATTCAACCTCAAAGACTTTAAATCCGAGCTTGTAAGAGGTGGTGAAGAAAGAAGTAATCAAACTGCTAGATGCCGGTTTGATTTACCCTATTTCTGATTCGCCTTGGGTTAGTCCTGTCCAAGTTGTCCCAAAAAAAGGAGGAATGACTGTGGTAACTAAACATCATCATCCATTGTGGATGTTTCTTCAGATAACAGCTTATGATTGAGTCGCAAACATCAATATAATAGAGTGAATCGTCATGATGTTGAGGATGTTTCATGGATTGTCCTATGTCGAACGTCACTTCCTCCTCATCCACCCGGTGTGAGTTTGCCGGTGCAAACATCAATGAGGATCGAGCGGTTGCTAAGAAAGGTCGACCTAAGATGAGAGGAACATTTTATCCTCATCCATGTCGAGGATCACAAAATCAACGGGAAATACTAATTTGTCAATTTTAACTAAGAGATTTTCAACATTGCCCCTCGTATATTTGACAGAGCGGTCAGCTAATGGATGCTCATACGAGTAGGTCTAGGCTCACCTAAGTTTAACTTTTCAAAAACTGCATAAGGCATGAGGTTAATACTAGCACCTAAATCGGCTAACGCGTTGCTGACAGAAAGATTTCCTATTAGGCAAGGTATGGTGAAACTCCCTGGATCAGTCATCTTTTGAGGTAGTTTGTTTTGAAGAACTGCTAAGCATTCCTTATTCAAAACTACATGTGATAACTCTTCCAGTTTTTCTTGTTTGACAATACACCCTTTAAAAACTTAGCATAATTTGGCATTTGGGCTAAGGCTTCCACCAATGGCAGATTAATGTGGAGTTGCTTGAACAATCCCAGAAATTTGCCATATTGTGCCTCCATTCGTTGTTGTCTTAGACGACCGGGATATGGAGGTGGTGGGACATAAGGTGGCGGTGGTACGTATTTCTTGGCTGGTTCTTCAACAACGACAGGTTGCTTTTGCTTGTCACTTGCATTACTTGGCGTCTCGAGTTCTATTTCTTCAAGGATGGGCTGTATACAGGTGCATCACCTTGAGTGGTTTTGCCATTCCTTGTGGTGATGGCTTTGACTTGAGCATTAGGGTTTTGTTACAGTATTGCTAGGCAAAGCACCTTGGGGTCTTGTAGATAGTTGTTGTGCTATCTGACCTACTTGGTTTTCAATGGTTTGCAATGATGCTTTGTTGCTTTTGATGTCAGCCTCGTTTCTTTGGAACCTTTCCTCATTTCTTCGATCAGATTTCCGGACGTACTCATCTGTGGCTTGTGTGGTTAACAACAATTGCTGCAATAAATCTTCCATTGATGATGCTCCACGGTCTTGATTACTACTGCTTGGACCTTGATATGGTGGTTTCTGTTGTTGGTAAGGTGGCCTACGGTTGAATCCAGATGATGATTGGTTGTTACCAGCTTCTCTGTAATTCGAGTTGCTCCTCCAATTTGAGTTGTTGTTATATGAGTTGTTTGGGCCTCCTACGTAGTCAACATCTTCAACCCTTTGGCCATTGCTTGTGTGACATTCATTGGTCTTGTGTAGTTTCCACATGTGTTGCATCGTGTTGGAGTCTTTTTAAGTTCAGCTTGCAATTGTTTGAATCGTTTGGTTAAGGCTTCTAACTGGGCTGTGATCAGTGTTTCAGAGTCTACTTGATGAATTCCTCTAGAGTTGATTTTGTTTCTCAAGGGATTGTAAGCAAAGCTCTTCTTAGCTGCTTTCTCTAGGGCTTTGTAGGCTTCTGTTGGTGTGACACTTCCGAAATCTCCTCCAGCACTTTGATCTACAGCTTGTTTGTGTGCTCCGCTGATTGCATCATAAAAAGTTTGACACTGCAGCCACAGATCAAGTCCGTGATGTGGGAATCTCCGAAGGAGACCTTTATATCTCTCCCATGCTGCGTGTAATGATTCATCATCGTCTTGGTGAAAGCTTGTGATGCTGCTTCTCAATTTGGCAGTGCGATCGGGTGGAAAGTATTTCAACAGGAATTGTTCAGCCATTTCCGCCCATTTGGTGATGGAACCAGGCGGAAGTGAATCAAGCCAATCAATGGCTCGGCCGCGTACTGAAAATGGAAAAAATCGTAATCTAATAGCATCGTCTGAACAGTTGTTGATTTTGAAAGTGGCACAGATACGAAGGAATCGTGAGATGTGAGCGTTAGGGTCTTCGTCTTGCAATCCGTGAAACTGGACAGAGTTCTCTACGAGTTGGATAATACTATACTTAATCTCGAAATTGTTGGCCGCTATTGCTGGTGGGACAACACTAGACTCATAACCGTTGATTGATGGTGTGGCATAGTGCGTCATCTTCATTTCCTCGTCTTGATTAGCCATGTCTCCTTCGGATGGTGTATCTTCCGAGATATCTTCTTCGATGATTGTTGCTGCTTGTTGTGGTCTTTCACGTAACCTTTGTCGGAAAAGTCGTTCAGGTTCCGAAAGAGGTGAAACAAGTTCAAGACTAGACGAGTCGGACATACACTATCTTAAGGAAGCATAAACTAACTAAGGCTTAAAATGAATCAGGCAAATGTAACTAAACTAACTAAGGCAACTAACTACAAAATTAAAATGAATTTGAATAAAAATATTATCAAGATATAAACAGGACAGTCAAAAAATTCAGATTGTCTTTCAAACTTACCGTGTGTCCCCGGAAACGGCGCCAAAAACTTGATGCGGTGTGAAAATATATATTTTGATAAAGGATTTTTCGCACAGATTCAGTTTTAAATGGTTGTTACTACTACTAACTACACACATAAAGGCAAGTGCACCTATCGTGAGGTAATATAGTGATGGTAAGAACCGAGTATCAATCCGTGGACACACTAAGACTACTCAACAATCTTATGATTGACTATCAATTTTGTTTAAGAGAATGATAAGTTGCATTGATGTAAATTAGGGTTTCAAAACTAAAATAGAAATAATAAACAAAGTAAAACAAGTTGAAACTTTTGGATTTAAGATCAGGGGATAAAGGCTATCATCCTAACTTGGATTACACTTATGTAACTGTAATGAAGTGGTGGTGTGATTAAAGATATTGAATAAAGTAATTGTGTTAACGTTTATAAAGATGAGCTGGCGCGATTTCTCGTCTATCCGCTCCGTAGTGACCAAGACCATGTCAGGTTGAGATTTACTGCTTAGGTGAAGGCCCTAGTGATGTAGGTAAATCTTTTGTGTCCTTTTAGACATACGATTTCTGAAAACATAACTTAATGTAAGAAGAGAATTGATCAAGTTCTATTCTAACATACCATTAATTTTAGAAAACCATAACAATTACTGTAGATTTCTCAGACTAATAAAAGGGAACCCGTAAATGATCAGAAAGTTAAGATCTTATGATTTCTAATAATCATCTCTAGTTAATTAGCCATAGTTTGTTATGAATAAAAGTTGATCATACGTTTTTCAACCGTGTATGACAATCACAATTACAAACCATAAACTTATAACCCCCCGTTTAAATGTAGGTGCTACCCATCAAAAGTTTTTCCAAGACCACCATAACATTAACACAATATTTATCACACCATTAATTCATCACAAATTACATAAGTTTCATCCAAGTAGGATGATAATGAGAGTTTAGCTCATAATAAGCTGTAATATAACAAACAACATAGAAGATAGATATGAATTCATCGGTAAAATAGAACAATCAACCAATGATCCAATGGATGATGTTTAGACAATTCCGACATAGGACAATCCATTATGCTCCTTGCTTGGTGTTTTAAGCTTGGATTTCTTCAATTTTTTGTCCATTATGCTCCTTTTGTCCATCTTGCCCTTCACAACACCTGAAAACACAATTAAATGATTTTAAGTACATAATCATCATATTTCGGGAGATATCGAGGATAAATGATGTGCTTTTGATAGTGTTTTTATGTATAAATTGGAGCACATCACTGAGCATCATCTGTTCCGGCCATGAGTGCTTAAGCGGGAGTCACATCCTGTACCATGAAGCTCCAGTCAACTTCTTGAGCTATTGCAGCTGTTTCAGTTGTCTTCTCTTCATGCTTTGAGGTTGAGGGATGTGTGGAGGCCTGTGGGGTTCCCGGGTTGTTCTTGGGAGCCTTGCATTCCTTGGCAAAGTGACCTAGTTGGTTGCAGTTGTAGCACTTCGCTTTGCTCTTATCAAACCCAAACTTGCTGTTGATAGGGTTTTGAGGGAATTGCCTTCCAGTTCTCTTGAAGAACTTCTTTGCTCTGTAGGTTAAGAGAGCCATCTGTTGGACAATGTCCACATACTCTACATCATCTGGACTGAAGCACTCAAGATCATCAAAGCATACTGAAAATCACCAGAGTGTCCACTTCCAGAGATAAAGGCACAACTATCCTGAAAGGAGTTGTGTTGAGCCTTTTGAGACCTTGGAGTCTCAGGTAGAGTAATGTAGGGTCCAATATGTGAGTTGTCAGGGTAACACAGCAACTGATGTTGTGGTTCTGTGATTTCCCTTTCAACCACATGAAGGGCTGAACTCAGTTGGTTATTGGAGTTACCAGAGGAGTTCTGCATGTTCATCTCCATCTGGAATGCACTTAGGATACCATACAACTCTGTGAGAGAAAGAGTTTTAAGGTCCGAAGTTCTCTTGATTACAACACAGTAGTGTGTCCATAGTTTAGGAAGGGAAGACATGAACTTCCTAACTATGTCTCTATTCTCAAGAGGTACTCCAATATCCACTAGAGTATCTACTATCTCAACATACCTGAAGTATTATTGAGTCAAGGTCTCTCCAGCCTTGAAAGTGAAGTTCTCAAACTGCTGCTTTAAGAGATCCTTCATGTTCTCTTTAGTTTCCTTGGATCCTTCATACATGAGCTTCAGTGCATCCTATAGATCTTTAGCTGTCTTGCACTTCTTGAAGCCTCTGTAGATGGAGTTTGGAAGAGCAGTTTGAAGAGAAGTCATAGCTCTTTGATCAAGCTCTACTCTTTTCCTATCTTCTTCTGAGTAATCATCAACATCTTTTGGAATAATGCGATTACCAGTAGCAGAAGTAGTGCTTGGTATGAAAGAACCATTGACAATGGAGTCCCACATCCTTGAGTCTTGACACTTGATGAAGCCTTCCATTCTTGTGCACCATATGTCAAAGTCTTCAGGGGTGATCAGTGGGGACTTGGTCATGGTACCGGTTTCCATATCAGCTTTAGTGAGAGCGGCCATTTGAGTGAGTGGTTTGTAGGAGGAGTGAAAAACAAGTTGATTTGGATGGTAAGATCTCACAATCAAGAGCCTGAAAGCTCTGATACCAATTGCAGAATCGGTGTTGGTCACTCAACAAGTGGTTTTTCTCTCAAACTCACCTAGATCAACACTCAGAAAGAGTCCTAACAAGAGTTGATCATAATATAACAAGTAACAGAATGATAATGAACACAGGAAGTAAATTTTCAAGGTACTTTATATATTGATTCTCAACTCAAAGGATTACAAGACTCTTACAAGGCACAATCTCTCTATCTATTGAGTTACAATGAGAACTATATATAATATTACCTACAGCCGGATATGCTTTGATCCCAGCTGGAAACCTATAACCAAAAAGCCTATACTACAAGACTATAGGTTAAGGTATCTCGGATATCTTATCTGAGATTTGGTAGTCAGGACATGTCCCTGACTTACCCTTGTCACCAACTAAAGTTGGTAATATGTAATATCATAAAAAGGTAAACAGTAGAATAAAGTATGGTTACACATTGGCTCTTTAGGAAGAAACCATGCTGTATCAGAGGTCTGCAGCGGATTGTCAAAGACCATACTTATGTCTACTGGTCATAGCAATGTCTTTCCGAAGGTTTAATTGCTTCGGAAGAAGTGGAGTCTTCTTTGTCTTCGGAAGTAGAGTTTGTCTTCAGACTTTGTCTTCGGAAGAACTCTTCAGACTTCGGAAGTTCTCATACTTAGCTTCAGAATCCTTTGAATGTAGCACCAAAATTGACTATGTGAAGTAGTTTTGGTTGCACCAGCCTTATAGTGACCCAACACTCTCTCACTGGTGCATGCTTCCAGAAGGTTACGAAGGTATTTCCAGCCCATGTAATCGAAGCCTGGACCAGCCAACCCATTCAGCAGATACTAAGGAGGCCAGAGATATCAGGGAGGTTGGCGAAATGGACAATCGAGCTCAGGGCCTTTGAGATAGAATAAAAGCCGAGGGTGGCAATCCGGGGCCAAGTCGTGGCTGACTTTCTGACGGAGATACCACCAGAAGCGGGTAGTCATGGCAGTAAGGAGAAGGCTATAAGACAAGACGATGAAGAGTGGTGCTTGCATACAGACGGAGCGTCCAATGATGAAGGTTCAGGTGCAGGTATGATATTAGTTGGCCAATTCAAGAGAAGTGACTTATGATTTGAGGCTAGCTTTTAAGAGCTCTAACAATGAGGTAGAGTACGAAGCTTTATTGGCAGGTCTAAGGATAGCCAAGCAGATGGGTATCCAAACCTTCACGCCCATGTCGACTCACTACTTATGGCAAATCAGATCAATGGGTCTTACGAAGCAAAAGAAAAGGCAATGAAACTGTACTTGGAAAAGCAAAGGCACTAATTAGCAACTTCAAAAGTGCGATGTGTTACACGTTCCGCGAAGTAAGAACAAGAAGGCAGATGCCCTTAGCAAATTGGCTTCAGTCACTTTCAGCCACTTAGCTAAGGAGGTCAAGGTAGAGGTATTACAAACACCATCAATCGAAGAAGATGTAGTGGCTTCTATAGAAAATAGGGTGGAAGAGTGCTGGATGAGCCCAATACTCAAGTTCCTAGAAAACGGGCACTTGCCAGAAGATAGAGGACAAGCGCATGCCATTCAGGCAAAGTCGTTGCATTATGAACTTCACCAAGGGGTCTTATACCGCAAGTCGTACATGGGACCGCTTCTGCGCTGCCTCACGCCGGATGAAGCCAATTACGTTATAAGGGAAATCCACGAAGGCATATGTGGAATTTACGCAGGCCCGAGAATGGTGGTGGCCAAGGCAATAGGGGCAAGGTATTATTGGTCGGGCATGCATAGAAGTGCCATTTCGGAGATACAAAGGTGTAAAAGCTACCAGAGACATGCCCCAACGTACCACCGGCCAAAAAACGACATGATCCCAGTCACCGCAGCGTGGCCTTTCCAAAAATGGGCAATGGACATTGTCGGTCCGTTCCCGGAAGCTGCAGGGAAGGTAAAGTTTCTGCTGGTAGTAGTTGACTATTTCATAAAATGGGTAGAAGCCAAAGCATTGGCATCAATCACTGGGCAACACGTCAAAAATTTTGTATGGACAAACATTGTATGTCGTTTCGGGCTACCCCTGTTTGTTATGACAGATAACGGGAGACAGTTCGCTGAAAACCCTTTCAAGGCATGGTGTGAGGACTTGAAGATCAAGCAGATATTTACTTCGGTAGCTCATCCCCAAGGTAATGGCCAGGTAGAAAGGGTGAACAGGAGCATTGTAGAGGGAATTAAAACACATTTGGGCGTGGAGGGAAAAAATTGGTTGGACGAGTTGCCAAACGTCCTTTGGGCTCACAGAACGATGCCAAAGACTAGTCATGGCGAGACCCCATTCAGCTTGACTTATGGATCCGAAGCCATGATACCTGCTGAAATCGGAATGCCTTCCGCTCACGTGTTGCAAGCCTCAGAAGCAAACAACGAGTCAGAACTTCACCTAAACCTCGACCTGCTAGAAGAACGAAGAATGATAGCAACCATCCGGGAAGCAAGACACAAGAAAGAAGTGGAAAGGTACTACAACTCCAGAGTAAAGAAACAGTCATTCAGACCAGGGGACTATGTCCTCAGGAACAATGAGGCAAGCCGAGTCGAAAGTCAAGGAAAGCTCGGACCCCGCTGGGAAGGCCCTTATCAAGTAATCGAGGTCGGAGAAAATGGGGCATACAAGATAGGGAAGTTGGATGGTATGGTTATACCGCGAACATGGAATGGGGCTCAGCTCCGACGATCTACATGTAACCAAGTGATAGTTAGGAATGTTGTAACTCATTTTTCCTAAAAGAAGGTGCACGTGAGCACCAGCAGTTATAACAATTTCTTTTGTAGCACGTAATCTCATGAAACCAAGCAACCATACGAATAGAAATCATAAGTAAAGTAGAATTATAACTGTTTAATGAAGCCAACGTGACAAGCAACTGAACAAGTGGCAAGATAAAAACAAACAAATGAAACCATGAGAAGCTATGTCATGAACAAATAAATGAACGACTTCAGCTCGTTCCTAACCCTGGTGGTAAACATCAGTATTCGCAACCAATTATGGAGAAAAACCAAAAATATCACTCAGAATGTGACTGTACTGCGACAAGCAACCAACGTCATTTGAAGTAAATATTCCCATTGCGAAAGACAACCAGGAATGGCCCCCGATAACCTGAATCAATGAGAAAAGTTTCCAAATTACAAAAATAGTCATGTCACGACCACGGCTAAAATACATGAAACCAAGTAATAGCGTATGAAGAAGAAAATGGCGTTAGGCGCAACCAGAAATACATGAGATAACCAAACACATCACGAAACCATCTATGTCAGTCACGGCCGGAGCTTGTCCCAAAGCCACTCAGCCGCGGCCTAGAGCAATACAAACCATTGACATGGCAAAACCACTCAGCCGCGGTTGGAACTTGTCCCAAACCATTTATCCACCATTTATGTGGCAAAACCATACTGCCGCGGCCGGAGCCTATACGGACCACTCACGGAACACCTACTCCCGCAAGCCATACCCCAGCCGTGGCCTAGACCCATCCAGCCGCGGCCAGAGAGGAGGGGAGAACACCGTTCGAAGTCTGCCCATTTTGTCTAGGCCACGATGCAAACTCATCAAGGTGAATCTCAGTGAAAACATACATGATAAAGCCAAATGTCATTTGTACAAACGACACACAGTTGATAAAACATACATGATAAAACTAGATGTCATTCACACAAACACCGCACAGTTGATAAAACCAAGTGTCAGCCACAAAAGATATCAGAAAAGTCAGAATACCAGTCTGGAAACATTATATCAAAAGGAAATACAAATAAACATCTAAACACCAGCTGCACCCGGAGCCGGAGCTGCACCAGGAGCCGGAGCCGGATCCGGGTCCGGGGGAGCCAAGAAAGCCTTTATCTCCTCAATATCAGCATCACACATGGAAGCAATCTTCTCCGCCATAGGAAAGATAGCATGGTCAAAGCGATCAGACTCAACCCGAAGCTTCTTGAGAGCACGCCTGTCAAAGTTATGAGCGTCCTCAGGTCTCTTACCCTCAGCAGTAAGGAGAACACCATCTGATACGCCGACGTTGTAACCCACTTTGTCAGAAAGGCTGTTAATGATAGCAAGAAGGTCAAGACACTCATTGCTGTCGCGGATCTTGTTAAAAGCCAAACCCATACCATCCGAGATAAGCCATTTCCTTTCAGCTGTCAGTCATGCAACCTGCTGCTCAAGTGCGCATATACGATCCCTAGAAGTCTTCTTATTCTTTCTCAACTCGGAAGACAGACGTTTTACGGCTGCCTGTTGAATACAAAGCTCCTCACGGACACCGCCAAGATCCTGTGTAAGTTTCTCTTTGCTAGCATCAGCAGAATCACAGCGTGCTTTAAGAGAAGTATTCTCACCTTCCAGCTTAGATACTTGTTTCTTGAAATTTCGGATTTCCCTAATACCCTCGACCCAGCGTCCATGAATCTCAGCAAACGAAAACAAACCATTCACCACAGCCAAACAGCCGGCATTCAACAACTCCCTGTTTTTTAAAGCCTCCCCACGATAAAACTCAGCAGGCGTGCAAGACGCGAACAGGAAGTCCTTACACGACTCTGGAGTTTCAAAGGTAATACCGTTGGTCAAATCCCAATCAGGAACAAATTTCTCCTCAGCGTTCAAGTTAGTATCCTCAGAAGAAGCAGTCATTTTCCTTTTACCAGAATCATCGGATTGGTCATTGTCAGAGTAAGAACCAGTGAACCCGGATGATAAAGATGCCCCAGCCGCAGCCGAGGGTCCCCCTTTGCTAGCCGCGGCTGAGGGTTCCCCTACGTCAGCCGCGGCAGGGGAGAAAGGCGGCGATGTCTCCCGCGGCCGAAGCCCCGGACCCCCAACCCTGTCCACGTTTCATTTTTGGTCGGCTTGCGGGGGTAGGAGTTCCATCAACACTTTTTCGTTTACGGGAGGGCGGCGACACAGATTCACCCAGCTGAACAACGAAGCGGTGGTCGTTTTCAATATAGGAGATCCACCCTCAGGCAAAGCTTCAACCTCTTCTGAAACATCCTCCTTGGCAGAAAGCTTCATGCGCTTGAATAACCCATACCTGCAAAAGCGCAACACATGAACAGTAGTTAGGTACATAAACATGTACATTAAGGCGTAAAGGGGAGGCCACTTACGTTTCCCTCGATAAGTCGGAACCATGTCAAGGTCAGCCCAGTTACGACTCTCCGACCATCACAAGAAAATGCTTAGAATAGCTACGAAGAGGAGTTGGCTCGGCTTACAAGAGTTCATAAGCGGACATGTCAAACTATCGGGTTTAGGGAAAGGATCCTGAATACACCTACTAGTTTCCAGCCAATGCATCTCGAAGGGACTACATGAGCGGAAATAAAGAAGAAGTGATCCTTCCAATGTTTTAAGCTGGTTATGGTTCGTAACACTAGAGGGGGTTTGGGTGCTTTCCTTTTCTCAAAAGTTAGCCAATCACCTACCCTGGTCAACTTGTAAAACGCCCTAAAAAGGTTGGTTTCGGGCTCTAAGCTAAGGGCACGGCACGATATCTCAAAGTGGTATACTTTAACCAAACCTAAAGGAACTAGTTGTGACAAATAAATATCATAGTACCTAAGAAGCAAGCACAAGAAGCGGCTAACCAGACCTCGAAGTTACAGAAACTAAAGAAAGAAGTATAAAGAGCTATCATCCCAACCCGTGCATCCCTCACGTGTTGGACCAAAAGAACCAATGAGCCAAGATCAGGAAAACCTCTAAGTCCCACATGCCACTGCTACAACTGCTGAAGACTCCCATCAGTTACAATGTTCTCTTGCTTGAATGTCAGACTAGAAAACATCTGAAGACTCTCATCAGCTATTGTGTTCTTTTGCTTGAATGTCAAACTCAAGAGCATCTTAGCTCCAGCCTTCTGCTGTTATGACAAAGTCTGAAGAACAAAGTATGAAGATCAAAGAACTGAAGAATATCAGCTGAAGACTCCAAAGTACTGAAGACCAAGTACTGAAGTCTGAAGTACTGATCTTATAAGTACTGAAGACTTCATGTACTGAAGACAAGTACTGAATTCTGAAGTACTGATCTTACAAGTACTGAAGACTTCAAGTACTGAAGACAAGTACTGAAGAATCAAAAGCTGAAGAACTAAAGAACTGAAGACCTTCTACTGAAGCACAAAGTCTAAAGACAAAGACTGAAGACAACAACTGATGATATCTACTGAAGTCATCAGTTGTTATATCATCTGAAGCCAAGTCTGAAGACCAAGTACTGAAGACTCAGAGTTTGTCACAACAACTGAAGAAGTCTTCTTCAGTTGTTGTGGTGGTTTTTCCTTTTCAGTAGTTTATTTACTTTCAGTAGTTGTACAACAACTGAAGAGCATGTTCTTCAGTTGTTATAGGATCAGTAATTATAAACGACTGAAGAGTTTGTTCTTCAGTCGTTGTAGGATTTCAGTAGTTTACTTTTGTCAGCACTTAGGAACTTTTGTAAAAAGATGTCAGTTGTTGACATCTTCAGTAGTTTTATGTTTTTGACAGCTGTAATTTGAATATTCAGTGATGTCAGAAAAGGACATCACTACCATGCTTTTGCCTCCTATATAAGGATGGCAAGCCATACAGTTTTAAATGCCGAAACGTGCGACCAATAGAACATTTATTGCTTCGCAGAACTCTTCTCTCTCTATGTTTATGCTTTAATCGCAATATCTTTTATGTTCTTGCTTTAGTTGCTAATTAATGTGCTAAATCCGCTGCAAACATAATCTAATTGATCAACACGAGAGGCTGAGATCCTGTCAAATGGTATCAGAGCAGGTTAATCATTGATCGATCTTACCATTGATCATTTGAAACTGCTCTTTTGATCTCTCAGTTTGATCGAATTAGCAATTTGCAAGAGTTAGTCATAGAGAGTGAGTTTCTGCTGTTTCCGGCCAAAATCTTGAGGTCTTTTGGTGGTTTTGAGTTACGATTGTCGTGTTTAAACTTGTTGTTGACCAAAACCTGAGATGACAACACCAACCAATGATCCTCACAATACTGGTTCCGCAACCAAGCCTCCGATGCTGGTTAGGAACGAGTATAACATATGGCAAAGACGTATGCTGCACCACTTGGCTGTCAACAGTGCTGGTTGTTGTAAGTCAGTGGTGCATGGGCCATACAAGCCTATGGTGAACGTCCCGGAATCTAATGAACAGGTTGCAAAGAAACCTGAACAGTATTCGGACGAAGATCTAAAGCTGTTTGAAATTGATGCTAGAGCCCATGGAATTTTAGCCATGGCCATTCCAAACGAGATATATTCAGGGCTCTTGCATCATGAGTCTGCTCATGACCTATGGGTTGCTCTAAAGGAACAATTTGGAGGAACTGATTCGGTCTTAGCAAACAATAGGGAAATCCTCGCCCAACAATATGAGACTTTCTCATATAGAAAGGGTGAGACTCTGACCCAGCAGTTTGAGCGGTTCTCTTGTTTGATCTCAGAGCTAAAGATGGTCAAACAAGAGTACACCAACAGCCAGATGAACAACAGGTTCCTCAGGTCACTTCCTGAGAGATGGGACACATATACCATTGTCCTACGCTCTAGTGCTGACCTTGACACTCTATCTCTCACCCAACTTCATGGGAAACTACTCACTTTTGAGAGAGAGGTAGAGCAAAAGAGGAAGTTGTCATCTTCTGGCAAACTTGCTGATGACTTTGTCCAAGGTAATGCTGCCTTGATAAGTCATGAGTCAGAATATGCTTCATCAGAAAGTTCTTATGATGAGCATATCGATTTCTCTACCAACTCAGAACAAGCTTTTGTTGGTGTTAGTAGTTCAGGAGGTGGTGGTGACAACTTGTGTTTTCTGATGGAGGATTTGAAGGGCATTCCAGATGATGATCTGGAAGAGATGGATATTTTGAACCAAATGGCAATGATAAATATCCGCTCTCAGAAGTTCTACAAAAGAACTGGTAGGAAATTCCCAGGACTCTCTGGCAAAACCAAAGTTGGTTTTGACAAGAGCAAGTTGAGGTGTCACAAGTGCCAAAGGCTTGGACACTTTGCAAGAGAGTGTAGATCATCTGGATCTAACTCATCTGCACCCTTTGTGACTTTCCCAGCAATAGCTCACAGCACAAAGGGCAACCTTCCTACAGTTCTCCCCATCCATCTCAAGCACAAGCACCACCTGCTTATTTTGTGCCACAGGGTCATATGCCTTATCCTTACCCCTGTTACTACATGCCTCAGCCTGGTCAACCTCAAGCACCCCGGCTCAACCACCTCATGCTCTTCCAGAGCCTCATTCTTCCCAATCTCATCACCACACACAACCTCAACAACAAAGCTTTTTCACCCCAACTGGTGTTGACTGGAGTAGTCTACCAGAAGAGCTATCTGGTCAGGAACCACTACTCCAAGGTGCTGTTCAACATGGTGGTGATCAACCTTTTGGAAATCTTGCTCTGATGGCCCTTGATTCTGCTGAAGGGTCATCATCCAATGCCTCATCTCAGGTATCCACTGAGGCAAAAGCCAAGCTTTGCTCAGAGTCATGCATAGCAGCATTTGCTTCTATTAGAGAAGCAAATGTAGCTTTAATAGATAAAAATCTTGAGCTTGAGCACACTATTTCCAAAAGAAAAGCTGATTTTGAGGTTGTTCTAAAAGATAAAATGATGAGATTTACAAGCTCAACTGCCAAATCAAAGATAGTAAAGCTAGGGAAGATGTACTTCTAGAGAAGTACAAGGACCTCAAGGAAACTCTTGCAACCACCCAAGTTGAGTGTGATCGATGGGTGCAATCTTGCAAGGGTTTTGAAATGCTTCTTAGCAAGCAAACAGCTTCCAATGTGAAGTTTGGCATTGGTTATAATCACACTGCTCCTCCCACAGACTTCATTTCAAGAGCAGAAGTTGAATCTGATGGGGAGAGCAATAACCAATCCTTCTCATCATGTGACTTACTATCCTCTAAATCAGCATCATCAGAGATAGACTATCACATGACCAAAAGGCTGATCAACTCAGAAGTTGTCACTAGAAGTACTGAAGGTACTGGAGAGCAAGTGACAACATCTGAAGTTCAAACCTCAAATACTGTTAGCACTAAAGAGAAGAAAACTAACAGTAGGAAAGGTTTGAAGACAGCTAAAGAGGATACCAGGAAAGCAGGCACTAGGAAGAAAACTGCTAGTACTGATGACAAACAGCTGAAGAACAAGTCTTCAGCAGTTAAATCCTCTTCAGCTGATGATCAGCATAAGATGAAGAAAAAGCCATGTGAGATATGTGGCTTGTTCAATCATCTTACTGATGAATGCTGGTACAAAAGGGGTTCCAAACTCAAACAAGGAGCAAATTACAGAGAGCATCAATAAAATGAAGAATGAGTTTGAAACCAAGTTTGTGCTGGCAACATCCAAGCCTGAAATCCCTAGGCCCAAAGTTAAATCCAAGAAGGTAGGGATTACTCAGGCAACAGCTGAGGTTGCTCAGAAAAAGATGGTACAACATAGAAACTCATCATCAGCAAACTCCAATGTGTCTGAAGAGCTGAAGGCTTTATCACAAAATCAGACACAGTTGGTGATGATGGTTCAGCAACTAGTGGGAAGAGTCAACCACTTAGATGCTCCTATGTTGAAACCACAGAAAAGGAAGTCAAGCCAAAGGGTTCCTCTTCTGTACCATCTTCTTCACCTCAAGCTGTCACTCACAACACACCTGTTAGTGCTACACTGTAGCTGAGAACAGACCCAAAGCCAAGCAGGTTTGGGTCTCCAAGACTAACTAACACATGGTTGTGTTTGCAGGGTTCTTCAACATGCCATAGAAGCATCTGGTATGTAGACAGTGGAGGATCCATGCATATGACTGGAAGCAGCTCCCTTCTTAATGACTACTCTCAAGGAAAGAAGGGATTTGTTTCTTTTGGCAATGATGCAAAGGGTTACATCGTCGGAAAAGGCTTTGTTTCCAACGGGGAAATAAGGTTTGATGATGTTAACCATGTGGAGAATCTCAAGTACAACCTCTTGAGTGTCAGTCAAATGTGTGACAAAGGCCATGTTGCCCTTTTCACAAGCCAGAACTGTAGGATTCTGTCATCCAAAGTTCTGAGTTTGATTGACAAGGCATTGATGAACACACTCTCCTGAAGGCCAACAGGACAGGAAGAGTTATGCCTTAGATCTTTCCAAAAAGATGGATCTAAAAGGCCATCCTTGCCTATTTCCAAGGCATCTCCTCAAGAGTCTACACTTTGGCATAGAAGGCTGGGTCATGTTAATTTCAAGAACATGAATCAGCTTATAAGCCATGGTTTAGTAAGAGGATTGCCTCTGAAGGAGTTCAAGTGTGAAGATGACTGCACTGCTTGCTTGAAAGGAAAACAACACAAAGTTTCATTCCCTTCAATAGAAGAACCAAAGTCCACTGCCTGCTTACAACTTCTACACATGGATCTCTTTGGTCCTGTGAGAGTGATGAGCATGGCAAAGAAGAAATATTGCCTGGTAATTGTGGATGATTACTCCAGGTTTGTATGGACTTTCTTCTTGCACTCCAAGGATGAAGCAGCAAAGACAATAATGAACTTTGTGTTACAAGTAGAAAAGCAGTATTCCCTACAGGTCAAGTGTGTGAGGAGTGACAATGGAACAGAATTTAGAAACCACACACTTGATGACTTCTACCTGTCCAAGGGAATTAGAAGGCAGTTTAGCATTCCTAGAACTCCTGAACAGAATGGAGTGGTGGAGAGAAAGAACAGGACCCTCATTGAAGCAGCAAGGTCAATGTTGGCTGACTCAGGGCTGCCACTGACCTTTTGGGCTGAAGCTGTCAATACAGCTTGCTATGTACAGAATAGAGCCTTAGTAAATAAGAGGTTGATGAAGACTCCTTATGAAGTTCTTCATCATTTGGCCCCTCTTATTTCATTCTTTAGAGCCTTTGGGTGTCCTTGTTTCATTCTCAACACTAGCAACCCACTCCATAAGTTTGCTAGTAAGGTGGATGCAGGGTACTTTGTTGGTTATTCATCAACTTGCAAAGCATACAGAGTCTTCAACTGTAGAACCAAAGGGGTTGAAGAAACTTTGCATGTTAAGTTCAATGAATCTCCAAAGGACAAGATTCCACAAAACCCTGTGGAGCTGTTTGATCTGGACATACTGCAATATGTTCCTTATCAACCTCCATCTGTTGAGCCTGTCAACAGATCTCCACCTGGTGGTACTGAAGATGATGAAGTCAGTACTCACCTCTTCAGGTTTAGTGACAACCTGCCAACTACACTGAACCTGATGCTCCTGTAGCCTCAGCAGCTCCATCCACTACAAATGCTGATGAGATTTCTGCTTGCTCTACTTCATTTGAGCTGCCATCCTCTACATGGTTTCAGGAATCTCCATCACCATCTGTTGCTGCTGATGGGTCTACAAACACTTGCACAGATATCATAGTTTATCAAGAGCTCAAGAATCACCCCACTTCACAAATCATTGGTGATATTCATGCTGGAGTTTCAACCAGGAATCAATTGTCCAACTTTGTTTCTATGCTCTCTTCATCAGTCAGCAAGAACCAAAGAACTATCATATTGCTTTAAGAGACAATGGATGGGTGGAAGCTATGCAGCTTGAGCTACTTCAATTCAAGAAACAGCAAGTGTGGGAGCTTGTTCCATTACCCAAAGGTAAGTGTGCTATAGGCACCAAGTGGGTATTCAGGAACAAAACAGATGAGAAGGGCCAAATTGTCAAGAACAAGGCCAGACTGGTTGTTCAAGGGTTTGCACAGGAGGAAGGAATCGATTATGATGAGACCTTTGCACCTGTGGCCAGACTAGAAGCAATTAGACTGTTCTTAGCTTATGCTGCCTTTCACAGTCTTAAGGTTTATCAAATGGATGTCAAAAGTGCCTTCCTATATGGAAAAATCAAAGAAGAGGTTTATGTGTGTCAACCACCAGGCTTTGAGGACAATAAACATCCTGATTGGGTGTACAAGCTTGATAAGGCTCTTTATGGGCTGAAGCAAGCACCTAGAGCCTGGTATGAGACACTTTCAACCTTTCTTCTTGAGAATACATTCACTAGGGCACCATTGACAAAACCTTATTCATCAAGACTGTGGGACAACATAAGCTCCTTGTTCAGATTTATGTTGATGATATCATCTTTGCATCCTCTGATCCAAAGTTGTGTGATGAATTTACAAAGCTTATGAAGCTGAGATTTGAAATGAGTGCTATGGGAGAATTACAGTACTTTCTGGGCTTGCAAATCAAACAACTGGATGATGGAATCTTCATCCATCAGTCCAAGTATACCAAAGAGTTGCTGAATAAGTTTGATTTACAATCCTGTAAGCCCTGTTCTACTCCCATGAGCAGCATCACACAACTAGATGTTGATCAGAAAGGTAAAGCGGTTGATGAAACCCTTTACAGATGTATGATTGGGTCCTTGATGTACCTTACAGCTTCTAGACCAGACATCATGTTTTCAACATGTGCTTGTGCTAGATTTCAGGCTGCACCTAAAGAATCCCATTTGATTGCAGTCAAAAGGATCTTTAGATATCTGCAAGGTACCCAATCACTAGGACTTTGGTATTCAGCTGGGCATTCATGCAAATTAGTTGCTTTCTCTGATAGTGACTATGCAGGATGCAAAGTCACCAGAAAATCCACTTCTGGTGGTTGCCAATTCCTAGGCAATTGTTTAGTTTCTTGGCAGAGTAAGAAACAAACATCAATTGCTACATCCACTGCTGAAGCTGAGTATATTGCTGCTGCAAGCTGTACCTCTCAAATACTCTGGCTTCAGAACCAACTTCTGGATTATGGCATTACTGAGACTAAGACTCCATTATTAATGGATAGTGCTTCAGCTCTTTGTATTGTTAAGAATCCAGTCCAGCACTCTAGGACCAAGCATATTGAGATCAGACATCATTTATCAGGGATTGCTATGAGAAAGGTCTGATTGATCCTAAGTTTGTGCCTAGTGCTGATGAGCTTGCAGACATTTTTACTAAGCCTTTAGATAGTGCCACATTCCAAAATTTGGTACTAAGGCTTGGTATGCTGCAGCTTGAATGATTTGACCTATGCTGGTACTCTTAGTTCACAACTACTGAAGAGCAAAGGTCAAATATAAGTACTGATGAGTAATTTAGTCTTCAGCTTTTTCAACTACTGAAGACTAACTGACTCAAAGTACTGTACATTATTTATTGAAAAACAACTGATGTAGTGAAGTGGATTACAACTACTGATGTATGATTTTCAATAAATAAGTACTGAAGAACAAATTTTGCTCACAAGTACTGATGTGTAATCTTACACAAATACTGAAAAATTTGTTCACCAGCTCTGAAGAATTTCATCAGCACTTGTGAACATCTGATCACAAGAGCTGAAGGCATATTCCCAAGAGCTGAAGGGTCAATGAAACATCTGAAAGTCAGCCAAGAGCTGATGAGTAAATGTAGAGGCTAGTATGAAACAACTGATTTGACGGAAACAACTGATGAGTAATTTCTCATCAACTGATAACAACAGCTGATGTTTCATACACAAACAACTGAAGGACAAAACCATGTCTTCAGTAGTTCACAACTACTGACATCAGTAGTTCACAACTACTGAAGGCTAACATCAAGTCCTCAGTTGTTTACAACAACTGAAGCAATACCATGTCTTCAGTAGTTCACAACTACTGATCTCAGTAGTTCACAACTACTGAAGGCTAACACCAAGTCTTCAGTTGTTACAACGTCTGAAGAGGAATACTAGGTCATCAGTAGTTCATAACTACTGAAGACTGACAGTAACTCTTCAGACGTTCACAACATCTGAAGGGCAAAACCAAGGTCTCAGTAGTTTCAACTACTGAAGGCTAACACCAAGTCCTCAGATGTTACAACCACTGAAGGTTAAAACCACGTCATCAGCTGTTACAACAACTGATGACTAACACCAAAACCTTCAGTAGTTTTCTTTCAACCTTTGCCCTACCCTATAAATACCCCACTTTCAGAGCATTTACTACTCGACCTAATCCTTACAAACCTCTGAAATTCCCATACACCATTAATGGCGAACATGCAACTGAAACCTCGACACAACTGTGTCGCCCACCTTACAAAATCGCCATTATGGCCCAAATTTCACCAAGCCGTTGATCTTATGCATGACTCACCATACAAAACGGCTTTTCTCTTGAACCCCACACTATACACCGACTCCTTGACGGAGTTTTGGACCAATGTCACCGTCCAAACCGGAGAGCAGAATGCCGAGGTCTCCCTCCGGTCCTCCGTCAACGGCAAACCCGTGGTTATCACTCCAGCTGCTCTACGCCAAACCCTAGAGCTGGATGATGCCACTCACCCAACTTCCTACCCCAAAGGTACCCTTGATCTTTCCTTCACATCTCATGACTATCAGGGTAACCTCTCCGCCTCCACCTTGTTGAAGAAACACTTTCCTGATCCTCAACGCTTGATCTTCCACATGGTGAATGTATGTCTGGCTCCCAAGACCTCTTCGTGGGACCAGATGTCCACAAGGTGGCAGCAGGTATTGTATTCTATCCTTGAGAAACAACCTTTAAATTTTACTGATCTTTTATTTTTGGAACTCAAGGACATGGCCACAAAACCTTTTTCTAACCGTTGGAACTTATATCCACGGTTCATAATGGCCATGATCGAATACCAGCTTCAGGCTGAGGGACTAGTTGGCACTGGGGTCCCTGCCATGGCTGTTCAAGCTGAGGTATACTCCAGGCACAACACTGACCCCACACTCAAACAGGCTGGCCGGCTGCGAAAACCCACGCAGCTGGAACCCACAGCCTCCACCTCCAAATCCAAAGTCCCCACCAAGCCAAAAGCCAAAAAGAAGCCAACCAAGGCTACTCAGGGAGATGAGTCCCCTGAGGATGCCCCTGCCACACAAAGGCAGGATGTGCCTGCTGGTTCGATTCTCCCAGCAGGTACCACGACTCCACCCACCACAACCGCACAGGCTTCCTCTCAACAGGAGCCTGATGCAACCAATTTCAGGGCAACCACATTACTGGGGTCTCTCTCACTTGAGGAGGCTGCCATTGAAGAGCACAGTCCTCCCCATGTGCATACTGCTTCTAGCCCACATACAGAGGAGACCGCCCCACTAAGCCCAACATTGGTTATAGCCAAAGTGCTGACTGATCTGAGCACTCCACCCTCTCCCCAGAAACCTATTACCACTGGGGAGACTCCAACCGAAGAGGGGGTGGGCACAAGTGCTGATCAGAGCCCACAGCACAGAGAATCAGTTCACTCTCCCAGTGTGGCTAGGAGAGAGAACAATCTGGTGAGGCTGCCACTTCCCCTGCATCCACATCAGAGCAGGTGAAGCTGGTAACATCTCTAAGACCTCATCAGAGGCAATGGCCGATGATGGATCCAATCCGGAGGCCAGAAGTCCCCAGTACCAAGAACAAGGGGCACATGTCATTACTGAGCCACACTCAGGACATGTTCATCCTGACAATGTCAGGAGGTCAGGTGATTCAGCTCATGCTGATGATGACCTGAGCTTCTTCTACGATGTAGTTGCTCAAAACACTATCCTTGAGGATGAGATAAGCAGACTCAAAGAGCTGCTTGCTCAGATGACTCAGGATAGAAGTCCATCTGCCACCACTACCCCACAGATGGCACCTTCACCTGAAGGTCTCACAGACACTGAGCCACTCCCACAAACTCAGCCACCAGCCCCTGCTTCTGGCACTAGCTCTCAGGGACAGAACCCCCCTGAGCAGCTGGATGCTATCCTCCAGAAATCCCTGCCTCTCATCACACCAATCCTTAAAGATATAGTTATACAAACCCTTGATGAGAGGCTTCCCACATATATACAACCCATGGTGGAGGTTGCCATAACTAAGGCTCTTGCTGATAGTCAAACCCCAACCAATGCAACCAAAAAGGGGGAGACATCAGTGCAAGACAAGAGGAAGAGGGGAGAGGAGGAGAAAGAGGCAGAGAAAGAGGTGGTGGTAGAGAGGGAGTTGACTGAGGAGAGTAGTAGGGTGAGGGAGAAGGGGAAGAGGAAAGTGAGGGAGGTAGAGCATATAGAAGTGGCTGAAATCCAAAAGGATTTCAGTATCACTGATAAGAATAAGGGAGAGGGAAAGAAGGTGGCTGATCCTGATCTAGCAGCCCTTGTCAAGGAGGCTGATGCTGAACATAACCGTTCAATGAACAAAGTCATTGAACAGCTGTTCAGGCAAGGCTTTGACAAGGACACTGCCTTGCTAGATCAAGAGATCAGGAATATGGAGAGGAGAGAGATTGAGTACCGATGGACTACTCATAGCCAAGAGGAAAGACAAAAACTTGAGGCTATGAGTAGGTTCACTTCGAAGTACCTGGGCAGACCAGTCCTTGATGTTAAGGCATGGACCAGGGACAAACTCTTGGTAATAACCACCAAGATTTGTTCGGCTGGTGATTTTACAAAGGGACTGGTCGCAGAGGCCTTATCTGAAGCCGGTGCTGGGAACAGGACACTGCTAGTCAAGCTAACCAAACCAGCCCTTATCTCTAGGCTGCTAGCAGTGCCTGCCAACACTCCCACACCAACAACCCAACCACAACCCACAAAACCAACTCCTTTACCACCAAAACCCGCAGCCAATGATCCACCCTTGAAGAAGAAGAGAAGGGTACTGAGGCTGCAAGATGAAGAAGAGGATGATGAGGAGGATAGCCTGCCACTCTCAGCAGTTATACCTCTACCCAAAGCCAAACCACAAACCATCAATCCCACCTCACAGCAGGACACTGTGAAGGTTAAGTTAGAAGAGGAGGAGCAGCAGAAAAGACATGATGAGGAAATGCTGAAAAGCATTGACAAATGTTATACTGCTACCACCTCTATAATAAATATGCAGAGAGAAGCTCTGAGGTTATTCACCCTCAGACAAACCTTTCAATATGAAAGGAGAGGGTGAGAACTTGGCCTGACCCAAGGGTGGCTCACAGGATAGTCAAGAAGGACATGCCTGTGAGATACAAAAGCCAACTAAAGAGAATCGTAGATGAAGAGATCTCTGTTGCTATTGTAATAACACCCTGGGAAATAGTAGATGAATTCGAGAAAGCTTATAGAGCCGGCCAATCACCCTTTTCAATGCTAGATAATAGGGTGGTTAGGAAGGGTCTGGTCTATAAGAAGCTTGAGAATTTTCATCGGAATGAGCTCACTTTGTTGTTAGAGGGTAAACACCCTGATGAGTTTGCATATAGGCAAATCACAACACTTGAGCTCAAAAATGGAAGACAGATCAAGTACCTCTCAGAGCTGTACGGTCGGGAGGGGTTATTCGAAGGTGAGCCTGAAGACCTGTCCAAAGAAGAACAATTGATCTTTCTTCAGGCTTACTGTAGAGAATCCTACCGGCTTGTACGAGGGAGGTAGATCTCATGGATGGGGCAACAGCTCTGTGTCCAATTCCCCAAGACAGAGCTCCCATCCATACTTAGCCAAACAAACACTTGAGACTACCTCTCTGGCCAGTGCTTATCTGGGTCAACTTCTAATCTGATCTAGAAGGAAATAGACCAATCTTTATGCCATCAATAAGTGGGACATCCAATAATTAGAGGTTTTGGCTGCATTGGTTCAGGGGAGAGAACCAATGAGCCAAGATCTGTCCCACATGCCACTGCTAAACTGCTGAAGACTCCCATCAGTTACAATGTTCTCTTGCTTGAATGTCAGACTAGAGAACATCTGAAGACTCTCATCAGCTATTGTGTTCTCTTGCTTGAATGTCAAACTCGAGAGCATCTTAGCTCCAGCCTTCTGCTGTTATGACAAAGTCTGAAGAACAAAGTATGAAGATCAAAGAACTGAAGAATATCAGCTGAAGACTCCAAAGTACTGAAGACCAAGTACTGAAGTCTGAAGTACTGATCTTATAAGTACTGAAGACTTCATGTACTGAAGACAAGTACTGAATTCTGAAGTACTGATCTTACAAGTACTGAAGACTTCAAGTACTGAAGACAAGTACTGAAGAATCAAAAGCTGAAGAACTAAAGAACTGAAGACCTTCTACTGAAGCACAAAGTCTGAAGACAAAGACTGAAGACAACAACTGATGATATCTACTGAAGTCATCAGTTGTTATATCATCTGAAGCCAAGTCTGAAGACCAAGTACTGAAGACTCAGAGTTTGTCACAACAACTGAAGAAGTCTTCTTCAGTTGTTGTGGTGGTTTTTCCTTTTCAGTAGTTTATTTACTTTCAGTAGTTGTACAACAACCGAAGAGCATGTTCTTCAGTTGTTATAGTATCAGTAGTTATAAACGACTGAAAGTTTGTTCTTCAGTCGTTGTAGGATTTCAGTAGTTTACTTTTGTCAGCACTTAGGAACTTTTGTAAGAAGATGTCAGTTGTTGACATCTTCAGTAGTTTTATGTTTTTGACAGCTGTAATTTGAATATTCAGTGATGTCAGAAAAGGACATCACTACCATGCTTTTGCCTCCTATATAAGGATGGCAAGCCATACAGTTTTAAATGCTGAAACGTGCGACCAATAGAACATTTATTGCTTCGCAGAACTCTTCTCTCTCTATGTTTATGCTTTAATCGCAATATCTTTTATGTTCTTGCTTTAGTTGCTAATTAATGTGCTAAATCCGCTGCAAACATAATCTAATTGATCAACACGAGAGGCTGAGATCCTGTCATCACGGTCGACGATCGGGGAGGAACTGTGGGGCTAAGCTCGGGGGAAATACCATAATGGAGCACAAAGTTATTCAAGAAATCTTGAGAAACAAGAGATGTTTGAAGACCCATTTCATTCCTACAATCCATTACAAACGCAAAAGATGAAAAAAGTATTCAAAGAACTTACCAGAAGGATTTGTGTTCTTGGATGAGAGATATGAGAGAAAGCTTGAGTAAAAGAAAAATGAAAAAAGAAGAGTGGGTGAAGAAAAGAGATTGGTGGGCAATTTATAGGAAAAAGCCCTAGGAGGCTCGGTTTGCAAGGGGCGGCTATAGGTCGCGGATCGAGGACTAGGGACGGCCATGGGACGCAGGTCAAAGACTAGGGGGCGGCCATAGGGCCGCGGATCGAGGCGATTGACAAGAACCCAAAACGCGGCTCGAGGAAGTGATGGACGATGATTCGATTGATGGAAAATTGGGTCGGGGCTCGAGGAAAGATGACTTAAAGGTTGATGGTGACAAAAGGGACACATCAACACAAGGAACAAAGGCAATAATTATTCCAATGACATGGTTATAACCATGACATTGGACTGGGGGGACATGAAGGGGTATCACCCCAAAACCAAACAAAACCCGAAACAATTCGCGACCCGCCCAAAGCATGGCCCGCCCGCGGCTCACTTCATCGCCCAAAGACATGGCCCGGGCGCGGCTCATTTCACCTGCCGAGGCATGGCCTTCTCTTGGGTTAACTGCAGCCCACTTCGGATGTGGCATTCTCTTCGGCCCAAGAACAGCAGCATCTGGCAAACACCAGCCGCGACCCGGGAAGCAATGGCCCAGTCGCGGCCCGGGAAGCAATGGCCCAGCCGCGGCTCAAACGTGGTAAACAGCCTAGCTCGTATTGTTCGGTTCAAACACTTAAGATTATAAATGGAATAGATACTCCAACATTTAGAAGTCTTTCAAGAAACTAACGTCAAGGAATAAAGAGGTTTGGATAAGTACGGAGAGAAGGTTATTGGCTGCTCCAGGGATATACCAGAAGCAGAAGACAACAAAGAGCAAGAGACAAACTTAGTAAGAGGTAGATGCAACAGGATAGCCATGCAGAATCAATAAAATTCCCAGGTCAACTACAAAGACAAACCACATTAATGACAGTCAGAAACCCTTTACATTAGGAAGGTATAAAACCTCTGGCTAGGGGACTTCAGTCCCATATGGTTGACTACAGGTTTCCAAGAATAGAACCATGTCATGTCTTATTCTCATGCACCAACACTATAAATACTTCCTCCATTTCAGAGGAAGATCATTATTCTCAGATCACTCACACTCCGCTTAGCTATTCACTAATTAATCCTTTCAATTTCTCTCACACATATACTTATTCTCACGCCGGAGTGTGGTCTCGGGGAGAGAACCCTTTCTGCCCGAGGCGAGGCTCACGGTGTTGTTTTTGTCTTACAGATATCCAGCTCAGCCAAAGCCCAGCTTAGGCGAAGTCAAACCCAGCCGCATCCTGTCAAGGCCGAGCTCCAGCTTAATCCTTGGTGATAACCCCATCCTTGCACTGCTCCTGGTCTTAATCTCTTGATTACGATTCGTGCAGCAACAAATATAAACTGTACGGTATAACATTATAACATATGAAATTCCCATAGTAGATGATTGTCATCGTGGGGCCAAACTTTGCCGGCATTAGATTAACTACATATATATAATTTTATTATGATATGACTTCTAAATGCACTATGTTAGTAATCTTAAAGATAATTACATAATATTAATAAAGCAATGTGAATGAATAGGAAATTTTGGAGTTATTTAATTTTGGCCACAACACTTAAAAATTATTGTTTGTACATTAGAATTTAAGTATACATAACATCATCTTCTTTTAGAGAGAGAAGTGTGTTTGTGGGAAAGGATGACGGTAGAAACAGTTGGCAAGGCCGACCTCCGGTGTTGTGTCATCTGGCCTTGTAACATAGCCACCGTCATCGGTGGCGACTACTCGATAAGAGAAACTTGGAGAGTCCTTGCGGTTCTAGCGTGGTTTGTGACGGTGGAGATGGTTCAACTTCAGTTGTCGATTGGCCTCCCGTTTAGGTTGAGGTGGAGCTAGCATCAGTGGTGGCAAGGTGATGGTACGACCACATTTGTTGTCTCTCTACATCACAATTTGTTCGCTATCCTTTTAGGATTTTCAGAAAAAAAACATTTTTTTTAGCCTGCTAATCTGGATTTATACCGTTGTGAAGTGATAACTGTTTTATACCCGCGCGAAGCGCGGGTAGGTTACTAACTAGTCTTTTTAAATTAGTGAAATATATTTCAAAGTGAAATCCAAAAACGCTGTAAAAATCTATAACATTTATGGAACATGCGTCAATAACGATTTGCTTCATTATAAATATAAACTTGCATCAAATGCTATCAAATTTAGATATTTCAATAATAACATTTAGAATAATAACATTTAGAAGAAGATGAGGTGAATAGTACCTCATTTTTTTTATTGGTTCACATAGCTTTTTTATTTTTATTTTTTGTGTAACTTACATATTAACCAATCAATTAACCAAAAAAGTTATATTTTTAGCTTTTTTTTGTTTGGTACCTGCCCCATCATGCGGGCTTGGTGACTTGAGTTTTGACATTACATAATAAAGTAAACAACGAAACGAACACGTATAGAAACCCTTTTGCTTACACCACGACTATATTTTTTTGGGTTTTCTCTTTTATTTCCTTTAGCAAGTACTTAGAAATCCGAAAACATTTATGCTTCCTATATTATCTAAATATATAACCAAATATCTTTTAATAAATTTTTAAATATTTTTAACACGCCTTAACAATCTGAATTGATATAAAAAGAACGTGTCCCCACTGCAGCGTTCGGGTTTAACCGCACTACCTCTAGCTTTTATACATGCTCGACTAATGTAAACCCTCTGCAAAGCGCGGACCATATTTCCTAGTTAATATAATAGTTTCATGGACATTTTGAAGGTCTATAATTTCGTAAGTAATATCTTATACTTTGTACAATGGCATGTCATTATATAATCTATGAACTGATGATTCTAAAAATTTATCTTCACTATCCATGAATTTTATTAATGTTAACAAATGGCTCTACACAATTTATGTTTCATTTAAAGACACATGTTTGTTTTAATAACGTAGAAACACAAATTTACTACGCATGAATAGACTTCACGGGCATCAAACACTATAGCTGTTAAAATGGGTGGTTTGTTAATAGGTGAAATAATATTTATTTAAATGGGTAATGAGTCTTGTTAAAATCTTTTTACTCTAATAAAGAGTATATGATCGTGCTATGTGTCAGCTTCACATTTATTGTAATCAAATTTTTCTCGTTTTTCTCTCCTATTAAATAACTATATTAATTACTAATAATATTACATATTTTTACATTATAATTAGTTTTTAAATAATTTAAGAAAGATATTTTTTTATTAATGTTATGTCTATAGAAATAATTTTCTATCAAAAATTTTTTTTCTAAAAATCAAACTATTTTTCGTAATATTTTAAAATTGTTTTTTCTAAAGTAATTTTTTTATAAACAAAATAATTAAAATAGAGAGTCATAGTAAGGACATTTTTTAAAATGGAACTTTATAAAACGTTATTTTGAAACAAAGTGTTTAATTTGTTTTTGAAAAAACTTAAAAAAGTTTATATTATTATTTTATTACTTATAGTTATTACTCATATGTAATTCGAATGATATCATTTCTTAGTATATCGTTTTATAATTAAAATTTTTTATTCTATTTAATATTTTATTTGTTCAACCCGTGTAATACATGAGTATACTAAAACTAGTAATAAAATAAAGCACTTATTCTTACTTGTATGAATTTACCATTTAAGAGAATTTACAATAGAGTTGGCAAATGTCTCTTATCTATATATTTAAGAAAAAGTTTAAGAAAAACAATCAAATCACTTGTAACATACATTACTTAAATCATTTCATATCTTTAACATTTAACAACAAATATGGTTTGGATAGTGGTTTTTTATATTTACCAACTCACTATTCATTTTTTACAATTATTCTGTAAAGATAGAAAAATAGTAAAAAATATTAAAAATGTTATTTAGTTGAATAAAACAAGTATAAAAATGAGATGCGAATACATTTTGAAATATGAGATACAACTATAAAAGATAATTTTTTTAATAAGTTATAAAGATATAGATTAAAGAGTAAATTACCATTTACATCCCTGACGTTTGTTCATTTTAATCATTTACATCCCTGCGGTTTCAAAATTGTCATCCGCCCCCTAACGTTTCGTGTTATCTTTATTTGAGTCTATACGTTTCATTTTTATCTCCATTTGAGTTCAAATAATTAACACCGTTAATGTTTCTGTTAAAATTATTATTCAAAAACAAATTACCCTTCAAATTAAATAATAACATAAAAACCCTTGTGGATCCCACCTATCAATATCATCTTCTTCAGACCACCACCATCATAACCACCCCTATCCGCCTTCCACTTCCTCACCACCCACTCTAGATTAAAACAACTAGTGTGCGTGCTCTAATAATGTAGATTTAGGAAAGCTGTGAGCAATAGTGATCATAGTAATAAAATATTTAATAGTCCATTGGCTTTAAATTTACATGAGCAATGTAGTGAATAGAAGGCTTTAAACCCATATTCTACAAAAAAAAGTTGTTGCAACTCCAAGGCCCAATATAAAATGTTTTTAGCCCACATATACTCAAAGACATGTTTACATGAGTCTTGATTTTACAAAAAATGATAATTATATTTATAGTTTGTTATAAACTAGTATTAAACCACCCGTGTGTTATTCCGGGTTAATGTCGCCGATGACGTCCGCCTGAAACTCAAACATACATACATAAATACACCCTCCCTCTTTCTATGAATAGAGATCAATTTACTCACCGGAGCCATTGATTTCCAACTGAGTCGATAAACACCAATATGTATGAAATAGGATGCACATAAAGAAGTTGTAACAGACGGTTATGAAATTGTACTCTTAGCTACAGTGCAACTCATTACAAATGAAAGTTGCCTTTTGATATTAATAAAATATCGTACTTTGATATCACAGGGGAGGAATGTTGGTTTGTGGGTTGGATTGACCCTCCAATATGTCAAAGAACTGTTGAAATCATACCTGGGCTTTTGAACTCGATCAACAAGCACGAAGAATGTCGAAGAACAATTGCAAAAAAAGAACAAGAGATTGAAAGTAGTAGCAGGGTTTACTTGGTTATTCATCATTGTGTTTTTTTTTGTAATTGAGCAATGTCAATGTTATGTATCAGATGTTTTGTTGAATGAAATGTTCACCATTTTGCAGCCAATTTGCATTATGTAATAGGCATTGAAATTGTACAGTTGAATGTAATGTATCAACTTAATTTAGTTCTTAAGTAATGTTCTGTATGGTTTGCATTAGTAGTAAAATTGCAACCACTTTGCCACTACTTTACAGCAAAGATGCACAACATTTTGCAGCCATTTTGCAGCCAAGATGTACACCATTTTGGCACTAGTTGCAGTCTATGAATTGGTTAATTGTAAATGGTTTAAATGTTTAATGCAGCCTATGAAATAGACTTGGTTCCAAATGGTTAAATGTTAGGTATGGTTTGCATCAGTAGTGGAATTGCAGCTATTTTGCACAGATTTTATCACTACTTTGCAGCCAAGATGTACAGCTTTTTCGAGCCATTTTATACACATTTTGCAGCCAAGAGGTACACTATTTTGGCACTGGTTGCAGCCTATAAATTGATTAATTGCAAATGGTTTAACGCAACCTATAAAATAGACTTGGTTCCAAAAGGTTAAATGCAGCAAGTTTGGTTTAGTTTATATCTACTATTAGGTCCAAATGGTTAAATCCAAATGATCCAAATAGTTAAATGTTAGGTTCAAATGGTTAATTCCAAATGGTAAAATGCAGCAAACTTTGGTTTAATATATATCCATTGTTGTGTCCAAATGGTTAAATCCAAATGGTCCAAATGGTCCAAATGGGTAAATGTAACAATATAGTAGACCAAAGTTTTAAAATTTTAAAAGTTAACAAAATATCTAGATCCAAAATACAAAACACATGTTAAAATAGTATACCGAGTTACCAAAAGTTATCAAAACATCCAAACTACTTATTATATAATAGTTGATTGTTGACTAGTTGGTTATGATCATACTTATTTTTCAAGTCCGTGCTTCTTATAAATTCTTCAGTTGTTCTTTTTGCTTGCGTATGTTACAAGTAACTGTGTTACCCTTCGTGGTGCAGTTTTCGCGAAGCAGGGGGTGGTGGCCGACTAGTGTTCATCGAAGCAGGGCAGGGGGTTATGTGATCTCTAGGGTTAAAAGAGGGACGGATAAACAAACAAACAAACAAACCCAGTATATCCCACTCAAGAGCAGGGTCTGGGGAGGGTAGTTGTAGGCGAGTCTTTCCTATATCTTGTTAGGTAGAGAGACCGCTTAAAATATTTGTATTTTAGTGTTTGTGTAATAACATAATTACTCTTTACTTAATGGCACTTAACAACTAAATTATACCTGGTTAATGCAAATAGATGATAATGATAAGTTTTTTAAATGTCAGAACACATAAATAAAAATATTTTTTGTATGAAAATAACAAAAAAAAAAAAAGAATAATATTGAAACTGTTTATTTAAGCGTCACAATATCGGGTTTTGGCGAAGGGCGTCGCATATAAAAGAAAAACCGATTCCCCCAATTCGTCTCTTCTCGTTTGATCCCAAACCCTAATCTCAATTTCAACCCTAATTGAAACAACAATCCATTTGTTTGATGATCATCAAGTTCTTTTTACTTTGAATCGAAGTAATCTATTAGGTTAGCTGCACTGTAGAAGTTATAAGGATTCACAAGCGTGCGAATCGCCATCGGAAACTATGTCGAACAATCTATGGGTCGGAAATCTGGCCCCCGATGTGTCAGATTCAGATTTGAAGAAGATTTTTGAGAAACACGGTAGTGTGGACATTGTAATGTGTCATCCGTTACGGAATTACGCATTTGTGTACTTGAAGAACGCGGATGATGCGAGGAGAGCTAAGGATAATCTTCAAGGCGTTGTTCTTCATCGGAACCCTATGAAGATTGACTTTGCGAAACCGGTTGGTGCCACCTTATTAGGTTTACGTTGTTATTCGTTCTTATTATTGTTGTTTTTGGGATCTGTAGATGTAATGATTTGTATTAACTATTATTGGTAATAGTATGTGGTTAATTCATTTAAAACATAATAATTATTGTTTTTCAAAATCAAAAGTTTCTGGAATTAAGTAGTTTTATGGGGAAATTGTGATCCAGATGTTAGAGATTTCGGTTAGGGTTTGGGAATCTATTTGATACACCGACGAATCGATGATATTCCCTTGTGAACGATTAAGCTTTGATGTTGATTGATGAATTCTTTGTTGTAAAACTGAGATGCGACATAAGAGACGGAAAAACCATATGAAAATCTGCAAATAATCTCTAAGGGAAGTGTAGTTATAGCAAATTAAAACGATATTCGAAGTATTTTTGGTCACTAATGACCTGATTAAATTGATGCAAGTAGTAATGGAGTATATATAAATATTTAGTGAGTAGAAGTCGTTAGATTTTAGATGTTCAATATGTACGAACAATTGTTGCAACTCTTTCAAACATATAACTTATGTTTTTTTGAACCGCAAATTCACACATCTCTCTAAACCTACTTCTAAATCCGCACTTGCATCTACTGTGGGACTTAACCCTCAACCTGACGCCAATCCCAACACACCTTGTGCCCTAAATTCGCACCTGCATCCACTGTGGGACGGTGGGACCTAACCCTCAACCTGATGCCAATCCCACACACCTTGTACCATTGGGCCAAAGGCCCTTTGGTTCCAACTTATGTAAGGCAGCAGCCTTTGTAATTACTTTCATGCACCAAAGGAAGAGAATCACCCTCATGAGGTGAAGGTCTGGTTGAATGCATTCAGAGAAGTGCTAATCTCGTCCTCTTCTGCTTGAATCTCTGAGAATTAACCGCACAGTTGATATGGGAATTTTGCTTAGAGTGAAATTTAAACCTAAAAGTACCAAAACAAGTCAGTGCATATGCATTAAGAAAAAATAATTAACACATGCCTGCTTGTTTACATCACTTCTCAATCTGCATATGCTGTAAATTTTTTCTTAAGTATGAGAAAGCTTTGTACATTTAACAATGGGGAATAGTTACAACTTGAAGCTGGATCAACGAGCAGAACTAAAGACCAAGTAAACGGCGTCTTTTTGTCAAATTAATTGCTTAAGTAAGCCTAAGATGCCCCTCTTGCTCAGGTGGCAATGATTTACGAGTTTAAACATAAGGTAATTGATATTCCTTTCCCACAAGCTAAACTGGTGCGAAATACGTTTTTTAACGCACAACAAGCAAGCCGTCATGGAAATTGTACTAATAGAAAAGCTTCAGTCATGTGGAATCTGAAGACATAAACTTAAAACATGATTCAAGTAGAACTTATACAAACATCATTAGATAACCCATAAAAGTTAATCCTCCAGATGTGCCAAGTGAAGAAATGAGGCATCCATTACTAGATAAGAATTTTTTTTTGAAAGGCATACTAGATAAGAATTAACCTTTGATGTTTTTTTGGCACTAGTTTAGTTGTATATCGTCGTTCTATAAACGATTTTTTATGCTTTAGTTTCATTAGTTGTTTCAACTTTATCCAAAATGATGAAACTTTTGGAGTGAAATTGAAACAACATATGAAACTTTTGAAGGTAAATTGATGTTTTTAACTTTTTAAAGAAAAATAATTATTTTAGTCAAACCTTAGTGAGAAAAATTAAAATTAACTCTAAAGTATATTATCTAAAGTATACTATGGTTATCTCAATTTGAAAGGTGCGAACATCTTTTTGCATTATATAGTTATGTGTGAGATAAATTCATTTACATAAACAAACGTCATGTGCACATGTTACCAACTTATTCGCATCCATTGCTTCTTAGACGATTGAACATTTAATTAAGATACTATTAAAGACCAAGACGTTGACTCGGTTTTTTCCACAGACAAATTTGTGGGACATATTTTTGTTATTTATTAGTGTGGAAATAGCGCATTGCTTGTTTGACAGGGCACTCTTGCCACTAAAACCGACAAAAAATATAATTAATTATTGAGTTATGAAAGGGGTATTTCGTAAAAAACTTGGTATAGCTTTATAATTAATTCCACAACTAGTCTTAAGCCCCCATGCGTTGCAGTTAGGGGTGTAAAACCACGTTAAATAGCATCAATGACACACTACCGTCAGTGATCATTAACATAGAAAAAGCTCGTAGTAATTACAAAGTAAAAACAAACACAAAATAGATGTAAAAATGTTAAAATGCGTAGGCGGAATGTAAAACATATAAAACAATAAGTAAATCGATCTAGAACCAGCGCGTTGTGATGGTGTTGTTAAACGGGAAAAATATAAGGGTAAAAACGTTGAACTACACACATACTGCAGTGAGTTAACTTGCAAAATTTAAACCGAACCCATAATACAAAAAAATTATAAAATATAAAAAGTATAGGGGACAAAAGTGGTAAGTAGAAATATATTAGGGCCAAATTGTAAAAATTTAAAAGTATTGGATTAAGAGAAAAAAAGGTTAAGGATTAAAAAAAGACAATGATAAGTACAACATTAAACATATTATACAACCAACTAAGTATAACAAAGTTGATAATTAGTAATATATAAATTTATTTTCTAGCATTTATTACCTATAAAGTTTGATCTTAAATAATCACAAAAGTTATAACACAAAGTTGATAATTAGTAATATACAAATTTATTTTCTAGCATTTATTACCTATAAAGTTTGATCTTAAATAATCACAAAAGTTATAACAATAGGAATCAAATTAATGAAATTCACAAAAGTGATTATTGTGATATCACAAAAGTTATTTATTTGATTACTAGCTTTTATACCCGTGTAACACACAGGTTAAACAAATTATAACACTCGTCTAACTTTAATTTTAACAAAATATGCTTATATTCTCTAAATATTTATTTTGATTTTATATAATTTATTTGATTTTTTTTAATTTGTTTTCAAAAACATTTTTCTATTAAAAAGTAAAATAGGGCAAGATATTTAAAAGTAGGTTGCTAGATTTTAGGGGTTTTCTTTGTGATTAATGGCTAAATTAGTATCAAAAATCAAAGTTCGTTTTACTTTTTCATTACTAATTTAAATGGTCATTTACGTGAGAAAAAAAGATTTAGACAGAAAAAATAGAGAAATAAGGCATAGATAATACCAAGTGTCACAAATATGCTTCCATAATATACCAAACGTCCAAAAAATTAATCTTTTATTATATATATAGATATTGATATAGATTCCTTCTCGTACACATTCATTTTAAAAGCAATGATATATTTAGAACTATTAAAGCGTTTTAATTTATAAACTATTATTATGTAAATTGTGTAGAAATCTAGAATGCATATATAGATTGCGATATGTTTAATATTTTGTTTTAATATGATATTGATTATTTTTCTAAGTACCCATGTGTATCTACAATACATGTACATTCATACAAGTACGTGTATATATATATTTATAATTTTTTTAAAAATTCAGGAGAGATGATAAAATCAAATAAAGGATGAAGAAAAAAATAAGCCTTTTGTTGTTGTCTATGTTGGATTTTTATTTTTTATAAAATTTATACATATTAATATATTATATAAATATATAAATTAAATTTTTTTTATAGAATTGACCTATAACACTTTAGATTAAGCCAAATTACCGAAATATGATTTGGGGTAATCCATTTAACTTATTTAATTAGCCCATCACATATATATTTTTAACACCCATTATATATATATATATATATATATATATATATATTGTTTTGTTTGGGGCTCATTTTTATTGCTGGCTCTGGACTCTTAAATTCTCAGCATCAGCCCTAGATAACACAAGTTAAAATACCAAAAAAAAACAACAACATAAAAATGAGCATTTTAGAGAACGCCAATGGTAGTTATACGTAGAGTAATCCATATGATGTAAGCAAACAACGTATATAAGGAGATATACCCAAGAGGCCGGTAAGAAATAATCACATCCTTTTTATAGCCAAATTTGTATATATGCATGTAGAATTGTAGACTCGATCAAATGCATGTGAGAAAGTGTGGTACTTGAACAATCATTTCACCAAGTGATAATATCGAATAGGTTCGACTAATCGATTCTTAAAAGATCACATTTCAAAATGACCACGTGTTTCTCTGACCACACAAATACAATAAGTCACAATGTTACAAATAATGCCACAAATTTAGTGTCGTAATGAGGTTCACATGATACTTCCATATGTGGTTACAACTTAGGTATCATATACAAATTCAAACATGATGCAAACTCAAAATTATAACATTATAATTGTTTTACCCAAGCAAATTTCAAACCTTTTCATTTTCTAAAGAACTATTAATATGAATCATATTTAACAAGAAAGAACAATAATAACTACCATATATATGAATAGCTAGGCATTAAATTTGAAGCGTATAATTAACATACCAATAACAATATTCCAACAACCAAATGTATGTGTAACGAACACAATAAAAACAACAAGACACTTGCAACACGAAATAGGAATAACTTGTCACATTTACAAATTCTAGAATATAAAGTTAAAAAAATAACTCCACTAATATGTCATCGATCACATGTCCATAATTCCTTCTTATTATTCCTAAAATATGCACTTTATGTTGTTAGCTTAGAGGGCGTACCCGGTGCATGAAGCTCCCGCCTTGCGCAGGGTCCGGGGAGGGGCCGGATCGCGAAGCGATCTGATGTACGCAACCTTTCCTTGCACAATTTTGTGCAAGAGGTTGTTTCCACGGCTAGAACCCATGACCTCAAGGTCACAAAACAACAACCTTACCAGTTGCTCCAAGGTCCGCCCGGTCACAAAACAATTATGTTGTTAGCTTAAGAACATTAAATAAATGTGGTGAAGAAAAATTACGGCTAAGGGAAATGACAAGCTAGAGTGAAGGGATACAATAAAAGATTAAGATACACAACTTTAATAACAATGTCACACCCGGCCACTCACACCAACAATATTGTCCACTTCGTCCACGAGGAGCTCACGGATTTGCTTTTGGTTGCCCGGGTGAAAACTTTCCAGGGAGGTCACCCATCCCTGAATTGCTCCCACCTGAGCACGCTTAACTGTGGAGTTCTCCTCTCATCCACAGCCAATACGCCCAAAACGCGTTGTTGATATTAGAGGCCAGACATTCCTTATGAACCAGGAATCTTTCCTGTCTACGGCCGATGTGGGATATGTGTAGGGTGTCACAAGCACCCCCTGTTTGGACTCATCGTCCTCGATGAGCCCGAGAAGTCACCATCCTTGGTGAGGTATGTCCCACACCCCGAACGGCACAGGAGTGGCTCTGATACCATTCTGTCACACCCGACCTCTCACACCAACAATATTGTCCGCTTCGCCCACGAGGAGCTCACGGATTTGCTTTTGGTTGCCCGGGTGAAAACTTCTCAGGGAGGTCACCCATCCCTGGATTGCTCCCACCTGAGCACGCTTAACTGTGGAGTTCTCCTCTCATCCACAGCCAATACGCCCAAAACGCGTTGTTGATATTAGAGGCCAGACATTCCTTATGAACCAGGAATCTCTCATGTCCACGGTCGATGTGGGATATGTGTAAGGTGTCACAAACAAAAAGTTAAATATTATAACAAAAGCTGTTCCATACTTCAGTTCATAATTTGTTAATAGGATATCATTATGGGAAAAACGTATTTTGTTTAACAAAACCTTTATTATTTATAAAAGTTAAAACAAAATCATATAGTTTTTATTTCAGAAAGTTATTCAGATTTTATATTATATGATTTGAAGATGTTAGCGAGTCACATGTGAGAAAAAAAAAGTTTCAAGGATAACTACACATAAAAGATTATATGTATGTTCCTACTAAAGAAAACAAAATATATGTTAAGTTTAGCGGAAAATTTTGAGCTTAACCCTATAGCAACATCTTTTGCTAAAAACTTTATTTCTTTAAACACATCTTTTATCATAAATTGTGCTAACAAAACCTTATTTTTAAATTCTAAATATCACTGGTAAAAACCGGGTTTAGCTATTGTAAAAATATGATGAATTAAAATGTTGAAGAAATTTATTTTTAAGTGAAAATGAAGTATTTTATTTTGCTTAGTGTTTGTAAGAAGCGAATAAGTAAAGGAATACGCCTGCAACTTATGAATAATCAAAAGAAGACACCGTAAAATATAACTAAACATAAATGAATGTCACTAATCATAACAAATTTATTTTTTTAACGGCAAATGTACGTACAATCTTGCTTCAAAAATATATGTTATTTTAATCGTGTTCACCTGTCCAATTCCTAGTTGAGTCCATAACCTCAAGTCTCAACCCTCTTAAAAGAAAACTCACAACTAGAAAATCTACTCAATCAACACTGATCATTTTTGCTCGAAGTAACATAACAAATTTAACTAAAATAACATAATAGAACCAGATACAATATAACGTAAATTGCATATTAGAATGTACAATAAGATATTATAATATACTATATATAAAAGGAGAACTAATAGCTACAAATTTTTTGTTACAGATTTTTTTATACCACAACATTTTTTATAATAGTTAACTTTAAGCCACTAGAAGTTTATGTTATTAGAAATGTGTCCTGTTTATTCTTAGTTGTATATGAAAAGGAATATTAACAGGAAAAAAAAAACTATAATGTGGTTGTGGTGGTTACTTGTTAGTCTAATGTTTGAAATGCTTTCACATGGTCTTATCCCAACTTTTATTTTGGTATTAATGATATCTAATAATAACTTTTTTGAAACTCACCTAACTAATAACTAAGATTCATATATATGTTTTAATTTCATAATTTAATTTTAAAATACTTATGCATCTATAAAATTAGTACATTGCTATTAAAAAGAAGTTAAACAATTAGGATTTTATGGCGTAGTGATGGGAATACATTTAACTTGTTTTTTATTGTGTTTTCATATTTAGGATCATGTCGATGCTGACTGCTAGCTAGGCATCACTACTAGAAAACTGTTAATAGATGACGCGCAAAAGATGACGCGCGAAAAAAGATGACGCGCGAAAAAAGATGACGCGCATTTACGCGTATCATAAATTATTTGTCATCTTTCAAAATTTTTTTAGAAAGGATGACACGCATTTTCGCGTGTCATCTTAGTGTGTCATTTTTTAAATTTTTTTATAGGTCATTACTACCCGCGCGCGAGACTCTGATCAATTATATTCCAAAACCCCCCGTTCTGCCTGCTCCACCGCCATCGCAACCACCACCTCCCCCACCACTGCTATCTCCTCGGCTGAGACTATCCCTGTAGTCAACCGCCAATCCACCAAGCGACCCCGTAAGCCCCATCCCCTGTTCTCTCGTCTGCCATCATTGGTTGACCCTCGAACACTTCAACCGCGACACCATCCACATCGGTGCCTTCGGTAGCGCCGATGCACTTGTTGATCTCCTCGCTCATCGGTTCCAAACGTTAACTATGTTTACATCGATGAACGACTCTCGGTCTCTCTCTCTCTGTTGATTTTGTAAGTTTTATTTTCCCTAATTTGTTGATCGAAGTTTTAGGGTATCATTTGAAGATTTGATAAAATCTAGGGTTTGCGAACTGTGGTTGGTACTCATAGTTTGTTTGATTTGGTTTTTGTTAATTTCTCGCTCTGTTGCGGTTGTGATTATGAGAATAGAGTGAGTTGATGATCGGGAGTGGGTGATTGTAGGGATTTGAGGCTGTGGATGTTGAGTTGTTGGTGGAAGATGAGGTTTTGGTGTTGGCGTTCGCTGAGAGTTTGCCGCTTGGTGGCGGTGTTCTGTCTATGAGGTTCGATGGCACGTTGAATGATCAAATGAAAGGATTTTACCAAAGGTAAATGTGTACTTGATCTTGATGACTTCTTTATTTGGTAGAGTTATTCGAACCAGTTTGTTTTTGGTTATGCTGAGTATTATTTGAGATTTTTTATTTGGATCAATGTTTAATGCATAACCTAACTAAAATAGCATATATATTTTTGTGAATTCATGTTCTCTGTTCATTTTAAAGGAAAAAAAATCATAATTTATAGGAGAAGAAAAACATTGCTAACTTGTACAACTGTACAAGAACAACTATTTGTTGACTTAAGCTCAAACAGGAAGTGCTTTTTACATAGAAGACCATAAAGAAGTCAAACGTGGAAATCATTTTCAGTAAGTTTAAAGTTAGCAAGTATATGGCAAATTACCATCACTTATGACCTTTGTTTTCTGCTATGATTTTCGGACTGTGAATGTTCTTTCTGCTTATTATTTTGTTGCAAAGTGAGGCGGAGCTGTTTGTGTTTTAGTTTTTGCAACCACGTTGATAAGTAGGTAACTTATCCTGTACAATAATTAATTGTTATGTGGATTGAGTTTAACTTTACAGTACATACGAACATAATGGAGAGAAGAAGAACATGGCAGTAACTCAATTTGAACCAGCTGATGCCAGATGGTGCTTTCCTTGTTGGGATGAACCTCTTTGTTAGGATGAACCTGCTTGTAATGGAGCTGTTTGTGTTTTAGTTTGTTTGTTTATAGTTTTAATTGACATTTCAGTCTATGGTGTATAGTTTCTTTTTGTTCCTCAACTTGCTAATATATTACTCGTGGATTTTTAATGACAAAATGTTCTGCTCATGTTTCAGGGATGTAAAGTGTGCAAACATATTAGTTGATGCTAATGGCTCAGTGAAACTTGCAGATTTTGGGTTGGCAAAGGTTCCTTCAATCTTCATTTATTGAATTCTCTTTCTTTTTGCTTATGTCTTTCTATCTTAAAACATTACTTCTCTTGTATAGGCCACCAAGTTCAATGATGTGAAGTCTTGTAAGGGAACCGCTTTCTGGATGGCTCCCGAGGTTTGTTTCAATATATATATATATATATATTATTTTCACAACCGAGTAGAATATTTATATATGTGAATTTGGTCCTTGTGGAGAACGTGTCATTGATAAATGATATGCCAATTAGCTTGTATTGACATTTGGTTCTGGCATAAATTTGTAAGAATGTACTCCAATCTGCATCAGCATGTATTTAGAACTTTTGTCTCTGTCAACAACTACAAATATGCAGTAGTTTCTTTGCTAGTTTCATGATTGTTAAGGCGTTAATTAAATGTCTCATTGTAATTTGATGAACTTTGCAGGTCGTTAAAAGTAAGGGGTATGGACTTGCAGCAGACATATGGAGCCTTGGCTGCACTGTCTTGGAGATGTTAACACGAAGGATTCCCTACACCCCAATTGAATGTGTACGTTATTTTCTTTCTTTATTCCATGTATTTATTTGATCAGGCATCTGATAACTCTCTCTCTCTTTCTCTCATGCATGTATGTTTACTGTGGTTTCTACATTGATGGGATGCATTTGGTTATAAGTTAAATGACAGCAGGTTTTCATTGTTTGATGAACAGATGGCTGCATTATTTAAAATTGGAAGTGGTATTGCTCCACCAATTCCAGATAACCTTTCAACAGAGGCAAAGGATTTCTTATCTCAGTGCTTTTATGTTAATCCAGAAGATCGCCCAACTGCTAGTCAGCTCTTGGACCATCCATTTGTTAGAATGCCACTTCCCTGACCTTGCATCTGCACAGTCCTGGAAACAGCAGGTTTGAATTCATTATGAAGTGTAATCAGTGTGTGAGTTTACAGATGCAATAGCTCAATCATCATTATGAGGTTATGATGAAACTGCAAAGTCCTAAACTACTTCAATTTGGGTCTTGTTGAGGTTCTTATGGGAATATATTCTTTTTCTCTGTTGCTCCCATAGAGATATCTTTTTATGTCGTGAGGAATCTATCTCGTCCTCTGGCATTGTTTGTTGGTTTGTATATTAATTCTTTTGTATGAATGATAGTTTGTTTGTTAGATGTAGTTAAAAATGTATGAAGACAGCAGAGAGATTATTTGTAACCAAGTGAATATTAGGAGGCATTAAATTTGTAAAACATCCAGTTTTCATCCTTCAAGATTTAGAATAAGGGAGATATGGCCAGGCCAGGGGATAATCTTACCATATCTGTCGATCCTACTCTCATTTGCTGAAGTAGCCCCGTTGTATACACTCCAACAGTAGGACTTGTTTGCCAAAAATACAGTGGATTATTTAGAAGACCAAGGGGGATGTATTTCAGTGCTGCAGATCGTGGAGAAATGATGTCAATGGTTTATAATTGGCCTGCTGATCAGGTGCCTTAATTTTGAATTATGTAACAAGCTTTAAAGTTTTTTTTTGAACTAATTATATTACATACTAATTAATACATCCTGTTTCATAGGTTGATATGATTGTTGTCACTGATGGAAGCAGAATAGTGGGTCTTGGTGATCTTGGAGTTCAGGGTATCGGCATTGTAATTTGTTGATTTGTTTATAATGGTATTGTGATGATGTTTTCTATTACTATTAGAACAATAGTTTTCTATATGTGTTTATATGCTCCTTCGAATTGAAAGATTGTTTATTGGTGAAACATTGGGGGTTATTGATGATTTCTATATGTTTTGCAGGGATAAATCATTTTCTGGTCACTCTTTTTCGTATCAAGAGTCTATTGCTGTAAGCACTGCTGAAATCAAAGAAGCCACTGCGTATGAGGTTACTGGTAAGCTCAGTTTTCTTTCTCGTTGATTACTGCATACTAGTTTGTTTTTTTTCAATCTGAATGTAACAAAATACATTAATATGATCATTAAGTGAGTCTATAAGTAAATCCCAGCAAGGTTTCTTATCAATTTAATGATGGTGAAGTGTGGTTCTGATTAGATTTATAAGTCGGACTGTTTTGTAAATTGTTCGTGTAGGTACCCCTATGGATTGTGTTTCATTAGCATTATCTGGGGCATTATTTGCATGGTCCAAGCCTCTTATGGTATGTTCTTTTGGTTTTTGAGGTGTCATCAATCATAATGCTCTCATAAAATGTTGACTCATTTTTATTGTTTCATTTTGGAATGGCAAACAGGTGATATATTGTTGGAGTTAACAAAGGTCCAAGTTGTGGCCATGATATGTTTGCAGTTGCGAGTGAACTCGACAAATCAATGATTGGTCACCTTCTAGGAGCAGCTGGTGTTGTAGAAGCCGTTGCAACTGTGGTCGTGTTATGTTTCAAATTTTATTTATGTGTAGGGCTACTTATTAGATAATTAAATGAATTTGGAACTACTTTGTAATTTTGCATATGCATGTGAACTTGGAACAACTTTGTAATTTTTGTTAGTATTTAATTAAATAAATTTTGTTTTGCTATCATTTGACAGTTATTGATTTATAGTTTTATAAAAACAGCAGGTAAAATTTATAAAAATTAATGTGTATATATATATATAAAATAATGCAGCTAAATTTATGACGTGCATTGCGCGTCATCTATTGCACGTCATAAAAATTTCATAGATGACACGCGGATGCGCGTCATCTAGTCATTCATGACTACCCCTTCCTTGACGCGCATTGCGCGTCATCTTTTGCACGTCATAAAATGAGCGTCATCTTTTGCGCGTCATAAAAAGATGACGCGCATCCGCGCGTCATCTATCATTTATGACTACCCCTTCCTTGACACGCATTTGCGCGTCATCTGACCCCCAAGATGACGCGCAATGCGCGTCATCTTTTGCGATTTTTCTAGTAGTGCATCCCACATTTTGTGTTTTTTCTTTCATTCTTTTGGGAATTTTAAAGTAGTAGGCATTATAATATGGGTTTGCAATAAAGTTTCTTGGTACCATGGGGTTTATGTCGGAATGACTGTGACTACAATATGTTTTGGCGTCCGTATATTGATATCCTAAATCGTGTAAGAATTCTTGGCATAACGCGCGGGGAAACCTAATTGAAATTAAAGCATAGCAAAGACTAACAATACAATTAGTGACAAAATCAAAATAATATAACTAAGAAAGAAGACAAATAAATCATAGCATACTAAAGTGATAATAAAATACAAAAGCATACGAAAGTGCCCATAAAATCAAAAGTTTAAAATAAACACCCAACATGCATGCATATAGATTGCAAACCCTATGTAAAGAGATGTGGTTGAAACATCCATGAGAAATAACACACAAATGAAAATTGAGTCACCAATACTAATATATTTAGAAATACAAAATTAGTTAATATATAACAAAGGTTTACTTTTCAATAATATTTATTTTAAATTATTTGTGAAGGTTTCTATTTCGCTATTAGTTTAGAAATGGACATGAGAAAACACAAACAAAACCATACTCAAGTGGGCATGTTGATTATGAATTATGTCCTTTTCGTGTTGAATATACAAAATAATTCTAGAAAATAAAAAAAATTAATTTATGATTTTGCACAAATTTTAAATATCCTAACCACTCAAGCTCGACACTATATATATGGTATTATGGTTAGATCTCAAAACACAAATTCCATAAACTGAACCTAATGGCATTAAATCTCCTATTGCTCAGCATATTCATAAGCTTTTTGGTTTTCACAGGTCTCTCTCTATCCATATATATATCCACCCTCCCTCTCCCTCTTATAATATATACATATGTACATGTACATGTGTGTATGTGTATATATATGCATGCATTAGTACGTACGTATATGTATATATGTGCAATCTATGCATTACAACATTAGTATATGTATATGCATAAATGCATTACAACATCGGTATATGTACGTATATCAATATGCATTAGTATGTATATATATATGTGTATGTGTTGTAATAATATTATTACAAAATACTAAATTCTTGCTCGAACGCGTAGAACAAATATTATTATAAAATACTAAATTCTTGCTCGAACACGTAGAACAAATCACAACCATTAAAATTTTTTTAATAATTGTTTCATATCTTTCAAATTTTAAACGTTTGCATACACATTATATATAGGTTATAGGTTATAGGTTATGTAAAAAAATTCTATAAACAACTTATACATATATATTTAATTTTCTACCATTTAGTTACACACTCATCGGCTATATATATATATATATATATATATATATATATATATATATATATATATATATATATATATATATATAACCTCTAATAAAGCAAGGTTTTCTTTGACACTTGTCATTCTCTCAAAGCATGTTTTTGCCGCTTGTCATTTTTTTAGACATTCACATATAAATTTTCCCTCCAAAAGGGTATTATAGTAATTTAAATACTCATATGAATTTCTCTCTTTTATTATAAATAAATTTTATTAATTACTATGTTTCTCTCTCTTATCTATTTTTTTAAATCACACTATCTTTTTTTAAAATAGATTTTATGAAGGAAACTAAAAATAACATCTTTTAATTAAATAACGAAAAATAAGTTTTATATAATATGAAATTTTTTAAAATATTAAACATTTTTTAAACAAAATATTTTAAAATCTTTTTGTTTTTAAAAAAATTATAAACAGGTTAAATATTTTAAAATAGTCTTATTAAAACAACTAGAATAATTACAAATCATATTTTTTTACAAAACAAGATTTTTATAAAATATATTTTTTTATAAAAAATCTTAAAATGAATGTTTAAAAATAAAACTATTTACATAAGAGAGTTAAAAAATAGTATAATTGTTTTATTTCTTGAACTATTACTTATATATATTTTAATTATATTTTATATTAAAATATTATACTGTACCTATTCATGTTTATTTTTTACATTAAAATTTAATCTGTTTATTTAATGAGTGTTTAGCCTATCTATCTATCTATAAAAAAACTAAAATATGCGTGAAACAATTGTAGATCTCATTATACTTACTTTCTAATTACTCTATATTATTAATAATAACATTGAATATAATATTACTCATACCATTTTCAAAAAAAATATTATAATTTAATAAATTAAAAACTTATTATTTTACTAAAAACACACTTTTTATAAACAAAAATTTTATAAAATACAGAATACAATAGATTTTTTAAAATCAATTTTCTTAAAACAATATATTTAAAAATCACAAATTGTCTAATAAAATAAAAGTTTAAGAAAGATACATTATTGTTTATTTACTTAAATTAGCTATTTATACGTGCTTATAATCGCAATTTATCTTCAAGCATATGTTATAATGCATAAATTTTAATTAATAATTATTTGACATTTTTATTTGTTCAATCCGTATATTACACGGGGACTAACCTAGTATATATATATATATATAGGGGGAGGTTCCACTAAAAAATATATTTTGCCTAAGAAGGCTAAGAAAAAATGAGGTGGTGACATGTGACAAAACTAGAAAATAAGATTAAAGGGTATTTTGGTCTATTAACAATTTTGTGTTGTTTTATGAAATCCAGCACAACCCTGTGCTGTTTTATGAAATCCAGCACAACCCTGTGCTGCTTTATGAAATCCAGCACAACCCTGTGCTGCTTTATGAAATCCAGCACAACCCTGTGCTGCTTTATGAAATACAGCACAACCCTGTGCTGTTTTATGAAATACAGCACAACCCTGTGCTGTTTTATGAAATACAGCACAACGCTGTGCTGTTTTATGAAATACAGCACAACCATGTGCTGTTTTATGAAATACAGCACAACCCTGCGCTGTTTTATGAAATACAGCACAAAAACGTTAAAATGCAGCACAATTTCACCTAATTTGTTTTTTTATAAAAATATAACAATACTATACTCAATTTAAAGAGAAAAAAATGCTTGATTTTATGGTGTAATTTTTTTTAAAAAAGAATCTAGCATGAAAAAGTTATAAACGTTTAAAAAAATTGGGGGAAACTCCAAAAAGTCAACAAAAGTGGTTATATACCCAAAATACCCTTCCATTTTTTTATTTGCAACTTTATCATCTTAGACATTGATTAAGAAATGGAAGGCTAAAATCATTTCTTATATTTCTTAGGCAAAATTTATTTCTTAATAGAACCTCCCCATATATATATATATATATATATATATATATATATATATATATATATATATATATATATATATATATATATATATATATATATATATATATATATATATATATATATATATATATATATATGTCACCCTATACATGTTTGTATTATGTTACCTACACATGCATAACTTATATACATAGTTGAGCAATCAAACCAACTAGTCTATATATATGTTTGGAAATTGAGAAGAAATAAATGAGAAATAATAACTTAACCATTGCATTTATACTCTTGTTACTATTTTTAAAATTGGAAAAAATAATAGTTTTATACATGTTTTCGTAATATATAGTCTCCTGAAATGATCATTTCATGTATGTGTATGTAATGACATACACATAGTATATGCATGCATGTGTATGTACATTATTGTGCGTATCTATGTTCACCATTACTATATTTTATATTGTCAAATTAAATTAACCGCACAAACTTGTTTCTTAATGTAGATTAAAAGTGATCATTTATCTTAATTTTATGTTTTTAGGTCGTATGTAATAAAGATGCGATGTTTGTGAATAGTGAAATTGATTAAGATTTTAATTATTTAATTACTGAATAATCATTATTTGATACCTCTAGTATTCTAAATCATTAATTATTCGATTCTGCCGACGGTATCTCCTACTGCATATTTTTAAGTTCTTACCACATATTAATCCTAAGATAATTATACCTCTTTTATTATTATTGTCTCTAATATTAATAAGATTGTTTGCTATAATTTAGTAACTATTTTGTTTTTATTATCTATCAACATAAAGATATAACTATGAGTTATTACATAATTAAAAAACATTCAATGTTAATGTTGTATATTCTGTTTTTTCTTTAAATTCTATCTTTTTATATATAATCTTATTAATGATCTGTACTACGTATCTTATAAAATTCAAACTTTCAACCTATTAAAAAAATAAGGATTACACATTATCACATGATGTTCATTTGGGGACATCTGGTTTATTACAACTAATTACTTGTTTATCTATAGTATATTAAACTACATTGTAGAGGAATTGATTCAATAGTTTTTTTAGACTTCAAGAGTTTAAGTGGGTAGAATGATTTTTGATGAATTTTATAAATTTAATTATCTTTTACAACATGTCCATTAGTATACTTTGATGATTTTTCAACCAAATCTTGTCATGATTTTTAAATGGTCGTAACTTTTTCATACTTTAATACTTAAAAAATCATAAAAGCAAGTATTTTATTCTTTTAACTCGAGTACCGCATTCTTATAGATGTTTGTGATTTTTAAGAAATTAAATGTTGTGTTTCCCGTCTCATCGAAAGGAGACTCCTCTAGCAGTTACTAATGATTTTGATCTTGGTGTAAATTAAACAGATGCACAATCAGTAGGTGTGTGTTACGGTGAAAACGGATTCCCTAAGCGGTCCGAACAAGATGTGGTAAACCTTTACCGAACCAATCGCATAACCAGGATGCGAATCTACGGTCCGAATCCAGCCACTCTTCGAGCCCTCAGTGGAACCAACATCGAACTAATTCTTGATGTTCCCAACGGTTCACTCGAGTCCCTAAACAATCCGAATGATGCAACCAAATGGGTTAATGACAACATTGTAAATTACCCTAATGTCAAATTCCGATACATCGCTGTTGGAAACGAAGTCAATCCAAATGACCCGAACACTAGTCGGTTCGCCAAGTTCGTACTTCCGGCAATGAGAAATATTCAAAACGCCCTTAGAGTCGCGCGCCCCGATAACCGAATCAAGGTCTCGACCGCAACATACACGGGCCTACTCAAAGAGTCATCTCCACCGAGTCATGGTGCGTTTCATGACAATGTGATAAGTTTTATTGGACCAATCATCACATTTCTAGCTCAAAATGGTTCCCCTATGCTAGCTAACATCTACCCATACTTTGCTTATGTTGGTCCTCCTAAGTTGCCTGATCTCTCATTTGCATTATTTACGAGGTCGACACCCGCCTATACCGATAAGGGTCGACGATACTCTAACCTTTTCGACGCTATGTATGACGCTCATTATGCAGCTCAATCGCGTCTAGGTGGAGCTAATGTTGAGATTGTCGTGTCGGAGAGTGGATGGCCATCAGGTGGAGGAGATTCGGCGACAAGTGGTGTCGCGACAATGGATAACGCAAGAACTTACTATCGGAAGTTGATCGAGCACGTGAAGAGTTCTAACGGGACGCCCGCGAGGCCCGGGAGGTCTATCGAGACATATTTGTTTGCAATGTTTGATGAAAACCTTAACGTGGAAAGGAAACAGAGAAGCATTTTGGGGTTTTCTTTCGTAATAAAACATCCAAGTATCAACTAAGCTTTTAAGTACAATTATATATGTGGTTTTGATCATTTCAATAATAATGAAGCAATGGAATAAAACTCTTACTTTTAATGTGTAACGGAATATATGTATGGTTTTGATTTCAATAATTATGAAGTGATGGAATAAAACTCTTACTTTTGATGTTTAGCATAAATTTTTAATTTTATGCCTTAGATAATAATGATATCTCACAATGATTAGATTGAACTAGTATTAAGCCTCTCGCGTTACGGGGGGCATAAAATCGTGTCAAGTAGCACCAATTTTACATCACTGTCAACGACCTTTAACATTAAGTACTCGTATCTTTTAACATTAAGATCATGATTTAAATTAGTTTTACCTCAGTTTGCCCTCTCTTAGGGCACCTACCCTGTCACACCCTCATTTTCCACGTACGGGGTTTTACCGTCAGGCGTGTGACATAACCAGGATCTCAGATAAGCATTAGTTACACCAAACGACTCGATAATTACAAATCATATAAGTTGCTTAATTTTAAGGAAACAGACCAATTGTATTTAAGTTGTGCGGAAGCGAATACAGTGAAACATTCAACAATAGTTTTAAAACACACAAACATGTGTCCAAACCAGTTTACGTAAAGTAAATGCAAATTAAATCTTGAAAACAGTTTGTAGTGAATACAGAATGACATGCTGTAGATGCTGTGCTCCTAAACGTGCCACATCATTGTCCTGAGAGAAAACATGCAAAAATCTCAGTACAAGACTGGTGAGTTCACAGGTTTATCAGAAAACAGTAATTATTAGTAATGAAGTTCCCGGATTATGTAATCCGTCAAGTATGTAATTCCCGGATTATGTAATCCGTCCAGTATGTAATTTCCCGGATTTAGTAATCCGATAAGTATAATGAAATCCCCGGAATTATTAATCCGGTCAGTATAAATGAAATTCCTGGATTTATAAATAAAGCATATAATGGGTAGCTAGTCCATAATGATCACTATGTGTATGAAGGCGCGGCCGAACTGACATGTAATCAAATAAATAAACAGGCCCGGATGTGGATCACACACCACAACACTTGTAATTAGGCTAACCGTTCACCCGTTTGACGAACGTTGTGCTAGCGCGACTAGCCCGGGTGGGGTATGTCAATCCCAGTAGTACTACTAACAATTACCTCGTTAAGTCCATATTAACGGTCCGTTGGGCAAGTATACACCATAGTATCAAGTATATGCAATATTACAAAAATCCAATGTAATGTAAAGTTTATAAAAACAGCATGTTTCTCTCCCCCAAAAAGAGTATAAAGTAAAAGTGGGGCTGTAAACTCACTTGGTGTGTAAGTACGTATGTAAGATGATTAATTAAGATGATAATCGTTGTTCCAACGAACGCCTTCACGAGGTACCTATACATGTATATATGTATTTTAAGATTTTAGGTTATTAATAAGGTTTAACGATTAAACGCGAACTTAGGTTTCAATAAGAATTATGGGGTTTTTGATAAATAATTCTTCACAAAGTAATTATTTGCGTTCTTAATCCATTAGAAGAATTATATATGTAAATATTTTAGAAGTACCTTTAAGTATAATTGTTGCTATGATTTTATGTATAATGAATCTTTATAATTATTTACAAATATTTAGAATAATATGTAGATTAATATCAATAATATTAAACTAAATCATTTGTTATGGTATATTGTTATAAGAAATAATATTTGTAAATAACTTTGCGAGATTATAAATTATATAATTTCTACTATTATTATGGCAAATCTCTAATTAATATAATGTCCATTACTATTATAAAGATTTATTATTTCAAGTCCAATTATTATCTTAAAAGGAAACAATTTATAATAACAGTGTTAAATATAACATTTAAACTAATATTTTAAGTCTACCATGATTTTAAAATGATAACGTCTGAACTGATATTATTTTTATTAATTTAAACTCATTTTTAGTAGGGTTTAACCAAGAATAATATTTGTTAGAATGTTTTTAAAATGATTATTTAAATAAAATAAAATCCAGAAAATCATTCGGTGCCTAAAAATATAAACAAGGTTTATAGAAATTATTTTTATAATTTTTATAAATTTTCTGTAATTTTTAAAAGTTCAAAAAGGCTTTAAAAAAATAAAAGAGGGTGCCCGGGTTCGAACCCGGGACCTCTTGGATTGCAAAGGGACAGGAGACCAGTGAACCATGGCATACAGCCGCGATAAAACTCCATCCCTTTTCATTTTAAACACAATCAAATCAAAACCCCCAAATTCGAATAAACCCTAGATCACAATTGATCAAATTGAACCCTGATTCGAAGTTGATACTCAAATTAATGTTAGGGCTTTTATTCCTTATGTAAAAACGAATAGATTGGAGTGTTTAATTACCTGTTTTAGTTTGGTTTGATGCTAAGAACAACGAAGAACGAGCCGCGATATAACCCGCAATTGAATGATGATCAAACGATGATGAAAACCAAATTGCTTGCACAGGAAGCTTCTAATTAGGCTTATAATCAAAAGCCCTGTGTTAATTGTAGAATAAATTGCTCGGATGATGTTGTTCGAGTATGGTGCAGGTTACGGTCGAAGGTGGTGATCAATGGAGGTGTTTAAGTTTGTTTCAAACGCGATTGAAAGTTGCATTCTATTAGGAATAGTTATGGGGTCTTATATACACGATTAATTGAATTATTTTAGTGTTAATGGCGATCGTGGATTGCTTGTTTTGGCCGACAATGGAGAGGGTCGGTTTCAGTGGAATTCGCACTCGCATTTTTCAATTGAATGGTGACTCACGTTCGACTCCACCACGGGAACGTGTCGGTAACTTTAATTAGGTCGAAACCACTTTATTTTGGCGTGTAGGGGAGTCGCCGGAGCCGCTCCGGCGATGGCCGGAGGGTCGGCCGGAGTTACGGGGGGGAAGGGGGTTGGGTTTTGGTTAATTACACAAATGGTCCCTGTGGTTTTTAACTTGTGTCCTTTTATCCAGAATTATTTTTAACAAGTTTTAAAATTACATTTGAACTCCCTAAATCTTTGTAAAAACAATATTATTATTATTATTATTATTATTATTATTATTATTATTATTATTACTATTATTATTATTATTATTGTTATTATCAGTATTATTGTTACATGTATATATATACATATATATATTTTAAGTTTTTTTTTTTTTTTTTTTTAAAAATTTCGGGTTGTCACATCATCCCCCTGTTAGAGGAATTTTCGTCCCGAAAATTGAAACACCGGGGTTAACAAGTATACGGAGAATTCGGTTAAACCGATAAATAAACTATGAGGACAGTTAATACACACAGTGAGTTAACGAGCTTAATACTAACTGACATACTAGTTAGTGACAGATGTCACACACCATCACATTTACCACACGATCTTCAACAAGAAGAATCTTAGGTTTCCTTTCTGATTTGGGAATATCTTGAATGTTTCTAGTACTTTTGTTTATCAGAAGGTGACCATGAAACCATCTGTATTATCTGAGCTATCACACGCACGTGAAACTTTATGAGGTAGAACAAATGTGAAAATAGACCCACAATGTTCTTTACTTGATATCGTGAGATGTCATAGTATCCTTCGGTTGAGAAAATTTCGTCCTGAAATTCAGTTGGAGTTAGGTTCTGAAGGTATATCCACGAACAAGTGCGGATATTTAGACTTCATCTGATCCTCCCGTTCCCATGTAAATTCTGGTCCCCGTTTAGAGTTCCATCTTACGCGCACAATGGGAATTTTGCTACGCTTTAGTGTCTTGACCTCTCGATCCATGATCTCCACTGGTTCTTCGATGAAATGTAGTTGATCATCTATCTTTAATTCCTCCAAAGGCACTATCAATGATTCATCAGACAGACATTTCCTCAGATTGGATACGTGAAACACATCATGTATCCCCCTGAGTTCTTCAGGTAAATTTAACTGATAGGCTACAGGGCCAATCCGTTTGACAATCTCGAATGGCCCCACGTATCTTGGGCTTAACTTCCCACGCTTTCCAAAGCGTATTACACCTTTCCAGGGTGAGACTTTCAACAGTACTTTGTCACCAACCTGGAACTCCAATGGCTTCCGGCGCTTGTCGGCGTAACTCTTTTGTCGATCACGTGCTGCCGCCATACGGTTACGAATTTGCACGATCTTCTCAGTCGTTTCGTGCACCAGTTCAGGTCCTGTAAGTTGGCTTTCTCCTACTTCTGCCCAACAGATAGGTGATCGGCACTTTCGTCCATACAATGCCTCAAATGGAGCTGCCTTGATCGAAGTGTGATAACTGTTATTATAGGAGAACTAAACTAATGGTAGATGAGTTTCCCAACTGCTGCCAAAATCGATCACACAGGCACGCAACATGTCTTCTAGTGTTTGGATTGTACGCTCACTTTGACCATCGGTCTGCGGGTGATATGCAGTACTCATATCCAGCCGCGTTCCTAATGATCGTTGTAATGATTGCCAGAAGTGAGAAGTGAACCGAGCGTCACGATCAGAAATGATAGATATTGGTACGCCATGCCGGGAGACTATTTCCCTTAAATAGATACGTGTTAGCTTCTCCATTCGATCAGTCTCTCGGATTGCCAGAAAGTGTGCGGATTTCGTTAAGCGATCTACTATAACCCAAATGGTATCGCATCCGCTGGGAGTCCTAGGTAACTTCGTGATGAAGTCCATTGAGATCTGCTCCCATTTCCACACTGGAATTTCCGGTTGTTGGAGTAAACCGGATGGTCTCTGGTATTCCACCTTAACCTTGGAACAAGTCAGGCATCTGCTTACGTACGTGGCTATCTCCGCCTTCATTTTTGGCCACCAGTAAAATTCTTTCAGGTCCTGGTACATCTTGTCTGAACCTGGATGAATCGAGTAACGTGACTTATGAGCTTCATCCATTATCAGCTCTCGCAAGTTCCCGTACTATGGTACCCAGATCCGTTTCATAAAATAACGGATTCCATCAGCTTTAACCTCCAATTGTTTCTCCATGCCTCGCATGGATTCTGCTTTGAGATTCTCTGTCTTCAAGGCCTCAGATTGAACAGCTTTAATTTGCATTGGTAGGTCAGAGTGGATAGTCATTTGTAATGCGCGCACCCGACGAGGCTTTAGGGTTTCCTTACGACTAAGGGCATCGGCTACTACATTAGCCTTACCCGGATGGTACTTGATCACACAGTCATAATCATTGAGTAATTCTAACCATCGTCTTTGTCGCATATTCAGTTCCTTCTGGTTAAATATGTGCTGGAGGCTCTTATGATCTGTATAGATCGTGCACCTGGTTCCGTATAGGTAGTGCCTCCAATTTTCAAGGCAAACACTACAGCTCCTAGTTCCAGATCATGCGTTGTATAGTTCTTCTCATGCACCTTGAGCTGTCTAGATGCATAAGCTATGACTTTGTCACGTTGCATCAATACACACCCCAAACCTTGGATGGATGCATCACAGTAAACAACAAAGTCATCAGTTCCTTCTGGTAAAGCTAGGATTGGTGCGCTGCAGAGTTTGTCTTTAAGCGCCTGAAACGCTGTCTCCTCTTTGCTACCCCACTTATAAATTGTTCCCTTATGAGTCAGGGCAGTCAAAGGTTGTGCCAATTTAGAAAATCCTTCAATAAATCTTCGGTAATAGCCTGCCAAACCAAGGAATTGTCGCACCTCAGTAGGCGTCTTTGGTGCCGGCCAATCCTTGATTGCTTTAATCTTTGAAGGATCAACATGTATTCCCTTTTCATTCACCACGTGCCCAAGGAATTGCACTTCACGCATCCAGAAGTCACATTTTGAGAACTTTGCGTAAAGCTGTTCATCTCTTAGCAATTCCAGTATGGTTCTCAAATGTTCCTCATGATCTTCCTTATTACGGGAGTAGATTAGTATGTCATCAATGAAGACAATGACAAACTTATCCAGATAAGGTTTGCAGACACGGTTCATGAGGTCCATGAAAACTGCTGGGGCATTAGTCAGCCCAAAAGGCATTACAGTGAACTCGTAGTGCCCATAGCGTGTTCGAAACGCAGTCTTGGAGATGTCTTCTTCTCGAACCCTCAACTGATGATAACCTGATCTCAAGTCAATCTTGGAATAGTAGCTAGATCCTTGCAATTGGTCGAACAAATCATCAATGCGTGGGAGTGGATACCTATTCTTGATTGTCACCTTGTTCAGTTCGCGGTAGTCAATACACATCCTGAAGGTTCCATCTTTCTTTTTAACGAAAAGCACTGGAGCTCCCCAAGGTGAAGAGCTGGGACGTATGAATCCTTTGTCTAACAACTCTTGCAATTGCTTAGACAGCTCTTGTAGTTCGTTCGGTGCCAAACGGTACGGCGCCCGAGCGATTGGAGTTGCTCCTGGTGCTAGTTCAATTTGAAATTCTACCTGTCTGTGTGGAGGAAGGCCAGGTAGGTCTTCGGGAAATACCTCAGGAAAGTCTCTAACAACAGGAATATCTTCAACTCGCCTTTCATCCGCCTTCGGTTCAGTAACAAGTGCCAACAAGGCAAGGTGTCCTTTTCTGAGACATTTCTGAGCCTTCAAATATGATATGATGCCGACTACCGCACCCACCTTTTCACCTTCCACCATAAGAATTTCATCGTCCGAAATAGGTAACTTGATCAGCTTCTCCTTGCAGACGATCTCAGCACTATTCTGGGATAACCAATCCATCCTGACGACTACATCAAAGCTTCCTAGTGTGACAGGAATAAGGTCTATGTTGAAGGTGTGTCCGGTTAAGCCTAGCTTACAGTTTTTAAACACTTGTGTTGCTGTTATCGTCCTACCATCGGCTATTTCTATGGCATAATTAGAACTCAAATCAGTAGGCACCATCCCTAGTGTTTTACTAAACTTGGTGGACACATAACTCTTATCAGCACCAGAGTCAAATAAAACAGAGGCATAACACCCATTAATAGAGAATCTACCAGATACTACAGTAGGGTCGTTTAGAGCCTCACCTGAGCCCATGATGAAGACTCTGCCTCTGCCACCGCCACCACCATTGTTGTTGTTCTTGGGCTTATCAGCAGCACCATTATCACCATTCTTTTTCAGTCTCGGGCAATCCCTTTTAAAGTGTCTGGGTTGACCACATTCATAGCACACAGTCTGATTGTGGTTCTGTTGTTGTTGAGGTGCTTTTCCCGAGAGATTCACCCGACAATACTTGGCAACATGCCCGAACTTCCCACACCTCTCACACGTGCTCTTTGTGCACTGCCCAGTATGATGGAGCTGACATTTGTTGCACTTTGGGAGATTTCCCTGATAGCCGCCCGAATGAGAGGGTTGGGACTGATTAAACTTCTTGTGTTGAGGTTGATAAGTGGAGGATGAAGATTGCTTTCCGCTGGTAGATGGTTCCCATTTCCTCTTGTTATTGTGGAAACCAGACGCAGCACCTCGCGGGGGCAGTTTTCCTTGCGCGACAGCCTGGTCAGTCAACTTGTGGGCTACTTGAACTGCTTCCTGAATGGTAGCTGGTCTAGCAGTGGTGACCATGCTCTGGATTTCAGGTACCAGTCCGTCGATGTATCTTTCAACCCGTTTGTACGCCGGGTTAACCATAGTGGGGCACAGAGTAGCCAACTCGTGAGAACGAGTTGTGTAAGCTTCAATTTTAGAACCTACCATCTTCAGGTTCCAAAATTCAGTCTCCAGTTTTTGTATTTCGTCTCGTGAACAGTACTCCTCTTTCAGCAGATTCTTGAATTCTACCCATGTTATGGCGTTTGCAGCTCCAATGCCCAGCATCTGAACTTGTGTGTTCCACCAGCTCAGAGCAGCACCATCCAGTGTGCCAGCAGCATATTTTACCCTATTCCCAGCAGGGCAGTTGCAGATTTCGAACACCGATTCTAGCTTTTCGAACCAACGGAGCAGTCCCACCGCTCCCTCGGTTCCATTGAACGGATTGGGCTTGCAGTCCATAAAGGACTTGTAGGTGCAAGTCGGTTGGCCAATAGGGTTCTGCTGTGGAGGGGGTTGGTTTGCCAACGCTGCGGTGATGCTATGATTGATTATCGCTGCCAACTCTGCAGGCGTCATTGAGATGTTACCTCTCCCGCGTCCTCTTCCAGACATTCTTTACATTACCAAATATCAAAAGCTATTAGTCATATGAAAATAGACCTTTTGTCTTGGAATGGAAAGAAATTCAAGGGTAGATAAGCTAGAGAATCAGTCCGAATCCGTGGGATTAACGCAAATGTCATAGTTTGAATTACGTCCAAATTCAAGGTAAGTGTGGACATTCCTACAAATAGAACTAATTAATAGTTTCCACATCAGTGGCTATGTTCTATGAGAACCGAGGCTTTCTTGCTTAACGTGTAGGAATGATGACTTATACTGACTGCAATGTTACCACCCGACCAGATTCACCGGACTTAGCATGCACGACAAATTACAATTACGTGTGCACCCGTAATGGTAATTTGCTTTGCATGATCACCCCGGCTCCTCCTATCAGGCTAACATATCTTACAGTGGTCATCAATGATAGAAGTTCCGAGTGTATTCGTTTGATTCGAGAATCAAAGCGAGTACGTTGACTAATCAAAGTATTGGGTCAATCACAACTTTGTTGAAGACATGCATACCTATAAGCAGATACTCATCCCAAGGGTTCCCAGGTAAGGTAAACAGGTCCATCGGTTGATTTGGATATATGCGAATACCTTGCCTAGACAGAACACCCCGAGATACAGGCATCTTACTCTTCCAGCATTGCATGTGTTCAAGTTGTAAGACACAGACTTTGACGAGACTTTGAAACCATTAATAACAATCGAGGTTTTGGAGTTTGAAATCACTTGAATTAGGCACTCAAACCCTCCCGTGACTCACAGCACAGGGATATGTTAAGGCAAAAGTTTTCAGGCAACTAGATTAAGTAACATAGCTTAGGAATCTATGTGTGTGTAACTAATGCAAATCCAGCTATAGTCTAAAATGCAATGCAAATGAGATGCAAGTCCATTTTAGTTCGCTATAACTAATGCTTTGATACCAATCTGTCACACCCTCATTTTCCACGTACGGGGTTTTACCGTCAGGCGTGTGACATAACCAGGATCTCAGATAAGCATTAGTTACACCAAACGACTCGATAATTACAAATCATATAAGTTGCTTAATTTTAAGGAAACAGACCAATTGTATTTAAGTTGTGCGGAAGCGAATACAGTGAAACATTCAACAATAGTTTTAAAACACACAAACATGTGTCCAAACCAGTTTACGTAAAGTAAATGCAAATTAAATCTTGAAAACAGTTTGTAGTGAATACAGAATGACATGCTGTAGATGCTGTGCTCCTAAACGTGCCACATCATTGTCCTGAGAGAAAACATGCAAAAATCTCAGTACAAGACTGGTGAGTTCACAGGTTTATCAGAAAACAGTAATTATTAGTAATGAAGTTCCCGGATTATGTAATCCGTCAAGTATGTAATTCCCGGATTATGTAATCCGTCCAGTATGTAATTTCCCGGATTTAGTAATCCGATAAGTATAATGAAATCCCCGGAATTATTAATCCGGTCAGTATAAATGAAATTCCCGGATTTATAAATAAAGCATATAATGGGTAGCTAGTCCATAATGATCACTATGTGTATGAAGGCGCGGCCGAACTGACATGTAATCAAATAAATAAACAGGCCCGGATGTGGATCACACACCACAACACTTGTAATTAGGCTAACCGTTCACCCGTTTGACGAACGTTGTGCTAGCGCGACTAGCCCGGGTGGGGTATGTCAATCCCAGTAGTACTACTAACAATTACCTCGTTAAGTCCATATTAACGGTCCGTTGGGCAAGTATACACCATAGTATCAAGTATATGCAATATTACAAAAATCCAATGTAATGTAAAGTTTATAAAAACAGCATGTTTCTCTCCCCCAAAAAGAGTATAAAGTAAAAGTGGGGCTGTAAACTCACTTGGTGTGTAAGTACGTATGTAAGATGATTAATTAAGATGATAATCGTTGTTCCAACGAACGCCTTCACGAGGTACCTATACATGTATATATGTATTTTAAGATTTTAGGTTATTAATAAGGTTTAACGATTAAACGCGAACTAGGGTTTCAATAAGAATTATGGGGTTTTTGATAAATAATTCTTCACAAAGTAATTATTTGCGTTCTTAATCCATTAGAAGAATTATATATGTAAATATTTTAGAAGTACCTTTAAGTATAATTGTTGCTATGATTTTATGTATAATGAATCTTTATAATTATTTACAAATATTTAGAATAATATGTAGATTAATATCAATAATATTAAACTAAATCATTTGTTATGGTATATTGTTATAAGAAATAATATTTGTAAATAACTTTGCGAGATTATAAATTATATAATTTCTACTATTATTATGGCAAATCTCTAATTAATATAATGTCCATTACTATTATAAAGATTTATTATTTCAAGTCCAATTATTATCTTAAAAGGAAACAATTTATAATAACAGTGTTAAATATAACATTTAAACTAATATTTTAAGTCTACCATGATTTTAAAATGATAACGTCTGAACTGATATTATTTTTATTAATTTAAACTCATTTTTAGTAGGGTTTAACCAAGAATAATATTTGTTAGAATGTTTTTAAAATGATTATTTAAATAAAATAAAATCCAGAAAATCATTCGGTGCCTAAAAATATAAACAAGGTTTATAGAAATTATTTTTATAATTTTTATAAATTTTCTGTAATTTTTAAAAGTTCAAAAAGGCTTTAAAAAAATAAAAGAGGGTGCCCGGGTTCGAACCCGGGACCTCTTGGATTGCAAAGGGACAGGAGACCAGTGAACCATGGCATACAGCCGCGATAAAACTCCATCCCTTTTCATTTTAAACACAATCAAATCAAAACCCCCAAATTCGAATAAACCCTAGATCACAATTGATCAAATTGAACCCTGATTCGAAGTTGATACTCAAATTAATGTTAGGGCTTTTATTCCTTATGTAAAAACGAATAGATTGGAGTGTTTAATTACCTGTTTTAGTTTGGTTTGATGCTAAGAACAACGAAGAACGAGCCGCGATATAACCCGCAATTGAATGATGATCAAACGATGATGAAAACCAAATTGCTTGCACAGGAAGCTTCTAATTAGGCTTATAATCAAAAGCCCTGTGTTAATTGTAGAATAAATTGCTCGGATGATGTTGTTCGAGTATGGTGCAGGTTACGGTCGAAGGTGGTGATCAATGGAGGTGTTTAAGTTTGTTTCAAACGCGATTGAAAGTTGCATTCTATTAGGAATAGTTATGGGGTCTTATATACACGATTAATTGAATTATTTTAGTGTTAATGGCGATCGTGGATTGCTTGTTTTGGCCGACAATGGAGAGGGTCGGTTTCAGTGGAATTCGCACTCGCATTTTTCAATTGAATGGTGACTCACGTTCGACTCCACCACGGGAACGTGTCGGTAACTTTAATTAGGTCGAAACCACTTTATTTTGGCGTGTAGGGGAGTCGCCGGAGCCGCTCCGGCGATGGCCGGAGGGTCGGCCGGAGTTACGGGGGGGAAGGGGGTTGGGTTTTGGTTAATTACACAAATGGTCCCTGTGGTTTTTAACTTGTGTCCTTTTATCCAGAATTATTTTTAACAAGTTTTAAAATTACATTTGAACTCCCTAAACCTTTGTAAAAACAATATTATTATTATTATTATTATTATTATTATTATTACTATTATTATTATTATTGTTATTATCAGTATTATTGTTACATGTATATATATACATATATATATATTTTAAGTTTTTTTTTTTTTTTTTTTTTTTAAAATTTCGGGTTGTCACATACCCGTATCCGACAGCGATAACCCGTCAGCGCTAGTTAGTGGGGTATTGACTTGACCCAGGGGTCTACCGCTAAAGTGGTTCCCCTGGTTACCAAAAGAAAATTGCACAGTTAAATACAAACGAAAAATTTTAATATGGAATAAGAAAAATGAAATAAACTAAACAGAGATAAAACTTTGTTTCATACCAGATTTAATATTAAATGCATACAAAAAATATGTCAAATAAATTCAACTTACAATCGGTCTTAATATCAAATGCAAACTAGAAAATTACATATAGAATTAACTCGAGTCACTAACGTCTTAACTCTTAATATACAATACAAATTAAGAATATAGTCAAAGTTTTTGGCCTACTTAGGGATCATTAATCATTATCCTTGAATTTCAAGGCTTAAAGAGACGTTTTGTTTTATTATGGTCATGTACGTGTACAAATTCCACTAAGGTCGGTATTTTTTTCATTTCTATTTGTAGCATTATTGAACTAGAACGACCCTCTTTATCTCGTTTCACATCTTCTCTGATTATGACATGCGTGATAGTGATAATGATGTAAAGTTTATTACACCTTGATTATTTTTATAATTAATATAAACCGTATGGTATAACATTATAACATATGAAATTCCCATAGTAGATTTTCATCGTGGGCCCAAACTTTGTCGGCGTTAGATTAACTACGTATTTATATAATATTATTGTGACATGACTTTCTAGATGCACTATGTTATTAATTTTTAAAGATAAATCTTTTTTTAAATTAGTGAAAAATATTTCAAATTGAATTCCAAAAACACTGTAAAAATCTATAACATTTATAGAATATGCGTCAATAACGATTTTGCTTCATTATAAATATAAACTTCCATCAAATGCTATCAAATTTAGATATTTCAATAATAACATTTAGAAGAAGATGAGGTGAATAGTACCTTTTTTTTATTGATCCGCATAGTCAACTTTTTTATTTTTATTTTTTATGTAACTTACATATTTAACAAATCAATTAACCAAAAAAGTTATATATTTAGTTTTTTTTCTTTTGTTTGATACCCGCACCAGCGTGCGGGCTTGATGACTTGAGTTTGGACATTACATAATAAAGTAAACCACAAAACGAACACGTATTGAAACCCTTTTACTTACACCACGACTATATTTTTTGGGTTTTCTCTTTTATTTGCTTCAACAAGTACTTAGAAATCCAAAAACATTTATGCCTCCTGTATTATCTAAATAAAATTAACCAAATATCTTTTAATAAATTTTCAGATATTTTTAACACGTCGTAACAATCTGAATCGATATCAAACGAATGTGTTCCCACTGCAGCGTTCGGGTTTAACCGCACTACCTCTAGCTTTTATACCTGCTCGACTAATGTAAACCCGCTGCAAAGCGCGAACCATATTTCCTAGTTAATAAATATAATAGTTTCATGAACATTTTGAAGGTCTATATAGGCCTGTGAATGAACCGAACGAACACGGACATTAGCATGTTCGTGTTTGTTCAATTAACTTTTATCGAACACGAACACGAACACATAATCGAACATATTTTTTGTTCATGTTCGTTTATTAAGAAAATAAAAATGTTCGTGTTCGTTGATGTTTGTTTGTTAAAAAGATAAATGAACACTTCATGAGCATAAACGAACACAAACAAACAATAATAAACGAATATATATGAAAAATAATAAACGAACATAAATGAACAATAATTGTAACATAGCGTTTTTTTTTTTTATTTATTTAAAAATGTTAATCTTTGTAAACAATTAAAATCAAATATGTTGATAATTACAATACCAATAATAATAATAATAATAATAATATTAGTAATAATAATAATATTAGTAATAATATTAATAATAATAATAAATAATAATAACAATAATAATGATAATAATATCCAGGGGTTAATTGGTAATTTTTGAAACTTAAAAAAACTAAATTTGTACATGAAATTAAAAGAAACATAAACCACAGGGACTAATTCTGTAATTTTCAGAAATTCCCAACCCATCCCCCAAATCCCGCGATCGAACCCCACCACCATCCACCATCGGCCGGTTTTTCGGCCATTAAGCGCAATACCGACTTTAATAATCGAAAGTAAACCCGCACTAACGAACGTGTGACCATTTATAGACATCCATCGACTTCAATTTCATCAAAAACCATCAAAAATTAACCCATTCGAACACCCCTCGAAGTCGGACCTGCAACTCAATTTTGAACCAACCTCCAGTCGATTTTAATCGAATTTGTTAAGGGGCTTTTAATCTAGATCATCATTAGAAGCTTCCCTTAAGTTTAATCTGATTATAAACATCGTTTGGGCACTAATCAATCGAGAGCCACAGTCGCGACTGTTCTTCATTGGGAATAACCTCAATCAATCACCATATAGGTAATTGAACACACACATACACTCGGTTTCTCATGGGGAACAAAAACCCCATGATTGCAGAAGCTATCAAGATCGATTTCGAGTTCAATTTGGTTCGGATTCAATCTAGGGCTCATATCGATTGGGGGAAGGTTTCTGTTTGTATTTAAAAGTAAATGGAACCAACTCCTAACACGGCTTAGGCCTTTGGTTCACTGGTTCCATGCTTCCATCTCACACAGGAGGTCCCGGGTTCGACCCCGGGCACCTGCACTTTTTTTAAAGCTTTTTAAGCCTTTAAAAATTCCAAAAAAATACCCAAAAATCATAAAAATATTTTTACAAACATTAAAAATTTTTAAAAAACTAAATTACTTTTCTGAAATTTATTTTAACATTTTATTTATTTTTATTAAATGTTTTAATAAATAAAATTACAAATAATACAAAATTATTTATACAAAAGTGAACTTTTAATAATAATTTAAGTTATTCGACACTATATAACTTTTAATTTATTCAATAATATTTAATATTGTTTAAATCATGATTAAATATAAAAGTTTTATATTTAAATCATTCCAAAAACATTTTCATTTCTTTTAGTTACTTAAATAATTAAATATTTTAATTAATTATCATATAATTAATTAATAAAATTAATTATTTGTTTTTCCCACACTTTCATAATAAAACAAACGGTTACGCATGTTGATACGTTTATTTTCAAATTTTAAACATAATCATTTTCAATAAATCTATTTATTTATTTCAAGACATACAAATTAAATAAATTACTTAAATTACCATTCAAAACCCAATGGAAACCCCAACCTATTCCCAATTTTCACATTATTATTATTCTAATTCGAGGCACCGTTCCTTAGGTTAATCATAAGGAAATCGTGGGTGTCTAATCTATCACGTCAAATTCAAATCTCATCAATCAAGTGAGTATTCATATCCCCTTTTTATATCATTTCTTATTGGGAGAAATCATGTGATACAATATATTCAATCATGATATTCAATTGTTATTTTAGTGAGTATTCATATCCCCTTTTTATATCATTTCTTATTTGTGAGAAATCATGTGATACAATATATTCAATCATGATATTCAATTGTTATTTCAGTGAGTATTCATATCCCCTTTTTATATCATTTCTTATTTGGGGGAAATCATGTGATACAATGTATTCAATCGTGATATTCAATTGTTATTTCAGTGAGTATTCATATCCCCTTTTTATATCATTTCCCCTTTGGGGGAAATCATGTGATACAATATATTCAATCATGATACTCAATTGTTATTTCAGTGAGTATTCATATCCCCTTTTTATATCATTTCTCCTTTGGGGGAAATCACGTGATACAATATTCAATCATGATATTCTATTGTTATTTCAGTGAGTATTCATATCCCCTTTTTATATCATTTCTCCTTTGGGGGAAATCACGTGATACAATATTCAATCATGATATTCTATTGTTATTTCATTCTAAATTCAATTCAAGACAGGTTATGTTATTACTTGCAACTATGTGAACATACTATGATAAACTGGATGACAGTAAAACCCTAATTCAATCAATCAATCCTGGTATCAATGGTAGATCTACTGGTTTGGATAACCCACCCCATATGAATAGTCAAGTGGTGATTGTGCCAGAGGCAATAGTCAATCCATGGTGTATGTGTGGAGTCTATTATATGCAAGTGTCAAGTCAAGGGGTTTATATTGTGTCGTTTATCTATATGCTTCGCTATTGCAATATAAGTCTTAACGATACCTTGTGAATTGGATTATTCTCAATCAATCAATCAATCTATATGTATATTCCAAACTGTGATTACTCACCAGCTAACTCGTTAGCTGACTTTATTTTCTCATATGATTTCAGGTTAAGCAAGTTAGTGGACTTCTACATGCTTACATAAGACCTGAACTTAGTCAAAATAAAAGACTATTACTATTTGTGATTCAATTTTTGTATTTGTTGGTATAAACTCATGCTATCTTGAAATCTGATTTTAATATTATTTCCACTATTAGTCAATCATGTGTTATGAACAATCAATCATTCCCTCGTCCGCTCCGATGATTCCGCCGTCGGTCGGGGTGTGACAGATTGATATCAGAGCCATGGTTATAGGGAATTAGGTTATTAGCAATAGAATGACCTAGACTATAACTAAGTACCTTTACACATGAGTCCTCTCATGTATTTTACATGCTTATATAGGATTTTATGTGCGTTATATTGTTAGATCTAGATTGTATAGGGCTAGATCATTTTTTGTATAGGCTAAGTACTTGAAAATCAAGTCTTGTAATTAATATTTGTAACAGTCAAAATATATATATATGTGCTTTGAATCTATAGGATAACCCCATATATATGTGTGTTGATTTGTGACTTGACAGGGAAAAACAATATACTTGGACAGATTCCTGGAATTGACCAAGTGTAAGAAACATCTACGGATGAACAATTTTGTTAATCCGTAGATATGTTTCTTACAAGACAAAATGACCAAGTGCATATTCCTGCGGATGACAAGTACCGTGAAGTGAAGACTCCTACGGATGAAGGATTTCCTACGGAAGAACAACTCTGCTACGGAAGACCAATCATCTACGGAAGAACAAAAGATCTGCGGACGACAAGACTGCTGCGGAAGAACATCATACTTGTTCGATTGCAAATACCAAGAAGTCAAACAAGTCAACACAATCAATAACAAATCCCGAGAGATCCGGTGTTTCTTAAGCCGACTCAAATCATCTATAAATATGAGTCCTAGGTTTCACATCTCATTGAACACAATCAATCATTATTACGGCGGTCAAGAGTTCATTGTGTAACCCTAGCTGCCGTCACATCAACATCAAACATTATTCGATTCACAGAATTCGTTGTTCATAGTTATCAGTTATTATTCTTTTGTAATCATTATCTTATAGTTAATGAAATACATTTGAATTATTATTGATTTCGCATTTATTGTGTTTCTGTGGTTGTGTTTATCATTAATCATTAAAACAATTAAACGTCAATTAGTGATAATTCCGCGATCATTAAATTGATTTATTTTAATACTGATAATTCCTGAATTGAGATCCTTGGATTCACATATATGTTTATACTTGATTATGTGATTATATGCCTTATGTGATTCTTCTTATACTTTAAATTTTATCAATGTACACACTAATCTCAAATCATATTCTAAGGCATTGTGTGCCTAATTCAAGTGATTTCAAACTCCAAAACTCGATTGTTATTGATGGTTTTCAAATCTCATCAAAGTCTGTATCTTACAACTTGAAACATGCAATACTGGAAGAGTGTGATGCCTGTATCTCGAGGTGTTCTGTCTAGGCAAGGTATTCGTATAAATCCAAATCAGACGATGGATCTGTCTACCTTACCTGGGAACCCTCGGGATGAGTATCTGCTTATAGGTACGCATGTCTTCAACAAAGTTGTGGTTGACCCAGTACTTTGATTAGTCAACGTACTCGTTTTGATTTACGAATCAAACGATTACACTCAGAACATATCATTGATATTATGTTAAATTCCCGATGGTCGTTTTCATGTTGTTTAACTCATATTACCTGATTCTCATAAAATTTCCTAAATGATCTTTCAGAATGTCTTCTCGTAAAATCCTTTCACGAACTAGAAACCCTGGCCGCAAGATTGCTACTCTCGTAGCCCGGGAAGTTGCTGCAGTCATACCAACCCTCTTAACTCATCTGAATCACGGCGCAAACCCTGCTCCAATCCCTGTTGTTCCTAACTCTCCACATGCTTGTACTTACAAGCATTTCAGTTCTTGCAACCCCACCAAGTTCAGCGGGACCGAAGGTGCTACCGGTCTTCTGCAGTGGTTCGAGAGCATTGAGAACACGTTTCTTAACAGCGAGTGTCCCGAGAATCTCAAAGTTCGCTACGCTACCAGTGTTTTAAAAAAAAGAGCACTAACTTGGTGGAACGGGGAGAAACGAACCCATGGGACTGATGCTGCTCTGGCGTTGACTTGGGCTGAAGTCAAGGAACTTATGACACGAGAATTCTGCCCGAGGAACGAAATCAAAAAGCTAGAAGCTGAATTCTGGGATTTGACTCAGGAAAGTGGCGAGAATCTGGTTTACACCACCCGTTTTCACGAGTTGAGTCTCTTGGTCCCTCATCTAGTTAATCCATCATCTCGAGCTATCGAGAAGTACATAGGTGGTCTCCCTATGCAGATTCAGGACACCGTGTGGGGTAGGAACCCTACTAACCTGGAGGATGCTATCCGTCTAGCAGCACAACTAACTGACAATCATGTCAAGACAGGTACCTTAACCAGAAAGGGTGACAAGAAGAAAATGGAGAAGTCTTCCATTGAAACAACCAAGGAACACAAGCCTGAAACTTCTAAGAACAAGAAGAGGAAGACTCAATCTCAAAACTTTGCTGTGATTACCCCTGCTGTGCCAATTAATCAAGTCCCTCCAACTCGTCAACAAGCGGTAAACAACCAATCGCTGATGAAAAAGCCATACGTTGGACCTCATCCGCAGTGTAACATTTGCAATTACCATCATCCCGCTAACACTCAGTGTCGTCAATGCACAAACTGTGGTCGTTTGGGTCATACATTCAACGTGTGCAAGAGTGCTGCTAAAGCTCCGACCAATGCACCTGTCTATCAACATCTTCCTGCAATTACCCAGGGTCGTGCATGCTATCAATGTGGTGATCCGAACCATTTTCACAATCAATGCCCTCAACTTGTCAGTCTGGTTCCTACGGCTCAAGGACGTGCATTTAACATCAATGCCCAACAAGCTCGAGTCACCAATGATGTGGTGTTGAATAATTCTTGTCCTTGATTTCGTCTTTCTGATTTAATTCAAGATTTGTAATCATGATTTCCCTTTTGTTACATTGATGTAATTTGAAAATTTCTAAATTTCTAATTGAGATACTTTTCCTTTCGTTGTTAAGTCGAACCTTGAACCGTTTGCACCGTGAGAGACAAAAGAGTTTGCAAGTCAACCTATAACTAAGAACATTCGTATCTCCTAAATGATTCTAACTCATCAAAACAGGGGTGATTCCCTTACTTTGGTGATGATCCTTTATTCGTTTCAATAAATGGTTTTCAATTGTGTGTTTTATGAAATTTCATCCTCTGGATTAAGGTGATTTCCTTATCTCGGGGACTGACTTCAATTATTTTCTTTGGAACTTGCATTTCACAAATGACATGATCTCACCAAATAGGATTGAAACCCGTACTTTAGTGACAAATGTGAATCATTGATTGTTTTCTTGTTGTTATGAAATTCAATCATCAAGATAGGCATGAATTCCATATCTTGATGACAATATCATTCTTATGGAATTGTATTTTCTCAAATGAAATGACCTCATCAAAGTAGGAGTGAATTCTGGATTTTGATGAAGAAGTTTATCTTGTTATATTTTGTTTTTGTAAAAAAAATCATCGTTAAGATAGGAGTGATTTCCCTTACCTTAATGGTGAGTTATCTCGTCTTATTTCCGTAGATCCTCAGATCAAACTTTTTGATTGGAAGGTTAGTGGTCATACCTTGAGCGTACACCATCAAGTTAGGGGTGAAAACCATACGTTGATGACTATTCTCATTTCTTGATCATCAATTTACCATGGTTGTAATCAAGTGACGAGACGCATGTAGTAACTTGAAGGGTGAAATAATGTTAATGTTTTGACCTATCAAACCAAAGCATGATCTCTGAACTTGAAAAGAGACCCGATCGTTTTAGGTTGATTTTGATTCCAAGCTAGGAGCATTTAAATTTTTAAATAGATTTCTTTCCCTTTATTCTCATGTTTTAACTCGATCTAGCTACATCAAACCATTTATTCTTTATCTATCGACTTTCATTGTAAGTTATCATGAAAACCCGATTTTGTGATGGTAGTCTTCCTAAACAATCTTTTATCAAGTAAAAATATCATCTCTGATCGCGATGGTCGCTTCATCTCTCGTTTCTGGAAAAGTCTCCAATCATCTCTCGAAACTCAACTGAATCTTAACACAACCTATCACCCACAAACCGACGATCAGACTGAAAGAACGATACAAACCCTCGAGGATATGCTCCGGGCTCGTGTCATTGATTTCAGTGGATCGTGGAACTCTCATCTTCCGTTGAACGAAATCTCTTACAATAACAGTTACCATACCAGCATTCAGATGGCACCATTTGAGGCCTTGTATGGCCGAAAATGTCAATCTCCCATCTGTTGGTCTTAAATTAATAAGACACTTTAGACTCTCTTTTTACCTCTAATGGCTCTGCCATTGCACATAAAGTAAACACTAAAGCGGTCAGCTTAATCGATGATGAATTTTCCTTCTTGATACCTTATCAGAACCCCAAAAGTTCTTCAAAGTGTACCTCAGAAAAATAAAAACACAAACTGTATCAAGAAAGAAAAAGAGAATCACTATGATCTATCTGTGACTTCATGCTCACCTTCGGATGAACAAGGTTCTAGAAACATTCAAGATCTTCCTAAATCAGAAAGGAAACCTAAGATTCTTCTTGTTGAAGATCATGTGGTGAATTTGATGGGGCGTGAACCGACAAAATTCATAAGATCCGTGATAACTTGGTCGCTGCTAGAAATCGTCAAAAGCATTATGCTGATAAGAGACGTAAGCCCATGGAATACAATGTCGGAGATCTCGTACTTCTTAAGGTATCACCTTGGAAGGGAGTGATTCGCTTTGGAAAGAAAGGGAAGCTAGCACCTCGTTACGTGGGTCCATTCAAAGTGCTTGAGCGAATTGGGAAAGTGGCTTACAAGCTTGAACTACCCCAAGAGCTCAGCAATATACATCCGACGTTTCATGTTTCAAATCTCAAGAAATGTCTTGCCGATGAAAACCTCCACATTCCACTCGACGAAGTCCAGATTGATGAGTCTATGCACTTTATTGAGAAACCTGTGGAAATTATGGATCGGGAAGTCAAACAACTCAAACGTAGCCGGATACCTATTGTCAAAGTTCGCTGGGAATCTAAACGTGGCCCAGAATTCACCTGGGAACGTGAGGACCAAATGAAATCCCAGTATCCTCATCTTTTCGTTTCAGCCTCCTCGTGAACAAATTTCGAGACGAAATTTCCTAAAGCAGGGGAGACTGTAACATCGTATTTTTTTATTTATTTATTTAAAAATGTTAATCTTTGTAAACAATTAAAATCAAATATGTTGATAATTACAATACCAATAATAATAATAATAATAATATTAGTAATAATAATAATATTAGTAATAATAATAATAATAATAATAATAATAATAATAATAATAATAATAATAAAAATAATAACAATAATAATGATAATAATATCCAGGGGTTAATTGGTAATTTTTGAAACTTAAAAAAACTAAGTTTGTACATGAAATTAAAAGAAACATAAACCACAGGGACTAATTCTGTAATTTTCGGAAACTCCCAACCCACCCCCCAAATCCCGCGATCGAACCCCACCACCATCCACCATCGGCCGGTTTTTCGGCCATTAAGCGCACTACCGACTTTAATAATCGAAAGTAAACCCGCACTAACGAACGTGTGATCATTTATAGACATCCATCGACTTCAATTTCATCAAAAACCATCAAAAATTAACCCATTCGAACACCCCTCGAAGTCGGACCTGCAACTCAATTTTGAACCAACCTCCAGTCGATTTTAATCGAATTTGTTAAGGGGCTTTTAATCTAGATCATCATTAGAAGCTTCCCTTAAGTTTAATTTGATTATAAACATCGTTTGGGCACTAATCAATCGAGAGCCACAGTCGCGACTGTTCTTCATTGGGAATAACCTCAATCAATCACCATATAGGTAATTGAACACACACATACACTCGGTTTCTCATGGGGAACAAAAGCCCCATGATTGCAGAAGCTATCAAGATCGATTTCGAGTTCAATTTGGTTCGGATTCAATCTAGGGCTCATATCGATTGGGGGAAGGTTTCTGTTTGTATTTAAAAGTAAATGGAACCAACTCCTAACGCGGCTTAGGCCTTTGGTTCACTGGTTCCATGCTTCCATCTCACACAGGAGGTCCCGGGTTCGACCCCGGGCACCTGCACTTATTTTTTTAAGCTTTTTAAGCCTTTAAAAATTCCAGAAAAATACCCAAAAATCATAAAAATATTTTTATAAACATTAAAAATTTTTTAACAACTAAATTACTTTTCTGAAATTTATTTTAACATTTTATTTATTTTATTAAATGTTTTAATAAATAAAATTACAAATAATACAAAATTATTTATACAAAAGTGAACTTTTAATAATAATTTAATTTATTCGACACTATATAACTTTTAATTTATTCAATAATATTTATTATTGTTTAAATCATGATTAAATATAAAAGTTTTATATTTAAATCATTCCAAAAACATTTTCATTTCTTTTAGTTATTTAAATAATTAAATATTTTAATTAATTATCATATAATTAATTAATAAAATTAATTATTTGTTTTTCCCACACTTTCACAATAAAACAAACGGTTACGCATGTTGATACGTTTATTTTCAAATTTTAAACATAATCATTTTCAATAAATCTATTTATTTATTTCAAGACATACAAATTAAATAAATTACTTAAATTACCATTCAAAACCCAATGGAAACCCCAACCTATTCCCAATTTTCATATTATTATTATTCTAATTCGAGGCACCGTTCCTTAGGTTAATCATAAGGAAATCGTGGGTGTCTAATCTATCACGTCAAATTCAAATCTCATCAATCAAGTGAGTATTCATATCCCCTTTTTATATTATTTCTTATTTAGGGGAAATCATGTGATGCAGTATATTCAATCATGATATTCAATTGTTATTTCAGTGAGTATTCATATCCCCTTTTTATATCATTTCTTATTTGGGGAAAATCATGTGATACAATATATTCAATCATGATATTCAATTGTTATTTCAGTGTGTATACATATCCTCTTTTTATATCATTTCTTATTTGGGGGAAATCATGTGATACAATATATTCAATCATGATATTCAACTGTTATTTCAGTGAGTATTCATATCCCCTTTTTATACCATTTCTTATTTGGGGAAAATCATGTGATACAATATATTCAATCATGATATTCAATTGTTATTTCAGTGAGTATTCATATCCCCTTTTTATATCATTTCTCCTTTGGGGGAAATCATGTGATACAATATATTCAATCATGATATTCAATTGTTATTTCAGTGAGTATTCATATCTCCTTTTTATATCATTTCTCCTTTGGGGAAAATCATATGACACAATATTCAATCATGATATTCTATTGTTATTTCATTCTAAATTCAATTCAAGACAGGTTATGTTATTACTTGTAACTATGTGAACATACTATGATAAACTGGACGACAGTAAAACCCTAATTCAATCAATCAATCCTGGTATCAATGGTAGATCTACTGGTTTGGATAACCCACCCCATATGAATAGTCGAGTGGTGATTGTGCCAGAGGCAATAGTCAATCTATGGTGTATGTGTGGAGTCTATTATATGCAAGTGTCAAGTCAAGGGGTTTATATTGTGTCGTTTATCTATATGCTTCGCTATTGCAATATAAGTCTTAACGATACCTTGTGAATTGGATTATTCTCAATCAATCAATCAATCTATATGTATATTTCAAACTGTGATTACTCACCAGCTAACTCGTTAGCTGGCTTTATTTTCTCACATGATTTCAGGTTAAGCAAGTTAGTGGACTTCTACATGCTCACATAAGACCTGGACTTAGTCAAAATAAAAGACTATTACTATTTGTGATTCCAATTGTTGTATTTGTTGGTATAAACTCATGCTATCTTGAAATCTGATTTTAATATTATTTCCACTATTAGTCAATCATGTGTTATGAACAATCAATCATTCCCTCGTTCGCTCCGATGATTCCGCCGTCGGGGTGTGACAATAATAAACGAACATAAATGAGCAATAATAAACGAACATAAATGAACAATAATAAACGAACATAAATGAACAATAATAAACATACATAACTGAATACACAAAAAACAACAACGTTAAATGACTATTTTAGAACTTTTAGGTGTACTAGTGGAGATTGAAATCTCACTAAACTTATAGGCTTCTAGTATAACATAATACACTTAAGTTTCAAATATTAACACATAATATCATTTTATTAATATATTAATATATATAAATAAACGAACATAAACCAACGTAAATGAACAAACATAAACGAACATAAACGAATGTGCATGAACGTAAACGAACGAACAAAACATTGTTCATGTTTGTTCGTTTAACTAAACAAACACAAAAATTTTGTTCATGTTCGTTCATTTACTAAATAAATGAACATAAACGAACTTTCTGCCGAACAGTTCATGAACGTTCAGTTCATTTACAGACCTAGGTCTATAATTTCGTAATGTAATATCTATTACTTTGTACAATGGCATGCCTTGTAAATAATCTATGAACTGATGATTCTATAATTTATCTTCACCATCCATGAATTTTATTAATGTTAACAAGTGGCTCTACACAATTTATGTTTCACTTAAAGGTACAGTTTTGTTTTAATGACGTAGAAACACAAATATACTACGCATGAATAGACTTCACGGGCATCAATCACTATAGCTGTTAAAATGGGAGGGTTTGTCAATAGGTGAAAATAATATTTATTTAAATGGGTAATGGGTCGTGCTAAAATCTTTCTACTATAATAAAAGGGTATATGAGGGTGCTATGTGTCAGCATCACATTTTTTGTAATCAAATTTTTCTCGCTTCTCGCTTATCTCTCCTATTAAATAACTATATTAATTACTTATAATATTATTTATTTTTATATTATAATTATTTTTAAATAAATTAAGAAAAATACTTTTTATTAATGTTATTTCTATAGAAATATTTTTTTATAAAAATAATTTTTTTAAATCAAACTATTTTCATAATATTCTAAAATTGGTTTTTCTAAAGTATTTTTTTATAAAACAAAAATAATTAAAATAGAAAGTTATAGTAAGGACATTTTAGAAAATGGAACTTTATAAAACATTATTTTGAAACAAAGTGTTTAATTTATTTTTGAAAAAAACTTAAAAAGTTTATATTATTATTTTATTATTTATAGTTATTACTCATACGTAATTCCAATGATATCATTTCTTAGTATATCGTTTTATGATTACAAATTTTTATTTTATTTAATATTTTATTTGTTCAACCCGTGTAATACACGGGTTTAAAAAACTAGTAATAAACTAAAGCACTTCTTCTTACTTGTATGAATTTACCATTTAAGAGAATTAACAATAGAGTTGGCAATGTCACTTATCTATATATTTAAGAAAAACAATCAAATCACTTGTAACACACATTACTTAAATCATTTCATATCTTTAACATTTAACAACAAATATGGTTTGAATAGTGGTTTTTTATATTTACCAACTCACTATTCATTTTTTACAATAAAAATAGTAAAAAATCATTAAAAAATATTATTTAGTTGAATAAAACAAGTACAAAAATATGATGCGAATACTTTCTGAAATATGAGATACAAATATAAAAGATAATTTTTTTAATAAGTTATAAAGATATAGATTAAAAAAACTAGTGTGCGTGCTCTAATAATGTAGATTTCGGAAAGCCACAGACCAATAGTGATCATACTAAAAGTAATAAAATATTTAATTGTCCATGGGCTTTAAACTTTACATGAGCAATATAGTTAACAGAAGGCTCTATCATTCATGGACTGGGCTTAAACCCATAGTTTACAAAAAAAATTGTTGTGACTCCAAGGCCCAATATAAAATGTTTTTAGCCCACATATACTCGAAGACATGTTTACATGAGTCTTGATTTTACAAAAAATGATAATTATATTTATAGTTTATTTTAAACTAGTATTAAACCACCCGTGTGTTATTCCGGGTTAATGTCGCCGATGACGTCCGCCTGAAACTCAAACATACATACACAAATACACCCTCCCTCTTTCTATGAATAGAGATCCATCTACTCACCGGAGCCATTTGATTTCCAACTGAGTCGATAAACACCAATATGTATGAAATAGGATGCACATAAAGAAGTTGTAATAGACGGTTATGAAATTGTACTCTTAGCTACAGTGCAACTCATTACAAATGAAAGTTGCCTTTTGATATTAATAAAATATCATACTTTGATATCATCATATCACGGGGAGGAATGTTGGTTTGTGGGTTGGATTGACCCTCCAATATGTCAAAGAACTGTTGAAATCATACCTGGGCTTTTGAACTCGATCAACAAGCACGAAGAATGTCGAATAACAACTGCAAAAAGAACAAGAGATTGAAAGTAGTAGTAGGGTTTACTTGGTTATTCATCATTGTGTATTTTTTTTGTAATTGAGCAATGTCAATGTTATGTATCAGATGTTTTGTTGAATGAAATGTTCACAATTTTGCAGCCAATTTGCATTATGTAATAGGCATTGAAATTGTACTGTTGAATGTAATTTATCAACTTCATTTTGTTCTTAAGTAATGTTCTGTATGGTTTGCATTAGTAGTAAAATTGCAACCACTTTGCCACTACTTTACAGCCAAGATGTACAACATTTTGCAGCCATTTTGCAGCCAAGATGTACACCATTTTGGCACTAGTTGCAGTCTATAAATTGGTTAATTGTAAATGGTTTAAATGTTTAATGCAGCCTATGAAATAGACTTGGTTCCAAATGGTTAAATGTTAGGTATGGTTTGCATCAGTAGTGGAATTGCAGCCATTTTGCACACATTTTGTCACTACTTTGCAGCCAACATGTACAGCTTTTTCGAGCCATTTTATACACATTTTGCAGCCAAGAGGTACACTATTTTGCCACTGGTTGCAGCCTATAAATTGATTAATTGCAAATGGTTTAATGCAACCTATAAAATCGACTTGGTTCCAAATGGTTAAATGCAGCAAGTTTGGTTTAGTTTATATCCACTATTAGGTCCAAATGGTTAAATCCAAATGATCCAAATAGTTAAATGTTAGGTTCAAATGGTTAAATTCCAAATGGTAAAATGCAGCAAACTTTGGTTTAATATATATCCACTGTTGTGTCCAAAATGGTTAAATCCAAATGGTCCAAATGGGTAAATGTAACAATATAGTATACCAAAGTTTCAAATTTTTAAAAGTTAACAAAATATCTAGATCCAAAATACAAAACACATGTCAAAATAGTATACCGAGTTACCAAAAGTTATCAAAACATCCAAACTACTTATTATATAATAGTTGATTGTTGACTAGTTGGTTATGATCATACTTATTTTTCAAGTCCGTGCTTCTTATAAATTCTTCAGTTGTTCTTTTTGCTTGCGTATGTTACAAGTAACTGTGTTACCCTTCGTGGTGCAGTTTTCGCGAAGCAGGGGGTGGTGGCCGACTAGTGTCATCGAAGCAGGGCAGGGGGTTATGTGATCTCTAGGGTTAAAAGAGGGACGGATAAACAAACAAACAAACAAACCCAGTATATCCCACTCAAGAGCAGGGTCTGGGAAGGGTAGTTGTAGGCGAGTCTTTCCTATATCTTGTTAGGTAGAGAGACCGCTTAAAATATTTGTATTTTAGTGTTTGTGTAATAACATAATTACTCTTTACTTAATGGCACTTAACAACTAAATTATACCTGGTTAATGCAAATAGATGATAATGATAAGTTTTTTAAATGTCAGAACACATAAATAAAAATATTTTTGTATGAAAATAACAAAAAAAAAAAAAAGAATAATATTGAAACTGTTTATTTAAGCGTCACAATATCGGGTTTTGGCGAAGGGCGTCGCATATAAAAGAAAAACCGATTCCCCCAATTCGTCTCTTCTCGTTTGATCCCAAACCCTAATCTCAATTTCAACCCTAATTGAAACAACAATCCATTTGTTTGATGATCATCAAGTTCTTTTTACTTTGAATCGAAGTAATCTATTAGGTTAGCTGCACTGTAGAAGTTATAAGGATTCACAAGCGTGCGAATCGCCATCGGAAACTATGTCGAACAATCTATGGGTCGGAAATCTGGCCCCCGATGTGCTATGTGTTCATTTTTTGTGGCATGTTTAACAATTTAAGATCTTATTTTTTATTACGATGTGATAACTGAAAATTGAAGATAAGAAGTTCTTATATTGGACTTTAAAAATGTTAGCTTTTGAACAATACTTGACTTAGAGTTTGAATTCCTAGTTGGTTATGATGAATAAAAGTAACTCATCTATTGTAATTATGAAGGGAATTTAGGATTATATCATGGTTTATAGTGAGTCGTTTTTTGAGTGTTGATTAAGTGAGTTTTTGGTCTTTGGTTTATCTAAGAATCAATAGGTCACTTCTGAATAATCTTTCATATTTCAATGATGGGGAGCAAGTGAATGTAGTTGTATCTTGTGGTTTTTGGTTTCCTCAACTGCTAGTTTAAACTTGTTATTCATGGTTTTTTAATCCTAATCTAGTGATTAAACAATTTCAATACATTTGTTGGTTTTGCTATGATTTTTTGCTGCAACAGCAGGTGTTGTTTTTCATGCATCATTGTGTGTTTTTATGTTCTTTTTTAAAGATGTATATATGTAGGAAATACGTTTATTCTTCTACATGAGATGCATGTTGTGTGGTTTAAATTGTAATACAAGTTTTTGAACTTAATAATAACAAGCTAGGTTTTATAACAAGATTTCCAATTCTGTGATACAAAAATGATGGCTATAACTTTGTATTTGCTTGGTGTTCTTTATGTGTTTTTGGAAAATTTTGAGCGGGATTAAAATTTTTATTTGATCTTCACAATCTTGTTATGCTAATTTTGTGGTATGATGTGTTTTTTTTTAAATGTTGATGAAAATTCCACTTTAATAATTACATCTTAGAAAGAATACAAAGTGGTTCTCTGATGTTGCGTTTATACATGGTTAATGGACATGTCAAATTTAATGTTTTGGAACTCATTCATAAGTAAGCTCATTATCATTGTAGTGTTGATTATTGTTAACAGTGATGATGTTTTTCTTCTAATGTTGAAAAATTTTAATATTTTGATGTCAAAATTCTTTATGATTTGTTCTCTTATGGTGAATTAAAATGTTGATTTGACCTTTCATTTGATTGAGATGCTGATGTGCTCTTAAAGGAAAGTGTCTATGTTTAGAATTCTCATATATATGATACTCAAACTGTGTTAAAAAAGACTAATCAAATATTACCTTTTGTGCGCAGCGGTAAAAGCTGTTCCAAAGGGACCGAAGGTCTCAGGTTCGATCCGTGGAAACGGCCTCCCCACAAAATGTGGGGGAAAGACCGCGTACATCTTCCCTTAAATGGGACGGACCCTCCCTGGACCCTGCGAAAACGCGGGAGCTCTTTGCAGCACCAGGTACTCCCTTTAGTGTTTTGGTTAGTTTCTTTATATTCTTCAAACTCTTTGATTGATCTCATATCTTATTATCATGGTGATAGGATACTGTTTTGTTCTTTGGACTGAAAGTTGGTTCTCTGGTTAGTTGAACTGTGTGGCTCACGTATTTTAACCATTTCTTTTCTCAAGATTATTCTTGAATATTTTCTGGCAACCTTCTATGTTATTCTCTTATGTGATATGTTTTTTTCTGGTTTAAATCGTTCGATTTCATGTTAAATTAGAATTCTTGTCTGGCTGTGTCTTTACAATCTGGTATTATGCATGTTATGCTAGCATTATCAGATTTGTCTCTTGAATATTGTGATTCAGTATTGTTGTGAGGTTGTAAAAGTTTTTGCTTGGTTCAAAATTAGTCTTTATGTTCTTTACAAGTTTTATTTTGACATATTTTTGTAAAGTTGTAAAAGTTTTTTGATCAAGTCAAATTAGTCTTTATGTTCCTCACAAGTCTTGTCTTCAGACGTGATTCTGAGTTCTTAAAACCGTGTGGTTTTTCTCTTCTTATCAGATGTGTTTCTGATAGTCTTATAGAATCGTAAGATTCTTTCTTTGTCTTAATCAGAATATGATTTTATATGCTCTTCTGATTTCGTCTCTGTGGTGTTACATACAGGTGATATATTTTTTTTCACATGGTTTGTATTCTCTTTACAAGCTCTGAAACTATTTTTTCATACTTGTTCATCTAATATTGTTAAAGAATCTCATGATTCTTTACTGTTTGGTCAGATATTATTCTGGTGTGGTTATAGAATTGAATAATTTTTATCAGAATGTGTTTTCTGATTATTTTTTTTAACCTTTTGAGGTTATAAATGTTTATTGCTTGTTGAATGTCTTTTTGGTTGTGGATCCAAAATTTGCTACCCAAAAGGAATTGGTGTCATAGTGTTGTGTTTATATATATTTGCTTACTTGTTGATCCAAAGCATTTTTCCAATGGTTGGTTAACAAAGTATTAGCAACTATATGGTTGGGGAACTATGATGTAAAAAATGGAGTAAAGTTTGAATTGAAGCATTATTTTAAAATGGAAATTTAATCTTGAGGATGAATATTGCACAGCCAAAGTCCAAGTTGAAAGCTTTGTTTTTCTAAAGTGTTCATCAAGGACTAACCTGGATCAGCTCTAATTTGTAAATTTAGAGTTGTTGAAATGTTTTAGTTGTGCTTAGCAATCATCTTCATCGATACGTACTTGTCTTCAGTTCGTTTTTTTGTATTCAATTAGTGTATTTTCTTCAAAAGGTCCGAGTTAATATGAGATTGTTTTCAATATGCATGTGGTTTAACATGTTAAATTTAGATTGTCAATATAGAATATAAGTACATTGTGTATATAAGCTGTTTTTCAGGTTTATTTAGATTGGAAAAGTTGTGTCTTTAAAGAAGTGAGCATGGTTGAATCAATAATGTTTAGAGAAGTCTCTAAATTTCTATTTTTTAAGTCTCCATGATTAGTTCTTGTTTAGTTTCATGTTATTCATTTTTTTCATGAGTTGTGGTTACTCACAAATTGACAAGTTTCTGTTACAATGTTCTTGTTATTTTATCAAGGAAATTTGTTTTTTTTAGACTTTGGTCTTGGTTTTTTTGATAAGCTTCAAATTTTTACAGAAAAGAAAATATAACTTGGGAATTTAAGAATTATCAGATTTGGAGCATATGGGTCTTAACTGACTTGCCCTGGTTTTCTTAAAAAATAATGTGTTTACAAAAGGATTGTTAGTAAATCAATATGAGACTTGTTTAAACTGTTTAATTTGTTTGATGTGTTTGCTTATTAAATTGAGGGGGGTGTTGAAATATATAGTTTATATTTTATTATTTGTTTCTTAATTTAATATCAAACACTTGTTGATTGATCCTACTTAGTTTTTTTCTATGTTTTGTTTTGTATGTGTGAATCATGAATGTCTTGGCTTGTTGGGCTGATAGCTATTTAGGCTTGTAGCTATTTGGGTTTGTTGAGCTAGTTGATATGGGCTTAAAGCTTGGAGTTAATCCATGAAGACATATATGCAGTTGGGTCTCATCTCAACCTGTTTTTCATTAGATCTACCTCTTGGATTCAATACGAAGAAACATAGAGAGAATGAACATACAATTCATTTTTATTCCTTAGATTCTTTCTCCTGTGCACAACTACTCTCATCGTTCTCATTGTCTTGAGTTTAGGGTTACATCGCAGTGTTAATCCATGTAATTCCTGAGTTCATTTGAGTTCTAGTTTAGATCAGATCATTGTTGTTAATGTTCTTATCATAGTCTTGAATTTCTTCAGATTTTCAGTTGAATTGTTTGTTTGTTTGTTTATAATCTTGTATTTGTTGATTCTTGAGTGTATTCATTATTGGTTTGGGTTGAATACACTAGATCTGTGTTTTCTACCAGTTCTTAAGTAACGTTCTGTATGGTGTGCATTAGTAGTAAAATTGCAACCACTTTGCCACTACTTTACAGCCAAGATGTACAACATTTTGCAGCCATTTTGCAGCCAAGATGTACACCATTTTGCAGCCAAGATGTACACCATTTTGGCACTAGTTGCGGTCTATAAATTGGTTAATTGTAAATGGTTTAATGCAGCCCATAAAATAGACTTGGTTCCAAAAGGTTAAATGTTGGGTATGGTTTACATTAGTAGTGGAATTGCTGCCATTTTGCACAGATTTTGTCACTACTTTGCGGCCAACATGTACAGCTTTTTCGAGCCATTTTATACACATTTTGCAGCCAAGAGGTACACTATTTTGCCACTGGTTGCAGCCTATAAATTGATTAATTGCAAATGGTTTAACGCAACCTATAAAATAGACTTGGTTCCAAAAGGTTAAATGCAGCAAGTTTGGTTTAGTTTATATCTACTATTAGGTCCAAATGGTTAAATCCAAATGATCCAAATAGTTAAATGTTAGGTTCAAATGGTTAATTCCAAATGGTAAAATGCAGCAAACTTTGGTTTAATATATATCCACTGTTGTGTCCAAATGGTTAAATCCAAATGGTCCAAATGGGTAAATGTAACAATATAGTAGACCAAAGTTTTAAAATTTTAAAAGTTAACAAAATATCTAGATCCAAAATACAAAACACATGTTAAAATAGTATGCCGAGTTACCAAAAGTTATCAAATATCCAAACTACTTATTATACAGTAATTGATTGTGATCATACTTGTGTTCCGAGTCCGTGCCTCTTATAAGTTCTTCTGTTGATTCCTTTTTGCTTGCGTATGTCACAAGTAACTGTGTTACCCTTCGTGGTGCTGTTTTCATCGAAGTAGGGGGTGGTGGCCGACTAGTGTTCATCGAAGCAGGGCAGGGGGTTATGTGATCTCTAGGGTTAAAAGAGGGACAGATGATAATGACAAATTATAAATTGTTTAAAAAATATTTGTATTTTAGTGTTTGTGTAATAACATAATCACCCTTTACTTAATGACACTTAACAACTAAATTATATGTGGTTAATGAAAATTATTGATAATGACAAGTTTTTTAAATGTCAGAACACATAAATAAAAATATTTTCTGTATGAAAATAACAAAATGTATAAAACAAAATTTACTTTGTTGTAGAAACGGTTTATTTAAGCGTCACAATTTCGGGTTTTGGCGACGGATGTCGCATATATAAAAGAAAAACCGATTCCCCCAATTCGTCTCTTCTCGTCTGATCCCAAACCCTAATCACAATTTCAACCCTAATTGAAACAACAATTCATTTGTTTGATGTTCATCAAGTTCTTGTTACTTTGAATCGAAGTAATCTATTAGGTTAGCTGCACTGCAGAAGTTATAAGGATTCACAATCGTGCGAATCGCCATCGGAAACTATGTCGAACAATCTATGGGTCGGAAATCTGTCCCCCGATGTGTCGGATTCAGATTTGAAGAAGATTTTTGAGAAACACGGTGGTGTGGACATTGTAATGTGTCATCCGTTACGGAATTACGCATTTGTGTACTTGAAGAACGCGGATGATGCGAGGAGAGCTAAGGATAATCTTCAAGGCGTTGTTCTTCATCGGAACCCTATGAAGATTGACTTTGCGAAACCGGTTGGTGCCACCTTATTAGGTTTACGTTGTTATTCGTTCTTATTATTGTTGTTTTTGGGATCTGTAGATGTAATGATTTGTATTAACTATTATTGGTAATAGTATGTGGTTAATTCATTTAAAACATAATAATTATTGTTTTTCAAAATCAAAAGTTTCTGGAATTAAGTAGTTTTATGGGGCAATTGTGATCCAGATGTTAGAGATTTCGGTTAGGGTTTGGGAATCTATTTGATACACCGACGAATCGATGATATTCCCTTGTGAACGATTAAGCTTTGATGTTGATTGATGAATTCTTTGTTGTAAAACTGAGATGCGACATAAGAGACGGAAAAACCATATGAAAATCTGCAAATAATCTCTAAGGGAAGTGTAGTTATAGCAAATTAAAACGATATTCGAAGTATTTTTGGTCACTAATGACCTGATTAAATTGATGCAAGTAGTAATGCAGTATATATAAATATTTAGTGAGTAGAAGTCGTTAGATTTTAGATGTTCAATATGTACGAACAATTGTTGCCACTCTTTCAAACATATAACTTATGTTTTTTGAACCGCAAATTCACACATCTCTCTAAACCTACTTCTAAATCCGCACTTGCATCTACTGTGGGACTTAACCCTCAACCTGACACCAATCCCAACACACCTTGTGCCCTAAATTCGCACCTGCATCCACTGTGGGACGGTGGGACCTAACCCTCAACCTGATGCCAATCCCACACACCTTGTACCATTGGGCCAAAGGCCCTTTGGTTCCAACTTATGTAAGGCAGCAGCCTTTGTAATTACTTTCATGCACCAAAGGAAGAGAATCACCCTCATGAGGTGAAGGTCTGGTTGAATGCATTCAGAGAAGTGCTAATCTCGTCCTCTTCTGCTTGAATCTCTGAGAATTAACCACACAGTTGATATGGGAATTTTGCTTAGAGTGAAATTTAAACCTAAAAGTACCAAAACAAGTCAGTGCATATGCATTAAGAAAAAATAATTAACACATGCCTGCTTGTTTACATCACTTCTCAATCTGCATATGCTGTAAATTTTTTCTTAAGTATGAGAAAGCTTTGTACATTTAACAATGGGGAATAGTTACAACTTGAAGCTGGATCAACGAGCAGAACTAAAGACCAAGTAAACGGCGTCTTTTTGTCAAATCAATTGCTTAAGTAAGCCTAAGATGCCCCTCTTGCTCAGGTGGCAATGATTTACGAGTTTAAACATAAGGTAATTGATATTCCTTTCCCACAAGCTAAACTGGTGCGAAATACGTTTTTTAACGCACAACAAGCAAGCCGTCATGGTAATTGTACTAATAGAAAAGCTTCAGTCATGTGGAATCTGAAGACATAAACTTAAAACATGATTCAAGTAGAACTTATACAAACATCATTAGATAACCCATAAAAGTTAATCCTCCAGATGTGCCGAGTGAAGAAATGAGGCATCCATTACTAGATAAGAATTTTTTTTGAAAGGCATACTAGATAAGAATTAACCTTTGATGTTTCTTTGGCACTAGTTTAGTTGTATATCGTCGTTCTATAAACGATTTTTATGCTTTTGTTTCCTCTGCTGGTATCATTGAATTTGAGAGTGATGGTTGTCACTTGACCATCATGTCAAAACCAAACAAAATTTACACTGGTAGAACAATTAATATTTATGGTCTTTTCCAATGCAGATAAATTGAAGTATTGTGAGAAACAAATATTTTCCCCTCTATTATGACATTTTTTTTTGTTTTACATAGACAAATCTTATGTGTATACTTGTTGGCTCTATCTGGAAAACTCTAACATCTCTTGTTGCAGCTTTCTCCAGCTTTTAGCCATTTCATGTTCTGTCCAAACTCTGCTGTTGATTCTTAAATGATTGCTTATTTTATAGGGTAATGAAATTATGCTTTGATAGATCTGGAGTTCTTATGCATGCTCACTGTTGCAAATATGAAATCTGGCCGCTCTGACTAATTGGTCTTGCAGACCAGTTGTTAAGGACGTAGTTCTTATATTTTTGTAACTGCTTAACCAACTTCTCTCAGTGTTTATTTAATTTCTTTTTTAATAAATTTTGTGGCAGGCTAAACCCTGCAAGTGTTTGTGGGTTAGTTGTATCAGCACTTCCATTTCAAAAGAAGATTTAGAAGAAGAATTTTCTAAGTTTGGCAAAATTGAGGATTTTACATTCCAACAGGACAAAAATGTTGCTATCATTGATTATTTCAAACTAGAAGATGCAATAAAGGCTTTTAAAGCTATGCATGGGAAGAGAAAAGGTGGAACTATGATTCGTGTGGATTATTCCAGATTTCTTCCTAAAAGAGTAAGTTGTTTATTTAATTTTTCTTATCAAAATAGGCAATAAAAGACAAATGAGTAGTATTAATATAATCTTGCCATCCACTTTGTTTATTTAACAGCATCCTCTGCCATTAGAAGGTCCTAAATGGAATGAGGAAGTTCCAAGTAATATTTTGTGCATATCTTATCCTCCTGCTGTTTACATTGATGAACAAATGTTGCACAATGCCTTAATTTTATTTGGTGAGATTGAAAACATTAAATGTTTTCCTTCAAGATGCTGTTCATTTGTTGAATTTAGAAGCATGGAAGAGGCTGTACGTGCCAAGAACGGTTTGCAGGGAAAAGTTTTTAATGATCCTGGAATATCAATTACATTCTCAAGAAACGAGCCTGCACCAAACCAATATTTTACAGGAATCAGAGGCCCAAGGCCTGGTGCATTAGTTCACGAGATTCCGTTTCATGCACCACAATTGGATGTAATTGCTCAATCAATAGCCCAAGTAGCTTCCATGGGCATTTGATCCCTCATGGTGTTGGAGGACCCTTTAGCTCTATGCGACCTTTTGCGCCTATGGATTCACGATTTGGTTGGCCCGACCCTAGTTTTGTCCCTGCAATTGATGACCTAAATTGGAGGTCATCTCCTTCGAATCAGACGCTTTCTTCTCCATCAAGTATGAATCCATTGACCAAGTCAACTCTTAGGCCATGGGATGGTTTTGATGCAAGCCAAATTCAAAGGGAACCCAAGAGGTTGAGAACTGGTGGTCATATGCCCATAAAAGAAATGGATAACCGTGTTTTATTAAATGATCATATATATAGAGGTGTTCCACATGTTAACAGTGGTGTTCCCTCAAACACTAGACTCAGAAGTGGGAGTCCCAACATCGATCGTGCTGATGTGGACCATATGTGGCGTGGCATCCTTGCTAAGGGTGGAATTCCTGTTTGTCGTGCACGCTGTGTTCCTATTGGAGATTGGATTGGATATGAGATGTGAGTAATTCCTTTCCTTCATATATGTATTAGTCTTGTTACAAATGTTTCAATATCTAAACATCTAAATTTATGAATGTGGCAACAAGCAGGCCTGAAATTGTAAATTGCTCGGCTAGAACAGGATTGGTCATGCTGGCAAAACATTATGCAGATGCTATTGGTTTTGATATTGCCTACTTTTTACCTGATAGTGAAGATGATTTTGATTCCTATACTGAATTTCTACAGTACTTGGGCGATCGAAACCGAGCAGGTGTTGTTAAATTCGATGATGGGACCACCTTATTCTTGGTCCCACCATCTGACTTTTTAAAAACGGTCTTGAAAGTTTCTGGTCCTGCGCGTCTCTACGGGGTCGTTCTGAAGTTCCCGACACACACCTCTGACGACTTATCCGCTCCCACTATTAGCCAGCAACATGTGAACCATGGACCACTGGTTACCTCCACATCAGCTACTCCAGTTGGACTTTCGTTAACACCTGAACTTGTTGCATCTCTGGCTTCTTTAGCAAAAGTAAACGCTAATGGTCAACAACCCTCAGGTGACACAGTGCCTGGACCATTGGTGAATAAAAGACAATTTCAGGGACAGATATATCAACAGGATACATCCAATTTAACCAGTGATTTCATGCAGTCAAATAAAGTCAATGACCCAAGTTTCGCGGTAACCACAAATAGTTATGTTCAAGATCCTTCTTTCATTCCGCAGCACCACGAGGAGGTGGCATCTGTGACAAATTCCAGTTTTCAAACTTCACAAGGTGTACAATTTGCAGCTCAGGTGCAGGGTACTCAGCAATACCAAGTTGATCACTCAGATTATTTGCACACCGCGGGTAATGTTGTTACATCATCAAGCCAGGTATACGATACTAATGTTTATGAATCACAAAGTGTGGTGCCAGGTCAGCAGAAGTTGGAGTTTGATACTGATAAGAATAAGCGGTACCAATCAACGCTCGAACTTGCAGCTAACCTCCTCTTTCAAATACACCAGAAGCGGTCAGAAACAGAAACAGATGGCAACCACTAAGGTGGCTTCTTCGTCAAGGTATTACTGACACAGTTTTTCTCTATATATGATCCTTTAGGAATTAATTTAGGTGTTGTTCATTTAGAGCTTATTCCTGCTCTATCATACTTTGTGCTTATATGTTTTCACTATGCTTGCTGAAGTAGTTGCTCTAGAAATTTAGAAAATGGGTAAGATACATCATCCGTCATAGTTTAGTAACCACTTTAAGCAACAACTCAATCATATTAGTTGTGGTATTAGGGGATCTGAAGGTTCAAAACATGATGGTTTTAAAACAAGGGCTGCTACCATAAAAACACAACATACTTGCTCAATTTGCATGAAAAAAATTCTCAACCCAGTTCGGGTATATTAAAGGCCCTGTACTTGTTTTAAATGCACTTACATTCACGTACCTGTTAATCTTTGAAAGCGGGTTAAAATTGATAAATTGGTGTTTCAACGTTCATATTTGTAAAAGAGTCTACAAGACATCCACATTAACAAAAAAAGAAGTTGCTTATAGAATCCCTATATATGTATTGATTATGTTGGTAGCATTTGTTTATTGTTGTTTCATTTAGAAATGAAAAGTATGCTGGTTTTTATGGTGTTAACCCTTTCAACAACGTGTCGGTTTTTAAACAAGTCTGGACACAGTCGAAGACAAGTCGAGATTTGTGAAAAATTCTTGTTTGAGACTTGAAAATTTTGTTGTCTAGAATGAATGATTCTGCTACCGACTTTGATGCTTCTATGTGTTTAGTTGTTATGATATAATTGATTTCATCTTTGATCGTATATCACTTATTGTATTCTACACTAATACATGTTACATTCTTTCTTTTATTTACTAATATTTAATTCCTTCATTCCTGTGACGTATATTTATTTATTAGTCGAATTTAGGCTATAGCATTACATACAAGTTTGTAATCTTTAAACTTGTTTAAACCTAAACATAAAACACATTAAACTTCTGATAACAACCTCTTCGTTTAGCGCTTAACTTTTTTAAACAAGGAGATTCTACGAGTTTTGTAGTAATCGATGATACATGTAATTTAACATTTTAAATCAAAGGACCTATAACCTAATGCCGCGAAATTGTAGAAATGATGTCCTTCCTAAGCGGTGAGAGTCGAGGTAGCAAAATGATGTAAACTTAGGAGTATATTAGTAGGTGTGTAAGAGCATTCACAATCTATTTTCCATCTCCATCCTTATAATTACATGAAAAATCATTACTTTTCTCTCTTTTTTAATAAAATAGTATTTTCATATATTTATTATTATATTTTTTCTCTCATCCACTCACAAGCACTTTAAAAATATTAAAAAAATTATAAGGGTTGTACCATGTTTCCCTAAATATGGGAAAACACGGTACCATCCCATAAAATTTCACTCTCCTTCACTCACAACCATATCCTATAATATAGGACAATCACTCACAGAGGAACAACGGGTTGAGAATGCTTTATTTAACTACGGAAAAGTTAAAATCATTAATTAAGGCCGGAAACTGGACGATTGACCTTTTAGTAAGTATTATATCGGTTTTATAAAGTATAAATAATAACAAAATATAAGTCTTCATCTCCAAGCAAATGGTTTTGTGCTTCACTTTCGAGCAGAAGTGTGAAACTGTATGTAGTAATAAAATGAGCTAGGTTGACCCGTTTATACTTTATGGAACTTCAAAAAATAACCAAGTAATTATGACTCATAATTACCATTATAATAATGATCTGGGGTTTCGAATAAAAGAATGTGGGAAGTTGTAAGGTTTATTAATCTATCAATGAAAATACCCTTATAAATAAAGGGAATGTTATGCGTTCAAGTCTTACTTTGTTCAGAGTTGAGTCAGTAAGCTTTTTTAGCAATGAGTTTCCTCTTGAGCGGGTTGGGATGCGGTCCCGGCTAGAAAACGAATAGGTGAGCCCAATTATGATAACACCTATAATCCAAAGCAGGGTCGTACATTTGACGTTTAAAAAGAAATAATGACGGTATTTTTTAACAGAGGCGCAGAGCATTTAATATTATATTTACACTCGTTAAATGTTATAGACAACGTGAAATCTCAAATGAACCCAACTTCAAGAAAGGGTTGTGAAATTTGCTACATCAGAAACACACACAATTCATGTAACGTTGCCATGAGAAATGATTGAAAATTGTACCGTACGTATGTGGTGTAATTTAGAAGTATAAAATGGGTACTTGTTAGAGTGAAAATAGGTTTTGCTAACTCAACTAACAATAAGCAGTTAATGTGGAAAATATGGTTTAGATAAAATGACTTGAATATCGCAACCCACTTTGTACATTTCAAAAAACAATTATCAAAACGAGTAGCAAATAGAACTACTAGAAATCGTTAGTAAGATGATAATTTTTAAATACATGAAATATTTGTGCGTTATTGGATTAGTTTAGAATCTTTTGACCAACTTATTCTATTCCATTTTTATTTAGTTTTTTTTATTATAAAATGCTATCTCTACATAATAAAAACTTAAATTTTAAAAATTTATTTACGAACATGGCATACCAAGAGCAGTGCTGTAAAAATTGCTAGGCGCTAGTCGGGCCGTAGGGTACTGACTAGCGATAAAACGAGAGTAATCGGGATTAGTCGGTTTGGAACTTTTTTTATATAAATTCAAATCTTTATATATATACACATATTTTTATATGTATTTCTGATAAAAATGTTAGTTTTATATATATCTACATGTCTTGCCGGAAATTCGGAATTTTCACCGGAATTTTTAGACTCTGCCGGAAACTCGCCGGAAAGTCACCGGAATATGGAAAAACACTGATTATTGGCTGACTAGGGCCGATTAATCCCGATTTTTGATCAATATGACCGATTAGCGATTATTTTTGCCGATGAGCAAAAATCGAAGCGAGGAGCCTCCGATTACTGATTAGTTGCCCTTTTTTTTAATTGGGTGACTAATCCGATTTTTGCAACGCTGACCAAGAGGCTTGTGGTCTTATGTACCAAGGTGTAAAAAAATGTTCTCTTTTTAGTGTTTAAAGGAACCTTATGGCGGTAAGGTTTCTTTCATCTGTATAAGAGTTCAAATATTATAGAACACAGATATATTTTATTAATGCAAATAAATTAGAAGTTCTAAAAAACACGTCTATTTTCAAGTTGTCTGTTTTTCTTTATGATTGATAAAATGTTCATATTTTAGAATATGATTGGAGTGTATCTGACTTAATGGTTCTAAAAATAGAAATATAAATATATATATACATGACATAATCATATGCCCCTTAGCCTTTCCCTTGAGGCATACAAAGTTACAAGCAAAGTGAGCAATTCCTTACGTGTGTGAGGGATATTTTAATATTCATTGTTTTGAAAACCGGACCGGAAACCGGGCTCTAATCAGGTCCAGTTCAAATGTATGGTCCGACCAATGGACTGGTAAGGCGTCCGGTTCAGTGTCCGGTCTGGTTCTGAAACATTGTCAATTTCCGTTCAAACAATTATGTTGATGATACGTATAACTTCTTGTTCTTGTCAATTACCATTCCAATTACGTCTCGTGGCTTGGTGCCTTGTTACCTCTTTACATAGGTTTTTTTGTGCGTTTGTATATAGTTCAAAATGGTTTTGAAGTGTTGGTACTTTTGTTGACTTGTAATTTAATAATTTCGTATCGAGTTAAATGACTAACACGGTTTATGTATTTATTTAAAATTGTAGGACAAAAGAAGTTTAGAAAGAAACTCGAAAATGGATCGATTGTTGCCTTGTTGGAGAAGACATAGTTGTAGCTTGTTTTTATAGTTTGACCATAACTTGACTTTTTGTAAACTTCTCATTTTTATATTCTTAGTGTATGTTTTTCAAACAATTAAATCTTTTGTGAATGTGACAAAGCTATTTGAAGTTAGATAAACTCTTCTTGATATCAAGAGTTCGAGTACCGTTTATAAAATGTTGGTGTAAATTAATTACAAGTGTATGGTTACACTATGTTAGGCGGATGCATAAAAAAAATTAAAAATTAAATCTTTTGCACAAGGATGACGCTAAAACTTTGAAGTTAATTATATAATCTTTCATGAAGTTATTAAATTGTATGAATTATTGTACATTGTACATTAAAGGACATTGTGCTTGGGCTCTCACATTATTCGACTTAAAAAAATCGACATTATTTAAAAATATCTTAACCATAACAAGATGGGTTATCAATAAGTTGCTCGGAAGATTTGTCATAAGCCCAGGTGCTAATCTTATTTGAGGGCATTTAAATGCTTTCGGTTTGTGAGTATTTGACACGTGTACTAACCGATAAAATGGTTATATCATTAGTGTTATTGCTCGGCGATTCAACAACCACCGTCTTCAACGACCACACACATCACCAACACATTCGTAGACCGCCTTCAACTACTACTTTTCCGTCGCTTTAGGTATTGTAAAAGTAAAGATAGATAAGTTGGTCATATGTGCAAGTATAGATGTTATGAGGCAGAAGTAGTTGAAATTGAGAAGGAATGAGAACGGTATGGATATTACTTGGTCATTTACTAAAGACTAATCACTTGATGATAGATATAATCGAAGTAGTTACCATTCTAAAAATCTTATGTAATTTTATTTTATCAAAATTTAAAGAAAGTTCGGTATGAGTTATTGAGTTTTTCTTAGGGGTTTATAGATCAGCGATCATCATGGTGTACAAATATCTCAAAAGTTAATATGAGGAAGCCTAATAAGATACGATGAGTCCCTGTATGACTCACAACTAAATGATTAATTTAAACTTGATACAGGTTGTGATGTATTTATTATAGTAAATATAAGATGCGGGTAAAAAAAAGCTACAAAAGCTTTGAAATCTTTTTGCTCAAATTTTGTACCTTTCAACTCATTAAAGGTTGTGTTATGTGTAATAATAGTATTTATACTTCTACGAGAAATTTCATATATCTTAATCTAAACTTAAATAATATATTTTCTTAAAACATATTTTTTTCAAAACATATTATACAGTACTCTTAAAGTGAAGAAATATATATTTTATAATTCGAAAGTGACATATATGAAACTATGAAAGGATTAGTAGATCTTCGTTTAATTTGACAAATCACTTATATGATTTACTTCTCATACTAAAACAAAAAAAAATCTCCATCACTTGATGTTTTCAGGTGCATTCAGCCCCCTTAATCATCAATAAAATATAATAAAACTAACTAATCCATATATCAAAAATCAACCTTTTAACAACTTAAAGTCAATTTCATCCTCCTAATTTACTATTTTTTCTTTATTTTCAATTAAATAATCCTTTTATATATCTTTATCATTATATTTTTTTTTTCGTTCACTCATAACCACTTTTAAAAATATCAAAATATTCATAGAAACACAACAATAATTTCCTAAATATACAGATGCACATTAAATTTTCTCTCTACTCTACTCGACTCTACTCACAATCATTTACAAACCATTTCCTATAAAATAAGAAACACACTCGCATGTTTATAGTGAGTCATATATTTCAAAGGCAAATGTCTTAACCATTCAGACATTTTCTCGCGAAACAAACAGTCTGAATCATTAAGTGCTAAACCATTTAAATATCTGAACCATTAAGAGGCTGATTAAGAGGCTGCCAAACAGCCTCTAAGTCTGTTGTAAATGCTTAAACAATAAAAAAATCTCCAAAACCACATGTACGGAAATGCATCAAATTAATATCCACAAATAAAAAAGGCACCCCGACAATAATTGCTACAATCAAACTCATTTCTAGCCATGCAAATCACACCAAACGACCCCCCTTTTCACTTGTATCTCGCATTTGATCTCCCCTTATCTTCATCTCTAGGGTTTCTTCTTCTTCTTCTTCTACACACATTCACCACCAAATTCATCGCTAAATTCACCATCAGATCATTCAATTCACGTGAGTATGTACTATATCTTCCATCTGTTGATCGATTTGTGGTTTCAGTTTGTAATTTGTGATCTGATTTGGTGTTTTGTTGCGAACTGAAGATCGATGAAGATTCAATGCGATGTGTGCGAGAAAGCTCCGGCGACGCTGATCTGTTGCGCCGATGAAGCGGCGTTGTGTGCACGATGTGATGTTGAAGTTCATGCTGCGAATAAGCTTGCGAGTAAGCACCAAAGGCTGATGCTGCAAACGCTCTCCAACAAGCTTCCTCCATGTGATATCTGTCAAGTAATTTCTGCTACTCGAGATCGTATCGATAAAAAAAAATCGAAACGAGCCGAACGCCTTCAAAAAAAGGCTTGTTATATGATCGAGTCGGGATGCGAGCCTAAACTAACTAATCATTTCGTTTATATATTTTTATTTACTTTATTAATTATGTTTAGATAGATATTTATTATTATATAAAATTTTGATTACATAGTTATGAATACATATGAAAATATAAGATTTAAATAATAAACGAGCCGAGCTAGAGCTTAAATAGTTTTGACAAACGAGCTTGAGTTTTTTTTAATAAATCCGAAACCAGCCTATAGCTCTAGCTCGACTCATTTGCTCCTTAAGATCGGTGGTTTCTAGTTTGTTAATGATTTTATAATAATTTAAGAAAAGTATGTTATTTTAACAAGTGTATTTTAACTGTTGTGATGTAATCAGGCTGCAAAAAGTACAATTAAAAAATCAAGTCGGTTAGAGCATCTACAACAACAAACTTCTATTTTAAAACCAAACGTGACACATTAGCTGCCACATCAACTTTTCACTCGTCCACTTTCAAACACTAAAAACTCTTGTACGTATTTCCTCCAATAATATGTCCAGTTTCAAACACGCCTCCATTTCCAAATCATCACCTATTTTTAATTCTAAAACATTAAATTACATATGTTTTATAGTAGTGGGTTCCACACTCCCGTGTTTGCTTGGGTTTGGAATTCTGGACATGAAAAGCAAATTACAGAAGCAAACCTCATCTCCAATGGCGTGATGTTCGTTTGCTTTTTCCACCTCAGACTGGACGAAAGAAAACCTCATTGATGTAGATGCTCTTAGTTGTTTTAACTGACCCACCATAAAATAATTTTCGAACTTAAAAATAAATTCTAAACTGTGTATGAGCTTAAAGAAAATTCTAACATGGGGACTATGATTCTGCAGGAGAAAGCTGCGTTTATATTCTGTGTAGAGGATCGGGCGTTGTTTTGTCGCGACTGTGACGAACCGGTTCATTCAGCGGGGAGCCTGGCGGCGAACCACCAGCGTTTTTTAGCGACCGGGATACGGGTGGCTCTTAGCTCTGGTGCCGCTAGAGAGGCGGAGAAGAGCTACCAAGAGCCACCACCACCGGCCGCTAAGGCTCCGGTGGTGCCGCAGGCGGTCCCGATGAAAGGATCGGGACCACAAATTGGTGGATATAGTTCACCGTCGTGGGCTGTTGATGAACTTCTACAGTTTTCTGATTTTGAATCCTCTGATAAGGTAATGATAGGATCTGTATGCTAACACTGTGAAAACTTATTCTAGTTGAACCTGCTTTTGTTTATTTTTTGACTTCGGGATTTTGGATTCATACATCATGAATAAATCTGACAAAAGGTAAATTGTCGTTTACAAAAAAGTAAACTGTAGCTTATAGAGTAAACGACTGTTTACAGTGTCTGTAAACGACGGTTTATTAATTTATAAACTGTAGTTTAAAGGAGATCGTGTATGTAAAATTAGGGCTGATAGAACAAGTCTTATCGTATTTAATAGGTTAGAGATTACGCGTAGAACTCACGTGTCAAACATGCAAATGACTTGTTTAACTACTTATATATTATGGTTATAATTTTTTTATATGCTTTTATGAACCAATAATGTAGAAAGAAAACACAAATTGACTCGTTTATAAATAAATGAGTTAAACTTGTCACTTGTAACATTTTCTATCCATATGCAGAAAGAACAACTCGAATTTGGAGAGCTCGAGTGGTTGACCGACTATGACGTGTTTTGTGATGAAGCTGCCGAAGTCCCTCAACTTCCCGCATCACAATCAATCAACACTGTGTCACACCGACAAACCAAGCAATACATATCTCATAACAAGAAACCGAGATATGAAATGCCGTACATCGAAGAAGATGACGATGAGCACTTCACCGTCCCAGATCTTGGTTAGACTGAAAAGACATGCCTATACATTTATGGTCCTAATATATAATACGAGGAGCATATATATATATATAAATACGAGTGATGTACGATGTATTCTTTCGTTGAAGAAAGATGTAACATGTTATAATGTTGTGGGCATGGTGAAATAGAAGGATGTGTAATTTAACATAAAATTCATGTTGCTTATATGCAATATCCCAAGTGTGTAACGTTTTATATTATTAGTTGAATTATCTTTAATAGCAAGTATATATGTTGGATGACTTTGGTTCCGTTTTTTCAATTTTGGTTATGATTAATTTTTGACGTTTTAGTTTTTCTGGTACTGGGTTTTGTGAGCTTTTGGGTATGGTTTTTCTGAAATATACACTTCTTCATTAGCGTTTTCTAGATGATCTCTAACTAATCTTTCTTTTTTTTTTCTTTTTCTTTTTAACATTTCATTGAAATGGTTTATATTAATCAAGAAAAAAAAATTAAAGATGGATTCCTGTCTATCATATCTCCTCATTTAGGTTTATAAATATAGAATAGTTACGAGAGTATTACTCTTTAAATATATTGACGAACCGGCAGAAGACACGTAACTCATAGACGTAAACAAATGACATGAGTAACATCGTGATCACCGAACCTTTTCGAACCGGTTCGAAATGGTTGGTTTCTTAAAAACAAAACGATTTAGGATAGATCGGATCGGTACGACCTCCGAATCCCGATTCAACCGGTCGGTCCAATCCGAGTCTGAAAACAGTGTATATTATTAGGGGCATACAATGGACTAAACTCGGCCCACACCGTACAAATGACCAAAATAGCTCGAAACCTAGTAACCAAGATTGGATCGTATCAATCCGGTCTTAGATTGTTAGGTCAGGTTTCTTAGTTCTATCCAATTTATGTTCAACTCTAGGTCAAACCCAGACTAGACCGACTAGACCAAAACCAAAATATATCAAAATTTATGACCAAAAACCTGACCACATGAACCGTAAACGTACAATGGCCCGGGTCGGTCTAGTCTCCGGGTTTTGGATCGGGTATCTCGGATCCCCTAAATTATACTCACCGAACATTTAATTTCCAGCTCAAACTTGATTAATGAGGAGTCTAAGTGATCTATATTTAAATTCTAATAATAATATTAATCAAGATTAGTATTAAGTATTAACAACCGTCTTCTATTTTGTGCCAAAAGCTCATGCTCAACTTCAATGGTGTGGAGATTGTGAGTCGATTTCGAGTAGATGATAAGTTGTCAATCATTCTGCTAATTCAATCGTTAAACACACATTTGTTCTCCGATGGAGGTTGTTGATGCATCAGAAGCTCTGAGGATACTCGATTCTTCACTTTATCGAACCAATTGGCGTCTCAAAGCTTCTTCAAAGCATCGTCTTCAGATAGGTGATTTTCACTCCTTTAAGGTTCACCTTCAAATTTGAGCTTATATTTGTAATCATCTGTGCTGTTTTCACCCTTAATATGTCCGATTTCGGTTTTAGGAACCCTAAATCGTCAATTCCGATTTTAGGTATTCATCTCGTTGCATTTTGATGATTGGAATTATGAGGCGTTAGTAGAACTGTTATTTTGTAGCACTGGATTGAGAATTCTGTAGCCGTGTTTCATTTTGAGCTTGAAAAGTTATATTGCTTTATTAAGTGTTTAGGTTCCATGCTTATACTACTTAAACATTAAGTCAAATATACCATTAAGCATAATCCAAGTGTTTTGTTGACTTCTAAATGTTTTGTAATCTTTATATTTATTATATTCAATAGCAAGTACTGGAAATGAAAATTGGCGCGATCAATAGAAGAACACTGATATATCTTAGAACTACTAGGCTTGACCTCAGAATATCTCACATATTTATCTGATTATCTCCTTCCTTGCAAATGCATGGAGTAAATTTAAGATTCATGATATACAATGTATTATTTCTTTGTAATTTAACTAATAGAAGCCGGGATATTTGGACATAATGTTTAGTGTATGTCTTAACAGACATACTGGCATTATGCACGGGGATGAGACCTGTAATTATGATAGATTATGGTGGAAAGATGCCTGAATTGAGAGACCGCCTATGTGGATTTCTGAAGTTTAGCCAAGAGGTACAGTTCCAACTTATATGCAACTAGAATTCTCTAGCTTGTTTTGTTTTATCGTAGTTTGCATTGATTATTACCTTCATATACATGCTGCTCTTTTGTTGATTCTAAAATATTAATATTTCTGCTAAGCTAGTTTTAGCCTATTTCTTGTGCTCTTGCAATTCAGGAATCTCCTATCTTCAAGAACTTACGGGTCATGGTTATTGAAGATATGATTTACTTGATACATGTCAGAGGGCTTGCAGAACTTATTAAATTAACGATAAACAAAGAACTGGAACTGCATTTTGTTGATCTTGAACAGGATCCACCAAAGGTTAATACTTCAATTATCATCCGGATGTGTTAATATATCTTCTTAGTCATTTCATTTCCTGTTTACATTTTTCTAATTTCTTTTTTACATCAACTAATTTAGATGGTAAATGAGGTCGAAAAGATTTCCATAGGTGCACAATTTATCTCACTCCAGAAGCTGTTTTTTTCAGTCTTCTGCGATGATGCAAGAACCGATGATGTTTCTAAAAGTGGGCTTCCTGTTAACAATCAGCCTTCTGACTTCATTGATCTGAGTCATTTTATGCAAGATACACCCGTCACAGTGCCAACTTTAAATGGGTAATTTACCATGAACATGCAAGTGTCATAGAGTGTGTGTGTGTGTGTGTGTGTGTGTGTGTGTGTTTCTGTATAACTTTGGAAGCTAATGTCATAAATAGCAACTAAATACAGGTAAATTGTTACAGGTGGCTTCTTGGTTACCCTGTGGTGTATATTTTTAGCAAGGACCACATACAAGATGCTGTATATAATCTTTCAACCAAATCACTTAATCTTTTCAACATTTTTGTACAGAGGTTTTCGCTTACTGTTCTTATCATACCTCTTATAGGATATTGTTAAAATAGCCTATCTTTTATAATCTAGTACTAACTTGGTGTACATAAAACTGCAGGAACAATAGCTCCAGTAAAAGACCTCCACAAGAAGAATTAATGAGGTCAGACTCCTAAATCCTTTGGTCTATACCTTGGTCAACTGTTTCATTTTCTTTTTGCTTCATTTTGTTAATTCTTGCTCATTTTATTCATCTAGCTTTCTAACAATTCTAAATTGGCCTTTTAATTGATATGACTATATGAGTTAACTGTTTGTTCATCAGAAGCTTTGCCTATACTCGAGTTGGTTAATGAGTCAAGCTCAAAAGCGCCTTCAAATCATAAATCACCCTATGTAAATTTGGTTTGGGATTATAAGTGTGTTATAAGAACAAGAATATTGTAGAACTAAATAAATAAGTTTCCGGCTGGACTCACAAACACATCAAATATGTTTAATAAGATAAATACAAGTATACAACTTAGGGTGGCAAAGTGGGTGGGTGAATAAGCAATTTTTAACAAGTCAAAAACTCAAATTTGGTCCGGTCCAACTGACCCTTAAGCACCTTTTATCCTTTTCTTAAAATAATGAATATTTAATGTGTTAAAAATATAATTTTATTAATCTGTTACTTAAAGTATGATATAACATGCGTCGAAGCAAAGTGATTTCAGAGGCTGTATGCATTTGAGTACATATAACCCTCAAACTTGTTTGAATCGTTCTATTTTTAGCCAAGTTTTTAATTTAAAACGAGTCAAAATAAAATAAATCATCTGCATGCCATGTCTCTTGTTCCTGCATATATGAACATGAATATACTGCTCTGTGTAGTTTGTGTTTCTAAGTTTATGTTTGTTTTTTTCTTCTGCTGCTTGTGACAATGCCATTTGGAACATGAAAATGGTGGTGTTTACGCATGGAATCGCTGAAAACAGTTTCTCAGTACCTTTAGAACTGAGCATAGACGGTGACAATGAATTGTGGGTGGGGGCGTTTTTGGCTCGCATGAAGTCCAGGTGGGAAAGATGCAAACATGTTTGGGGCTCGTTGCAAATGGAGGTTAGTGCTACTTACCCGCAAGCAATTGCATTGTAACCGTTGCTATATCCTCTTGTTATTTTGTACTCGATTTTAGAATGTTTTGCAAGTTCTCGTAGGTTAATCATCACCATTTCAGTTTTTATAGTTGTATCCCGTTATAGCTGAAGGGTAAGACGATCATTTCGTATCATTGAAAGTGACAATGCTTCTACTGCTCGTGTGTTGCCATAATATTACATCTATATTACGGGGCCAAAATGCAATGTGTGTAAAATATAAATCCAAGATGTAAGAGTCATTTCCTATCATGGTAAGGACAACTGTCAAAAATCAATCTTTAAATCTTTAAACGAATTAAAATGTCATCGACCGTTCGTTTACAATCCTACGTTCCGTTCCTCAAAAATAGATTTTAATGTGAAAAACAAATGCTCTTTATTAATCATATATAAATGGTCAAAAGTAGTTTACAAAATGGTTTTTGCAGACGATATTTTGTTCTTTAGTTCAAGTATGTCGATTTGATTGAAACAAACAAACGTTTGGTGAAATATGGGATTGTGGGGGTTGGTTGAATGGAAAAAAACAAATAATTAAGTAATTGTATAATAATAAGTTTATAACTCATTACCTTTTGGAACTATCAACATATCTTATTCGTCACCTAACAACACACACACATGTATAATTCGAACTAATGAGTAGAGGCTTATAAATTAATAAAACTCAAGTCTTATAAATGTTAAATAATGAAAATATTGATTTGTATATTAAATAGCTTTTTCTTGTACGACTTCAAATTTACTTTTAAATCCACCTCAACATCCAATGTATGTAATAAACAAAAAATAAACGTACTAAAAAATTCCACCTATAGCAGACCTTATTATTTTGGTTTCAAAGTAGGATGCGAACAAGCTTTTCTTCTGACCCAAAGGGTAAAAATGTTACTCCCAATAGAAAAAATTATACAAACTTTTTTCTTAACACATGGTAATCTAGGTAACATTCACATCCCATTATTTATTTCCATCCTTAAATTACATTAAAAATCACTACTTCTTCTCTATCCTTTCAATTAAATAATATATTTTATATATTTTTTTATTATATTTTCTCTCTCTCACACTTACAATCACTTTTAAAAATATTAAAAAAATTATAAGGGTTGAACATTAATTTTTTAAATTTACACCCCCTAATTACAACCACTTAAAACATTTCATATAATTTAAGAACTCTCACGCATATAATTTTATGGAATGGACTGTGAATGCTTTAAAATAATCAAAGCAATCATATAAAAGTTTTAATATAAAAGCAACAATGAAAAGAGCAATATTAATGTTTTTGCCGTTAAGATGTTCTGTTAAAAGACAATGGCATGTGGTATTGTACATTTATCTGAACTCGATACTAAATTTTCACCTACTCAACCCCTTAGTTTTCAATATTAATGGTTTTTTTAATCAGTAAACTTTCAAGTAATGTATTTCTTAGGTTTATAAAATAGGCATTTGGAGAACGTAAATTTGATTTGATCTATAACATATCAACACAACTCATGCAGTCATGTTCACATCATCACTATTATCCTATTTTCTTTTTTGCATCAAGACCCACGCTTCATGTTGTATTGTTGTGACTAAAGATTTATACACACACATATGCATATTGTAGTAAAATACTTATAAGTTGATGTCAGTATAAACTATGATATCCTTCATTTTCTTCGTATATACCATAAAGACATCTCTCTCCTTTATGTTTCTATATTTGGTCGCGTCATATAACCAAAAACATGACATCATCATCACATCTCACATCATCATCACATCATCGTCACCCTAACACAACCGATACTCCAACCTTTGTATATAGTTTGTTACACCTTTTCTTCCTCTCGCGAGCCTATTACACAACCCTAGTCCTTATGCGTTGAACTTTAACTCACGAGATCATGAAATGGTGTTATCCTACCCCTCAACCAGGGGTTACGACAATGCCCGTCTTTCAATAGTTTTACATATTCTTTGACTAGGTTAATACCCCGTGTATTACACGGGTTAAATAAATAAATATTAAATAGTTATTAATAAAAATTAATCAATTATAAAATGATGTTTTAATATAAGATATGATTGACATTACATACAAGTGATAAAAGGACAATGTCATTTTTTAAACTTCCTGTTAATTTTTTTTTGTTTTTCTAAAAAAAAATAGGTTTTTAAATAAACTGTTCCAAAACAAATTGTTTTTAATAAAGTGACATTTTTAATAATTTCTTTAAACTTTGAATTTTAATTATTTTTGTTTCATAAAATTTTATTTTTTTAGAAAACACAGGTATCAAATATATTGTATTTTTTAATAGTTTTGATATTTTTTTAAAACATATTGTTATTTTATAAAAGTTATTTCTTTAGAAATTATATTTGTAGAAAGATCTCTTTTTTAAGTTAATAAAAAGTTTTGATATGGAAAAGAATTAAATGATATAATTAGTAGTTAATGTGATATTTATTAAGAGAGAGAAGCGGGAAAAGTAAAATTTAAAAGACCTAGAATTGTGTCATGTGGCTTCAAAAAACTTCCTTTTATTAATATAGATAGATATGTGCATAACTTTTTAATACAAATATGAATACATTTTTTTTAATTTTTTATTTAGTGTATTTTACGATATTCACACATTTGTATCTTGTTCTATGTATACATGTATAGCTTGATGCATACACACATTCTGTTATACATATGCTTATAGTTTTTATTATGTAACTTTTTCTCTAAAATTCTATAATTCGTGTTTTTTAAGTATTGACATCGACTTCAATTGATCTATTCGTATTCTCGATCCATACTCTCCCAATTTTCTAACACTTGCTTGAACAAACACAGAATGTTTGTTGAACTTCATAACAATCACTTCCAAGAAAAAAAGGCTCATAATATAGTTGCATCAAATCGTCAACAAATTTGAAAATTCACAATAAAAACTAAACAAAACTTGCTACACAAACGAACGAAGTTGATCAAATCGCCGAGTCAATTGTTTTTCGGAGACTCGAAAACTTTGACCTATCCTGTATCTTTTAAACATTAATTGATAAAAATACAAAACCATTCCAAAGAAATTTGATAATTTGATCGAAGAACAAGAACAAGAACAAGAGACGACGAGAACATCATCTACTGATGGCCGTTGAGGAAGGTGTCGACCTCGGAAATGGTATGAAGGGCCGGAATTGCACCCTTTTTGGTGGTGGTGATGGCTCCACAAGCACATGAGTATCTCAATAATTCTTTCAACCTTCCTTCATCCTGCATTTCAATCTTATTATTTTTCACCCGGCTCAAAAATAATCAGGTTCTGGTTGACGACCCGTTTACAAGTTGTTTACAATCATTTAACTTGGTTACTGCTCATTTAACCTGTTTAGATGAACGGGTTACACATCGTATTTAGGTGACATGGTTGACATGGTTTTAGGTGTGTTTGAGGTGGAGTTGATGTTTTGACATAAAAAGAACATGTGGGTCATGTTTGGATATATGAATTTCAACCCAACAATCCAACATGATTGTCTTCCCCTATGAGATCATGTCATCATGGTAAAGTGATGGAATTAGGTAAGAGTCAAAATACTGTTGCCACAAAACTTAGCCTAATTTTATAAATAGTTAAAGAGTTTCAAACTGTCTAGAGAAAAACGCATTATAATATATTCTTTTAATAAAATGAATAAAGATGTTTTATGCATTAAGATTACACTTTCGACCAACTTCAACCCTTTGAGGTTTCTTTTAAATGATTTTACCCGTATGACCCGTTAATCAAAATTAACCAAACGGAACATGGCGTCATTATTACCTCTAGCACAGATTGGTCGTCAACGATCTTTGTTAGGAGGGCACCTACGAAAGAGTCGCCTGCACCTGTTGTGTCAACTGCTTTCACAGGGAATGCACTCACCGTCCCATGAAAATGCTGCAAACATGCTTATGATAAGCATCTACAAAGCTTTCACTAATACAACATATATAAATTAGATTAAGCTTTTTAGACTCGATTATATAATTTTTGTTACAATTGTTTTTAGACAAAATTACAAAAAACGTCCTTTAAGTTTATATAAAATTACAGTTATCGTCCTTTATCTTTAAAATGTACTCTAAACGTCCTTTATGTTAACATTTTGTAACAGATATCGTCCTTTACACTAACTGCCGTTAAGTTTTTCCGTTAAGTCAAGGGCAATTTGGTCTTTTTGACTCTAAAGGACTATTAATGTATTTTTTCCAAACATAAAGGATGTTTTCTGTCACTTTTTTTATCTTTTATTTAATTTATGTATTTTTATAAGAATACATATACATGTGATTTTTATATAACGAATATATATATACATATAAATTCATACATAATTAAATATATTAAATATTTTCATGCACGTATAGCTAATTAATTATATTCACTCACGTCTTATATATATATTATATATATACACATTATTTTTTTCATCCACGTATTTATAATATAAAGAAATAAATAATATAAATTATACAATAGATATTTACAGATAATACGTGGATGAAAATAATTAAATAATATATATTATGTTATTTAAAATAATATGTAGATGTATTATTGTAAAAATACATAAATTATGTAAAATAAAAGAGTTACAGAAAACGTCCTTTACGTTTGGAAAAGTCTACATTAATAGTCCTTTAAAGGTAAAAAGACCAAATTACCCTTGACTTAACTGAAAAAGTTAACGACAGTTAGTCTAAAGGACGAATTCTGTTACAAAATGTTAACATAAAGGATGTTTATAGTACATTTTAAAGATAAAGGACGATACCTGCAACTTTATATAAACTTAAAGGACGTTTTCTGTAATTTTGTCTTGTTTTTATAATTTTATAAGAGATCCAAGACTCAGTTTTAAGTATTTTGGCATGAAAAGCACAAATAATTGATAGTCAAATATATGTAGCACTTAGGGTGGTGAAAGGTGTTAGTTCATCATGATGCACGACTCTTTATCCTAATATATTAATATATATAATGTAAAGTAGGGATCATAACGCTGGAGATGGACCCTTTTCCTGTACTAATCAACCACCTTAATAAATAAATTTATAGCATTTTAAATGCTATATTAACTAAGGTGACCATCTTTGAACAAAGAAAATAGAATAAAAATATAATTATAATATCAGCTTATAAAAAAAGTACTTTCCAAAAACAATTCATATAACACAGTAAAATCAAATACCAAATCCCCTGACCATACTGTATAGGGGCACGTTCAATACAGAATCAATTTAAACCATTTTATGCATCTAAAACTATAAACGATTATACCATGCGCAATAAAAGCTAAATTGTTTCAGATTTGAGATTTTGAGTTTTTAGACTGAATTAGTAGTAATAAAGAGTGTGGATGGGTTGATGGGTGCATACCTTGGTGTAGTAATTGCAGCCCTTGTCACCAAGAGTGACCAATAGAAGCTTCAAATTAGGGTGCCACAAAGACATTGCAGCCTCATCGTCACATTTTATTAGAACCATCGATTATTTTGTAAATGTCTAGTTTAGTTTTGTAACAATAGTTTGAGTAGAGGGTAGCCATGTGAAACTATTATAAATATATATTGAGGGATCAATTAGAAAGGAGATCAACTTTGTCAAAATAATATTCTATCATGGTTCAGCTGGTGAACGTGGGATAGGTTCAGGTGCAGTGGTCGAAAGGTTAAAAATTTGTTTGGGTTTAGATACTCCGGACATAAGGCGAGTAGTCATGGTACGGGTAGGTGGGACAGGTGGTGGAGTGTTATGGGTCGTTGATGTGGGTGGACTAGAGGGTTGTATCGGTTGTGGGCTGTGAGTTGGCACAGGGGTGTTGTGGACGGATGGCACAGTCGGCGAAAGTGAGGATGGTTGCAAGCCGCTGTCAGGAGATACCGGCGGGTTAGGTGCTGGTGTAGGAATAGGATTAGGGGCTGGTGTGGTTGAGGAGCGGACTGATGTCCAAATGGATGGGTGGGGCGATAAAAAATCGTGGGTGGGTACCGGATTTGGGTTGGTTGAGGTGGCAAAAGGAAAAACATTTTCATCAAAAACCACATGACGAGAATAATGATTTTACTTGTCGATATTTCAAAGCATTTGTACCCCCTATGGTTTGACGGATATCCCAAGAAGACACACGCGGAGGACCGATTAGATAGTTTATTAATAGTAGAAGACGGAAGGAGAGAATAACATAAACAACCGAATGTGCGTAAATGAGTGTACGTGGGATGTTTGTGAAACAAGAGAGAAGTGGGAGTGTGAAGATATTTAGTTTTAGAAGGAAGAATATTATGTAAGTAAGTAGCCAGTTGCAAAGCATGGTGCCAAAGTGTGGGTGGAAGAGATGATTGAGCATGTAAAGACCGAATAATATTATTAATAGACCGTATCTTCCGTTCGGCCTTGCCATTTTGGGATGAGGTATAGGGACATGAAAACCGGAATGTTATGCCATTTTGACTACAAAATTGATGGAACGTGTGTTTATTATACTCGGTACCATTATCACATTGGAAACTTTTAATAGGACAATTAAATTGTGTGGTGATATAAGTTGAGAAGTTTTGAAAGATGGGTAAAACAGAAGATTTATTAAGCAAAGGAAAAGTCCACAAGTAATTAGTAAAATCATCCAGAAACAATACATAATAACGATGACCTCCCGTACTAACAACCGGAGAGGTCCAAACATCACTATGGATAATATCAAATGGCAACTGAGTAAATGAAATTGAATCATTAAATGGTAGTTTGACATGTTTTCCAAACACACATGCTTGACACAAAGGAGAACTACTAGACTGATTAATAGAAATAAAATGATCCCTATTCAAAGACTTTAATAAAGAAGACCCTGGGTGTCCGAGGCGGCGATGCCAAAGGTCCTGAGTCAAAGCAGCAAAAGCAGTTGGAGAAGACGGTAGGGAAGAAGGCAAAGACAACTAGTAAAGATCTCCGGTGCTATCACATCGGAGGATAGGAGTCCGCGTCTGGTAATCCTTCACATCAAAACCAAAGGGGTCAAATTCAATTGAAACATTATTATCCGTGGTTAATTTACGAACTGAAAGTAGATTTTTAACAAGATGAGGGGCATATAAAATGTTGTTAAGTTGCAGGGGTGGAAATGGTGGTTTAAGTGTGGAATGGCCAGTTGCATGGACAGGGATGTGTGAACCATTGCCAATAACAATATTTGTATTCGGACTATTATTAACATAAGATGAAAGATTACCTGACTGATGTGTCATATGACTGGTAGCCCCCGTGTCAAGATACCAGTTGTGATCCGGAGTCAGGTGTAATCCCGAGAATGCTTGATCCAAATTGGTTGGTGCATAATATTCGGTCGGCGAGTGCCCCAGAATGCCTGCAAAATTGTGATTATTTCCGCGTCCACGACCCTGCATCATCGGAGCAGATGGAAACGGTGTCGGTGGAGTGTGCCAAGGGGGTGGAGCATAGTTCCAGCCGGCATATGAAGGAAGAAGCCATGGTGGATATGGAACGCCACGACCCCGAGAGCGGCCACGACCACGCGACCTGAACCTATCCCACGTTCACCAGCTGAAGCCTTACACAACCCTGTGTGGAAACATGCCATGGACAATGAGTTTCGGGCTCTTATTGATAATAAGACTTGGGAGCTCGTACCTCGACAGTCTCATATGAACGTAATTCGGTGTATGTGGCTTTTTACTCATAAAATGAAGGCGGATGGTTCTTTGGATAGATACAAGGCGCGACTTGTATGTGATGGCCGATCTCAGCGGATCGGGATAGATTGTCAGGAGACATTTAGTCCGGTTGTCAAACCAGCCACTATTCGTATCGTACTAAACATTGCTTTATTTAATAACTGGGATATTGGTCAGCTAGATGTAAAGAATGCTTTTCTTCACGGGAATTTACAGGAAACGGTTTATATGTATCAGCCTTATGGCTTTCATGACCAGCATCACCCCCATCATGTGTGTCGCTTGAATCGGTCTCTATATGGTCTCAAACAAGCCCCACGGGCTTGGTATCAACGCTTTATGGCGTATGTCACATCTTTGGGGTTCCGGCATAGTTCATGTGATCATTCGCTTTTTATATACCAGCATGAAGGTCAGACAGCATATTTACTTCTGTACGTGGATGACATTGTTCTGACAACCTCGTCTCCAGAATTGAAAGCTCGGATTATGTCCAAATTGTCATCTGAGTTTGCCATGAAAGATCTCGGGCCTTTAAATTATTTCTTGGGATTTCAGTTACTCGTAATAACTCAGGAATGTTCTTATCCCAACATAAGTATGCCCTAGAGATTCTTGAACGGGCGAATATGTCAGATTGTAATTCGGTTGCCACTCCCGTTGACACTGCCGGGAAGATTAGTCATTTATCTGGGGAACTGTTCGATAACCCTACTCTGTTTAGGAGTTTTGCTGGAGCACTTCAGTACCTTACATTCACACGGCCAGATATTTCATATGCAGTACAGCAAGTGTGTATGCACATGCATGATCCACGTGTCTGTCATTATAATGCTATTAAGCGCATACTACGGTATCTCAAAGGGACTCTCAACATGGGGTTACTTCTTACTCCCAGTCAACCGGGGAGTCTTGTTGCTTATACTGACGCTGACTGGGCCGGTTGTCCTGACACACGCCGGTCCACTTCAGGTTTTTTGTTTTCTTGGGGGATAATCTTATTTCATGGTCATCTAAGCGACAACCCACGATTTCCCGGTCTAGTGCTGAAGCTGAATATAGGGGTGTTGCTAATGCCGTGGCAGATTTATGCTGGTTACGAAATTTATTATTCGAACTGGGGTGCCCGATACGGAAAGCATCGGTTGTTTATTGCGATAATGTTAGCGCTATTTTTATGTCTAATGACCCGGTTCAACATCAACGCACTAAACATATCGAGATTGACATCCACTTTGTCAGAGAGAAAGTTCATAAGGGTGAAGTTCGAGTCCTTCATATGCCTTCTAGATTTCAGATTGCCGACATCTTCACGAAAGGCCTACCTCGAGTTCTCTTTGTCGACTTTCGGTCCAGCCTAAGGATTCGTCATCCTCCTCCTTAGTCTGAGGGGGTATATTAGAACCATCGATTATTTTGTAAATGTCTAGTTTAGTTTTGTAACAATAGTTTGAGTAGAGGGTAGCCATGTGAAACTATTATAAATATATATTGAGGGATCAATTAGAAAGGAGATCAACTTTGTCAAAATAATATTCTATCACATTTATCGCTTCCTGTGAGAAATTCGAGCTCGTTATCACTCACTTTGATCACTTGGGCCTTATCCCATATGCTCATGATCTGCTGACGCGCCTCCTCAGGTGATGGCCACAATGGCAGCCTCAGATTTGGGTCATATGACAGAAGTGCCCCTGCATCCTTTGCGACCTCCATTGCTTTAAGCTGTGCTGATCTACATGGCTCTACGATCAAGCTTATTGATCCGTAATGCAAAACTTTGGCCGGCAAATTAACATGCACACAGTTCACTTGCCATTTTTAGATTTTCTCCAGTCTTTTCATTTATCACATGTTTAGCAACTTTATGCAACAATATTTTCACCTCCTTTTTCCAGTAGATTATTTTGGTGACTATTTTGAGCAGAACTCAGATATTAACTTTTGGATAATTCATGTACAATCTTGAACAACTCAACTAATGATATGATTAATGCAACTGATTTGCAAACTTAAATCATTAAAAGTGATAGTTCTGTTCAAATTCATTTATGTGTCAAATTAACCTTTAAGTTGACATAGCCTAATTTTCAAAAACAAGTTTTCTTTGACAAACATCTAAATGAATGAACTATTTTCGAAGATTGTAACAAAATGCATGAGAGAAGGAACACAGGGCTATGTGTATCGTACCAAACAATATTTCATCCCCTTTCTATCAATTATTTAATTTGTAATAAAACAAAAAATTTTATTCCATTTGAATTGTTTAAAGGGTCAAACTAACAAATGAATTAGCAACTTGATTTAATTTATCAGATTAAATATATACTCCCTGTTTCATAAACAATTCATAAAATTTTCTGGGTTGTTTCCAAAAAATACAACATTTTCCTTTAGCTAAACTATAGACCTAAATTTGTTTCTTAAAGTTATTACGTCATAATTCTGATGATGTATTTTATTCGAAAATATTTCCCAATTTTGAAATCTTTCAAACATTTAACCAGACTACTAATTCGATTGAATATTGCAGTTCACTAAAACAGAAAGATTATTGACAAATTTTAAACATAAATAGAATGTATCGTATCTTTATAAGCTTAATATTATAACTACTTGATCATTAATTACAATACATGTATCTACTAAATATTTTATAAGCGTGATTAACAAGCAAACAAATAAAGTATATAATGTTCCATTTATTACTCGATTGGGGAAAATAAAAATACTATTTAATTCTATGGCACCAACATATTAATAAAAACAGCTTTTTTTAGATATAATAAATAAGTAAATGAGCGTGTTATTTTACATAATTCTATAAGCTCTTTTTTTTCATTTTATCTGTTATCTAATAAAAAGTTTGTTTCCGGCTTCTTATTCTTTATTCTTACATCTTTAATACTAACTATTTATTATTTACCAACACACAATTGATTCAATGATATCCAATTATATAACAGATGACACTCTCTTTTAAAGATCGAAAATTCAAATCCTATAATAGACATATTAGGTAATACCATTATAGGATCTTTAAGATCTTTATGCACTATTAACTCCTCATCACAGCCTCTTCCTAGTTTCGAATGGGCAAAATCGGTTCCTATTAAAGCAAACATTCAGATGTGGCGGGTTCAATTGGGCCGAATTCCAACCTGTGATGCGTTGCTTAGGAGAAAAGTTATAGTGGACTCACCCTTATGTCCATTGTGCAATCACGCGAAGGAGTCGGTGGATCATATATTTACCTCTTGTTACTTCGCGATGATTGCTTGGCAAATGATATTTGATGGGTGCAACATAGCACCTATTTTTGCCTTCTCGGCGATGGACCTAATGAAAATTCATTCGCGTTGTCATATGGGGGGCGACATGAAGATCGTACAGGCGATTATCTTCACTGCATGCTGGTGTCTTTGGAAGGAGCGCAATCGCATCATCTTCGATAAGATGAAACCTTCGTTGGGAGAGTTCTTAAATAAATCAAGGCGGTTAGTTATTTGTGGATCTCAAATAGATCTAATCTAATCAAGGTGGACTTAGAAAGATAGTGTAAATTTAATTTGTAATCACTATGTATTCTTGGTTTTAGCTTGTAGTTTCTTACTACTTGCTAAGTTTCTTTTTATAAAATGATTCCACCGTTCAAAAAAAAAGTTAATACCATTATAATTATACTTATCATTCATTTACGTCTTCCTTCTAAAATGACTAGACTTTCATAGTCTCAACAATCTATCCGTTTTGTTGACTTATCACATAAAAAATATAGTAAAATAGGTCAAACAAATTAATATATTATATTTTTTTAACCACCCTAACTTTTATTAACTATTAACATTGCATCTTATAAAATTTAAACAACAGAAGAATGTTACCTTCTTAATTTGTTTGCTTGGAACAATTGAATATTAGAACTGATTACATCATATAAATATTACTTTTTGGCAAGTTATAGATATTTGTTTCAAATGAGGCTGCTATCTGCCTATCTCAATAAGTAGAAAAACTTATCTAAGTTGTAGTTTAATACTTACAGAAAAAAAGAATTCATTTCTAGAAATTTTCCAATTTAGCAGGTGGTATCATATTATAAATATACACACAAAAAATAATTAAAAAGTCGAGCACAAATTAAAAACTTGTTAGAATTGAAATAGAAAATAAACATTGTGAAAAAACAATATCAATTAACATTTGAGACATTATTCTATTATCCAATAAGCTTGTGATTTTCAAATATGAAAATAAAAAATTCTTGCCAGGAACTAGAATTGAAGTAAAAAAATTATAAATATTATAGGTTTTTTAAAGGAGCTACTACTTATTCTTGTGATTTTCAAATTAAAAACTTGTTAGAGCATTTACATCCCATTCTTTATTTTTATCCTTATACTTACACTAAAAACAACTACTTTTTCTCTCTCCTTTTAATTAAATAATATTTTTCAATACCTTCATTATTATCTTTTCTCTCTCCTTCACTCACAACCACTTTTAAAAATATTAAAAAATTTATAAGGGTTGAACAGTGAATCTTCAAATTTACAGATGAACGAAAACATTTTCTCTCTCCTCCACTCACAACCACCCAAAACCATACCATATAATTTAAAAACTCTACTCCCATATTTTTACAGAATGGGATGTGAATGCTCTTATACTTGTACATCACAGGATTTAACACTTCGATTTTTAAATAGAAAATACGTGGCTTACTATCAGGAATATGTCTAATTTAAACAAATATTGTAGATACTATTTGAACTATTATTGTAAATATTATTTGCAACATGCATAAATCTATAGTTAGTATGAAATTCTAGTGATTTAAACCCAAATCAGCATCATGAACACTTAAAGAACACATACTTAATTAAGTTTCATAAACTTTATACCAAATTTATTTAAAAAAAAACTATATACCGACAAGAAATCACTCAACGAGACTATGAGAGAGATAAATATGGACTTAAACTTTGCGTCAATTGTAGGGATTTCCGGAATCGACCTATCATCGAATCGTCTCTTGTGAAGTGGCAATTATCTACACTTGTAGGATATCATTAACTGATATTATGGAGATACTGAATCAATTACAAGTTTTAAAGGCACATGAACACGCGATAATACCAACCTTTGTAATCCGATGTTGGTTTATTTGGAGAGCAAGAACAAATAAACTTAGAATAACAAATCAATATGAAATTCCCTCGCTATAGGTGGTGTAGTTATAATTTCTTGAATTTTCTTGTGTAATCAGTCATGATTTGTACTTAATCTAGTCACTGGCCAAAATGTTTTTCCTTAATATGTAAATCTTCCTCCTGGTTTAAAAAAATCATGCCAAAATCAATGCTAAACCTAAAATACTCATACTCATCCTTATTTGATTTTTTACGGTAAATGTACGACTTTGATTCGGGGGATAGGTGTTATCTTAATCGGGCACACCTATCTGTGTCCCAGCCGGGACCGCACCCCCAACCCACTCAGGAGGAAACTCATTGTTAGAAAAAACCCCTAGATCAACTCTGAGCATATTACTCAGAGGAGACTTGAACCCATAACTTTTCTTATATTTACTTGTCATGAGTATCTAATTTTAACCAGATAGGCTAAGGATCATTGATACTCATCCTTATTTGATAACTTTAAATGTAAAATTTTCTTTAATGTTTTACATAATTAGTATAAAATAAAGGTTTAAGATGGTGCATAATTTCTACAAAATCACAATAGAAGGTTGCATTTTAATTATATTTATGACTTGAAATGAAAGGAGGTTGGTGATGTTAAATAGAGAGTGTGTGACAAATAACTAAAAACCCAAAATATTAATTCTTTTGCATCCAAATTGGCTTGAAGCCAGTTAGTTTTTCAAGTGACTGAAAAATATTGTGCATAAAACATGACCACTTGCCCATGTCTCTCCCCTTGGTCCTTAAACTCCAACTAACCACTATTGATGATCAACTATTTACCCTTCAAGATCCAAAAGTAAATTCACTGCTTGAATCGTTTTGATCTACTACTCAATTCCTATGACCCGTCGTCAACTAGTTGGAAAGAAAGATCTTTGTGTTGACATCAGATGTTGTTAGACTCTGTGTTAAAACTCTTAAAAAAGCGATACATTTTATTTTTGCCAAAAAGTTTATCATGTCTCAAAGATATAAGAGGTATTCTTATTTTTGAGAATTAAATTCGATTTTGTTCCCTAAGGTTTGATAAAAATAATCATGTTCCTTTAAAAAATTAAAAACATTAATTGTCTTTCAAAAGTTTTATAACATGTTTAAATTTCAATCCAAAAGTTTTATCAGTTATTTCAATTTGAATATAAAATAATGAAACTTTTAAACTAAAACTGAAGCAAATTATGAAACTTTTGAACTGAAATTGATGTTATAAACCGTTGAAGTTGTCAAACGTCGGGAAGCAAAATTAAAATTAATTCTTTTGAAATTTGAAGGACCAAAAGGGAGATTGTCATGTGCAAGTGGTCATGTTAAGTACCTAGGGAAAGAAGGTCAGGTCAAGTTTATAATTTTGCATTCTTTAGCCACAGTCCCTTAAAACAAGACATTCTGTAATCATTACTAAGAACAAATTTACTATAAATAGCCGAGAAAGATTACAGAGGTTACATGTAAATTTTCCGAGTAACCGAAAATCTCTGCATGTTTATAATTTCAAAAAAAAATGAATCCTCAGTTGCTACAAGCAAAGCTACAAGACAGAATGAGCACGTCTAATCTCTGCAGTCAGAATGAGCACATTGTGCAGAAAGCACAAAGTTATGTGGCAAAACAGAAATTATGTTTCATCGTTAAACTACTTTGACTTTGCGTGTTGGAGGACGACGAAAAAGACTGATGAGATCATCGAGACCCTGTCGAAAAATATCATGAGCAAATACTTTCACAATAGTAATAACTGATAAGAATAAGAGGCGTATACCCTAGAGTCGGGAAGGTTGGTCAAAACGGGGAATTACAGAAATTTATATAATTTCAATAATAATCAAATCAATTTTTGTGAGTAAAATGGTTTAAAGATGCATCATGCGTTAAATTCTAAAAATACACTTTGAGTGACTTTCAACCCGTTTGACATGTTTCTTTTAAGCTATATATTATTTAATGCATGTTTAGCCTGTTACAAATGAAATGTAACCCTGGCTATCCCATTCATAAGTAAACAGGTCACATATATCAAAGGGTTTAGCAAATGAGACGACCATACTCTGGTAGTTATCAGGAGGAAACTAAAAAGGGTAATCAGGTATAATCCAAGAACAAGTAGCAAGAGCAAGTCGAATGTTACACTCGCAACCTGTAAAGAAGTCGAGGTGATTGTCCTGTTAGCTTTAAAAAGGAAAAAACGCAATGAAAGAGAATAACTTCACCTGATAAATCTGCAGTGTATTAACGATCGAATCATAAAAGGTGAACATCCCGTCAATCACGTCATGCTGCAAATTTACTTCTACAACATGATCTGCTAGTTCCTGCAAATACAAATAGGATATATTTTCAACAGAAGTAATCTTAATAAAAATATTTATTTTCTAGCAAAACCAAAAGAATAATAAAACAATACCTTTTCCAATGCCGTGATGAACGCATTGTCCTTTGAGAGAAAAGGTGCCACACGCGGTGTTCTTGACAAAAGGTCAAGCCATGATCATATGTAAGAAGGATTGACTGCCAAACTACTATTATCTGCAAATATATTGATGTTTTTTCCCTCCTGATCATAAATATGCCTCTGCAAATAACAGTGTATAAATTTTGATTGGAAAATATTTGTTGCAACATGCATTAAGCTGTCCACACGTAAAATAATTAAAAAATTATACACACACACACATATAAAATAGCAAAATAAGATGTATGTAACAAGAAAATACAAGTTAATAAAAATAAAGATTTGTTTAGTCTTACAGCTAGACTCTCCGCAACCAATTTTACACTCTTAACAACTGCAGCTTCACCGATGAACTCTCTAAATACAAAGCAAACAAAAAATCAGCAAAAAATGATCCCCCCTTGTTATATATTTATCTAGACAGACAAATGGCAGCATGTTCCCAAATGTTCACCTGTTATCAGAAATACCTCCAGTATTTTCAAGGAACTCCGGTGCAACAGAAAGTCCAGAGAGTGTGGCTGCAGTAACTCTTAACCTTGAAAACTGTTCATGCTCCCAGGCTACCTGCATTAAGTTTGCATAATGCATATAATCAACAGGCTTGTTAAAGTGTACTATACATGCAATGTACTATTTCTAAATATAAAATCCTTTCAATTTAATTTGTTTCGTCTTAATTTACTTACTCGAGAATTGGAAACATTTATTTTTTTGTGCTTTAGCCCAACTTTAAGACTCAATTCCTCTGCTACTTTGGATAAACCCTGCATACAAGACCAATTAGACTGGAATCTGCTTGGAATAAATTTAAAGAAAAATTATATATGCCAAAAATATGCCGAAGCCATGTGTCAAACATTGAAGGCATTAAGCGTATAATTAGGTAGATTTTTAGGCATGTGTATCACTACTTATCCAGTCCAACACTTGTGGTTTCCTAGAATGTTTTTATTCACTTGCCTCAAAAATTTGCTTAACATAAGCATTCTCTGGAGGTTTAGAAACATGAAGCCATAACCCATTTTCCGCTGAGTCAAGACCATTCAGGCAGATAGCATAATCAATACTTTCCCGTAGACGCTGATCAAAACTTCTAATCCACTGCAAGGAATAAAACCTAAATGACCGACTTCAGAAAAGACGAAGAAAATCAATATATCACGAAGTAAACGTAGGAAGACATCAGAGATTTGGGTAACAGGATTTTTAGTACAGCCCAGGTTGAGGTTAGTTTGACCTGCAGACACTTCTCGCTCATTTTAATAGATAACTAATGCATTAATTATTAAACTAAATTAATTAATAAAAATCCAAATATTTATACTAAATAATTATGGAAGTTATTTTGGGGTAACTTTCAGCCATTTGATCTCTCAAACTCATTTAGACCGTAAATAAGAACCCAAATCGACACATTTTGAAAATAAATGGCTTGAAACTACCCCCTCTAATGGGATGCCTAGAAAGAAAGATAAAATAGAAAATTACCTTTTGAGTTCCATTGTAGTTATAAGGTCCTCCAGAAGTCACCCCAAACAGTATATTATACCTTCCCCTCGTGTTTGGGTTAGAATACAAAATAGAAAATAATCTAGCAATTTCAAGAAGTGCCACTACACCACTTCCGTTGCTATCACTTCCAACTGACAGTGCCTATAAGATACAATAGAAGACAGTAAGACACAACCAAGTAAAAGTCATGTAATTTTAGGAAGTAAATGGAAGGGTTATCTAGTAAACTACCGGAACTGCACCGAATGTATCATATGATGCTACGACGGCAATAGTTGGAAGTTGGTTCGAATTTCCATCAGCTTTGAATCCAGGCAACCATCCCTGTATATAGTTAGTGTGGTATCAGAATAGGTCAGCTAAAATCATTTCAAACATCCAATTTGAAATGCTCATAAGATCAAAGAGTTGCCATTACACAATGTTCTTGATCGATTATAAATGTCACAGATCAAAGTATCAAACATCCATTTTGAAATGCTCATAAGAAAAAAAAAAGAACCTTAAAGGCCACTAGGTGCATTGGGTGTGGGTGCATCCATGAACTATAATCTGGAAAGCTATTTGAACCAGGCTATATAACCTAGAGAGGCTTTTGTGACCTAAAACTTAGCCAATGTTTGTTTTGCTTTATGAAAGGCCTAAATAAGCAGATTGGCTAACAGGGGCAAAATGGACAATGCTAGATCAATTTTACCCGTCTGAAATAGAGCATAACCCAAATTGACCACTCAAAAGTAAAGGTGTCGAAATTGCCACCTCCACCTCTACCTTTCATTCACCTTTTTTATATTCATTCATGTGCCTTTTAAACTATGAAAACCAACCAGAAAATTACCCCATTTTATTTGCTAATAAGCCTCCTCTATCAGGTAAATGTTCCAAGACATGTTTACATCACATTTGACACATAACTTTCAATGTGTTATAGAACCTATCAAACCCTGATGACAAATACATTTTAATTCTTAAGAGAATATTAAATAGCTTCTTCATTTTAACATCAGAGTGCACACATTATCATCTATTGCCTAGTTGATTTATCATATAGGTTTTAACCTTTAATTTGGTTTCAACTATTTGTACTTTCTGTTTGCCTTTATCTACCCAACAAATTATGGATAAGGAATAGTTTTTATTGGGTTTCTTTTAAATATATTTTGAACTGGGGTTCATTTATAATCTACCCTAACTGATTGTGAATAGCATAGTTTTTATTAAAATTCATGTATTAGTTTCGATTGGGTTATCTTGATCTCCTGCTACTAACTGTGCACAAAACTTTAGTCATTAGGTGCTCCGGTTGTTTCATTCTGTTGCAGTCCCAGAATACAAGTATAAATCTGCAAAAACAGTTTACAAAAAATAAAACTAAACAATAAAATAAAATACCTGAATGTTTGTGATTGTAGGAGATGCAAGTTTTTTAGGAGATGGTGATGTGACAATAAGTTTGTACCTCTAGTGATAAAAAGAAGTACAACCAATATCACCACCGATATCCATGTAAGCTCACAAAGTTCTGACAGAGAATATATATGCATGTTCTATGTGTGTGTAAGACATGATGGAGTTTTGTCTACATGATCAGCTTGTTGCATTAAACAGCTTTGTGTGTAAATAACAAAATATGAACTTACTTAAGGGAATAGAATATGAACATCCACTCTAAATGTCAAATGCTTAGGAAGATAATACGGGAAAAACACAAAAAGGACAGTCAGATATCACCAGAAGGGAACATAATACAAACTTACTAAAGACTAAAGCTGAAAATAATACAAGTCTTGATTGTGATGATAAGAGAAAGTTGTTGCATATGAAGTCAACAGTTTCCGATTATCCTTTTAACTTTAAGTAAAGTAACCGTAACAGAAGGTTAAAAGAGCATAACTTCCTAACATAAAATACAATGTAAATGTGTATGTAAAACTTCTACTAATTGTGGCATACTATGGTTAAATCGTCAGCAACTAGAATATAAACTAACCCGCCAGTAGTTGCTGTTGCAGGCTGACCAGCCGCATCATTTCTCTTGATATCGGCCAACACTTTATCTAAATTTTCATCCTCAAAAGCAAAATACAGGGGATACTGTAAAATCAAAGCAGAATTACTAAACAAGAAAACAACTGAGGCACGGAAAGGCACCATTTTCTGACTTGTGAATAATCAAAAACTGTTACTAGAACTTGTAAGAATCACAGACGAACATAGGTTTTGTTAAAAAAAACATTCATTTGCATGTGCAAAAATATATATTACAAATAGTCGTTATGCACAATATCTTTCACTCACTTGAATAGTAGAATGTATGAGCTTCTGCTCTAAACCCACCAACAGTTCTTTCATATTCTCCTTATCACGATTATCAACATGTCCACCAACAGCATGACTATTCCCAGAACGAAAAAATTGAGGAAGTAGAAGTAGTAAACCCCCTAAAGGCTTTACCTGGACAATGTATTCTGCCATATGGTCAAAATAGTTAAAAGATTGAACCAGATTAACAACAATGAAAAACCTTTTATCCTTAACTAGTTGGGAATTCTGGGGATTTGTTTTATTATTTTCGGATGATTACAGTGAAACAAAGCAATCAAATAAATAGACAATCTATCAATTCTAAAGATGGAAATGAAGTAAAAGGAAATAATATAATAGTAGGTAATAATGATAGGCTAATAATCAGGAGGAGGAATGTGCTGTGAATATTTTGTGGTCCAATACTCCCCTTCAAGATGGAGCATGTAGATCCTTAATGCCCATCTTGTTAAGAAGCAAATTGAGTTGTGTGCCGAGTCCCTTAGTGAGTAAATCTGCGAGCTGAAGTTTACTATCAATTTTCATAGGAACAATCTCATGCGAATCTACTCGTTCACGGACAAAGTAACAGTCCATTTCAACATGCTTTGTACGCTCATGAAAAACAGGATTGTTTGCAATGTGACGAGCAGCCTGGTTGTCGCAAAACAAAGGAGTAGCGGCTGTAATATTAACTTGGAAGTCCTCAAGGAGCCATCTAACCCAAGAATTTCACTAACCGTTGAGGTCATCGCTCTGTATTCTGCTTCAGCTGAGGAGCGAGAGACAACCGATTGTTTCTTTGTTTTCCAAGAAATAGCACCACCACCCAAGAGAAGCAAGTACCCGGTTCTTGAACGTCTTGTGTACGGGCATCCGAGCCAATCAGAGTCACAATAAGTAGTCAAAGTTAAAGGTCCTTCACGGGGAAGTAGGATGCCTTGACCCGGGGTCCCTTTTAAATACCGAAGAACTCTGTTAGGAGCTTCCATGTGATTGCGTCTTGGGTCCGCAACAAACTGGCTCAGAACATTAACTGAGTATGTGATATCGGGTCTGGTGGCTTGCAAGTATAATAGTCTTCCTACTAGCCGCCGATATTGAGTGGCATCTATACGAGCCTCTTCTTCTCCTTTGTCGAGCTTAGTGCCTTGGTCAAAAGGAAAAGCGCTAGGTCGACATCCCAACATTCCACTATCCTTTAAAATACCTAACGTGTACTTTCGTTGACTCAAGACCAAGCCATCCGAAGTTTTTGCGACCTCAATTCCAAGAAAATATTTTAGGGAGCCAAGATCCTTGATGCTGAATTCTTCGTCCAGTTGCATCTTCGTTCTTTGAATGTGTTCAAAATTATTGCCAACAATAATTACATCGTCTACATAAATGAGTATGGCACTGTAAATACCTCCATCTTGGAATGTGAACAACAAATGGTCAGCTTTGGATTGGCAAAATTTTAAGTTGAGAAGGAACTTTGTGAACTTGTGGTACCAATTTCGTGAGGCTTGTTTGAGACCATAAAGCGATTTTCGGAGACGGCACACACGTGATTCATTTTCTTTCGAAAAACCTTTTGGGATCTTCATATAAACTTCTTCATCAAGATCTTCGTGTAGGAAGGCATTGTTCACGTCCAATTGATGAATAATCCAATCCTTCTTGGTCGCAACAGCTAGCAACGTTCGAACTGTCACAAGTTTAGCCACCGGAGCAAACGTTTCATGATAGTCTACCCCTTCCATTTGTGTGAAACCCTTGGCCACGAGTCTGGCCTTGAATCTCTCAATTTCCCCATTGGATTTATATTTCGTTTTGTAGACCCATTTTGAATCAATGGCTCGTTTCCCTTGTGGCAATTCTTCTAAAGTCCAAGTCCCATTCTTTTCGAGAGCCTTGATTTCTTCTTGCATAGCCTTCCTCCAACGTTCATCCTGGGCAGCTTGCTCAAAACAACTTGGTTCGTCATTAGAATCGATAGTCGACAAGAAAGCTTTATGAGAGCTTGAGAATTTATTATATGAAACAAAATGTGAAATAGGGTGTACCGTAGAGGCTGCTTGATCAGATGCGGATTGTGAATGGTCGACCGAAGGAGGAAGCTGCACTATGTAATCATTGAACCGTGTGGGTTGAGATCGATTCCTTTTGGCTCGAGGCTCGGTGTCATCAGACGGACCAAAAGCATCAAGGTCATTAGGTTCAGTGACATTATCATAATTGGGAATTGGTTCGGTGTCAGTGGGTTGAGCCGAATCCGAGGCAGTAGTGGGCTCGAGGTTTTCTTGTGGGCTTGTTAAGCCTTCCATGTCAAGGTTATCTTCTAGAACTTCATTGATTATTTGGGCTTTAGTGGGAATGTCATAGCTTAACCCACTCAAGATTTTTATGGGTTCATCATCATCAACAGTGGCCTCAATTTTCTTTATAACCTTGAAAGGAAAATAGCTTTCACAAAATAATACGTCTCTACTGATGACGATCCTTTTGCTCTCAAGGTCATAGATTTTGTACCCCTTTGATCCCCCAGGATATCCTAGAAATACCCCAGGTCTCCCCTTCGCTTCGAACTTATCTCCCTTGGTGTTATTGTTTATGTGATAGGCTAAACAACCAAAGACCCTTATATGATTGTATTTAGGCTTTTGGTCCCAAACCAACTCATAAGGAGTCTTGTTTTTGATAACCTTGGATGGGAGACGGTTTATTAAGTACGCAGCGGTTAATATGCATTCTCCCCAAAACCTTTTTGGAACATTGGCTTCAAACCTAAGGGCTCATGCTGTTTCGAGGAGATGCCTATGCTTCCTCTCAACCACCCCATTTTGTTGAGGGGTGTGTGGACATGTGGTTTCTAATAAAATTCTATTTTTATTATAAAAATCAATCATGAAATTAGATGTAAATTCTCCACCATTGTCACACCTAACTCTTTTTATGCTTTTCCCAAATTGGACTTGGATCATTTTATAAAAATTACCAAACATTCGCTGGCGTCACTTTTATGCTTTATGAGAAATACCCACACGGATCTACTGAAATCATCAACTATGGTAAGAAAAAAATTTGCGTGTGTGTATGATGGTGTCCGATAACCTCCCCAAATATCACAATGAATAAGTTCAAAACAATGAGTAGTTTTAATAAAACTAGAAGGAAATGGTGTTCGGGCGTGCTTTGCCTTAGCACAAGAATCACAAAAATCACCACTAAGTTTAATGAAATTACTATTGAAAACCTCGACCTTTGAGAGTTTCTCTTTTGAAGCATGACCCAATCTTTTATGCCATGTATCAACCGTCACCACCATTGCTCTTTTATTTTCTTTGGTCATCTTCAAGTGATACAATCCCCCTCGGCATTCACCCGCTCCAATCAAGCTCCTCGTGCGTAACCCCTGCATGACGAAAAAATCAGGAAAAAAGGTTATAGCGCATTTTAAGGTCCTTGCACAAGCGGCTAACCGAAAGCAGGTTGTATTTAAAATTTGGTATGTAAAGGGCTCCTTTTAGTTTCACTCCTCCTGGAAGTGATAAGTCGCCCCTTCCCTTAACCGGAATGGCGCTGCCATTTGGTATGGTAACCGGCGTTTCATTAGGAGTTCTTTTCTTATCCGAGAGAAGTTTGTGCAAAAAGGTTATATATTCAGTGCAACCCGAGTCCACAATAAAGGTATCGCTCCCGTTACCTGCCATATTTGCTTCGGGCCTTGTTTCATCAGCATCGTTAGTTCCAGAACTTGAAAAAACTTCAAAAAGGTTTGATATTGCTCATCGTTCGTGCCGGGTATGGGGCTGCATTTCGTTTCCGCGCACGCAGCCTTCGGTTTAGTCTTTTCTTCTTTCTTTCCAGGCCACCAATCCGGATATCCAATCAGCTTGAAACATCCTTCGCGTTTGTATCCATTCTTTTCACAGAAGGTGCAGTAATCGTTTTCTTTGCTTTCCTTTCTCGGCCTGCCGCTTTGCTTGTCCTTCGGTTGACCATAACTGCCTTCACGCCTCTGAAAGGCCTTGAAGGCAGCTGATTCAGGGGCTGCTCGGTTCTCATTGCTTATGGCCCTTTGCCTCTCATCCTCGGCTACCATGTGGTATGCAACTCCCAAGGTGGGTGTTGGTTTAGTAGCCAAGATTTGAGTCTTTATAACAGCAAATTCACTGTCGAGGCCCATAAGAAATTCATATAACCTGTCCTTCTCAACATGTTGAACGATTTTCTTACCGACTTCGCATGTGCACATGTTGCAGGTGCAACGAGGAAAGGATCGACCCGCTTTATCCCACAAAGATCGGAGCTTCGTGTAGTACGTAGAGACCGTGGCCCCGTCTTGCCTGGTTGCTGCTATTTTTTGTTTCAATTCGTAGCCTCTCGGTGCGCTTTCTTTTCCGAACCTCTTCCTGCAAATCTGACCATATCTCGGCTGAAGTGCTAGCATATTTGACACTATCACGTATGTTCTTTTCCATGGCCGTAGTCAGCCATCCTTTAATCATAGCATCGCACCGCATCCATGGCTTGAATTCGGGCGCTGTGGCTTGTGGTTTCTGGATGGTTCCATCAATAAAATCTATTTTGTTTTTGGCGAACAGAAAATTGATCATCTCTTGTGACCAGTCGGTGTAGTTGTTGTCCATGAGGAGATCGTTTACGTGAAGCTGTTTTGGGAAATCGGAGGGGTGTAGATAGTATGGTGAGTCGTGGTCGGTCGCGGTACCAACAGTGGCGTTGGTACCCTCTTCTTTGTCTTCTCCAACCATTCTAGGGGCATGTTTGGGATTGCTTATTTTGTTGAAAAGGACTTTTGATAAAAAGAACTTATTGACTTTTAACTTTTGAAAAGGACTTTTTAAAAAAAGTGTTTGGATTAGCTTATAAACTGAAAAGTCAATAAGTTGTTTTCTGAAAAGTGTTTGGTTTAGCTTATTCATGTAAAATGACTAAAAAGGACATTCTGTTAAAAGTCAATAAGCTGTTTTCTAAATAATGTTTGGGATTGCTTATTTTAAGCTGTTTTCTATTTCCGCCTTGCAAAATGAAAAAAAATAAGATATATGAAATAAGATTCGTTTACATGATTTATAAAAATAATAGCGTACTACATTCATCTCCATGAGATTGTTAAAATAACACCAACATTGCACAATGTTATGAAGCTAATGTGATACTACATTCATCTCCGCAATTCCATCAAATCTTGCGTAATTATATCTCTTATTGCTGTCATATATGTAACATCATGATCCGAACGATTTGTAGCCGGAAGTTCTTCATTAATGTCATTTGCAGTACCATCTTCTCTAGGATTGTAAGATTCTTGTTGGGCGGTGTTAAATGCTTCATCAAAGCTACCAGCCTTTCTAATAAAATTATGGATCGTCATTGACGCTATCACAATACTCACTTGGTGCTTGTATGTATAGTTAACATGCATATCTCTTAATAACGCCCATCTAGCTTTCCACACTCCAAAAGTTCTTTCAATAATGTTTCGCAACGATGAGTGGTAATAGTTAAATGTCTCTTTTGGTCCCCGAGGAGCACGCATGGCACTACTGTCCCATTTGTTTTTAATTTGTTTTTTATCAAGTTGTTTTCCGGTTTTTTCATACATGGTTTTTTCTATATTTTCCCAACCAAGTTTATTAAAGTGAGTACCAGGTCTATTCCCTCTTTTAAGTTCAAGCAAGCAACTCCTTGAAAGTAATATCATCCCACAAAAATTTTGATTTACTCCTTCTAATTGATATTTCACTAGCCATTGAGCTAACTGTTAAAAATCAAATAGCAACAAGTAGCAAATAAAATCAAAAAACTTAAACCATATATAGAAGACAATAACAAGTAGCAAATAAAACCAAGGCATTTCAACAAATATACCACTAAACAGCTTTGTGAGATCTGGTAAACCACCAAACAAATATACCACTAAACAGCTTTGTCTTAGATTGCCTCTTAAATTCTGAAGTACCACTAAACAAATATACCACTAAACTGAAGTACCCCAAACCAATGAATGATACATAATCTTGTTTTCAGCAACAAATATAATGAATGATACCAATCAAATTAGAACATTAGCAGCTGTGAGATGAAACCAAAACCAATCCAAGAAATGAATTACTATCCATAGATTTCAACGTGTTTCCCTTTGGAATCAAACCCGAAAGATCATTATATGACAAATTAAGAAATTTCAACTTCATCAAGCTTCCTAATTTCACTGCTATTTCACCAAACAAATTATTTTCAGCAAAGCTATTTCACCAAACAAATTATTTTCAAAAACCCAATTTCACTGCTATCAGTAAGGGTCCCTCCAAGATTAGGATTGACACACTGAAATGCTCAAGTTCACGAACCCTAATTTTAGCACAATCAAACGCAGATTCATCTCTATCAGTAAAACAGAAACAATTGTTCTGTGAGAACTTCATACGGATGAGAAACTTACGTGAAATCGGTGAAGAAAACGGAGAAGAAGGATCCGGTGAAGAACAAGTGCTTCTTTTGGGGATAGCGATGCAGGAGATTATTGATGTTGTTGATCGATATATAACACGAAGAGGGTGAAGATAGTTATGGCGAAGTTGGTGGAAGGGATTAATAACGATGGGAAAGGTTGGCGTCGGGGAGCACGATGGGAAAGCCGGCGATGGGATCGGAGGGGATGGGACGGATGCGATCGAAGGAGCATCGATGGTGAGGGCATTAATGGCATTGGGGGCTGGTGACCGAGAGCAGGGAGCGAGAGCGGCGCATCTATGGAGCATCATCGGAGGTTGGTGAGGACATTAATGGCGGGAATGCACAGCGGGAGAGCAGGGATCGATGGGGCTGGTGAGGGCATTTATGTAAACTGGAAGCATAACTGAGAAGGAGGTGAAAATAAGTTAGTACCCACTAACTTATCAATTTCTCCTTTCTTACCCCATTTTAGAAGTTGTTTTAAAACTCCTTTTGATCCATCCAAACACTATTTTTAACTTATTAACTTTACAAAAGTTAATAAGTTAAAAGGAGCTTGAAAATAAGCAATGCCAAACACCACCTAGGTTAGACGTATCGAGGGTTTTACAACCGCTCTGATACCATATAGAAATCAACAGATCAAAGGAATTCTGGGGATTTGTTTTAGGGAAAATTACCAAACTAACCATTTGACCATAACCATTTACCAAAATAACCAGTCAAATCCGAAAATTAAAAAAAAAAACAATCGGCAGCCTCCACGTGGCACTCCTCGCTGAGTCAGCGAGGGAATCACATAATCCCTCGCCTCGTTTATTGTGCCCAGCGAGGGATACACATAATCCCTCGCCCACGTGGCATCCCTCGCCTGGTCCTCGCTGAGTCAGCGAGGGATTATGTGTATCCCTCGCCCATAATTACTAAAATAACCCTCCTCGCCCATTTTTTTTTTAATTTTTTAAAATTCTTAAAATTATTAGTTAAATTCCGAGATTTTTTATTTTTTAATTGTTTTTTAATTAAATTTTTTTTCTCCTATATAATACCTTCTTTACACTTAACAAATCTTACATTATTCTCATCCTTTTTTCTTAACAAATCTTACATTCTTCTCATCCATCTTCTTAAAATAATCTTACATTCTTCACATCCATCTTCTTAAAATTGTCTTACATTCTTCTTAAAATGTCGGTTAATATCATACTATGCAGTGGTGATAAATGGCATTTTGTAAATGGTGTTGAAGAATATCTACCATTAAAAGGTAAATGTGTTAGACATGTTCTTAGTTTATCTAGTAATATAACGTTTGTTGAGTTAAAAGATACTATTTCCTCAAAACTGAGAATTCAAAGTAATTTATGATTATCATATAAAATGTCTACCTATACTCATTTTATTGATATTTCTGATGATCAAGATTTAGTATACTTTATGAATGTTGTTTTTAATGGTCAAAACGAAATTTTTACGTTATTCGTGAGTGAAGAATCTGGTGATGTTGGTAGTAGCTCTGCTGTCCACGAGGAAAAAAAATTTTACAAACGACACTGAAAAGTTTAGTTATGATTTAAATGATAATCCTGTGGATAACAAGAGTTACAGTGATGTTAAGCAAGAATGTGATTATGAAAACCAAAAAAAAAGTATTTTTATGAAAAAAATGATCCGTCTTCCTATCATTTCGAGTATAAAGTTCATGAAGACATATTTTTTCACAACCGGAGTCATTAGCGGATCCTACAAATAATCCACTCAAAAATACCAGTTCTGGGTTGTCAACTATTTCTGAAGGTGATTGTTTCAACAACAAAGAAGAATTACAACTGAAATTGGGTACAATGTGCCTTAGCGAATGTTTTGAGTATAAAGTGGTTAAATCATCCAAAAGTAGATTTGAGGCGTCATGTCGTAACGATGGTTGCGAATGGTGTATCCGTGCCCATTGTTTTAAAAATACAAGTATATTTCAAGTTAGATATTTTAAATCAGTACATACTTGTTCAAGAACACAAACCTATCCCAATATTCGTCAAGCAAACAAAAAGTATTGGGTCATATCATTAAAGACCAATTAAAGGATAGTGGTCGAATTTACCGAGGTAAAGAAATTATGAATGATATTAATGAGAGATTTAAAGTTAGCATATCGTATGCTCAAGCTTGGCGTGGGAAGGCTTACGCGCTCGAACTTTTAAAAGGATCTCCAGAAGAATCGTTTTCACATCTTCCTATTTATTGCTACAATTTGAAGAAAGCAAACCCGGGTACGGTCACTGACATTGCTGTAGATGAAATGGGACGTTTTGAAATGTTATTTGTCGCGATCGGTGCAGCGGTAAGAAAATATTTGACTTTGTTTTTTAATAATATATTAATAATTCTAACATTATTTATTTTTTTAGATTCGAAGTTTTGTGCAATTTTTACGGCCGTTAATTGTGATTGATGGGGCACATTTAAAAGGAAAGTTTTTAGGTACCATGTTTTTGGCGGTAGGTATGGATGGAAACAATCAGATATTACCAGTTGCATACGGTGTTGGTAAAACAGAAAGTGGAGAGTCATGGAAATGGTTTTTATCAAAACTTAAAGATTGTATTGGTGATAATCCTAATTTGGCAATTATATCTGATAGAGCTGCCTCAATTGATATGGCAATCAGAGCTGTTTTTCCAAATGCATATCACGGGTTATGTTGTCGTCATTTGATGGTAAATCTGCGATTAAAGTCAATGAAAGGAAAAAATTACGAGTCATTATGGTGGCAGACGTGTAAAGCTTATAGAGTTTCTGATTTTGAAGAGCGGTTTTATAGACTCACCGCCGTACTTCCACGCGTTCAAAATACTTTAGTAAATGTCGGGTTTGAGAAATGGGCAAGAGCACACAGTTCAGGGAGTCGTTATAATATTATGACGTCTAATAGCGCTGAGTCTATCAATGCGCTGTCACGACATGCTAGAAAACTACCAATTATTGGGCTCATTGAATTTTTTCGAGAATATCTACAAAAATGGTATTTTAATCGTAGACAGATTGCAGGTAATATTTTTACATAAAACTAGTATACAATATTATATATATATATATATATATATTGTTAAAAATTTTAACATATTAATTTTTGTAGCTGATTTGCCGCATAGTCTTACAAAATGGGCAGAAAATAAAATAACAAGAAGAATTGCAAAAAGTGCAACATGGACGGTGACCGGAATCGATGATCACACATTTGAGGTTGCAGACGGTGGTAAAAAAGGTTTGGTTGATTTGTGGAGCAGAACATGCAGTTGTAGACAATGGGAACTTTCTGGTTTACCTTGTGGTCATGCAATTGCTGTTTCAAGGTTTTTAAATATAACAGATTGTAGTCACTGGGCTTTAAACTGGTTTAGTAAAGATATATATAAGGCTACATATGAGGAGTCAATAAACCTTTACCAGCACAATCTGAGTGGGAGATACCTGCTAATTTTGTGTCTGTGCAGCCACCGCTGATGAATAAAAGACAAGCTGGCAGACCACGAGAAAATAAGCGCATACCGTCACGTGGGGAGGTAATAAAAGAAGTTGTATGCAGTAGATGTAGCACACAAGGTCATAATCGTGACCAATGCAGAGCCCCACTGCCGTCTCAAGTTTCAAGAAAATCAAGGGCAAATGAAACCAGTAATCCGTATCAACCAACAGCATATGTCAACCCTGAAGATTTTCGTGAATACGTTTTTGACGCAACCAGCCAACCATCACAAATATGGGATTTTGATTTGAACGAACCTTAATGGTGAAATGATTTTAATTTTTATTAACGTGTATTTGTATTAACGTTTTATGTTACTAATATTATTTGAAGTATTATTGCATCATATTTTCTCTATCTTTGCCTATAAATAGCAACATCAACAAGCCAACTCTCCACCCATCTCATATGAATTATTATTCCATTCTCTCTAGCCATCTTCCTTCTCTTCTTGTCCACATTCTCTCCAACCAATTAATTACTCTACACTAAACCTTGGGAAGAAGTAAATCTCCAACCAAAAAAATGGTATTTGTCTTTCATATACGTCCTCCTCCAAAACCTTCCTACACACATTGCAGCATCAATATTAACTTATCTACATGCTATGTGTTGACACGATATACTGAATACACGCTATGTGTTGACAGAAAATACTGAAGACATGCTATGTGTTGATAGGAAATACTGAAGACATGCTATGTGTTGACAGAAAGAAAATATTATCTGTGTATAGAAAAAATTTATTGATTTCTTATTTATATTTTTAAATTATTAAAAAAATTGTAACATATTCGTTATACATTTTCATTTCTCGAAAATTATTATCATTAAGAATAAATAACACGCTACTATAAACATCACTAACATAAATTTTAAATATTCATTCAATAGCTAAGATTAACTTTAAATTACAATAACAAGCACACAAAATAAGAAAGTTATAAAAACTAAGTACTTAATATTTTAACGTGGACGGGGTAAGCTACGCCAGAAATACAACTGATCAGCCATGAAGCGCCTATGCAACTTACAGGTTTCTCTAAAATTTTCACCGCAATCTATCGGTTTTCCAGTAACTAAATGTTCCATTAACATACAAACATAAACACCTTCATTACCCCTCAACGCTTGTGGTGGTGTAACATAATCTTCATTTACTTCAATCCCAAAGGGTTTTTCTGCTTGACCTGTCTTTTTCCAAAAACGAAGATTTACCAATAAACCGCTGAAATAGACAGACACTTTCATCAACACCGGATGAATCAATCGACCAAATTTATCATCACCTATTTCTTCACCACTAAATATGTCCAATTTTATTGTACGCAAATTCACTCGAACAAGCACCCATTCTTCACTCTAAATACAAAAAGGAAAGTATACATAATCAACATCTAAAAAGGAGGGATACGGGTTGAACTTTCCATCAGCAAATGAAACAGCATGCTTGCTACACGAATCAGTTAAGAAGTCAAAAAATTGTGGAGGTAGTATAGTCCAACGCATATTTGACAATCCATCTTTGTTTAGCTCTCTGTGTCTCCAATTCATAATTCTTAAAACCCAACCTTCAACATACTGTATAAAAATACATTTATTAATACAATCAAGAGATCAAAGGAATTCTGGGGATTTGTTTTATTATTTTCGAATGATTACAGTGAAACAAAGCAATCAAATAAATAGACAACCTATCAATTCTAAAGATGGAAATGAAGTAAAAGGATATAATATAATAGTAGGTAATAATGATAGGCTAATAATCAGGAGGAGGAATGTGCTGTGAATATTTTGTGGTCCAATAAAAAGGATCAGTAAAAGTATTATCAAATAGAGTAATGCTTCAAACCAAATTTGATGCAAAAGGAAGACTATGCACCCAATACCCGGTTCAGAACTTTGAATTTGATATTTTGGAGTTTTAGTATCTATTAATTTATCTCACAGCAAACTTTGCTTCAGGTAATTTCATCTTTTGATTTTTTTTCTCCGAATATTTATTCGTCACACTGCCTCTCTTTGGCATCATACCTCCTTCCGTTTGAAGTCTTAATTCTACAATGCAAATTAACTTGACTTCTAACTTTCATTAGGCTTCAAATTCAGCCACCGTACAGTAAGCAAGAAATAAGAATTCCAAAACACCATCTTCCTAACAAAGCCAAAAGCAAACCCTTCTCACGTTATTCAAATGCATCCAAATTTCAGCTTCAAATACAGTATTGAATGGGACAGCATAAACTTTCAAAACAGTTAGAAAAAACATTCAATTAAATTCTGGTTTGGTCAAACAGTATTGATTCACTTCTTCTGTGGCTTTATATCACAACTTTAATAAATCTGCTCAAATAATTCTCTACAATGTTCGTTAGATTTTGGGGTTTATTGAGTTTGATTAAGGTGAAATTCATACACGTGTTATTGACTAGGCTGATCATGATTAGTTACAAGCTAATTCGCTATTTTTGTTACAATGATTCACAACTTTAATAAATCTGCTCAAATAATAAAAGTTGTGAATCATTGTAACAAAAATAGCGAATTAGCTTGTAACTAATCATGATCAGCCTAGTCAATAACACGTGTATGAATTTCACCTTAATCAAACTCAATAAACCCCAAAATCTAACGAACATTGTAGAGAATTACCGGGATAAATTGAAAGTCACGAAACGCTATCAGATTGAAACTATTGGGGTTCACAATAATTTTTTTAATCGGATAAAACTCAATTACAAGAACAAGTATTATATGTGTGTGAGAAATCCGTGAACCAATGTAGAGAATGAAGAAGAAGAAGAAGAAAATCTGACTAGATTTTGTTCAAATTTGAATTTTGTAGGGACCAAAGGCGGTTATTGTCTTCAAATATGACAAATTTATCCTCGAGTTTCACAGGTGAAATTTTGATAAAATCAAATAAGCCATGGCCTTGGAACCCTTACCACATAGGGGGTCCCTAAGGAAGTTTTCAATATTAAAGATCACATAATAAACTCAAACAAGTGACATTTCGCACCTCCTGACTTGTTTTGATAGATACTATGATCACATTAGCTATTAGACAATTCAATTACATTAAAATATCTAACAAACAGTAGCACATATCTAACTATCTAAAAGGTTGTTTGGTAGCATCTGAATCAACATCTTAATAGTTCAGATATCTGAATGGTTCAGCACTTAACGGTTCAGACTGTATGTTTCGCGAGCAAATATCTGAATAGTTCAGACATTTGACTCTGAATGGTTAAGCATTATACTAATAATGAATGATTAAGAGGTATAATGTTGAATGGTTAAGACCTCTTATCTGAATTGATCAGACATTTGCCTCTAAATAGTTAAGCGATATACTAGCTTTTAATGATTCAGACATTTTAATAGTTCAACATTTAATGGTTCTCACCTTAAGCACTTAATCATTCAGAAATTATCATCCCAACCATCTGCCTTTTATAAACGACACTCAAAACACAACTAATCAAAACACTTGATCAAAAACATAAAATAAATCATCAAACCAAAAGTTACCTACTCACCTCGAATAAAACGCTCGTTCAATTCACGTAGAGGAAGTATCACAACAGTACGAGAGAGATCGGAGCCCGAAGAAAACAGAGAAGAACCAGCATGATGATTAAGAGATGCAACACGAGATCCAAACGGTGCACCGGAGATATCATACTGAATGAGGCGATAAACATCGACGATTGTGGATGCATCACCGAGCTCAACACAGGCGACTAGAATGAATGCAAGTGTGAAGATGGAGTAGAATGATTCGAACACGTGTCGTCGTGTATCAGCTGGTGCAATTGAGGGATCCGCCATTGATGAATTCAATGACAGATTAGGTGTTGGATTTGTTGTGAACTAGGGTTTAATTGAAGAAGATTAATGCTCTGAGTCTGTGAGTAGTAGTGACGTCACTAAGAAGATGATGACGTGTATATACGACTGCAAATTTTGCACGATCAAAGATCGAAATGGTGAAAGTTGGTTTATGTTAGTTTGTTTATTTAATTAGCAAACATAAACAAGAAATTATTATTTCATTGATTAAATAAATAAAAATGAATAGGTATTCATTTGTTTAATTACACGTGCGAACGTTTGTTAATGTGTTTGTTTATTTTCATTCACTTAATGTTAGTTTATTTGTACTCGATTATTATTTATGAACATGAAAAATATTATGTTAATGCTTAACTAGCTGTGATTAAAAATGTTGAATTTTATTTTCAAAATGGTATATGTATTTTTATGTTAGTGAAATGTTTGGTTATGTGCTTATGAACCGTTCGATTAAGTAAGTTTAAATTTTAATGAACAAACATGAACAATAATTTTTGCTCTGGTATGTTTTCGTAAATTGCTCATGAACAAGCTAAGTTCATGAACAAGTCTATGTTCAATTGTTCGGTTCGGTTATAGCCCTAGTCGATTTTAATGTTTCTGGTTGGATTGGTTTTAGATAAGATGAGAACTAAAAATGAATTTTTTAATGCTAGTATGTTTCATCATTAAGTTTATACATAGACTGAATTGTATCTGGATCTAATTAAACCCAGTAAAAACCAAAATAAAGTTTACCTCCTAATAAGACCGAACACGATTCAAATATGCTTAATGGGTTCCATCTCGAGCCGTTCCTAGGTCCGATATGCACCAGTTGTTTATGTGGTTTCTATTTGCTATAAATACTACTTAAGCAAATTAAAATTCAACATGTCTTTTTCAAAAAAGTATAATCATTTATGTTGTACATTTACATTCGTTTGCAAAAATGTTTTATAAAATTGCATTTTTGAGGTTTACTTACAGAGGATAGAGATAAATGCAGTGATTTGGGATGACAAAATAAATAGTGTTATTGGAGCATGTAGCAACTTGATTTATACCTCCACATACTGGACGTTTACACAACATATTAAATAAAGATACATACATATTGTATATGTGTAGAGAGACACCATAATTTTAGGTGGTGAGAAGAGGTGACATTTAAGTTACTTTAATAAAATAATTAGTAAACGAATTATTATGAGATCCTAATATGAAAAAAGTGAAAGGAGGCTGAAGATCAGCAATGAGTAATGACAAACCCCGAAGAACTATTAGAGCATCCAAAATATAACAATTAAAAGCAACTACAAAGTCTGTTAGCAGCTATTATATTCGATCTTCACTCATTGTTAAAAAAACTTCCATTTTCCCTTCAATACTAAAATCTTTCACACATCTTTCACAATTGTCCTTTATATTTTTACATCACCATCACACTTTACATGTGCTTTCATATATCATAACTACATTTTTTCTAAGTTGTCAAATGATTATACAAGTTTGACCCGCAATAACAGAATATAACTTAAATCAATCCGTTTATGCATATATACGAAATAGAGCACAACTGATTTTCATTATTAAAGAATTTTTTTCCCGAATGGCGATATGGTTTACATAAAATAGAAGGGACCTAGCAAGTTGCTAGATCAAAACCCAGAAAACACCTCGAATCAGTTACACATTACATGTTATCAAAATTCAGCACCATGTTACCCCAACGACCAATCGAGCTTGTTGGAGCTCGATCATAAGAGAAATAACCAATAATAATAACAATTAAAGGTGAAAGGTACAATGCCTTATGATGATTTCTTCAAACACCATGCAAATACGAAAATCGAAAGCTAAAACAGCAATAATAATCAAGGAAAGGCAAAACTGGAACTCAAATGTGTGTCTAAATAGGGCATGGTGGGATATCAAGAGTTAAACCAGCTTGAATCTGTCCCCAACCGATTAGTCGCCAATGCTTCTCCACTCTCCTGCTTAGGGCGATCTTCTCACCTTTGCTAGTGCACACGGGTGATGTCAGCTGCAGTTTTGCTAAATCGTTCTTAACCGCCAATACACGGGCCCCAGTGGACATGGAACCGATATTCAGCATCAGGATTTCTGCCTTTGACAACTTTGATACCTTCCCCTGCTTTTCTGTTCCTTTTGTTTTCACACCCAACAGCCGACGCAAAAGAAAAAAGTTCACCTGAAAAATGAATGGATTGAAGATCCCAGAAGGGTTTAAGTTAGCATGGGTCACTTTTATTATGAGTTAAATAAGTTGGTTGACCTGAGAGCATTTTTTATCCTTTTTTTTTTATTTTACTTGTAATTAACGCATTGAATGTGGTCAAAAAAACTATACTATGATTTATTAATCTAACTTTTAATTTAATTGAGAGTGTAATCGAGCCAAGATACTTGTGACTTGTGAGCTACACAAGATTGGTTCGCTAAAACTCGAATCCGGCCGAGCTTAAAGAAACAAATAGAATAATTAAATAATAAATCAGCCTAGCTCGAGGCCTCGAGCTTGGATATATTGCTCAATGCTCACAAGCTAGGCTCCAGCTTTAGGCTTGAAACAAGAAAGTAAATTTGGTAAAACTCGAGCTTGGGCTTGGCTTGTTTACACCCCTGCTTTTGGTAAAGCGATTTCCGAGGATGAGTGGTTATATTAGAAGTGGCAAGATGGATGGGTTGGCTGCTTGGGGTATGGGATATGATACAATCGAGTTCAGATTAAAACTGATATGGTTAGGTTGACCAGCCAAAAATATGTTACCTCTAGTTTGGCATAAACATCAGGAGAATACGACCACCTCCACAGAAAAAGAAAACAAAGAAAGATTGTAAAACCCTTACGTGTAATGATGGCTTACCTCTAGTTCAACATAAACATCAGGAAGAGACCCAACTTCCCCAAGAACCTGACCCACCAAACGATCAGCACGGGTCAACATAGGGTCCATTGTTGTTCCAACACCAATAAGACCTCCAGGTACAGCATATTGAAGTTCATTCTGCTCTGCATATAGTGACACTATTCTAGAGTAAATCGGGGTGCACTTGATGTTGCCACTCTCATCTTTAACAACAATCCCTGGACGGACCTCAATATTCTGGTTTACCTTCAACACACCCTGTATAAATCGAACATTATCATATCAGTAATGCAATAATAGCTATGTTAGATTTCTTTTTTATTCCAATATGATACTTTCATGACACAATAGATGGAACCAATTTGAACAAAATGAAGGAAAAATAAACCTTGAGTATACTTCCACCAGCAACGCCACCTCTAATCTCATCAACCTCGGATCCAGGTTTGTTAACATCAAATGAACGAATTACTATCATATTTGGAGGTGAAATGAAGTTTCTCTCTGGAATGGGAATCCGCTTAATTATGTATTCACAAACGACATCGATATTATACCTAAGCTGAGCAGATACTGGGATGACTGGTGCACCATCAGCAACTGTTCCCTGATATCATCAACAAAAATTTTAAAGATACAAATACCCAAATCAAATCATAACTAAATGGGTCAGACGGTAATGAACAAAAGTGGGGAAAGGACCATTGCAAATAACCTGAATGAACTTCTGAATTGCCTCATGTTGATTAATGGCTACATTTTCCTGAATTAGATCAACCTTATTTGAAGTATTATAATATGCTGGAGCTTCATAATTTCAACAGCAGCCAAGTGCTCAGATGTCTGAGGTTGGGGACAACTTTCATTTGCAGCTATGAGAAGTAACGCTCCATCCATGATAGCAGCTCCATTAAGCATAGTAGCCATGAGAATATCATGTCCCTGTAGAAATAAAAAAATATAACCTGTCCATTAGCAGGAAGAGATCAAACATTTAAATTATACTAAAAGTGGGAAATAATTGTTGTAAGTTAAATGTATTGTGCAGAGGACTCATTGGGACCGCTTTAAACTCATAATAGGACCTGCTAAATTTTAATAATTGGAACTACAGCCATGATGCGATTTTAAATATACTCATAGTCTCTTCCCATTGCTTGTGCGTACACAAAAACTGCTACCCTGTTAGCATGACTCTATAATGTTCTATATTACTATGAACCCATACATCACTTTGTAAACCCGTTTGCAACCTATATCAGAAAGGCATTAACTGTTACCCTTGCTTCTAGTGTTTCAACAAATATGATTTAAAAGGCTGGAGATTAGTAGATTCTAATTTCTGAAGTATAGCAAAATAAAATTATGTTGTTACAAATCTAGAAAAATACAAATCTAATCATATTTATAGCAGCTTTCAAGGATATTTTCTGATCCTGTTGTATACTTACCGGGCAGTCAACAAAGGATACATGCCTCATCAATTTCATCTTGCTGTTCTCAAATCCAGGCACATCACAAGGAGGGTTATCTTCTTTTCCACTTCCATATGCCCTGCACAATTTATTACAAAGTTTTAGCATACTGGGTTATACTAAACGCCAAAATACAATAACATTGTGTTATGTGTATTCTTACTTGTAACACATGGGTCGAGGGCACCTTTCATCTTCACATTTGTAAATCTTTGCATTGGCATACCCAAGCTTAATAGTGATGTTACGTTCCAATTCATTTTTAAATCGAACAGTCTGGATACGAAAGATAACCAGGTTATTAAAAAGTTTCTCAACAAAATATGTAAAAAAATAACATGGAAGCCATGCATCATCTACATTCCGTTATATAACCACGCTCATTATTCTGTTGATGTATGAGGCAATTAAAGTATCTTATATGAGAAAAGTTCTCTCTTTGCAACATTTCATTCATTGACTAAACAATTTAAATGTACCCAGTCTTTTTACATACGAAGGTGGCTGTCATTAATGGACTTTGGTTTCGAGTCTGATGTCAGGTAATACTTAAGAGCAAGAAAAAGAAAGAAAAAACAACAACGAGAATTTGATGATACAACTATATTACAAGTCGGAACAGTTCTCTAATGACAAATATTACAGGGGAACCATGGTACACAAATTAGTCATCTCCTGGAACAAAACTATAATGGGTTACCAACACTCCTTTATCGCAAAGACAACAATATATTCTCTAGTGAAACATGACTTCTACGATAACCAGTTTCTGTTTATTTATGTTATAATTTCTGTGCTTTTTATTTGCAAAAAGGATGCAGCATAAAATGAATGCATTCTCTCAATATTTTGGATGATAGTGAACATCAGTGGGAGAAAGATGAGATTAAACACTATTGTCAAGAAACATGTAGATGTTACACAGCTGTAGGCTGTAGCGAGGTGAAAAGGTACTGTTTTTCCTTCCTACAACTAGTACTAAAATAATATGATTAATTTTCTGTAACAGCAAACAGAAAAAAGAGTTACCTGCACACCAGATATTGCTTTTACAACTGTTGATTTGCCATGAGCCACATGACCAATAGTACCTGTTCAAACAGATAGAAAACAACAAGTTCATGAACAATTTAAGATTAACAGGTATAAAAATAGAACCATTGATACATAAGCAGATCGAACATACAAAACTTCAAGTAAATCACATTAATTTACCAATATTAATCGTCGCCTGTCGAGATATGACCTCCGGCGAAAGCGGATGTAGCGTCGCTACATCCAGCTTGCTCAAATCCTGCTCCATTAGACCTTTGCGAGCCATATTTCACTATTCTTACAAGAATTCGCACTACTCGAAACCAAAATCTGATTAAAAAAACCCTAAATTACCACACAACCTGCGTCAAATAGCAAGTGTCAAACGCTATACGCACCGTCAGCACGTTGAAAATGAAAAACCTGATGTGCAAATACAAACAAAGTTCAACGAATCGTAAATCGAAATTCAAACAAAAACTAACCTCTTTTGAAGTGATGAAGAACCGAATCGCTGATGCGTTATAGAGATTCTGATCGTTTGATAATGGTGCTGATTGTAGTGGTGGTGGTGATGGTCGTCTGCTAGGGTTTCATTCAGGGTTCTACAGCAAAGTAGACAACAGCATCAAATTGACTCCGCACATGACAATATTGTGACTTGGGTAACACGTTCCGGGTGGGTTGAATAATCCTGCTACAATGGGTTGATTTTTATTGTTTGTTTCTCGTAACATAAAACAACGATAATGTTACTATCATGTGTTATAAAGATTACGTGCTTAAGTTGTAAAATAGATTTGTTACAAAAATTTATATTAAAAATACGTATGTAAGATCTAAGTGAACCGACATCTAGAATTTCATACATATAAAAGTCTTGTGCATCAAGTTTGTCTTATCGTACCTTGTAATGTTAACAAAAAAAAAACAATAACCTATGATGCGATGTTCGAGCACATGTATGGCATGATGGGAGGAGTCATTGAGTCGATCCTTTTATACCTTAACTTTTTTTAGCATTAACGTCACGTTAATTTATTTTGTTTTATGATACGATGAGAGGAGTCAATCATTTCATACCTGAACTATTTTCTAACATTAACGTCACATTAATTTATTTATTTTTTTATCATTTCTCTATCTATTTCTAAACGCATTTAATGCAACTTTGTTCATCGTGTCATGACTACAACTTTTTAAATAGACTAATTAAACTAAATAAAACTAATACTAAACATACAAAAATAAAATAACATTTCAATATTAAAAAATATCGCAAGACAAAAAAGAATCATAAGAAATACATGTAGTTGTCTAGATTGGATATTTTGGTGTTTTCAATGTAAAACTCATCATCTAAGAGCATTCACATCCCATTCCTTATCTTTATCTATATAATTACACTAAAAATCACTACTTCTTCTCTCTCCTTTCAATTAAATAATACTTTTTATACCCTTATCATTACTTCTTTCTCTCTCATTCACTCACAACCACTTTAAAAAATATAAAAAATTTATAAGGATTGTACAGTGATTCTTCAAATATACCAATCCACAATAACATTTTCTCTCTCCTTCACTCACAACCACTCAAAATCATTCCATATAATATACCAAACACACTCACATGATTATAGGGCACGGGTTGTGAATGCTCTAAATTTGGATCTTCAAATAAGTAGTGTTTTATGAGGAGACGAATAAAATGAACATTGTTGTGAATCCAATATACATTATTTAGATGTTTTCAACGTAAATGAAAAATTGGTTATCATACAAGTCACAATTTAAAAATTTCCAACATTACATACTTTAGTTTGAATTATATGCTGGTCAAAAGTCTTATAATTGTAAATATAGTACGTTACAACTAAACTTGTATTCTTAGACTGCTTTAACTGTTAGGTTTAGGAAATGTAGTGCCTGTAACATTACTCGGATTCTTTCTAACATGTTTTACATTCATTTCAACTCACATTTTAACTTAAAAATACCAAAATCAAAAAATACAAGGAAAAAAAACATACCGCATCAAACACAACTAATCACACCATACACCTCATAACTCACCAATTATTATTGATGCTTTAAAAACATTCTAAGGTTTATATAGGATAAAAATCTGATTCAAGTAATAATTTAACAAAATGCACCTGCAAGCACCTTTTCTTCATACATGTATTCCACACATCGTCATTTTCGAAGGTTTGAGAAAGAAGAAGAAACCACCCACAACGACGCCGTTTAACACAAAAGCTTCTGGAAACGTCTCTTCTATAGCTATAAACGACCCCTCACCACCCCCACTGCAAATCGTCTCTAGGGTTTTGTTATCCATTGTTATTTTCAATCAATTCCACCACAAAAACACCATTATCACCCCCTCAAGGTATGCAAAACGAACCTCAATCCATTCAAAACCAACCTTATTCTTCAATTATTTTGCATGACGATAACGATTGAATTCATCTTTGATTTGTGTGTTGGTATAGCTGTAGGATATGGCTTCTGCTCGGTTGACATCAACATGTGTTCTTCCGTCGTTTGAAGGTCTAAGGTCTTCACCATCGAAAGTCTCATCGGTTACGGTGTCTACGCCTTTTAGAAGCTTGACACTACGATCAAATCGTGTTCTTGTCGTTAAATCTGCCACCACTGTTGCTCCAAAGGTTGATTGTTGCGTCATTTGTGAACTTTTGTTCGTTTTCTGTTGATTTTGGTTCACTGACTGGTTATGTGATCGTGCAGTATACTTCGTTGAAACCATTGGGTGATAGAGTGTTGGTCAAAATCAAGGCTGCAGAGGAGAAGACTGTTGGTGGGATACTGCTGCCATCAACAGCACAGACTAAACCTCAAGGGGGTGAGGTTGTTGCTGTTGGGGAAGGTAGAACAATTGGAGATAAGAAGGTGGAGATCGGTGTGAAGGTAATTGTTTGATCGATTTTGAAGTTTTCGATGCTTAAACACGCGTATTGGATGTGAACTAACTGACTGCTGTTTGTATGATTGTATTGAAGACTGGTACACCAGTTGTGTATTCCAAATATGCAGGGACTGAGGTTGAGTTCAATGGGTCAAATCACCTCATATTGAAGGAGGATGACATTGTTGGAATTCTTGAAACAGATGATGTTAAGGATTTGAAGCCTCTTAACGACAGAGTTCTTATCAAGGTAGTTACTTTCATACTTTGAACAATTGATACAATCTTGTGTGCCGTCATTAACTTGGACACTGTTGATGTGCATATGCTTTTCTGATCTTGAATCGCTATTCATTATGATCGCTGTTTTACTGATTTGCATATACTCATACGCTTTACGTTTGGATAACAGGTTGAGGAGGCTGAGGAAACAACTGCTGGAGGCTTGTTGCTAACGCAGGCAAGCAAGGAGAAACCCTCCATTGGCACGGTGAGTTAATGATGTCTATACAAATAGTTGCACCATAGATGATATATATGTAATAAAGGTTTCATTTTTAGTCATTTTACTAATGAATGCCTTGATTTGGGTTGTGTTGTGTTTATGTTAAACGGGTCAAATAAAAACTTCAGCTGAATTGGAACCTGCAATGTGTATAACAGGTTGAAAGTTGCTAAACACATTCTCGGTTTTTTCATTTAAAGATTGTATTACTGAAATAATGGAAGCTGGCAGCCTGGCTGTTTTGACCCATACTAAACAATGAATTGCTTGCCTGAACCTGTTTGACCCGTTACATGTCTAAGCCAACCCTTTCATATTGTGACCTCGAGCAGCAAATGCTATGTTTTGGTTAAATAACTAGTGTTTTGTTTTTAGATAATGCCTCGTGCTTACTACATGTTTATGGGCTTTGGAAATGCAGGTGATTGCAGTCGGGCCGGGAACTCTGAATGAAGAAGGAAACAGAACAGGAGTGCCACTGTCTCCAGGAAACACTGTTCTTTACTCGAAATATGCGGGGAACGAGTTCAAAGGGGCTGATGGTTCAGAGTACATTGCTCTTCGTGCTTCAGATGTCATGGCTGTTCTTTCATAGTCTCTAGGCTTACGATTTAGATATCTTCTTTTCAAAAAGGAAAAAAGATAACATCGCGTTTCAGTGTTGTAATCATGCATTTGAAACAAATTTCCATATGTTCTACATAGCAATCAATTAAGTTCTTGGAGCCTGTTATTTGAGATTCATTTTGCTAGAAAATAACTTGCAAACCAAGATTTTCATTGGGTTGGTTGAGAACTCACTAACCAAGATTTTTGGAGGTGTACCCAGTAGGTGATGTTTCTTGGTCGAAGTGTACGTGTCAAATTAGTCGACTCTAAGTGAAAGTTTGGTCAGGTGTATGTTTACAGGTTCATCAGTGTGAGTGCGTGACCAAGCACACACGGGTCACACTAGAGCATCTCTAGTTGAACCTTTTGCATTGGCTATCCCTAAATCCATCTTTTCTCCTGTCATGGTTGTAACTTCTACCTTAGATTCTGAGAGTGGTCATCACAATAGAGGATGAATTTGATCACCATTTGCGGTGAGGTTATTGCCATTGTGAAAAGCATCACTTCTTAAATATGCAGAGGTTTGTCAGCATCAGGATCACCGAGGGTTGTCAGCATTAGGTTCAAGTGATCGCTGTTTGCATTGGATATCTCTCATTCTCTTGTTCTTTTGGATCGCTCGCTTGAATAAGGAAGATGACCATGCGACATGTAAATGCAAAACTCACACAAGGACCTTTCATGTGAAGATGCATGGATTCTGCTTTGTTTTTTTTATAAATTTGCACGTGAATCTGCAAGAAATCTCAAACCTTCTATTTTATTGTTGTATCAGCCTACTGTTGCTTTAGTGATGTTGCATTGTTGCCTATTGTTTGACTGACTGATTATTATTGTTGCATTCTTACCTGTTGTCAATGCAAATGGTGATGTGACAAGACTTCTCTGATTACTCAAAGTGATCGCCAATGGCAGTGGTGATGACCCAACCAATCGTGAATGCAATTGGCGATCACTTGAACCGCGTACCAGCACCAAAATGTTGCCCATTGTCCGCGAGTGCGTATTTGGGAAGTGATCGCCTTTTACAATGGTGATGGTCCCATTGTGGATGTTGATCAAATCTAACCCCTCTTGTGATCCATGTACATACTTGTCTTCAAATCTATGGCTTATTACCTTCTTTCAATGATGTGATAAAAACCAACTACATTATGAGCTAATTACTTTAGATAATATTACAAAAGAATAAAAGCTATTGAGGCGTAAAAGAACAAAAGAATCAGATTCACAAATCACTATTACTTTAGGTAATAAATATGTATACAACCATACATTGCAACACAAAACAAAAAATCAGATTCACAAATCACTGTTGAGGAGTAAAATCACACTATTTCTTGCAAAAAAAAAAAGTAGTAGTGTTAAATATGAAATTTAGTGTTTGATCATTAATCATCATAGTTAATTACTTTAGATAATCTTACAAAAGAATATAAAATTTCATAATACAATACATAATATGAATAGTCAGCTCAAACAACATTAAATTCACCACTAGCATGAACTTCTTTGACCCTCTTTTCATACTCATCTTCTTCTTCTTCTACATCTTCTTCGTCAACTTCCTTGTTCTCATCGTCCTCCTCTGCTCCCCAGCCAAAGTACCCTACCGATTTTGACGATGGTGGAAGATTTCTCGCCTCCTCTACAATCTTCATGATCTCATCCACGCTTTGTAGGGAAGAACTAGCATTGTCGCGTTGATAATAGTTGGTTTGAGCTGATTCTATGAGCTCTTTTGGTAAATTCTTCAAGAACCATGGATGATTCTTGATTTCCTTGATTGTAATCCTCTGTTAAATCATTATAATATAAATCTTTCAGCACAAAGTTAAATGTTTTTTAGAAAAAAGTATATAAAAATGTTTCTAACCCGTATAGGATTGCGACGAATATGCGTGAGAGTAGTTGTTTGCATTCTTGAGATATGTGGACGTAGTCTGGGATCTTGTATTGAATTGCCATAATACGCTGCAAGGCGGTTTGGGTTGGATAATGAGTCAAAATATTCCGTTTATCATGTTAGACTAATAAATAGTGTTTTTGATCTTCCTTGTACATTTGAAAGATGTCTTTTTGTATACTGTATGCTATGTTTGTATGATGTCTTGCTTTCAGTATGGCTTTTGCTATCGAGTCGGGGGTCTCTTTGGAAGCGGTCTCTCTACCTAACAAGATAGAGGAAAGACTCGCCTACACCTACCCTCCCCAGACCCTGCTATCGAGTGGGATATACTGGGTTTGTTTGTTTGTTTGTTTGTTTGTTTTTTGTACATTTGAAAGACATTCGATGTGTTTTGCTTAGATAATTACATTAATATAACAATAGTTCATAAACGATGAAAATTACTATGTATGTTAACATAAAATAAAAATCGTTTTTTTAGATTTTGGTTAATAACACCTAAATTTGACGGATGTTATCAGTACTTACAGTGATGGTTTTTCTGAAATTTTTGGGATCAGATGGGTCTTCAAATGGGTACGCACCAACTAGCATAACATAAAGTGTCACTCCACATGACCACACATCGGCCAACTACAAAATACATAAGAACAGATCATTATAGATTAACACATACTATTCTTATAAAATTAGGATATATTGTGTGGATGTGTAACGATTTTTAGTTTTGTACCTTGCCATCATACTCTCGGCGAGAAGAACCTCTGGAGCAATATAAGCCGAGTGCCGACAGTTGATTTAGGTCTTGAATGTAAAAGCGACGACTATGTAACACATATGTACATTAAGTATGTGTTTGATATTAGATAACAAGCAACAAAACATGAAAACAAACCTTTGAATAGCCAAAGTCGCATATTTTGAGGCGAGGTGCTCGACTCCCGTCTAGAAGTGTATTTTCCAACTTTAAATCGCGATGACATATTTGCTATAAATAACAAGATCGAAACCATGAACATGGACGATTACTTGCTAATATACGAAGATCAATCAAATGATAGAACGCAAAGAATCCGATTACGAGAACACACTTTAGTTTTATACGTTCTAAAGCGTTATTTATGAAAATATGATATTATACCAGTTTAAACAGGATATGTGAAAATAATCGGATGCTGACATTTCTGATCATCCTAATTATTCTTCAAATGAAAACATATTTTCAAGTGTTTTCTTTTCTGGAAATTTACATGTATAATTATGTTTTAAAGATGAATAATATAAGTTTATTCATATAAATTTATTTTAAAAATACCTTATTCTAATGTGTAAATCAGTATTATTATATTTTTTCTATGATTGCTTTTTGATCAACCATTTTTTTTGGAAGGTAGTGTTTCAGCGGTAAACCCAGAACACCACAACCCCTGGCCCCGGTTCGACTCCGGAACAAATCGGCCCATTTCAACCGCACCCAGAGGGGAACTAATTTTGCTGCCACACAGAGTCGAACCTGAGACCAAGCCCGGGCGGGAACCCCACATATTGTGGGTAAACCCTCCCCCTCAGGATAGAACCCGCGACCTTTGACCACTAGATCCTTATCTCTCATCGAGGTGGCCAACCGGGCTAGCCCAGCTGGTTTTTTGATCAACCATTTTACTTTCGTTTTAGTTTTACAATGTTTTCTTGGTCATTTCTATAAAGGTAAAGTTAATAAATGTACCATGGAATGGCAGAAGGAGACCCCAGAAATCAATTGTTGGAAGAAATACCTTGCCTGTCAAATTATTTTACAAATATAAGTAATAAGTTTATAAAATTTTACAAGTTATACAATATATATCAAAAGCTTGTATTTTAAGAAAATAACAAATTTCCTGAACTTTTTTTTTAAGTAGAAGTTCCATATCAATATATAAAATATTTACGATAAAGAGGCAGGTAAACGGACAACAAGTTGCACCGCAACCCGTTTTTGAATAACGAAACCTAGCCTACTAAAAACAAAACATTGGCTCTTAGGGGTCGAAACATTGATAGAGATGACCTGTTGAACCCGATTCAGGAAGTTCACGGCCTCCGAGGCTATGTTTTATGAACTTCTAAGAAATATAAGTTTAAAGGATACATATGAAATATTATAAATTATAAATCATAATTTTTCCTAAACTACGACGAACTAGGCACGATATTACCTCGTCTTCACTAAATCGGCCCGCGTGCAAATACGATCAAAGAGCTCTCCCCCGGCAGCATACTCCATCACTATTGCTAGATGTGTTGGTGTCAATACGACCTTTATGCGTATTCATAAACTAACAATTAGTCAATAATTAACGAACTAATATGAACTTTATATTGTAATGCAAGTATATAAAAACGAAAGGAGTTTGACTATTTGAGTTTAAACTAAAAGAAAATGACAAAGAAAAGAAGGAAGAGTGAGTTTCTTCCTTCAAACAATTTGAGTAAAAAGAAAAAAGGTGATTTATTATATAAACACGCAATCTATAGAAAAATAGTTTGTTTTACTGTATAGATACTAATTTTGAACGATTACACATTAAGTCTGAAAAAATAGACGAGTGTGTGGGAGGGACTTTAAAGTTGATTTAGGCTTTTAGCATGAGTATTTGTTGTTCCTAAAGCGTAGCCGTACATTATTGTTAGAATTTTGATTGATTTCGATGATCCGATCCGGTAAAAAAATTTCTCAGGCTGATAAACATGTGAAAAAACAAAACATGACGACGCAAGTGAATAATACCTCTTTAAACCGGATAATATTAGGATGACGAAGGGATCTATGGTTGATAATTTCTCTTGCTACATTTTCATCGATCTGCATTCATCATTTTAAACATAAAAGTTAAACCTAAAGAGTAAAAAACTCAACAAAATTAAACATACACAACACAACATCAACACACATACCTTTTGACCGCGCATAATGTATTTCATAGCAACAAGCTCTTTAGTCTCTTTATGTCTCATGAGCCTCGCCACACCGAAGTTACCCGCCCAAGATCCTTCACCACCTCATACTTGTCCATGGCGACAACGAATGAGTTTCCGCGGGCTCTAGTGACCCTCTACTCGATACTTCGCGTATACAAAAAATGTGTATGTATATGTAAATGCATAGATGCAAAAGATGTACATGTATATATACACACATATGTGTTAATGTAGATGGGGTCTAGAACACGTGCTAAAGACTTGTGTATATAGGAGTGTCTAGAGTATGGGAACTCACATGGGTCGGTTCCACGAACTTCCCATGACTACAATCAATAAATAAAAAATGTAAATTGTTTTTTTTAATTTCAAATGGTATATTATTATATTATCTATTTCAACGTTCAAAACAATTAACTTTTTGGGTGGTTTGTAAAGTTTAAAAAAGTTTATTAATAGTTATATTTAGTGATGGTTTGTGAGTTACGAAATTAGTGATAGACATGCTTATCTACAATCACTTTTATTACTATAATCTAATGTATGCATAATTAATTAAGTTATTCAATTTTAACGAATTTTTTTTCAAATTTGAATGATTGAAGACATTTTTTTTTTAAACGACGACTTTGCTTCCAATAATAGGTGATATCTTAATTGTGTCCACTTATCTGTATTCCAGCCAAGACTGCACCTCCAACCTTTCAAGAGGAAACCCACAACTAAAAAAATTGTCTGACATGATTAAGATTTTTTTGCTTATAATGAAACTTAAACCCAAAATCTTCTTATAGTTACATGTTTTGGGTACCTCACCTTAATCATTTGGGCCAAATATCATTAGTGATTGACGATAACATGCAGTAAAATATGTATGGGCGTCTTAACTCTTAACAGGTAAGTAAAAGAATAAGGTTTGTTCTTGTCAAATGTATAGATATTGTTGAATATTTTAGTGTAATTAGATTGCATGTGTCATTCAAATAAGAGTGCATGCTTGTTTGAATGTCATCGGGCCTAATGGGAGATCCAAGGGGGCAGCGCCCCCTTGGCGAGGGTTCGAGGGCAGCGCCCCGAGAGAAGCGGGGTCCAAGGGGCGGCAGCCCCTGGCGGGGTCCAAGGAGCAGAGCCCCTGGCTGGGGTCGAGCTGCCAGGTCAGCTTGGAAATTTTTATTTTTAGACAAAAGTCCTTCATCGAAAATGCATTAGAAATTTAATTTCGGGCCAAATATGCATTAGTGGAACTTGAGGGACTAAAGGTGTAATTTACCTAATTTACCCCTAGAAGCAATTTTCTTGAAACTAAAAATATGCTCCTGCGTATTCGGTTTCTTGATCCCCAAAAAGAAATTTGATTTATTTATCTTCTTAAAAATTTGCTCAATCAAAAATCCATACGAAAATCTAGAATCAATCTGATCTTATCAAATCAAACGTTGGTAGACACTCCAATTGTTTGATCTGAAAGTGATCACACGACTTCAGATTTATCCAGTAATTTCGAGAATTCCCCAACAAAGATCAAACAATTCAGTGAAGATGGCGAGCGATGGTGAATCTGCGAAGAACATGATATCGTCCAAATTCAAAAGTTGGACAAATTTCAGGGTCATGATTTTCGAAGATGGCAGAAGAAGATGCATTTTCTACTCACAACTTTCAAAGTGGTATACGTTCTGAGTACCCCCATGCCTGAGGAAGTGGAAGACGAGACGCTGGAATAAACTAGGAAGCGCTCTAAGTGGGTCAATGATGATTACATATGTCGTGGACACATTCTGAATGGTATGTGTGATTCCCTCTTTGATATTTATCAAAACATTGAATCTGCAAAAGAATTATGGGAATTACTGGAAGCCAAATACATGGTAGAGGATTCATCTAGTAAAAAATTTCTTGTAAGTGATTTTATGAATTATAGAATGGTTGATGGTAGGCCTGTTATGGAACAATATAATGAGTGTCTTTGAATTCTTGGTCAATTTCAATAACACGATTTAAAAATGGATGAAGCAATTTCTGTTTCAAGTATAATTGACAAACTTCCTCCTTCTTGGAAAGATTATAAACATAAAATGAAACATAAGAAAGAGGAAGTGAGTCTGGTTGAACTTGGTAGTAGTATTCGAATTGAAGAGTCCTTACGGGCTCAAGAATTGGTTTGGGTGAAAGATAAAGACAAGTCATCAACTGTTAATATGGTGGAAGAAAGCGGTCCTGTTTTCAAAAATTCTAACAAGGGAAACAATAAAAGAAAAATCCAAGGTGGTAACAACAAGAACAAAAGGCCTGTGAAACATGCAAAGTAGGCCAGGATTGAAGGTTGCTGGAAATGTGGTAAACCGGGACATTTCAAGAGAGATTATCGTGTTGGTAAAGGGAAAACCGAGGCTGGTTCTAGTGGATCCAATAAGGATCCTAAGCAACAGAACTTAGTTTTTAATATAATTCGGATTTGAATTATGTTTCACTAATTTCTAAAGCATGTTATGTGCAGGATGATTGTCTTGCTTGGTGGTTTGACTCGGGAGCAACAAGCCACGTGTGTAAGGATCGAAGATGGTTCAAAGATCTTACACTAATTGAAGTTAGATCTGTCTTAAAGATGGGCAATGTTGCAACCGAACCATCCATGGAGTTGGAAAAGTAGAACTAGTATTTACTTCTGGAAAAACTTTATGTTTAAGTAATGTTCTGTTTGTACCCGGCATCCAGAAAAACTTGTTATCCGGTATAGTATTAAATAAGTGCTGGTATAAACAAGTATTGGAATGTGACAAGTATATCTTGTCAAAACATGGTTCTTTTGTCGGATTTGGTTATTTATGTAATGATATGATTATGTTAAATTTGGATGTGCCTTTTACTGATGATTCTGTTTGCATGGTTGATTCTAGTTCTAATGTAAATTTGTCTAAATTGGAGTTATGGCATGCTAGATTAGGACATATTCACAATAAAAGGATGAAAGAAATGTCTAAAATGAGTATGATTCCTGCGTTTGAGTTGAAAAATGATAGATGTAAGACTTGTATGTTAACTAAGATTACTAGAAAACCATTTAAAAAATGCAAAACGTCAATCTAAAGTTTTAGATCTTATTCATAGCGATCTGTGTGATTTTCATGCTACACCATCTTTAGGTAATAAAAAATATGTAGTTACCTTTATAGATGATGCATCAAGATATTGCTATATTTATTTGTTACATGCAAAGGATGAGGCTCTTGATAAATTTTGAATTTATAAACAAGAGGTAGAGCTTCATCAAAAAGATTTGATTAAAACTCTTCATACTTATCATGGAGGGGAATATTATGATCCAGTGTATTTTCAATCTACTGGAATAATACACCAGACAACTGCTCCATATACACCACAACAAAATAGTGTGGCTGAAAAAAAGAATAGAACATTGAAAGAAATGGTAAATTCAATGATGTCCTATTCGGGTTTAAGTGAAGGATTTTGGGGCGAGGCTATGTTAACAACCTGTTTCTTGTTAAACCGAATTTCCGGTAAAAATAACAAGAAAACTCCATATGAACTTTGGCACAAGAAAATACCAAACTTGAGTTATCTCAAAGTTTGGGGATGTAGGGCTGTGGTCAGGCTCACCGAACCTAAAAGGAAAACTTTAGGTGAAAGAGGTATAGATTGCATATTTATTGGATATGCTGAAAATTCTTATGCGTATAGATTCTATGTATTATAATCCAATGAGTATGTTTCAGTGAATTCGGTAATAGAGTCACGAGATGCAATCTTTGCTGAAGAAAGATTCACATCTATACCTAGGCCAAAGAATATGAATCCTAGTATGAAGGTTTCGGTTAATAACGAAGATATTCCTTCGACTAGCACTGAACCAAGAAAAGGTATGAGAGTTAGAAAGGCCAAATATTTTGGCGACGATTTCCAACTTTACTTAGTTGAAGGATCTAGGGATGAAATTAATTTTCAATATTAATATTGTTTCAATGTTGATGAAGATCCAAGAACATACAGTGAAGCAATGGCTTCAAGGGATGTTGCTTTCTGGAAAGAAGCCATCCAAGATGAAATAGATTCTATCTTGCAAAACAACACATGGAAATTGGTTGATTTACCTCATGGATGTAAACCATTAGGAAGTAAATGGATCTTCAAGAGGAAGATGAAGGTGGATGGTACTATTGATAAGTACAAAGCCAGATTGGTAATCCAAGGTTTTAGGCAAAAGGAGGGTATTGACTTCTTTGATACATATGCTCCTGTTGCTAGGATATCCACCATTAGATTGTTGTTAGCACTTGCTGCTATACACAAACTTGTAATTCACCAAATGGATGTGAAAATTGCGTTCTTAAATGGTGAATTAGATGAAGAGATTTATATGAAACAACCTGAAGGGTTTGTGATGCCTAAACATGAAAACAAGGTGTGTAAATTAATTAAATCTCTTTATGGACTGAAACAAGCACCTAAACAGTGGCATCAAAGGTTTGATGAGGTTGTACTGTTAAGTGGTTTTGTCTTAAACTGTAATATCCGTACTTTTCCATTCTTGTATATTTATGCATGTACCCTTGTACTTCCGATTTCGATCCGTTGTAACTAGAGACTAATGATCAATAAAAAATATGGTATTTATTTAATTACATGTTACAATATATATTTCAAATACACGTATGACTCGTTTACATTACCATATAGATTTGGTGTTTTTTTTAAAGTTTGTTTTTTTTTCTAAAAATAAAAAATAAAAAAAATAAAAAAATATTTTTTTATTATTTTATTAAATCCGGAAATTACACCCTTTTCACCCACTAACACCCAACTAATTTCATTTAATACCCCAACCCTAATCCCCAACTATAAATACAACACCCCTTTCATCCCTTTTTTCTTTACACTCTCAAATCACTCTCAAAACTCCCTTGCAACTCTATTTTTCTCCAAATTTGGGTAAAAAACTCCTAAGGTACTTTCTTAGATCTTTCAAGTTTTTCTTCCAAGTTTTGTTCTTCTTTTCTTTTCTTTCATCTTCTACTTTATTTGGATACTAACCTCTAAGTTTCTACCTTGGTAGATTCTTCAAATGAGATCCAAGTGAAGTTAGAAACTAACAACTAACATTCCTTTCTTTCTTCTTCTTGTTTTCCGTCTTTTAAACTTTGTACAACCATCCAAAGTGTAAGAACCAACCTTGCCTTTTGGCTTGTGTTTTGGTACTTGGTAAGATGCAAAAACAACATCCAAGAACACTTTCTTTCTTTACTTTCTTTTACTTTAATCACTTGGGACAACCTCTAGGATCTTACCTTGGTGAGTCACCATTTTGAGGTCCAAGTTGATTATCCAAGGTTTGTGGACTACCCAACCTTGTGATCTCATTTTTCTTTCTCATCTCCCACTTGAGATAAAATCTCTAAGGTTTCTACCTTGGTAAAACCTTCAAGGAGATTCAAGTGTGGATTAACAAGGTTAGTGGGTTACCCTACCTTGCACTTAGACTAACTAACTAACTAACTTGACCATCCGAATCACTAACCTAGTTAGTGGTTTTGTGCTTTGGTCCGCCATCGGTGATGCATGACCTCTATGCCTTTATGACTATATTTATATATATATATATATACATACTATAATATTTAATATTGTACTCCACCGAACTTATGTCTATGTTACCGTTTTAGGTTAACCGGCATTCCCGACCCTCCGTCTTCCCCGTTCATCCTTCTTGTTACCACGCCAAAACCGTGAGTTTTCATACTTGTCCCTTTTACACTTTTACACTTTTGGGAATTGAAAACATGTACATATACAACACACTTACACAACAAAATCACACTTTATTCAAACACAATTCATTAACATGCTTATATGATAATAACTTGATTACATGCTTAAATACAATTGTTATACATTAGTTCATTAATCTCGCGAACCGCACTTAACAAGTATAGCGCTATAGGATTGACACCCATCGGCTTTTTGTTACCTTTATGGAGCTCCCGATCTTGTTAAGCTATTCATTCGACTAGTATCCTTTTGATGCTAGGTATGCTATGTCAACATTAGGTTTGAACTAAACCACTATAATTTGTATGAACTTTAGTTAAGTGCGTCTATGCATGCGAATTGTTGCCTTTAAAGTTGATTATTATATGTATGAAAATCGTATGAACTCACCAACATTATTTGTTGATCAAAATATTATTTTACATGTTTTCAGGAGACGTTTGATGCTATCATGGAAAATGGATCTAGGGATTTATTACCTTAGATACAAACTATAAATTTAGTTGTCGAAATTTGCATTTTTGTTGTATCTTGAATTTGAACAATTTGTACTTGTATTCTTAGTTTAAAGAAATCGACTTAATTTATATTACAATATAGTGCCACGTTTTCTTTGAACAATCCTACATGTCACGTCCGGTGATTCCGCCACCGGATGGGTTGTGACATAAACCAAGCTGACAAATGTGTTTACCTTAAGTTTGATGATTCTAGAAATGGAGTCATGATATGTTTGTATGTAGATGACATGTTGATTTTTGGCACTAACCAAGATCAAGTTGATAGAACAAAAGTATTCTTGTCATCTAAGTTTGCCATGAAAGACATGGGGGAGGCTGACATGATCTTAGGTATTAAGATCACACGTGAGAACAGAGGCATTTCAATTTCTCAATCACATTATATTGAGAAAATCTTAAATAAATTCAATTTCAAGGATTGTTCTCCAGTGGGTACTCCCATTGATCCAAGTATTAAACTATAACTTAATAAAGGTGATGCTATATCTCAACTTGAGTATTCAAGAAGAATTGGATCACTTATGTATGCCATGATTAGCACTAGGCTAGATATAGCTTATGCTATTGGTAAGCTTAGTAGATTTACAAGTAATCCTGGCACACAACATTGGCAAGCTTTAGGTCGAGTATTCAAATACTTGAAAGGGACTATTGATTATAAAATAACTTACATTGGATTTCCTTCAGTGATTAAGGGTTATTTTGATGCAAGTTGAATAACCAGTATGGAAGATCATTCTTCCACAAGTGGTTGGGTGTTTCTTCTTGGGGGAGGTGCGATTTCCTAGGCATCGAAGAAACAGACTTGCATAACTAACTCAACTATGGTGTAACATCCCGAGTTCTAGGGTCAAACGCAATAGTTAAAATAAAAGAAATATGAACTTTATATTATATGTATTATTAAAAGAGTAAGAAACGAGTGAAATGACTATTTTAAATTTAAAGTTTTAGATGAATTTTTGTGTTGTAAGAGACCGTTTAAATTTATATAAATATAATAATATATTATATTTAAACGTTCTCCGTTTTTAACGAAACTTGGGTTGACTCGTAGAGAAAAATAAGCTCGTCTCAACGACATATTTAAAGTTTTATAAGATGTTATATTTAAAAAGTTATAAGAGAAAAACGAAGTAAGCAGCTGAATTAATTATAACAATATAATAATAATAATGTTAAAAAAATATAAGGAAGAAAGAAGTGAAGAATGCAACATACAGGCAAGCATGTCAAATTGCATCCCACATCGCCTGCTTTTCTTTTCATCTGTTTGTCTGCTTTCTTATAAATAGTGACCTTAAGGTAGAATTTAAATTATAAGTTTTCTTGGGAACGCTCTAATATAAAGAGAATCCCGAGTAATCGATACCCCATTGGGTATTGTTATTAGTCATTTTGGAGCTCGGGTAGGAGCGCGAGTAGGAAGTCTACGTCAAATTGCCGTAGATAGTTTAAGGTATGTTCTCGTTTAAGTTTATGTCAAGTTAATTATTACTTATTTAGATTTTAGTAGTAATAGTATTAGTATTATTACTATTATTATTTTTAGGTGTTAGGATTATTGTTAGGGGTGGGTATTGAGTAGCCTAGCCTTAGTTAGGCATGGACTGATCACCCATGCTTAAACAAAGTAGCGTAAACCAATATGCAACCATTACAATGACTAGTTAGTTGTAACATTACCTAACCTAGGATTACTTAAACTGTATCAGGACCTAGAGATATTACCATATTGTACTAAGAAATGCTATCAACTGTTGGGCAACTGCTAAACAGGTGAGTTCCTCTAAACTGTTTTTCTAAAACAGGATGTGATGTTCTGATAAATGGTAATAATTGAAGAATTGACTATCAATAGCATCTGTGATATGTGGCAATGCTTGATAGGATGCTTGAGGGCTGCTTGTATGATTCTACTTTAGCCAGTGGAGTTTGTATACATAGCTTGGTTATGTGAATTTATACTGTGCTTACTCTGTTCCTATCTGTTTGCCATGGTTGTATCTGCTTGATGCAATAGTCAATAATAACGTGTTTTGAATTTTGAAGAATGCCATGTTTATGAACTCACAAGCTTTATGCTGAGTCCCAAATGTTTTCTATTTTATGGACACACATCCTAGGTGCTAAGAGATTGCAGAAATTGGAGATTACAGGCTAGTTTAAGAGGAAATAGAGGTCTAGAGCGCTATTGAAGATTCAGAACTCTAATATAGTTAAATTGATGTAATGGTTTTATCTAAGCATGACAAATATAATGTTTGTTTTGATGTATAATCAAAGTTAGACTTCCGCTGTGAATTTGGATTACTATGTGTTCTGTATATCCGATGCGTAACGCTCCCCAGGGTATGCCCTGGGAGGCGGGCGTTACAAGTTGGTATCAGAGCCATAGTTTAAGTGAATTAGGCATTATCAGTTAGTGTCTAAACTTAAACTAAGATTAGGAAGACTGCATAGATTGGCAAAAGAGTCAAGTAACGTGATGATATATAAGAAGAGTTAGATATGTGTTAATCATATAGTGAAAGATAATTAGAATACGTAAATAATGTAAAAGGTTAATAGCAATTAGCTAATGTTATTAAGGATTTACATTCGTAAATTATGTTTTGGTTTGCTATCCGTTATGTTTACCTAAACATAAGAAGTAGATTAATAGCGTTGATCAAGAATTGTAGAAAACGTACACCTCTACGGATAGTCTTATGTTAAATAGTCTAATTAACCGAAGTGACTAGGCAAGACAAATCACGATTAGCAATAGTCAAATATATTATAAAATAGAATATTCAAGAAAACAAATGAACATGAATGCTCAATAAGGATAACATTCATATTCAGACACTAATATTGATACATAATGAAGGAAAGCTAGAATATTGATGTAAGGTAAATTGATGATTACATTTGGATCCACATAATAGTGAATTTATAATGAAAAAAGTATCCTAATAAGATTCTAACATGTTGATTAGTGCATATGTCTTAGTGGTGAAGTTATAGCTCCATATGACAAGGATTAGTGGTGTACTGGAATATGAACATATGGGCTAGATGTACATTATCAGATATTTAAATGTTATATAGTATCCATCAAGAGTGTCAATCGATAAGATAAGATAAAATATAAAGTGATGAATAGTATGTTGAGAAATGATAATACCCTAAAACGTTGGAACTAGTACCAAGTAACTGAAAGCAAGATAGATTGTGAACGGTGATCATGGATGTGGAACAGATATAAAGAACTATGAAAAGCACAATTAGATAACAAGAGAACTACAAAAATTTATCTATAAGATGTCAAGATTATTGCTATCACTCAACCCAAAAAAATAATCTGGAGAAAATAGAAAGCAAATTACAGAAAAGTTTCTTATTATCTAGAACTAAGATTGTAAACTAAGAAACTAAAAGAGTAAGTACAAGAGTGTGCATATAAGTCCTTCATGACTTACAACTCTCTAACCTTTGATAACAACAAGAGATCGGTAGAGGCACATAAGTGAAGTCAAATGAAAGCTGTCTTAGACTTATGAGTACATATAACCAATTAGATCTAATTTGTAGTATATTCATTACAATCAAAAAAATTACATTGGTGCAAATAAAAAGCCTAGTATCAACTATCTTTAGGTCATATATGAATTGAGAAACTCAAGCTTTACACTATACCTTCATAAGTAGAATGACTAACGGGAGACAAAAGACAATAGCTGACATCATTAAGAATCGTATGATAAGTTTGAATGATAACTTGATTTTTATTGACTTGATACCTATGGAAACCCAAAGAATTCAAGGTAGTCAAAGGAATTGACTAGCAAACCTTTAACTAAGTATAAGTCATGTCTGACAGAAGAATGGTACAACTTATATTGCCTAAAAAATGATAGTATATGATGACTAAGCAAGAAACATTATTACTATGACTCAGGTCCATAAACTTTTAAGAAAATGATATATTATTGATCTAGCATATGCCATGAACACTGCGGAGAAACAAAAAGTTTGAAAACATACCTAAGACCAATTTTAGAACATGATATGATCACTATAACTTATTGGTGATGCTATTCGAATTGTCCAATGAACCTGAGTTACTCATGGATCTTATGACAAAATTTATAAAGCTTACTTGGGTAATTTATTATCATCTACTGTGGTGACTTTCTAATATATATTCTAAGGATAGAAGAGATTACGAGGATCATCTTAGAGAAATCTTAGATTGCATAAGCAAGAAAAACTTTACGCTAATTCATGGAATATGAATTTTAAATATGTAAAGTTTAATTCTTAGATCATATGTTCAATGAGCAAGACAAACAAGTAATACATGTTAAGAAAAAATAACTAAAAAAATATTCCACATGATTTTGAAGATTTTGAGATTTGAAGATTATTATTGGGGATTAACTTAAGTTTTTCTAAATACTAGTGGAAATGAAGGGAATTGTTAAGTGACTACAACTATGATATACAATACCATTCAGGAAAGAACAAAGTTAATCGCTGGTGCATTTTATAAATAAGAATGAGCCCAATCACTAAAACTGGAATATCTACAAATGATATTAAGATAAACCTCTTTAGACTAAATTGAAATGCATAAGAAAATTTCTTGATGGAAAATCACATTAATAAGCAATGAAGGATTGGTAGACGAAAACTATTAAGAGATAGAAGTAATAGTATTTTAAGACTCCACAATCATATATGAGTATCGAGTCTTAGCATATTACATGACATGATACTAAATGAACCCACAAATCAAAATATAGAGCATAGACTGATAGTAATAACATGTAATATGATTTAAGAACTATTATAGGTATTCCGGAATCAAAGATCAATCACAAGGCGTGCAGGGAAATTTCTTTATCTACTTAAGGATTATGATGAAACATTAGAAATCGTCTAACTAGATACAATAATATTAAATCTCATAATGGAAATGAAAGATAACCAATAGACTTTGTTAATTTCATGATTAAATTATGAATATGACGCTATCTAGTTGCTGGATGGTAGGTTACCAAATTAGTTAACTCTTTATCTATATGGCAAACTATAATAGAGAAATGTTAGCCAAACTCTATTAGTCTCACATTAAGATTTGCCTATTTTGACTATATCTGATAGACTTTATCATTTCACTTCAAAACTATAATAAGGTTTCTAAAAGAAACTAAGAACTCGAGTAAAATGGAGAACCTTATATTTCACAATAGAAGTAGATTTTTTTTAAGAATTAAAACCTTAAGCAATATAATATATGAATATATTAGAGTTCGTATAAAAAGAGTTTGATATGATTTGATCACTTTTGCGTTAAAGGAAATTCTAAGAAATAAGGATACGGTGGTTAACAAAACAAGTTATTAATCATACAATGTAGGAATTTTACCTCAAAAGATAATTTCACTAGTAATAGTCTAGTGATAAGGTCAGAAAAGAATCCGAGAAAATAAAAGTCAATTATTCTCAACTCTTCGGGTAACTTTCGAATTTCGAGGACGAAATTCTTTGAAGGGGGGAATAATGTACATCCCGAGTTCTAGGGTCAAACACAATAGTTAAAATAAAAGAAATATGAACTTTACATTTTATGTATTATTAAAGGAGTAAGATGTCACACCCCAACCTTGACGGCGGAATCGTCGAAGTGTGAGGGTTAAGATTGTTCACAGCCACATAACGCTATCCTTAAATGAAAATAATATTATCATAAGTTTCAAATGAAATACATTCATAAGTCTCGAATATGAAAAAGTTCCAAACAATACAAAACATAACATAAGCATTTTATTCATTTAGCTAGGTCCAAATCCTAGTTTATTGCAAGCTTCAAATGATGACTTCAAGTGTGGGCATTTCCTGAAACATGTTAAAAATAACGGGTCAACTATAAAGTTGGTGAGTTCCCAAGGGTTTCACATACATAATATACCATGGATTTCAAGTAGCAATTCATGTCATAGGTTATGAGTTAGCAAGTTTATAAAGCACATATAGTACAATCAAACCTCGACTAGATTATATGTTATATGAGTGGCTAAGTGTACTTGGTTCCCTAGTGCACAAGCATACGGCTCCTAGGAGTCGGCAATACATCGACTTTAGCACCAAATAGGCTTGTCAGGCCCAAAGATCTAAGACGTCGCCAGGCTAGCAATAGTTAATGATTGTAAACAATATATGTAACTCTTATAAGACTTACAATAACACAAATAACCATGACAAAAATAAAAGTATGAATTGCATGTGCTTTTATAAGATCTAAACGTTTATAAGTGTATGTTGAATAATGTAACATGTTTCACCCCAAAACGGTGTGAAATAGCATAAAAAGGGGCAAGGAAACTCACATGCCAATTAAGTATATAATGAAGATCAATAAGAATAATATATGTCGTTCCAAGATAAAACGTCACAAGGCACCTAGATAGATAAATATTATAAGATTTAGGTTAATAATAAGATTAATGGGTTAACATGAACTAGGGTATTAGAATTTTAGGGATTTTTTATAAAGTTAGTAAATTCTTATAAAAAGTCCATTTATGAAATAAAATTTATTTTTAAGAAAATTGATCTTTTGTAAATAACTTGTGATTTTATTTATAAGATTTTATCTAAATTCTATAATTATCATGATTAATCCTTAAACATAAGGTCCAATATCAATTTAATACCTTTAAGTATTACATAACAATCTAATTTTTATAAGAATATTTAATTATAACATTTGTAAATAATTTTATATTAAAATATCAACATGTTTTACAAGAATAAATTTTAAGAATTATATAGATGACTTTAAAAATATTTGGGGTTTATAAAAGTCGTTTTTATAATTATTATAAATTTTCTATATTTAATTTAAGGCCAAAAGCTTTAAAAAAAATTGCAAGAGGGTGCCCGGGTTCGAACCCGGGACCTCTTGCTTAGGAGGGCAGTGTCTTACCAGTGAACCAAGGCCGCAGCCGCGGTTAAGGTTGGTTTAAAATTAATATAACCCCATTTAAACAAAACCCCCAAATTCCATATAAACCCTAGAATTGATTAGGGCCAAATTGGAGGTTAAATCGAATCGGTTATCAGAAATACTCATGGGGCTTTTGTTCCCATGTTTAACCGAGTGTATACATGTATTTAATTTACCCGAATGATGAAAGATTGGAGGTGAACAAGATGATGAAGAAGCCGAGACTGACGAAGTGATCGCTTGATGTTCAAATGATAATGTTAATCCAATTGGTTGCACAGAAAGTTTCCAATGATGCTAATGATAGAAAGCCCTATGTTAATTGCAGGTTAGAAGGCCCGGAGGGTGGTGTTCGAGTATTGAGTATGTTGCGGTTAGAGGAGAGGTCGAGCAGGTGTGTTGTGTAGATTTCAAGTGAAATTGAAGGCTGAGTTCGATTAGAAATAGGTATATGATCGTTCATGTGTTGTTAATTGTATTATTATTGAGGTTTAATGGTTTAACGGCTCTAGACTTAAAGGTCGACGGTTACCCGCTTCAATAGGTTCATAATTCGGCTTTAAAGGTGTTTTAAATTTCATAATGATGTTCGAATCGTGTTCACGAAGCATTTGGAATGATTTGGCCTAAAAACGGACGTGTTTTGGTGGTTCTGGAGCCTCGCCGGCGCCGCGCCGGGCTTGGCCGGCCGGCCGCCGGAATTACGGGGAGAGAGAAGGGAGAGGGGAGTTGGTTTTGGAATTTTACACTTGTGGTCCCTGTAGTTTAGTTTTTGTTAAAAAAATCCCAAAACCTTGTTTTTAGTTTAAATTAATTTACGTTTTCAGCCCCTGAGGTTTTACCCTTTTATTATTTTAAGCATAAACTTTCATTTGAAGTTTTCAAAATGACAAAACATCCCCTTAACCTTAATTTATCTTTAAGTTCTAAACATTTAAAAGATTTATACCTTAATAGCAATAATTATTATTATCACTATTATTATTATAACTATTATTTTAGTTGTTTATTATAGTTATTATTATTATTATTATTATTATTAGTATTATTATTATTATTATTATTATTATATTAATATTATTATTAAATTGATTTGGAAATTTTAAGTAAACAAGGAATGAGACAAAAATAGCCCACAAAGTTTCTTAAATGGTATAAAAAGTCCTTACAAGATTTTAACGAGGTTAACTTATATTTAACGAAAATACGAAATGTTACAGTCTCCCCAACTTATAAGAATTTCGTCCCGAAATTAAGAAAATGAAACTATGCGAACAAAAACGGGTACTTCTTCTTCATATGCTCCTCACGTTCCCAAGTGAACTCAGCTCCACGCTTATTCTCCCAACGAACCTTGACAATTGGGGTAGTGGTAGTTCCAGTCTTCTTCATAATGCGATCCATAACTTCCACGGGTTTCTCGACAAAGTGTAATGACTCGTCGATCTGGATGTCATCCAACGGGACATGCAGACCTTCGTCAGCCAGGCACTTCCTCAAATTCGAGACATGGAACACAGGATGAACTCCACTAAGGTCGGAAGGTAATTCCAGTTTGTAAGCCACTTTCCCAATCCTTTTCAGAATCTTGAAAGGTCCTACAAATCTTGGAGCCAGTTTACCCTTCTTTCCAAAGCGAACAACACCCTTCCACGGTGAAACCTTAAGAAGAACCACCTCCCCAACTTGGAATTCCAATGGCTTACGTCGCTTATCAGCATAGCTCTTTTGTCGACTTCTTGCCACTTCAAGGTTCTTTCGGATGATAGAAACTTTATCGGTCGTCTCTTGTATGAGTTCAGGGCCAGTGATAAAGTTTTCACCAATGTCGGTCCAGCAGATCGGTGAACGACATTTTCGACCATAAAGTGCTTCGAATGGTGCCATCTTGATACTCGAGTGGTAACTATTGTTATACGAAAATTCCGCTAGCGGTAGATGCGTATCCCAATCACCACCAAAGTCAAGGACACAAAGGCGTAGCAAATCCTCCAAGGTTTGGATGGTTCGCTCGGTTTGACCATCAGTTTGGGGGTGGTAAGCCGTGCTTAGATCCAATTGAGTACCCAAGAGTTCTTGCATAGACGACCAAAAGTGCGAAGTGAAACGAGCGTCTCGGTCGGATATGATGTGAAGAGGTACCCCATGACGACTTACAATTTCATCAACGTATATACGAGCCAACCTTGATGTCTTGTAAGTGTCCCGTATGGGTATAAAATGTGCCGATTTGGTCAATCGGTCGACGATCACCCATATGCTATCATGTCCTCGAGAGGTTCGGGGTAGCTTGGTTATGAAGTCCATGGATATGTGTTCCCACTTCCACACAGGAATCTCGGGTTGCTCAAGTAATCCACTTGGACGTTGGTGTTCGGCTTTAACCATCGTACACGTGAGGCACTTAGCTACATAAGTCGCTACATCTTTCTTCATTCCAGGCCACCAATAATGACCACGCAAATCCATGTACATCTTGTCGGAGCCAGGGTGAATAGAATAACGAGTTTGATGAGCTTCGTTCATGACAAGGGTACGAAGGTTATCACGATTTGGAACCCAAATTCGGTTTGCGAAATACATCAACCCATTAGGTTTCGTCTCCAGTTGAGTTAGAAGGTTATGCTCCAGTTCATCCTTCATTCTTCCTTCTTGTTGAACCCTTTGTTGAGCCTCCAAGATACTAGACTCGATGTCACTATCTATTCTCAAGTTTTGTAGCAGTACAGTAGCCTCGTTGACATCTAGTCGAATTTCAGTATCGAATCCCCTCAAGGTGTCAAACCATTGTCGTCGATCGCGAATTTCTTGGAACGAGGCCATCTTGTTATGAACCTTTCGACTTAGTGCATCGGCCACAACATTTGCCTTCCCAGGATGGTAACGAATGTCACAGTCATAATCACTAATCAACTCAACCCAACGACGTTGTCTCATATTGAGATCTTTTTGATTAAAAACGTGTTGAAGGCTTTTATGATCAGTGTAGACTATACATTGCGTACCATAAAGGTAATGTCTCCAAATCTTCAAGGCAAAAAACAACAGCACCAAGCTCGAGATCATGTGTTGTGTAATTCACTTCATGAACCTTCAATTGTCTCGATGCATAAGCTATGACCTTTCCTCGTTGCATAAGAACACAACCAAGGCCTTGTTTTGATGCATCGCAATATACGGTGAAATCATCGTTTCCATCGGGCAGGGTCAAGATAGGAGCATTGCACAGTTTGTGCTTTAATACTTCAAAGGCTTCTTCTTGTTCGGGCCCCCACTCGAATGGTTTATTCTTTTGTGTCAGGGAAGTGAGAGGCTTCGCGATCCTTGAAAAGTTGGCGATGAATCGCCGGTAATAACCAGCAAGACCAAGGAAAGAACGAATCTCGGTTGGAGTCGTGGGAACACACCAATTCTTCACAGCTTCCACCTTTGCAGGGTCAACATGAATTCCTTGGCTATTCACCACGTGTCCTAGAAATTGAACTTCCTCGAGCCAGAAGTCACACTTCGAGAGCTTCGCGTACAATTGTTCTTTCTTCAACAACTCAAGAACTTGTCGTAAATGTAGTTCATGCTCGGTGCTAGTCTTGGAGTAGATAAGTATGTCATCAATGAAGACGATCACAAACTTATCTAGATAAGGTTTGCATACTCGGTTCATAAGATCCATGAAGACAGCAGGAGCATTGGTTAAACCAAAAGGCATCACCATAAACTCATAGTGCCCATAACGAGTACGGAATGCGGTTTTAGGGATGTCATCATCATGGACTCGTAATTGATGATATCCAGAGCGTAGATCAATCTTCGAGAATATAGCAGCTCCTTGAAGTTGATCAAACAAGTCATCGATGCGAGGAAGAGGATAGCGGTTCTTGATGGTAAGCTTGTTAAGCTCACGGTAGTCGATGCACATACGAAACGATCCATCTTTCTTCTTCACAAAGAGGACAGGTGCACCCCAAGGCGAAGAACTAGGACGAATGAAACCCTTCTCGGTTAGCTCTTGAAGTTGACTAGAAAGTTCTTGCATTTCTGATGGTGCAAGTCGATACGGTGACTTAGCCACGGGGTTTGCTCCCGGTATTAGATCAATTTTAAACTCAACTTCACGCACGGGAGGTAACCCACTAAGGTCGTCGGGAAATACTTCCGGAAAGTCTCGGACAATCGGAACGTCCTTGAGTTCTTTCCCTTTGACTTTTGTGTTGACCACGTAAGCCAAGAACGCCATATAGTTCTTACTTAAACACTTTCGGGCTTGAGTGCAAGACATGAGTTTAAGCCCTTTGGAAGATTTTTCGCCGAACACTTTTAGAGTATCCCCAGATGATAACGGTATACGGATGCACTTCTCGAAACAAACGATCTCGGCATGGTGTTTGGCTATTGATCTTATCCCTATGAAACTTGGGAGCTTCGACGTCATCATTGGTATGGATTGGATGGACACATGCCTGCAAATACTCCCATAGGGGAGGGCTATTACTCATCCCACATCGGTCGGGGAGGTGAACGAAGGCTTCTTTATAAGGGGCTGGATACCTTCCCTAATTGGACGCGTTTTAAACCCGTGAGGCTGCGACCAAAGCGGACAATATCCAGTTGCGGCTCTCGTACACCTTCCTGCGGGGGGTGTCACAGTTGGTATCAGAGCCAGGGCCGGGCCGATGTGCCAGCGAGGACGCTGGTCTCACTTCGGTGGGTGGATGGACACATGCCTGCAAATACTCCCATAGGGGAGGGCTATTACTCATCCCACATCGGTCGGGGAGGTGAACGAAGGCTTCTTTATAAGGGGCTGGATACCTTCCCCAATTGGACGCGTTTTAAACCGTGAGGCTGCGGCCAAAGCGGACAATATCCAGTTGCGGCTCTCGTACACCTTCCTGCGGGGGGTGTCACATAAGAAACGAGTGAAATGACTATTTTAAATTTAAAGTTTTAGATGAATTTGTGTGTCGTAAAAGACCGTTTAAATTTATATAAATATAATAATATATTATATTTAAACGTTCTTCGTTTTTAACGAAACTTGGGTTGACTCGTAGAGAAAAATAAGCTCGTCTCAACGATATATTTAAAGTTTTATAAGACGTTATATTTAAAAAGTTATAAGAGAAAAACGAAGTAAGCAGCTAAATTAATTATAACAATATAATAATAATAATGTTAAAAAAATATAAGGAAGGAAGAAGTGAAGAATACAACATACATGCAAGCATGTCAAATTGCATCCCACATCGCCTGCTTTTCTTTTCACCTGCTTGTCTGCTTTCTTATAAATAGTGACCTTAAGGTAGAATTTAAATTATAAGTTTTCTTAGGAACGCTCTAATATAAAGAGAATTTCGAGTAACTGATACCCCATTGGGTATTGTTATTAGTCATTTTTGGAGCTCGGGTAGGAGCGCGAGTAGGAAGTCTACGTCAAATTGTCGTAGATAGTTTAAGGTATGTTCTCGTTTAAGTTTATGTCAAGTTAATTATTACTTATTTAGATTTTAGTAGTAATAGTTTTAGTATTATTACTATTATTATTTTTAGGTGTTAGGATTATTGTTAGGGGTGGGTATTGAGTAGCCTAGCCTTAGTTAGGCATGGACTAATCACCCATGCTTAAACAAGGTAGCGTGAACCAATATCCAACCATTACAATGACTAGTTAGTTGTAACATTACCTAACCAAGGATTACTTAAACTGTATCAGGACCTAGAGATATTACCATATTGTACTAAGAAATGCTATCAACTGTTGGGCAACTGCTAAACAGGTGAGTTCCTCTAAACTGTTTTTCTAAAACAGGATGTGATGTTCTGATAAATGGTAATAATTGAAGAATTGACTATCAATAGCATCTGTGATATGTGACAATGCTTGATAGGATGCTTGAGGGTTGCTTGTATGATTCTGCTTTAGCCAGTGGAGTTTGTATACATAGCCTGGTTATATGAATTTATATTGTGCTTACTCTGTTCCTATCTGTTTGCCATGGTTGTATCTGCTTGATGCAATAGTTAATAATAACGTGTTTTGAATTTTGAAGAATGTCATGTTTATGAACTCACAAGCTTTGTGCTGAGTCCCAAATATTTTCTATTTTATGGACACACATCCTAGGTGCCAAGAGATTGCAGAAATTGGAGATTACAGGCTAGTTTATGAAGAAATAGAGGTCTAGAGCGCTATTGAAGATTCAGAACTCTAATATAGTTAAATTGATGTAATGGTTTTATCTAAGCATGACAAATATAATGTTTGTTTTGATGTATAATCAAAGTTAGACTTCCGCTGTGAATTTGGATTACTATGTGTTCTGTATATCCGATGCGTAACGCTCCCCAGGGTATGCCCTGGGAGGCGGGCGTTACATAAGGAGTCTGAGTTTGTTGCTTTAGCAGCGGCTGGTAATAAAGCTGAATGGCTAAGAAATCTACTTTATGAGATTCCATTATGGTCAAAACCAATGGCTCCCATATCTATTAGTTGTGATAGTGAAGCTACATTGGCTAAGGCTTATAGTCAAGTGTATATTGGCAAGTCAAGACACTTAGGTGTGAGACACAACATAGTTCGTGAGCTCATTATGCATGGTGTCATATCTGTTGAGTATGTTAGAACTCAACATAACTTAGCTGATCATTTAACCAAAGGGTTAAGTAGAGATCTCGTGAGAGGATCAGCTGTGGGATTAAGGTTAAAGTCCATTTAAAACTCTCATGTTAAGATACCCAATTCCCACCTAATGTGACGTTAGGTGCAGAATTTAATATGGAAGGCTTTACATCTAGAATTTGGAACATAACAGTAAATTATCCCAGAGGTATGTGTTCAGATTTGCAAGTTAAGGAAGGTTGAAGGATATCTTCTTAATAGTTCTTTTGGAAAATTGCATTTGCAGGTGCAAGAAAGAAGATCTACCTATATGAGCATGAAGTTTAGCTGCTTCAAGAAGCTGGGACTTGGCTTTGATATACTTATGAAGGATAGTGACATAAGCTAGTAAAAGAATGTGTCAAGTAAGATTTATGTATGTAAACTGATGTGTATATTATCTTCATGTATTCAATATTGATATTAAGGGTTCAATCCTAAGTGACACCCTGATATTAGAATATTTGAAATGTGTAATATACTAATGTGAAATTCAATCGTCACGATATTTCATTTTTATTTTTAGACAAAAGCCCTTCATCGAAAATGCATTAGAAATTTAATTTCGGGCCAAATATGCATTAGTGGAACTTGAGGGACTAAAGGTGTAATTTACCCAATTTACCCCAAGAAGCAGTTTTCTTGAAAACTAAAAATACGCTCCTGCGTATTCGGTTTCTTGATCCCCAAAAAGAAATTCGATTTTTATCTTCTTAAAAATTTGCTCAATCAAAAATCCATACGAAAATCTAGAATCAATCTGATTTTATCAAATCAAACGTTGGTAGACACTCCAATTGTTTGATCTGAAAATGATCACACGACTTCAGATTTATCCAGTAATTTTCGAGAATTCCCTAACAGATACTTGTTTGATTTATTTTTATTATTTTTTTATAAATGACAAAGCAAAAAATACTTCATAGTTATATATTCTTGCAAAAAAATGCTTGATGCAGCTTCAAAATTAACCAAATAATATTTAATCATTGAGTAGGGGTTTAAAATAGTTTTGTTAGGAAATATATTTTCTACTACAATCTAATTTAAAAGGTTGTAATATTAGGAAGATTATTTAAATTATTTATCCTAGTTGTTGATTACTTCATTTTAGGAAACACGAGTGTGCGGTGAGAGTCTTGGACCTGCAAAGTGGCCGGCCGTTGAGGGAGGAAAAACACAATAGATGACAGTTTGACATATTAAACAAAAAATTAAATATTAATTAATAGTTGTATGTATGTACGCGCAGGCTTGACAAGGCTCTCGGGTAGTTTGGGTATTTTGACAACTCGCCACCAACGGTTAAGGTAGAGGCTAAGGGTAGCTGATTTCGGGTGGCAGAAGCCAAAATGAATTGAAAAAGTGGATAGTTAGGGTAACTTAAGGTAGTTTTGGTTATGTCTCTATCAATTTGGATAGTTTTGATAGAAATAGGTGAGAATCAATTGTTCGTTGATATGATTTGAATAGTCTGGGTTGTGCTTCTAAACCCTAAAAGTATGAGAAGCGGGAGAAGGGATTTGAACGTGTTAAGGGGTGGATAAATGCATCAAACGAGACCTAAAAATCTGACAACGATAAAGACGAGGTAGCATTGTATATGTTTATGGACCGTACACGGTGACGACAAATCTCAATGCACTGTTATACAAATCCTATATCAGCATTTGGCAATCAACTTCTTGTAATAAAGTACAGCAATATAGTATTCATAATAAAAGTGAAAAAGTAATTAACTTTATGACATGGTTTTTTAAAAATATTAACGTATAAAAGTCATTGTCATTTTATAAGTATAAAAAACAAAATAAACAATTGATGATTGTTACCTTTTTGTTGTAAATGTCACGATTGGTAGCTAGTACATGTAGAATCATTAAAATATTACAATGCATTCCCTATTGAATACATGTATTTAAAGATGGATAAAATAATTTATAAATATTTTATTATTTTCATTTTAACTATATGTATGGTTTTCTAACAACATAAGTCTAGACCATTTTATTTTTTGAAACAATGGGATTCTAAACGTTGTAAAAGAAGCTAAGTTGAGTTTCTTGGTTAACTTTGGTTATGCACTTATGCCACAACAATGAAGAACGATGATCTAAATTTTAAATCATAGTTGACTTTTAAATGCCATCCCATTGTCATGTGAGATCGTAAAGGGTAAAACATTTGGCTAAATTGACTCGTAAGATTCCATACTTCACATGCCATTGATCACATCATACTCCTTCAATCAACATTGATAGATTCATCAATCAACATTAATAACATCCCATATTCATATTTATTTCTTTGAATATTAGTTTTTCATACTACTTTTAAATAAGACGTTATATGTTGTTCCAAAATAATTAAAGAAAAAAATGCTAGTTGTTTCATAATACCATATTAACATCAGTTTTATTATAGTGTCGGATATTAATCAAAAAGATACTTCTAGCCTAAAAATCTATTAAAAGTTAAGGAAAACATTAATTTAAGAAACAATCTTAGCCTCTGGTCCTCTTTTCCACATGTGATCGGTTTGACTTAAATGTGATACGACATTCAGTCGGGTCAGACCTAACTCAAGCCTTCTTTCACGTCTATGTCATCAGGGCCGGCTCAAGATTTTTGGGGGCCCAAAGCGGTTAAAAATGTTTGAGGCCTTTTCACCTAAAGAAATTTGTTTTGCTTTCGATCCTATGATTCTTATATCATCTTTCTATGTGCATTATTATAGACCACCAACCCCACCACCAACAGGTCTTAAAAAACTTATCATCTGAACATAAATTCTTAATCTAATGGAAGACCGAAAGGAAAGAGAAAAATAACTAAAAAGCTTAACCATTGCTAACTTATTTTATGAGTGCGTAAAAGATCCACGAGATGTAATTTATAGAACATTCCACCTATTTAAATGAACCAACTATATGGTTGTAAATATGAAACGATAAATGTTATCCGGATCAGAATCAAATGAAGAATATAATCAGTATGTAACCAAATTGAAGCTAACTATAATTCAAAGCACTATGCTTGAAATAAAACACTTGATATAAACAAACAAACAAACCCAGTATATCCCACTCAAGAGCAGGGTCTGGGGAGGGTAGATGTAGGCGAGTCTTTCCTCTAGCTTGTTAGGTAGAGAGACCGCTTCCAAAGAGACCCCCGACTCGATATACACTTGATATACACTTGATATACACTAATTTATTCATACCAGATACAATAACTTTTGAACTCCTTTTTAGTATTTGTGCTTCCACTGAAACTTCAGTCAAACAAAATTCTATGTATACATTCAAACTACATTAATTCAATGGAGGAACTAAGTGTCTAACAAAACGAAATATGCCAAAATTCTATGTATACATTCAAACTACATTAATACTCTCCTTAATCTTCATTAGACAGCAGCCGGCAGCGGGTCATTGAAGTAACCCGGAGACGCTTCGGATTCCAGACTCATGGACTCATTATCGCCTCATCGGTCCGTGGATTTGTGCCCTTTGGTGGAGTACCGAAGACTCTCCTTCCAATTCGGTGATTTGGCATCTGGACTAATCATCGCATCATGTATTCAAGAATGAGGTTTTTTAATTTGGAGGCCCAAATGCTGAAATACCCAATATATATATTTTTAAAAAATGAGCCTATTAATTTTAGGGGCCTCAAGCGTAATGCATCCCTTCTCATACTAATGGGCGAGCCCTGTATGTCATTTCAACCCAAAACACTTTTTTTGGTAGCCCCTGACAAGGACACTTGTATGTCGGTTTATGTTAGATAGATTTATATAAATGTACGTGTAAAATATTGCACGAATGTGTAATATATTTTGATATTTGGCTCAACTGACATGGACTTGGACAAGGCTTGTGTCGGGTTAGATCAGGCCAAACTTAGGGTCTCATTGAACATGCAATGAAAAAAATAAACAAACAATTAGTGTTATTTTTTAATGGTATGTCCGAACCCTTAATTCCCAACATTAAAGTATATTTTTCTTTCACCCCTAATGAGATGCATCAATCAGGGTCCATAGGACCAATTTAGAATCCATGAGCCCTCCATATATCGGTTCGGTTTAACCGATTTCAATGAAAAATATATTTTTATCAGTTCTCAACAGGTTTTGTCTGGTTCAGCTCAATTTAATCCGGTTTCAGTTGAAATGATTACAAACCCATTCCAAACCTCCATTTATATCGGTTCCAAATAGTACGATTTCAATTAAAAAACATCATTTTATCAGTTCTCAACAGGTTTTTGTCTGGTCCAGCTTAATTTAACCAGGCTTCAACTGAGAGGATTATAAACCCATTCTGAACCTCCATTTATATTGTTCAAAATAGTACGATTTCAACGAAAAAGCATCATTTTATCAGTTTTCAACAGGTTTTTGTCTGCTCCAGCTCAATTAACCAGGATTCAACTGAGAGGATTATAAACCCATTCCGAACCTCCATTTATAGCGGTTCCAAATAGTACCGGCTCCAAACCAGTTCGGGTTGTCGCTCTCGGTCCGCACACCTTTTTTGTGCATTCAATACGAGTGCCCCGACAATCTAGCCCATTTAAGCATACTTTAGCAGTTTTAGCCCAATGCCCCAAACCCATAGTGATCATCTCGACATAAACCCTACGCAACCACACAAGCATTGCTCGAGCCTTCGACAAATCCGCTGTGCGACATCTCTGCGATTATCTTCGAGACATAATAATTCGATTCTGCACAACTCAGTAACTCGTTCGTCTTCAGTAACTCGTTCGTCTTCAGTAAGTCGTTCGATTCAAATCGTTCAACACAGCACGATAGTGACAAATTTGCTCGTTAAATTTGTATGATTGTATGTCTAAATGTTAGTTTGTCATTATTCAGCATTGTTTGGTGTGTGTGTGACAGTTTGATTGATCATTTTGATGAATTTTGTGTATGAAATAATAGCAACAGATGGCGACCACTGCGATGTATCTTTCAGTCACTAATCGGCCTTTAGTTTCGACTACGGTTACTGTAAAACCGCTGCAAATAAGATCGTTTACGGTGAGATGCTCCACTGGTTCCGCTTCTACGGGTGCTGCAGTTGCTGGTAGTTTTTTCTATCTATATGATTTCATGTTAATGTGTGAAGTTGTAGTTATTGCAGTTCAAGTTTTGTTTGATGTTTATGATTATGGACATTTGTAATGTTACATTGAATCTTTGTTATGCTCGATTGGTGCTTGTTTTCATGCTGTAAAAAGTTATTAAGTAATGTGTTAATGCATGCTGATTGTGGTTACGGTTAATTTGTGATACGTATGAGCCTATGATATATTGATATGTAAGTCTAAACTCCTAACCAGTTAGTGGATGAGATTAATTTGTTCTGGGATTCTTAGCCTCTTACTTGGAAAGCTTAAGATAACTTCACCATACACTAAAAGATGTAAGGTATCACACAACTTGTGGACTCGAATGTAGTTCTCTTGCTTGATCAATAAGCAACGATCTAACGATCACATTCTTTGTATATATAATACATATTACATATTCAAATGGGGTAAGATATTAGAAAACAGGTCAGAGAGTAGAGCACCTTTAGACCAAGTTCTTTTGCTCTAAACCCCCACTTATTAATAAACCATAATCATGTGAACTTATCCTACACAGTTGAGCATCATACGAGATTGAAATGATATTGTAGCAGAATATAAATTAGCCGTAATTTTGTTATCAGGGAAAAAAATATGAATTCGTGGATATTCCGTTGTGTGATGTGTAAGTTTTTAATCAACTAATAAGTAATTCATTGTATCATCAACCTTAGATTGGACTTTTGATTGTACAGAAGTGAACAATTTTATATAAGTTGTCATAGTACAAGGGAAATGTACAAGTATGCATCATATTCAATATAATATTTTAGTTTACACATTTAGTTGTTAAATTTTTCTACGTGTAGCTTGTAACCTTTGACCTCATGTGCATTAAACATGATTAACCTGTAGCACCTTGGAAGCTCGCGGATGCTAGACTTGTGCTTGAAGATGGATCAATTTGGAGAGCCAAGTCATTTGGTGCTTCTGGGACTCAAGTTGGTGAAGTGTATTTAATACTTCATTAACAGGGTGAGATGGAGTTACACTTTTCAACATTCTTGATATTAATCTTATGCTGTGTTTTTTTACCTTTGATGTATATCTGTATGTCTTGTTTCTGTAACCACTTGCAGGTATCAAGAAATTCTCACAGACCCTAGCTATGCTGGCCAATTTGTCTTGATGACAAACCCACACATTGGCAATACAGGGGTTAACATAGGTATGTAAGAGTTTAACTTGATATGATGTAATTCCTGTCATTATCGAAACAAGTATATGTTTGCAGATGATGAAGAATCAATACAATGTTTCCTGGCTGGTTTGATAATTAGAAGCTTGAGTATCAGGTATGCTACATCCTTGATTTCTGATCTTGCTTCATGGTTTTGTTTAATCACCCCATGGTCAACCCAATCTGACTTTGGTTGATGAAATATATTCTCCAGCACTTCAAACTATAGATGCACAGAATCACTTTCTGACTATTTGTCAAAAAGAAACATCATGGGAATATGTATGCCCTCCATTTCATAGACTCATATTATATAATCTAGTCCACTTTAGGATTTGTTTTCATGGTTATTATGTTGGAACAGATGATGTGATACTCGTGCAATTACCCGTCGGTTACGAGAAGATGGAAGCCTGATTGGTGTCTTGAGCACAGAACAGTCCAAAACAGACGAGGAACTTCTGGAGATGTCCCGCACATGGGATATTGTTGGTAATTATGGCCTTGTCAATTCATCTAGTCGGGTGCAATGTTAGTAACTAGGTTTTATTTTACATTTGTGCAGGTGTGGATTTAATTTCTAGCGTCTCCTGCAAGAAACCATATGAATGGGTTGAAAAGACCGGGTTGGAATGGGATTTTAACGCGAATCGAAGACACGAGGAGACTTTCCATGTTAGTATTTCTCTATTAAACTTGCTGAGGTTTATGAATGAGACTGTTGTAGTTTAAGTTATTATTTTCTTAATTTGAATGAAGGTGGTGGCTTATGATTTTGGTATCAAGCACAATATATTAAGGCGATTGACATCTTATGGGTGTAAAATTACTGTTGTTCCCTCGACATGGCCAGCTAGCGAGACTCTTAAAATGAAACCAGATGGAGTTCTTTTCAGCAATGGGCCAGGTGACCCGTCCGCAGTTCCTTATGCTGTTGAGACTGTGAAGGAGCTTATTGGCAAGGTTCCTATATTTGGAATTTGCATGGGACATCAGTTACTTGGTCAGGCCTTGGGAGGAAAAACATATAAAATGAAGTTTGGTCATCATGGAGGAAATCATCCTGTTCGCAACCTTAGGAATGGAAGTGTTGAGATTAGTGCACAGGTATGTAATACCACAAACTTTTTATGTATCTTGGTTTCTCGTGCTACTTCTCGGTCCACAGTCCCTTTAGGGATAATAATGGGATAAGTTTTGGTAATCCCAGTCTTATACCTGACACAATGGTTCCCCATAACACATTAGCCTTCTGGTATACCCATAATGTGATGGATAGGTGATGGGTTTTGGTAATTCTTGTCTTATATCTGATTGTAAAACCATGTCACATACCCAAGGGTTTCGTATTACACATTATCCATCAGGTATACCCGTTATGGTCTTATGTGTTTAAAAATTTTATATAACTTGAATCGTTTGAAGTTTCTTTTATACCAGTCATTGTGTTTTTTAAGATATTATAATATATTTCGATTCAATGCGCATTCTGCGCAGTCAGATATTAGGTTATTATCATCCCAAGCCTGTTGGATTCTATAAAACTAATTCCATACTTGGTTTTGTATCAAATACCCGTCCTGAATCTTTGTCATCCCTAATTCCCTATCACTTTCATTTTGATGTAAAACTTATGTTGCAGAATCACAATTATGCGGTTGTCCCAGAGTCACTTCCAAGCGGGGTCGAAGTAACACATGTGAATCTTAATGATGGAAGCTGTGCTGGTCTGGCCTTCCCTCAACAAAAACTCATGTCTCTTCAGTATCATCCTGAAGCGTCTCCTGGACCTCATGATTCAGACCTTGGTGCGCCTTAAATCTTTATTTTAATTATAATCCTAATAACTCACATGATTCTTGACACACTAAGCACTACGATGCACTCCCATTTTCATCATATGCAACACTTTCCTTTTAGGATTTTCTATGGAAGCTACAACAAATTCCTTTTAAAAATATTTTCCAAGTTAAAATAACGTGTATAACATTTCGTGCTTTTCAAATAAATTGGTAGAAAGCGTACGTTGAGGTGAGTTGAGCTCAAGTTTTGCTTGTCTCATGATTAGTGGTGTGCAGAAACCGGTAACCAAAAAGGTTTTTGCCAGGACCTGCCATATTTAGTTTTTAACTAGCTGTTTTTGGTTTAGTCTAGAGCTGGAACCTAAATGGTCTTTTTCTTGCACATAACTAAGTTTCAAACTTGAACCGTCATCTTACATTTATATTTTCAAAATTAGAAAAGACCAAGTATATTTTCAGTTCATGGTTTGATTCGGGACAGAACCGAAGTAATATTGTTGGCAAACAGTGACCAGTCTGTCTTAACTAACGTTAAAGTTCTTGTTTATGTTGATCTAGGTGGGAAACAATCTCAAACTTTTGGTATGTTTTATTCTTCAAAAAACCTAACATACTTCATATCATTTGCAGTATTTGATCATTTTGTGGAGTTAATGAAAAAAGAAAAGCAAAGTGGTTGACGCAAATCTTGATAAACGAGCCTGACATGAAAAGAGTTAGCACCAAACGACGCGCTAGCAGCTACAAGTGTATCCTTGGCTAACTATTAGTTGACGCAGGAACATCGTGAATTTTAAGAATGTTGTGTTTTATCCGAAAATATTAACTTATCCAAGACTATTATATGCATTACATTTTTGTGCATGTTTCGCTACCCCCGTGGTCCTTGTCCAGCCAGCTTCTTGACCTACCCGGCTGGTTTTAGATTTTCCCCGACCAAGCCAGGTCGGGCTTAGATTGATATGTACGTTATGTATATTTGGCTACTAACAAGCGGTGTAAACTAACCGATTGGAGCCGAAGCTTCACTTAAGCTTGACTGCTTGAGTTGGGCTCATTTTTTACTTAATAGAGCTTGGGCTCGACTCATTTTTTAAAGCTTGAGCATGCTCGTGAGTAGCTTTTAAGCTTGAGTCTGATTTCTTTAACTCACCTAACTACCTAAGCCACTATAAATGTTCTGTTCATGTGTTGATGTTTTCTCTACAACTTGTTCACACAGTTTTCAACTTCAAATTTCTTTCAAAATAAATGTTTTTCACAATTAAAGATTTACTAGTAAAAATGACCCTTTCATCCTCATATTTTGCATATTATCCTATATATGAAATTTGCAACTTCATAAGCAGTTGGATTTGGTTTGTTGATGGTTTGGCCACCAAGGTTTTGAGGGTTTTTCATTTTACCCCTCCCCCAAATTGAAAAGGTTATAAGAAGTATTTGTGTTGGTGTTGGCCGGTGTGTTTATGTGTGGCGGCTCCGGTGGACCCGACTATCGCCGTCGGGCCTAGATCTGTGAGCTCTGACGTTGCCGGTGGTCTGTCGACCGCCTTTGGTCGCGTCTGCGTAACCCTCAGGTCCGGTTCTTCCCATCTTTTGCTTGGTGTTTGCGGTTCTGGTGGATCCATGTATCGCCACCGTCAATGGATGGTGGTGCATGTTAAGCCTGCCTTAGATCTGCCGGCTTAGATGCCGCCGGTGGTTGTCGACCACCTTCGGTGGCGTCCGCGTGATCCTCAGGTCCCATTCTACGCATCTTTTGCTCGATGATGACGGCGCCTGACGCGTCTGAGAGCCCTAATTAGATTTTTGATGATGCGTATTGATGGCCGACGTTGGTAATGTTACAGGGTCCATGGGCTCCAACACTGCTTTCGGCGGCGTTTGGCCTTGATGGTGGTGTTTTGACCACCTCTGCACTCCACCTTGGAGCATGTCGACCGTGTTGGTTGGTTTCTTTCAACTGTTATTTGAGGTTATTTTTTCAATGTTGCAAATCTGGAATTTGGGCTTTTGTTGCTTCGTTCGATGATGATGATGAGGGAAGCCTCACCTGAGAACCAATAATACATGGTTTTCCAAGTCATTCTATGATTATGAGGACGGGTCGAATCCACTCATTCCATCTTTGTCGTTATCTCCGTTAATTTGGGTCTCTTTTTGAATGTTTAGAATGTTTTTTTGGTTCGATGACGATGACGCAATCATCTAAGAACTTGTTGGCCTCTTTGTGAAAACTGTTTTGTAGTCATTTGGTTTAAATCAGTTCGGCGTTTATGACGTTTTTTAGTTATTTGGTTTAAAACCTAAACGGATACATTGCAACGGTTAAAGTGCAACAACTAGCTAACAGAAAACAATGAACGCAAAAAAATGGGAAGGCAATTTCGCGCAACGCGCGTATTGGAACTCAACTAGTTTTTATAATTTAGTAGTAAATTACTTAATACAAAATCATATTATTTGAATTTGAAAGCATTGATTTTAAGTTTTATTCTTCACTTCTTTTCAATTTGAAAGCATTGATTTTAAGTTTTATTTTCTTTTCATTTTCTTTCTTTTTTGTTTTTTAAATAAACTCAAAAACACAACTACTTTCTTAATTGTTTTATTGAAAAAACTTTGAAACACAATTGTTTCTTTCTTTCCAATTCTTTTTTTTTCTCTCTTTAATAAACTCGAGAACATAACGTTAGAGATAAGCGTGCTGAAAGGAGAATGAAACAATCAAGATATCAAACAACTCAAAAGGTGCTAGCCAACAACTCGAAATAATACCTGTGAAATTTACTATTACGAATGGAGAATCTTTTCTTAGATTTTGCAAGTATATTTTCATGAATCTTTATAAAAGTTTTTTAGCAATTTTGCTTACAAAAATTTTATATTTACTAACCGCGTAGTGAAAGGAATGCTTTGATAAGCTTTTTTTTTTTTTTTTCTCTAAATTATACAATTGAACCAAATCAAAACTTGAGAATAATTGCCATTTTCGTCCCTGTGGTTTGGTGAAAATTCCCTCTTTAATCCAATAGTTTGTTTTTTCGCATCTGGGTCTCTGTGGTTTACAAATCTTGTCATATTCATCCAGTCCGTTAACTCCATCCAAAATTTCCGTTAAATGAGGGGTATATTGGTCATTTTACATATATGTTTTTATTTTTCTTTTTTTAAACCTGATTTAATATATACTCTTTAAATACATTGCTATTTTAGTCCCTGTGGTTTGAGCGTATTTGCCAATTTAGTCCAAAAATAACCACCACACCACTACCCGTCACAAGAACCACCGAACCACCACCACCGCCCCATCATAAAGCCACCAACACCACACCAGAGCGCCCACCACCACCACGCACATTGGATCGTCGTTACCATGTAAACCCCAAAAATCGACAATCAATATTGGACTTGTAACATACTACTTCGAAAATGCATATCAAACCCTACTAATACCTCTACAATACTCGTTTTCAAGGGTTCCATATACGTTTTCGAAGGGGATTGTTATAAGTTCGAGATTAACAGTTTGTTTCTAGGGTCTACATGGTGGTGGTGATCTAGTGTGTGATGGCGGAGATCTAATTTGTGGTGGTGGAGATTTAATGTGTGGTGGTGGTGCTCGTCTGGTGTGGTGTTGGTGGTTTTATGATAGGGTGGTGGTGATGATTTGGTGGTTCTGATGGAGTGGTGGTGGTTTTGCGGCGTGGTGGTGGTGTGGTGTGTAAATACGAGGTCCAACTCTAGATGGTTCTGGTCTTTTTGAACTTCGATTTACCGATGCTCTCTGAAGCTTCACACCTACGCACAATGAAAACAACACCAGTTAAGGAGTTCCAAGGGGGAAATATCCCTGGAACGACCCTCCGGCGTGAGAGTAAGTATTGGTTGAATGGAAATATGTGATAGGGATAATTAAGGGGGAGCTTTTGTGTGTATTCTTTTGTAAGGATCTCGATCCTTCTTACCTTGTATTTATAGTGTTTGCCTGCTGCAATCGTGTGCTGATTTACAGGAATTATTCCCCGACAAATCCATTACCTTTTATATTCTCCGCCCGTTACTGAATTATCGGTTATGATTGGGGTGATTCTGATGTAATTAAATGTGGGGCACATGTCCTGCTGGCTTACCCGTTCCGCCCACATGAGCCGGGCTTTCGGGTTCGGGTACCCGGTCTTGTGTGGGTTATTTGTACCCTACATCGACATGGTGGTTCCATCACGGGTGGTGGTGATACGGTGTTTTATGCCAAGGTGGTGGGATTTTTGGACTGAATTGGCAAAAATGTCCAAACCACGGGGACTAAAATAGCAATTTATTTAAAAGGGATATATTAAATGGGGTTTAAAAAAATAGAAAAATAAAACATATATGTAAAATGACCAATATACCCTTCATTTAACGGAGAATGTTAGATGGAGTTAACGAAGTGGATGAATATGACAAGATTTGTAAACCACAGGGACCCAGATACGAAAAAATAAACTATTGGATGAAAATGATAATTTTCACCAAACCACAGGGACGAAAATGGCAATTTACTCTTATTAAATCACAAGAAGTGTTGGGCATGCTAGTTGTCGGCACTTCATCTTTTCGTTTAAAGGAATAACATGGAAAGCCCATACTTTTGTTTGAAAACAATTCTTATAATTTAAAGCACACGCAAAGGGAGAGGGGTGGTTTTCAATGCCATCAAATATGGCCACTCATATCACACGTATTTGTAATCATGTAATACTAGTCTATATATCTACCAGCTTTAGTTATCCGTGTATTACACGGGAGGTGGAGAGTTAATTATTAAAATAACATAAAAACATAAATAAAACTAAATATATTATACAGGTTGAAAAAATAAAATTGATTAGTTATTGATTGTTATTTATAATACTAGCTTTAATAAACCCGTGTATTACACGAGTTAAAAATAAAATATTAATTATGATGAAAATTTATAAAGTATATAATGAATAATAAGATATGATTAAAATTATATATGAATAATAATTATAAGTAATAATTTTAATTTTTAAAAAAATTTAACCATTTTTTCAAACAAAACCATATTAAAAATATCACTTTTAAAAGTTTGTTATTATAACTCCTAGTTTTAATTATTTTTAGTTTATAAAGAAGTTTACTTTTTAAACAATCAAGTTTAAGATATTTTATATTTTTAAAAATGTTTGATTTTTTAAAAAAAACTCTTATTTTATAAAAATTTATTTTCTAGAAATAACATTAATAAAAAGACATCTTTTCTTAATTTATTATAAAAAAATTTAATCTTAAAAAAATTAAAAAATTTTAATCTTTAATTTAAGTAACTATTTAAGAGGAGAGAGATGCGAGAAAAATAAAATTAGGGGGCCTAGGAATGTGACAAATGTCTCCCTAAGTTACTCTTTAGTATATATATAGATGTACTACACAGGTTAAGCATATATATATTAAGAAAAGATGTAATTTTTGTAATTCTAAATATCAAAACTTCTTACCCCCTCTGATGATTTGGTATCAGAGCAAGACTTTCTTTAAAATCTAAAAGACTAAGACAAGCTTCATATTTATGGCGTGTTATGCCTTTTTTGTTTTGGAGAACTCTCTTAGGTGAAGATTATGGGATAACTGAGCTCCGATTGATAAATTATCATAAGGGTTAAAATGTTTTAAAAATATATAGGTCATATTTTGTTAATATACTATATTTTGTTAAAATCTACAAATATTTAATTTTTAGTGTATGCCGCTGTGCATACACTCTACCATACAATCTATTAGGAATATCATGAAAAATTACCATATAGAATAGAAAGTAGAACAATAGAAGATAGGTTAATATCAGTAACACATTGTTTACGACCTATTGCAATACAGTTTTTAGACTTTTCAAAAAATTATAGTATAAAATACCCTATACCATAAATAAACATTAACCCTGAATATATAAATTCAAAAGACTTTGTTCTTGGGTTAAATTTCTTATTTAAAAATCATGGGGCACTTACACTAACAAGACATTTTATTACTTTCAGTAAAAATATTTATACTATTCCAACATTACGATATATTTATACATCAGAGATTGCGCAGAAGCGTGGTGGACAAGGTAATTTAGATTTTTTAAAAACACATACACCTAGAACAGAATTTGTAGAAAATAAAAGTATGAAATTATTAACGGAATTTTTAAGTCATGAATTAGAGAAAGGAAAAGATATAACTAGAAGTACAAATCATCCTATGATTCTACACCGTGAAAAAATAGGATTAATAGGAGAAGATATAACAAAATCAAAAGTACAATATATTTGTAAATTTAAACTAAAAAACCCATATATTACTATAAGAACGAGTAATATAGAATACAACCCATTAGACAAAGAAGAATTTAGAAAGCAAATCCCTGAAATAATATCACAAGGATTAATTAGAAGATCAGAAAGTCCTCATAGAACAACAACTTTTATAGTAAGAAATCATAGTGAAATAAAAAGAGGAAAAGCTAGGATAGTTTATAATTACAAAAGGTTAAACGATAATACAGTAGATGATGGGTATAATATTCCTAATAAAGACAGTTTATTAAGTTAATACAACAAAAGAAAGTATTTTTAAAATTTGACTTAAAATCAAGATATAATCAATTAAAGCTTGAAGAGAGCTTTAAACCATGGACAGCTTTTACATGTTCAGAAGGGCAATACGAATGGAATGTACTTAGTTTTGCTTTAAAAAATGTACCTTCTATTTTTCAAAGGTTTATGGACAGCATATTTTTAAAATATGATTTCTGCTTAGTGTATATTGATGATATATTGGTAGCAAGTAATACTGTGCAGGAACATCAACAACATTTACAGGAGGTATTTAATGAAATCAAAAAGAATGGTATAATAGTTTCTAAAAAGAAAATGGAGTTATTTAAAAGAAAAATCTCTTTTCTTGGATTAGAATTGGGAAATGGTAAGGTAGAATTACAGTCACATATATCTACAAAAATTTTGGATTTTCCTGAAAAATTTGAAAATCTTAAACAAATGCAAGCTTTTTTGGGATTGGTAAATTATGCTAGAAAATTTATACCCAATTTATCAAAGCTAGTAGGACCATTATACAGCAAGACAACAAAAAACGGACAAAGATATTTTAATAGTGAAGATATAAAGTTAGTAAAAGAAATAAAAAATATGGTTAAAAATATTAAACCATTAGAATTATCATTAATAACAGACTATATAATAGTAGAAACAGATGGGTGTAAAGAAGGATGGGGAGCAGTCCTTCTATGTAAACCAAATAAATACAGTCCTAAAAATGAAGAGAAAATATGTGCTTATACAAGTGGAAATTTTCAAAATAAAAATAATTGGACAAATATAGAATTTGAAATGCAAGCATTGATCTATTCTCTTGAAAAATTTAAGATATTTTTACATAAAGAATTCACAGTTCGAACAGATTGTGAAGCTATAGTTAAATTTATAAAAAATGATCAAAGTAAAAAGATGAATAGGACACGATGGGTAAATTTACAAAATATAATACAAGAAAATGGATATGTTATAAATTTTGAGCATATTAAAGGAAAAATAATGGGATAGCAGACATGTTATCTAGAAATATAAACAAATGGTTTGTTACAGATGGAAAGAAAGAACGCTAAAGTTAAAGGAATACTTATACAGCCTACACAAAACAGGAAATCTCCGATGACTTCGGATTCAGAAACAGAAAAATTAATGGGACATACTATCAAGACAGAAAAGGCAAAGATTCAACAGTTATATATACAGAATCAACTGAAAAAATACAAAGTCATAGACAACTTTCAGTCTCGATTACAGGTATTGGGGAAATATCACCAAGATATGGTCAGATATTCCACGATATTATAATCCAATAGAAACTCGTCTACCAAAAATATACAAAATACACAAAGGACGTTTGCTACAATACAGAATACACAGAATTTAAACATCATATTTGGAGGAATATACTCTCTCCAAAAATGTATTAATGTTAATAAGAAGTTTCGACCTGTTGGTGGGATAACACTAACAGAGAAACAACAGTGTTTACTTGATAATCTCTGGCATATTCAAACCATACCACAAGCTTCAAATTTTAAAATACAAGTTTTAAATGCTCTCAGTATGTATTTTCTGAGCAAAGTATGGTGACACCTGAAAAACGATATAAACCAAAGTTTACACGTTATGTTATTTTTCGAGGAACAAAATTGGGATTTTTAATAAATGGGAAACTGTTGCTAAATACATACAATGCCCTAACCCAATTTATAAAGGTTTTGAGAGCTTTCAACAAGCTATTGAAACTGCAAGGGAACATTTTAGGGTTAAAGGTTTCTATATTGAACCTGAAGAGGTTTAAAACATTTGCTGAAATAGCCAATACACATCCAGAACAGTTAATCAAAGCTCAAGAGTAATTGATTACTGATCTACAAGCACGGCTTATTAAAAAGGGAAAGATACACAGTTTATACACATAAGAATAGAGAATGAAATTCTCAAGCAAAAAGTTGCATTACTTGAAGCAAAAATACACAGTTATTACAAAAATTCGAAAAGAAAAAAGAAATACAGAGGTACACAGGAATTTTGAATCCTTTAGAACAAGGATCCTTGATACTCCTTGGCATCAATGCCTAAAGCCAGTTACAGAAAGATTTCCAGAATTTGAGTGGCTTGTTTCACAAAAAATTTGTGAGCAATTCCCTTTGATTCTTTACAATCTTCAACATCAATTACTGGATCTAGCATTCCACATGGATAGTGAAAATAAAGGATTCAGTATAGTAGAAAGAACGGATGAAGATGGTAACGGTACAGGACTCCTGTTACTACAAGTCTTTCAACCTACACAGTTAACTGATGAGCAGATAATCCATCTTACCATCATGGTATGATTCATTATTTAGAAGTCAAACTTAATAAAAGAACAGAAGATCTTCTTAATCAGCTTGGAGAAAAGATAATCTTAATAGCAGGAAATATAGTGTAACACCCCAACCCGGAGAGGCTGACGTGTCACTAATACGGTAATCAAAATCCAGAACATAATTCCATAATTGATAATGATTGAAAGTCTAAATTCCAGAAAATAAAACAATAGTCTAAACCCAATAGAAAAGTCGATTACATCAATCTAATAAATAATATCAGTCTTCCTTATCCGGATTTCCACTTTTCACTTCCCTCCCGGATGACCCTGCTGACCTGACGTGCATGAAAACAAAAGCACGCCTGAGCATAATGCTCAGTGAACGGAATAGCAGATAACAAAAAAATAAACAGACATGATGATAATCAGATAATATAACGGTATAAGATATATATCAGATAGAACATAACCCGAGCTAATAATCATATCATATAATAATTGAACAGAGGGAACACAGGTAGCTAGCCGGTGAACCAATGTGAAATGGAGTATGGGCAGACATACAAACCATTCACCAGAGTCCTAAATGGAGTGATATGCAACCATCCATCAGGAAATACAGGACTAACCTAGGATCGATCCAACGTCTCTGAGGAAATAATAATATAACAAGACGACCAACATAATTTCAGAGTCCTCTTTTGAGACGCCGTGATCTCAGCTCACCGCCACGGTTGGTGCCACGTTATTGATGCCGCAATAACGCGTCTTGGTCACCCCCAAGATAGGGAGAGCTCGGGTAACAAATTCAGAAATATAAAGTAGTCTAGCTACTTATAACAGAATCAAAAACATACTATTTACGTATGACAGGAATCAAAACTAGAGATGAACGGAAATCAAATACGAGACAGGAATCAGGAATCCGTACTACAAAGTAACAGAAACAAAAGTGAATATTATGATAACAAGGAAACAGAACCCGTACAACAAAGTAACGGAAACAAAGACGGAATACTCAAGTATCAAATATCCGTACTAAAAAGTAACGGAAGAATATAATTTACACTAAAATAAGAAGGACTAAGAATCCGTACCTTATACACGAATGACAATAATCAGAAACAAGGTCTAGGCTCGGTTAACGCCGCGAGAACCTACGATATTATAATTCAAGTTATAGTTTGGATTTTCTTGTTTCAGAATAGAAAAGTTCCAGTTCTGCCCCTGTCTGTTCGCACTCGTTAAAAATACTAAAAGACGCTTAAAATTCTGAAAATCTCCAGTTTACTAGATTAGTGATTTTTGAACATCTTCCATTTAGAAAAGTTTCTGATTTGGATTACCGAAATATGAGAAAAACGTGGATTTTTACAGCTGCACAGAACTGCTAGCTGTTACGAAAACGACTGTTTGGAGGTCTAAACGAATGAGTTTTTCAATATTTTATATATCAACGGATTCGTCTTTCGACGAACTTCGTCATGGACATAAGGTTTTAACTGATTTGCATCTGTTATGAAAAAGTTAGGCCTCTGTAAGTTGACTGTTAAATACGGGTCTAAGCCAACTATTAAAGTTTATTTTTAAACTAAATAAACTATTGATAACGTTTGTTAATGATATATATAAAAATTGTTAAGGTGTTTCTAATAACTTAATTTATAGAAAATTAATTGGGTACTTTTACACACGGAGTTTTATATTTAATCTGATTTTTACCATTTATTTAAAAGAATCCATAAAAATAATTAAACTAAATGTCTTTGTTATATTGTTTTATAAAGGTTTAAACTTAAAGAAAATTGCAGAAAATAGGGTTGATGATTTAAAAATAAACAGAGTTTATAAAAGGGTTTTTATAATTTTTAAGAATTTTTCCATAATTTTTAGAAGCTCAAAGGCTTTAAAAAATAGTTGTAGGTGGCCGGGTTCGAACCCGGGACCTCCAACTCACACACACACCCGCATACCAGTGAACCAAAGGCCGCAGCCGTGGTTGACTTCAGTTCTAATTTCTTTTAAACATGGTTACAAACGATCCCCAAACCCATATGAGCCCTAGAACCGATTTCAATCCAATCGAACACCCAATCGATTCGATTAGCGATTAGAAACATGGGGCTTTTGTTCCCCACGTGAAACCGAGTAGATAGGTGTATTTAATTACCCGTTTTGAAGATGTTTTGGTGATGACAGTCAAAGAACAAGTCGCGGCTCGGTGAAGAAGTGGTTCGAGTGGAAAACGTTGATGATAATCGAATTAACTTTGTAGGAAGCTTCGAACAAGGGTCTAGATGAAAAGCCCTTTGTCAATTTGGTTTAATAGAGCTTAGAACATGGATCCCTGTTAAGTTGCAGGTCGCGACCGAGGAGGGTGTTCGAATATGATGTTTATGTTTGTTTTGATTGAAATTGAACTCAAAGAACAATTATAAACGCTTAAAGGTTCGATATTGCGGGATTACTTTGAATATTAAAGTTCAAAAAGCCCGAATTTGCTCCACTTGGTCGAACATGGTGAAGAAAACAAATGGGGAAGAAGGGGTCGATGGTGGGTGGTGGGTTGGCTGTGATTTTTAAAAAAAAATACATATTCGGCCCCTGTAGTTTATTAGGTTTGTTATTTTAATTATTTGATATTTTTATGGGTATTATAATTCTACCCCCCTTAAAACAATTTCGTCCACGAAATTGCTAGGTACAATCGAACAAGATATGACATAACGTATACGGAGTAGTAAAAATCAACAAGTGAACGAAATCACTCATAATTATTCAATTTCTGAGACGGAATCGATTCGATAGACGAAATCGTATAAGAGATGACTAATGTGATGTACAAGAAACAGATAACTGATAATTTCATAACTGATAACGAAACATATAAAAGATAATAACTAAGAGGTAAATAGATATGGATATTGAGAACGGATTGCATCTTCTATCTCCCATGTAGCTTCGCGTTCAGAATGGTTTTTCCATAATACCTTAACAAAAGGAATAGTTTTCTTACGCATAATGCGTTCTTGTCGGTCAAGTATGGCCTCGGGTTCCTCCTCGATCAATAAGTCTTCACGAATTAGATGAAGCGGATAGTTCACCACGTGAAGTGGATGATAATTGTACCCCCTCAGAAGAGATACATGGAGACATTATGCACATGTGACAGTTGAGGTGGTAAGGCCAAACGGTAGGAGACTTCACCAACTCTCTCAAAAATCTCAAATGGCCCGATAAATCTAGGACTAAGTTTCCCTTTAAGAGCAAAACGGCGTACGCCTTTGTAAGGCGAAACTTCAGGAATACTTTGTCACCGACCTTAAACTCAAAGGTCGACGATGTCGATCTGCATAACTTTTCTGTCTACTTTGTGCTTCCTTTAATTTTTCCAGAGCAGTCGTAACCCTACATTTACGACCATATAGCTCAAAGGGTGCCATGGCCAATGCTAGCTTGCCAGCTATTATTATAAGCAAACCTCAACTAACATAAATACTCATCCCAGTTCCCGTCCCTTCTAAGCACATGCTCGAAGCATGTCCGCGAGTGTCTGAATAGTACTTCAGACTGGCCGTCTGTCTGAGGTGAAACGCTGTGCTAAACCTCACCTTATGCCCCAAGCGCTTGTAAGCCCTTCCCAAAATGAGAAGTGAACCTGGGATCTCTATCAAACACATAGAGACTGGAGTGCCATGAAGCCTGATAATCTCTCGCGTAAACCCTTCAGACAGTTTGCTAACTGAGAATCCCTGCTGAATAGGTAGAAATGAGCTGACTTTGACATCTGTCTACCACTACCCATATCGCATCATTATTCTTGAACGTTTTTTGGTACCCGGTTACAAAATCCATTGAAATATCATCCCATTTCCTACTGGAATAGGTAGTGGCTGAAGCAAACCCACTAGCTCTCTGATGCTCAATCTTAACTTGTTGACAAGTAAGACATTTGCTGACAAAATCTAGTCACATTCTCTTTCATGCCATTCCATCTTAGTAGATCCAGGGTGGATAGAGAAATGGAGAACTATGTGCCTCAGACTAATAACGATTCTCGAAGAGAAGAATCATTAGGCACACATAAACGTTTACCATACCAGATTCCTCCATGCTCATCTACTCTAAATTCTGACTGTTTGCCATCATCCAAATTCTGTACAATTGCCCAAAGTTCACCATCGTCTTTCTGTGCATCCTTAATTCGAGATACTAGCTCTGGCTCAATCTGAAGTCTGGCGAGATATCCATCACTCTTACAATCTGTAGACCAATACCAAGTCTATCAAGATCAGTAATAATCTGATGTTGTAACTGGAGCGAGGCTATCATCCCTGAACTCTATCGCTAAGAGCACCAGCTACCACATTAGCCTTTCCTAGATGATATTGAATGTTGGTGTCGAATCTTCTTTCAACAGCTCTAACCATCTCCTTTGTCTCATATTTAATTCTTTTGAGTGAGATATACTTCAAACTCTTATGACCGGTAAAGATATCACAAGTCTCTCCATAAAGATAGTGGCGCCAGATCTTTAAACGCGAAGATAACAGCAGCAGGCTCAAGGTCATGTGTAGGATAATAACCTCATAAGGTTTCAAACTGTCATGAAGCATAAGAATGACCTTTCCGTGTTGCATCAAACACACATCCAAGCCCTTTCTTTGAGGCATCACTGTAAATCTGGTATCCACCCGTACCCGATGGAAGTGTAAGAATCGGGGACACCATTGTTTCTTAAGCTCTTCAAAACTTTTCTCCCGCTCTCATTCCAAAAGTACTAACTCCCTTCCTTAGAAGTTGCGTAAGGGGTAGAGCAATAACAGAGAACCCTTCAACAAATCTGCGATAGTAACCAGCAAGACCAAGAAAACTCCGGACTTCTATGGCTGAAGTAGGTCTTGGCCATTTAGTGATTGCTTCTATCTTTGCTGGGTCTATCATAATACCATCTGTAGAGACTATATGACCCAGAAAGGCTACTTGACTCAACCAAAATTCACACTTTGAAACTTTTTACGCAAAGTTTCAAGCACGATACGAAGATGGTCTTCATGTTCCTCCTTACTCTTAGAATAGATAAGAATGTCATCTATAAAAACGATGACGAACTTATCCAGATAGTCCACGGAAAACTCGGTTCATTAGGTCCATGAAAACAGCCGGGGCATTTGTTAACCCGAACGGCATAACCAAAAATTCATAGTGACCATATCGCGTACGAAAAGCAGATTTGGAACGTCAGAATCTTTATCTTCAACTGATGATACCCAGACCTCAAATCAATTTAGAGAAACACTTCGCGCCTTGAAGCTGATCAAATAAGTCATCGATACGAGGTAAAGGGTAACGATTTCGAATAGTGATCTTATTTAATTCCCGGTAGTCAATACAAAGCCTCATAGTTCCATCCTTTTTCTTCACAAACAGAACCGGTGCACCCAAGGAGAGACACTTGGTCTAATAAATCCAAGATCTAATAACTCCTGTAGTTGCTCCTTTAGTTCCTTGAGTTCAAGTGGTGCCATACGGTATGGAGCCTTGGAAATCGGCTCAGCACCGGGAATAAGATCAATAGTGAATTCCACCTCACGATCCGGTGGAAGTCCAGGTAACTCTTTAGGAAAAACGTCCGGAAAATCGCAAACATCGGATAATCAGAAATATTAGGCTCCTCAGGAGACACAATTTTTTACTGAAGTAAGGAATCCTGCACAACCTTGCAGTAGGGATTTGCGAGCCTTAAGTGCTGAAATTATTTGAAGAGTTTTTCGAGGTTTAGTCCCTGATAAATGAGTTCAGGATGATGGGGATCTCCAAACATAATGCGACGAGTCTGACACTCAATTGTGACATGATGTCGAGTTAACCAGTCCATTCCCAAGATAACATCAAAATCTTCCATTTGCATGGGCAACATATCCGCTGTAAGAATGAGCGATTCAACTCGGATCGGACAATCCTCATACACGTGAGAGATTGTAATAGAGTTTCCCATAGGAGTCATAATATTCAAAGTATTTTCTAACAATGTTGGGCTCATCGCTAGATGTTTAAGAAAAGATTGGGAAACTATGGAGTGTGTTGCTCCAGTATCAAATAAGACTTGAACATCACGAGTTCCTAACATGAGAGTACCAGAAACAGTACCTAAAGAATTCGTGTTACCATGATACACTTAGTAAATAAATAACAAGCATATGTGAGGAATATCAAGAGTCATACCTTGTGTGTTTGCTGCATCCTTTGCGTTCAAAGCAAACACTCGTCCTCCATTAGTAGGTTGTTTAGTGTTACTTCCAGTCTTTCCTTTATTATCAGGATATGGACAGTCTTTCAGTAAATGGCTAGTCTTTCCACATCTGAAACAGGCTCCTGAAGCTCGACGACAAACACCAAAATGACGTTTCCCACATGTAGTGCATACCTGGGCTTGCTCTTGACCTTGGTTTTCGGTAGGTTTAGGATTCTGTTGTTTTTGTTTTCTATTGATTACCTTGGCGGTTATTATTTTTGTTGAACATGGCTTTTCGATCACCTGTATTGTGCTTGTCGTTCGAAGATTGCCCAGACGGTGCGGTATGGCTCCCTTCACGATTTCTCTTGCGGCTCTCCTCAGCTTTAGCCAACCTCTTCTTGTTTTCCATGTCAAGTGTTTTCACAGCATCGGCTACTTCGTTGATGTTGTTAAACTTTTGAGTCACTATCCACCTTTGAGTTCTCTCATGAACGGCCCATTTCAACTTTTCTGCTTGGGCCACTGGGCTACCTGCAGCTTCCCCAAGAAAACTAGCCAGCCTATAGAATCTAGCCATGAATTCTTGCCAAGGTTCATTATCTCGTTGCTCAATAGATGCATATTCCCGCGCATACTCATTTCGTTCCACTTCAGAGAAATACTTTCGGAAGAATATAGTACGGAAGTCAGCCCAACGAATGGTAGCAGCATAACCCTCTCCACCATGTGCAAGTTTGACCCCTTCCTACCAAACTAGAGTGTCATCCTCCAGTTTGTAAGAAGCCAACCTAGTTTTAAATACATCACCGACTCCTAGCACCTTGAAATCTTTTCCACATGGGCTATCCAGTTCCGAGCATCCATCGGTGTAGCAGCATCACTAAAAGATCTTGGTCTTTGCTTCATAAAGCACTCAAGCCAAACATGAATCTCAGCCACAGGTGGTGTTGCATTTCCACCAGGAGGTGGTCCCGTGTTGTTTCCGCCAGGAGGTGGCTCTGAGTTATTTTCACCAAGTGGAGATCCTGTGTTGTTTCCACCAGGTGGTGGTCCATTGTTATTTCCCTCAGATGCTGATCCCATGTTATTTCCTCCTAAATTCGCCTGTTGTATCTGCTGGATGACTGTTTGAGCAGTCTGAGTCATCAGATTAGGGAGTATTCCAGAAATAGCAGCGTTTACAGAAATTAGCAATGAGAGTTTCAAGAGGAGTATCAGACGAGAGTTATTTCCCAACATTTTGGTCGTTCGTGCGTCTATTTGGAGCCATGATAACTGAAAAAATCGGTATGCGTATAAGCAGGAAGGTATAAATTAAGCGGAAGATTAAAAACCTAAACCCATTTCTACCCATTACCTTATAAGTTTATTATTAATGTTTAAGTTTTCTACAGGAAAGAGCCTTTACTCTGATACCACAACTGTAACACCCCAACCTGGAGAGGCTGACGTGTCACTAATACGGTAATCAAAATCCAGAACATAATTCCATAATTGATAATGATTGAAAGTCTAAATTCCAGAAATAAAACAGTAGTCTAAACCCAATAGAAAAGTCGATTACATCAATCTAATAAATAATATCAGTCTTCCTTATCCGGATTTCCACTCTTCACTCCCCTCCCGGATGACCCTGCTGACCTGACGTGCATGAAAACAAAAGCACAGTGAACGGAATAGCAGATAACAAAAAATAAACAGACATGATGATAATCAGAGAATATAACGGTATAAGATATATATCAGATAGAACATAACCCGAGCTAATAATCATATCATATAATAACTGAACAGAGGGAACACATGTAGCTAGCCGGTGAACCAATGTGAAATGGAGTATGGGCAGACATACAAACCATTCACCAGAGTCCTAAATGGAGTGATGTGCAACCATCCATCAGGAAATACAGGACTAACCTAGGATCAATCCATACGCCTCTGAGGAAATAATAATATAACAAGACGACCAACATAATTTCAGAGTCCTCTTTTGAGACGCCGTGATCTCAGCTCACCGTCACGGTTGGTGCCACGTTATTGATGCCGCAATAACGCGTCTTGGTCACCCCCAAGATAGGGAGAGCTCGGGTAACAAATTCAGAAATATAAAGTAGTCTAGCTACTTATAACAGAATCAAAAACATACTATTTACGTATGACAGGAATCAAAACTAGAGATGAACTGAAATCAAATACGAGACAGGAATCAGGAATCCGTACTACAAAGTAACAGAAACAAAAGTGAATATTATGATAACAAGGAAACAGAATCCGTACAACAAAGTAACGGAAACAAAGACGGAATACTCAAGTATCAAATATCCGTACTAAAAACTAACGGAAGAATATAATTTACACTAAAATAAGAAGGACTAGGAATCCGTACCTTATACACGAATGAAAATAATCAGAAACAGGTCTAGGCTCGGTTTACGCCGCGAGAACCTACGATATTATAATTCAAGTTATAGTTTGGATTGTCTTGTTTCAGAATAGAAAAGTTCCAGTTCTGCCCCTGTCTGTTCGCACTCGTTAAAAATACTAAACGACGCTTAAAAATTCTAAAAAACTCCAGTTTACTAGATTAGTGATTTTGAACATCTTTCATTTAGAAAAGTTTCTGATTTGGATTACCGAAATATGAGAAAAACGTGGATTTTTACAGCTGCACAGAACTGCTAGCTGTTACGAAAACGACTGTTTGGAGGTCTAAACGAATGAGTTTTTCAATGTTTTATATATCAACGGATTTGTCTTTCGACGAACTTCGTCATGGACATAAGGTTTAACTGATTTGCATCTGTTATGAATAATTTATGGCCTCTGTAAGTTGACTGTTAAATACGGGTCTAAGCCAACTATTAAAGTTTATTTTAAACTAAATAAACTATTTATAACGTTTGTTAATGATATATATAAAAATTGTTAAGGTGTTTCTAATAACTTAATTTATAGAAAATTAATTGGGTACTTTTACACACGGAGTTTTATATTTAATCTGATTTTACCATTTATTTAAAAGAATCCATAAAATAATTAAACTAACTGTCTTTGTTATATTGTTTTATAAAGGTTTAAACTTAAAGAAAATTACAGAAAATAGGGTTGATGATTTAAAAATAAACAGTGTTTTATAAAAGGTTTTTTATAATTTTTAAGAATTTTTCCATAATTTTTAGAAGCTCAAAAGGCTTTAAAAAATAGTTGTAGGTGGCCGGGTTCGAACCCGGACCTCCAACTCACACACACACCCGTATACCAGTGAACCAAAGGTCGCAGCCGTGGTTGACTTCAGTTCTAATTTCTTTTAAACATGGTTACAAACGATCCCCAAACCCATATGAGCCCTAGAACCGATTTCAATCCAATCGAACACCCAATCGATTCGATTAGCGATTAGAAACATGGGGCTTTTGTTCCCCGTGTGAAACCGAGTAGATAGGTGTATTTAATTACCCGTTTTGAAGATGTTTTGGTGATAAACAGTCAAAGAACAACTTGCGGCTCGGTGAAGAAGTGGTTCGAGTGGAAAACGTTGATGATAATCGAATTAACTTTGTAGGAAGCTTCGAACAAGGGTCTAGATGAAAAGCCCTTTGTCAATTTGGTTTAATAGAGCTTAGAACATGGATCCCTGTTAAGTTGCAGGTCGCGACCGAGGAGGTGTTCGAATGTGATGTTTATGTTTGTTTTGATTGAAATTGAACTCAAAGGACAATTATAAACGATTAAAGGTTCGATATTGCGGGATTACTTCGAATATTAAAGTTCAAAAAGCCCGAATTTGCTCCACTTGGTCGAACATGGTGAAGAAAACAAATGGGGAAGAAGGGGTCGATGGTGGGTGGTGGGGTTGGCTGTGATTCTAAAAAAAATTACACATTCGCCCCTGTAGTTTATTAGGTTTGTTATTTTAATTATTTGATATTTTTATGGGTATATATATAGCAGCACGATCCGTTTTACCAACCATTGGATGCAAGATTATTGCATCATTCCCTTCTACAGATTCTTATACTTACAGACCAGCTAGAAAGAGAATCTTCATTGATCATAAAGCAACAATCACCTACAGTCATGTATGATAAAGTCAAATATCGACTTTGCAGCACTAAAATGGCTCGATCAAGAACCAGGACAACCTACAAGTAATTTACAACAGTTTATTAAAACTCATGAGGAAACTCCAGAGATTCCTGATTTATTCCCATGGCAAAGTTATAATCTAGTTGGGGTAGGACATATATACAAGTTTATGCAAAAACAATTGGCATATGCTTTGCAGGGGAAGACGATACACTCCAGTTAAAACACATAATCAATCTAGAGGATTATGAAGAAGAGCAAGGAGATTGCTCAAGTCCACAGTCAATTGACAGTACTCACAGGGATTTCTAGAAAAAGACGTAAGCATGACGTCAATTACAAAAATTCAAGAAAAGATGATGCATGAAATGACGCAAAGCAGATATAATTAAAGAAAGAAAAAAGAGTCAAAAGCTGTTATCGTAATTATTATTCTTCTTTTCTTTTGCTTTTGTACGAATCATTTTGAGCCGTTTCTTTTACTTTTGCTTTTGCATTAAATAATTGTATAGATTCTAAACTTTGCCTATATAAGGCATTGGAATTCATTTGTAAGGCACCGGAGAATTCAATATATTTTCAAACTTTCATTCACTCTCAAATGACATACTAAACTCCTTCTCAAGCTCCTTAGTCTAAACCCTTTCTCTTATAAGCTTCATACCCCTATACTTCATATTGTATCCTTAAGCAAAAACCCAAAAATAGACATCCCCTGTGCATAATCATATTTCATCCGCTGTACATACACTCTACCATATGTCCGTTGTGCATAATCATATTGCAAGTATTATGATTGATCTTATCTTTATATATTATTGTTGTCTTAATTCTACTATGCATATGTGTTCATCGAATCAAGATTTTTGTAATTTTAAATATCAAAACTTCTTACCCCCTCTGATGATTTGGTATCAGAAAATTTGTATGAAGTTTTGTAATTTATACCCAAAAAAGTGTAACAATACCCTATACCACAAAATGATTAACTCGTAATGCTTGAATCATCAGAGATTGCGCACTAAGTGTATTAATTAGAGGGGGTAATCTACTCACATACACTCTACCATACAATCTATTAGGAATATCTAAAAGCACATACACCTATCTTTAGATATATATATATATATATATATATATATATATATATATATATATATATATATATATATATATATATATATATATAGGATCAGGATCATTACAGAACTATTTTTTATTTTCAGAACCAAAAGAATCATTGATTTACATAAATGTAAATTATAAACCACTGATTTACATGGATGTCAGTTAAACCTGGTGATATTTAGTTATTTATATAGTTTATTGTTCATGTCTGATATACACATATGTAAAACAACTCAAGTATTACCCAACTTAATGTACATTTATGTAAATCAATGGTTCTGTAGTTCTGAAAATAAAAAGTGATTCTGTAATGATCCTAACCCTATATATACATATATACATATATATATATACATATATACATATATACATACATATATACATATACATACATACATACATACATATATATATATATATATATATATATATATATATATATATATATATATATATATATATATATTATATATATATATATATATATATATATATATAGGGTTAGGATCATTACAGAACCAATTTTTATTTTCAGTATATACACACAGGTTAAGCATATATATATATATATATATATATATATATATATATATATATATATATTATTTTTACTCTAATATAAAAATAGCTTGGGATAACACGTATCAGCATCATAATCTTTCTTATTAAAAATTTTTAGTATATCTCTCCTATTAAATAATTACCTTAATTACTAATAATATTATTTAGCATTCTTTTAGATTAAAAATAGTTTTTTATAAATTAAGAAAATGATCTTTTTATTAATGTTATTTCTAAATAAATAAATTTTTAAATAATATTTTTTTTCAAAAAATCAAACTTTTTTAAAAATACGATAATGAAATTATTTAAAATTGATTTTTTAAAAAGTAAACTATTTAAAAAAATAAACTTAAAGTTATGATAATGAATTAAAAAAAATGATATTTTTATACGGTTCGTTTTAGAACAAATGTTTATTTTCTTGAGAAAAAAATTAAAAAGAAACTTTTAAAAGTTGATATCATTGTTTTATTACTTATAATTCTTACTCATACGTAATTTCAGTCATACCGTATTTTGAAATATGATTTTATATTCTATAAGTTTTATTATATTAATATTTTATTTATTCAACCCGTGTAATACATGAGTTTTTACTAAAGCTAGTAACTTACATATAAGGTACAAAAATTTAAACCCTTACTTTTAAATCAAATTATAAATTACATTATGTTTTTTTACTAGCTTTGGAAACTTTACTCATTTGTAAATGATGTCTTACAAGCATTCATATTTATAAATTGTATTTATTCATATGAAAATGGTTATTTTTTAAACGTGGTTTAAGTTGTTAATTTGTTATAGATTAAATAAAAATTCAAACATTGGTTATAATTTTAAAAAAACTAAAAATAAAAGAGATGTTACCAGATGACAATATTAGTTTGAAATTTGAATGATGACTTAAAATGTTGACAAGTAATTTATCTTTTTTTTCTTTTATATATAGAAGATTAATACACATAAATCATATTCGTATATGTTTTATGTTAAGTTATTTATACGTATGCATATTCAATAAACAAATAAACACTTCATGATAACAAAAGATTTAGACGCACATACGTATATCAGTATATGTACAGCCCATTCGTATGTGTTTCAGCTACATTGCATATTTACATATGTGTATGTATATTCATAAGATTGGATCTCAACTCGGCACTCCTCAATGATTGTAGAATGGATATAAAAAGAAAATGTTAAGGTAGTTAACATCTAACATGAGCCGCACTATCGACATTTATGATTTAACTGTTACAGCCTCAAACACTTGATTCACACGACCGTAAACATCTATCATTTTATTCTTGTCATACATGGATTTGGTAGGCGTACTCGTTCATAAATTCGGATAAACGTTGCTAAACCGAAAAATACAAGCAAAACAAAGTAAAAGAATATCCATGAACCATCAAAAATTTTAATGGATGTATATGAGAACAAGCATCTTAAAAATTCGTAAGAGATAGAACTTGAACTACAACTTATTAAGAAATAAATATAATGGATTAGATGATAATGGTTGTTTGGTTTGAATTAATCTTTAAACCACGGTAAAGGCAGACGGTAGGTATCAAAAAAACATATAATAAAAACGAGAAAATTAAGGAAACTTTATTAAAAGATATTCTAAAATAAATTTAATGATTAGTTGTATTAAGTTTTTTAACATTAACTTTTTTTTCTCATATTAGCTATTCAATCAACATGCTCTTGCAGCAATTCAAGCTCGCATCGAGAGGAATATAACAGTCACTAATCAGCAAATAGTTGTACTAAGTTCATTAATGTTTAAACTTTACCATTGAATTCGAGCAGGTCTCTTATCAAGACTATAATATAATTAAATAACAATTAAGTTAAAGTTGGTATCTTTAGTTTAGATCTATGATATAAAAATAGTAATGGAGTTTTATGATTATTTTAATTAGTTTATTCATAAATTATATTATCTTAATCAAATCACGCAAAACATTTTCGTCTCAACCAGATAACTAAAGTTTCAGTATTGTATTAACTAGGTCATTCATAAATTACAAAATATTTTTTAAAAGATTTAGAATATTTAATAACTAACAATATTTATAAAAACCAAATCATTTAAAAGTTTTTGTGTCCTATTTAAAGAAATTTAAAAAAATACGAGTGACCTAATTGAAGCATGCCTAAAATTTTACTGACCTGATTTGAACAAATAAAAATATTAATAAAATATTGAAACACTTTTAAAAACTGCGTAATATTCTGTAAAGTTATCTTTACATCTATTGATCATTGATGATTATCTTTAATAACCCCTTAATGGTAGGACTGCTTGCATTATAAGTTGGATGTGAACACATGATCACATTGACATTCTTGTTTGATTTGTCACATGCTAATAACATGTGTTGCCATGACATAATCAAAAGAGTGGGATTCAAATGTCTTAATATTCAAATATATATGAATGTTCTTGATCTTATTCTTGGTATTCAATCTTTTTCCTTAATATAACCGTTGCCACTATCTTAATTTTCTAGATGGCTTTACATATAGTTGTTGAACTAATTTCAGTTTAATATTTTTTAAAGGCAAATTAATAATTATTTAAAAGGGCAATACATTCTATTTTAAAATATAATTTAATACAATTTTCATCTATAATTCAAAGATTTAAATATATAGTATTATTTTAATATACGACTAATAATATTAAGAATATAATATATCCAACACTAACCAAGAACATAGTATACATGAAGTAAAGTAATTAAAATAAAGCAAAGTAATATTATTTATTTATCTGTTCGGCGATTATTATTTTATTTATGTTTGAAAATTTGAATAACAGAATTGGAACTCGAGTCCTCCAAATTCCAGCTCAGCACTGACAGAATTGGGATTTGAGTCCTGCCACATGTAATATTTTTATTGGGAAATATGTGCTGGCACCAACATCTCTTTTCCAATCTTTAAACTTGACCTTTTTAAGCTCCGTAATTCGGGTAAATTCATTCGCGAAAGGTCACTTACGCCCGTGAACAAAACAGCGCTGGTGACCCGGTTCGTTCATCATTCCAAGGTAAACCCATCACCCAAAGATCCGCTGTTATAAAACCCTTGACCCACTTGAAACATATTGCACCTAGCGAGACTCCGACCTATAACCTCTACTTTAGAAAGTTATAGAGTGTCTCCTCTAAACAAATTAATCTTTAAACTTCTTTAATACCTTTTCTTTCGTATTTGGTAACCAAATAAATAATTAATAATTGAGTCAATAATCAATATACAGTGTTGCAGTTCAAGAAAGAATTTTTTTTTGATTCAATACACAGTAAAGGTACTTACATTAATAGTGCTTTTAATTGTTTATTAAGTAACCAATAACTCCAGGAAACAAATTGTGAAACTTCAAGTGATAAGTTCATCAAGATTTATTAAATAAATTTATTTTGTGGATGATTATTTTTTATTTTCTAACCCTTTTGATACTCATTTATCTCGATTCATAGAAAAACTATCAGCATAAAATGCCTTTCAACAAAAAAAAGAAAAAAAAAGAAAAGAAAAGAAAAAAAAAGAACTATCAGCATGTAACTAATTTTAAATATAGATCCGAGTTAGTGGCTTATATCACTAAACAAAGATATAATGTTTCCCTCTCCCCAAAGAGATATATATGTTTAATTTCATAACTTGTTTTATATACTAACGACAATAGATTTGAATGTGCAAAATACATATTTACTGTAACTTTTTATATTAAAAAAACGAATACGAATTAAATATATATACTAAGGTTATACTTTTCAATTTCATCTCCCCCATCTTTTACGAAATACAATATATAAATTTCTATATTAGAAAGACAAATGTGAATCAAATATCCATATAATACTTATATATTCTTTAGAATTTCAGATACCCGTTTCATTGTCTGCTTGTACTTGAAATCCAGGACCTTCGCACTTTTATATATTGAAAACAATTATTCAAAATTTTTGATTTTTGATTTTGAACACAATATTGGTGTTTAAATGAAAGGCATATATGTTCTATGATTCTTATAAACTGATTATATATATATATATATATATATATCAAATGAAAACCATGTTTATAATTGAAAACCGTGAAAACCAGGGTTACATATATGTAAGTACGTATTACAAAGTGTATAACTAATAGATACATATATGTAAGGGTTATGTATATGTAAGTACGTGTTACCAAGTGTACAACTAAGAGTTACATACATCTAACTCATACAAGTTACGTATACGTAACTCGATTCATTATCATCGTCAACCTTGGAGTTTAAATTAAAAAATAAATAATGACATCAAAAAATAAGGTTAAAGTTTACTCAAATATATTTTAAACAATCAAAAAATTAATCAGTTATAAATTATGTGATTAGATAGTGGTGGTTTTCACGGTTTTCAATTATAAACATGGTTTTTATTTGATCCATCCCCTATATATATATATATATAATATGTTTATATGATTCTTATAATTCTTTATAAGAAAAAAAATTAAAATATCTATAATTATATGATTTGAATAGGATGTTTCGTACTCTAGTTACAAAAGAAAGCTTTGTTTTTAACTCATAATGTTACATCAAACCCATCATCATAACTTCAAATTCTAGTAATTTACCCAATTGAGAATTGAGTAGAAAGATTGAGAGAACCCAAATTTCTTGAAATCACAATAGTGGCAAAACGGCAACACCCATGATCGATTAAACAATATTAAATAAACCCAAATTTCCATTTGGGTATGAACTCCAACACTGCAAATTCACCCAACTCATTGAGATCTTTCGATTGATGCAAAAGGATCAGCAATTCAAGACTCTAATCATCACGAAGATCGGCTGAACTTCAGGCTTTTGTACTCGCGATCAGCAGTTTAATGATCTCAAGAATCACCATCGGCTTCAATTTCTTTTGATTTAAGCCCCAATTTCAAGAAACAGGTGCTGTCAAAATCCTGTGTTTCTATTGAATATTTAAAGTTTAAGATCTTAGTGGATGCCCGCCCCATGTGCTTAATGGTTTACACTACTTTTGATGTTATAATATCCTTTATAGATCCATGTATTCAGTTTCAATTATTGATCTTTGCTATCTATTTTCGGCGATTTTCTATAGTTTTTCAAGATTTTGATTTGGGAATTTTGTGATTTGTGTTGGAATTCACGTGGGCGTTTGATCTTTCATGTGTTTGCCAATTTGTTAAACTTGTAAATGCAAAATAATGATGAATGTGTTGATAGGGACACCCCTCAATGATCTTTGCTTTGATAGTTGTTTCTTGTACGCAAAGTGTTTGTTGTTATGCGTCAATGAGATTCTTTACGCCTGTTTTCATCAATTGGGTTAGTTTGTAATGGAGAATTACTTGCAACAGAATTGTGAAGAAGTATAAACTGTATTTCAAGTTGTTTGTTTTGATTTGTGTTTGCTTATTCGCGCTCTTGGATTTGTATTTATGCCCTGTGAAGCTGAAGAATTTGGTGGTCGTGGACTGTTGTTCGATGCAGGTGATTGTTTATGTGTGTTGTACGTTGCATCTGTTTGATAATCAGATTGTTTAAAAGTGTTTTTGGATTCTATGTTGTATGTCAATTGCTTATGGTTGTGAATTGGACTATACTTTGGATAGAGTTTAACAAAAGTTTATATTTTCTTGCAGGATTTCTTGTTCTGAATCTTTTTGCATGAGATCATCTGCTGTGGTTAATAGTGAACTGAATTGATGTAGAATGCAGAGATCACGTAAAGCTCTTCTTTCCAGAAGAGCTTTGGGAAAGCCTACTCTTTGGATAAATAAGTTTTATAAGGTTTCCCTGTCACTTGTGGTTTTTATTTGGGGGCTTCTGTTCTTGTTGTTGAATTTATGGATCGGCCATGGAGATGGTTATAGAGGTTAGTTTTAAAATTATATTTTTGTAAACCGTTTTTCATACACCCTATTTCGACTTGTGTGGAAGAAATGACAGAAGCTTGAGGAAGTCTTTGCACATAATATGTAGGATAATGCATAATTGATTGTTACTGATCATATATTTTATGGCGGAAATTTTTTAATACTTTATTTACATGGAAGAGGTTATCGCAGAGAGGATAAAAGGTTTTCATAATGGTCATTCATTTACCTATAAATGAATAAATTAGCTGATTCACATGCAAGTTATCTTTATCTATGTCCTGTTTGGTTGTCAGATCTAGTCTTATAATATCTCCCGATTCTATCCTGCTTTGTATGTGAAGTATGTTATGGGTCAGCTTCAGTTGTGTTTGATCTCAAACAGGTTAAATTGGTTGAATAAATTAGCTAAAAGTGAAAAAGGTTAAGCAAGTTGGAAGTTGCCAAATGTCTTTTTAGATGCATACAGCCTTCTAGATCTTTTTAATGTAACAATTAGATTATTATTGTATGATTATAATCATAGGTAACACACATTTAATTATAAGAGTCTAAAAATGGACAGGGTGTGTTTGCTGGTCAACTCAACACCACTAGACTCATACAAAAAGCAGCACCGCTAAACAACATGACTGACATACCCATCCTGTCACCTCTAGTTAAAAGGGCATATACCCTAATCGTAACCAAAGTTTATGTTCAATGTTCCACAGAAGAACAACAAAATTTTAAGATCTAATTAAATTTATAGGATTATTGTTACTTAGAAATATGTGAATCTTCTCATATGAATCTGTTTATTTTGTTTCACAGACGGCCCTGAATATCTTCCAAATGGATTGAGAACTTGGGATGAGTTAAAAGTGGAGTATGATAAAGGATCATATTGCTCGGTATCTCCAAATGAATGTCCTGTAGAGCGAGGATTTGAAAACCTTATTAAAAGTAATTTAATCTACCATGCTGAAAACAAGGAGGTTATCAGTCAACAACTTGAAGTTGACCAAAAGAACCAAATCCTCTTTCAGCTGCTAAACCAGAACCGAAGGTATCATTTAAAACTGAAAGATCAAGATCTGTGCCTTTAGGTCTTGATGAATATAAGAACAAAGCTTTCAATGCAAAAAGCCGACTTTCAAATGGTAATGTGGGAAGTATAATTCACAGACTCGAGCCCGGTGGTGAAGATTACAATTATGCTTCTGCTTCAAAAGGTGCAAAGGTTTTAGCTTGTAACAAAGAAGCAAAAGGTGCCTCTAACATCTTAACAATAGATAAAGATAAGTATCTAAGAAACCCTTGTTCAGCTGAAGAAAAGTTTGTGGTTGTAAAACTTTCAGAAGAAACCCTGGTTGACACCATAAAAATTGCTAATTTTGAACACCACTCATCAAACCTTAAAGATTTTGAACTTCTTGGGAGTTTGGTTTATCCTACAGAAAGTTGGGTAAAACTTGGAAACTTTACTGCTGGAAATGTAAACACGAACAAAGATTTGTTCTTCAGGAGCCAAAATGGGTTAAATATATTAAGCTGAATCTTTTAAGTCACTATGGAACCGGGTTTTATTGTACATTAAGTTTTGTGCAAGTTTATGGGGTTGATGCTGTTGAAATGATGCTAGAGGATTTGGTCTCTGTGCAAGATAAGAAGTTTTCATCTAAAGAAGTTGAAAAAGATCCAAAACGAGAGGATTTTAAATCAAAACATGATCCATTTGATCAAAGTTCTGTTGATGATGTGGAACACGAGCCAAATTTAGATGAATCTGAGAGTAAGCGTGCAATTACAACAATTGATGTGCCGGACCCGCTTGCAGAAGTACTCCAACAACAAGCGGGAAGGTCGCCTGGTGATAGTGTTATCAAGATTTTGATGCAAAAAGTTAGACTTTTAGATGTAAATTTATCATTGTTGGAGAGATACCTTGATGAATTAAACTCTAAATACGGATATATTTTTAAAGAAATCGATTCAGAAATTGGAGAAAGAGATGTCATCATGGAAGAAGTCAAAAGAGACTTGAGAAGTTTTCATGAGAGCAGTGAGGCCTTGGTAAGTATTATTATTACTATTGGATTCTTCCCATAAGAATTGTGACATTTACTCAATATTCTCGCGTCTTATATAATGACAGTTGTCTCTCAGTTCACAAATTTCACTGGTGCTATAAGTTTACATGCCATCATTTGCCAATTGTTTTATCGTTGTTTTATGTCATTTTAGAAGAGGGCGGGCCTTGGCGCAGCGGTAAAGCTGTTCCTAAGGGACCGAAGGTCTCAGGTTCGATCCGTGGAAACGGCCTCCCCACAAATGTGGGGGAAAGACCGCGTACATCTTCCCTTAAATGGGACGGACCCTCCCTGGACCCTGCGAAAACGCGGGAGCTCTTTGCAGCACCAGGTACGCCCTTTTTATGTCATTTTAGACATTTAGCTAATGCATAAACATTTTGTTAGACTATTTGATGAGTCAACTGTTGCAACTCTAATGGAATATGAAATTTTATGTTCTGATATTTTTTCTTGAATGATGTAATATTTTGCAATTGATTACTATTGCAGACTAAACGGGTTGATGATCTAGAGTCATGGAAAACATTCGTGTCTGGTCAGCTGGATGATATCACAAAGAGCAATGCTTTCCTCAGGTTAACTTCCTCAATTCATCATTTTTTGACTGTATACTGCATACTGTACATGTAAATAAAGGTTTGTCGAGGCAAGAGCAGTCTCTCTACTAGTAGCTCTTCTATGGATGGGCTATTACTATAAATGCATGTTGTTTAAAATTCTTCAACGATACTTTAAATCCAACCTAAAATAAGAAGGTATGCAAATAAAAAAAAATATGGTTTTTTCCTTTGATTTTATGTCAGTAATGTTGTTTTGTGGTCTGGTTGTTTTACAAATGTTCTAATTTTATGTCTGAGTATGTGTGAATGTGAATGCAGATTGGAGGTGGCGAAGGTGAGGGAGAATCAAGTACATATGGAGAATAAAGGGATTGTTATATTTCTTGTTTCCTTAACATTTGGATTGCTAGCCATTGCCAGATTATTTCTGGATAAAGTTTTGTTCGTTTTATATAGTAATAGATCAGAAAAGACTAGTAAGACGGGGGATCTTTCGTGGATTTTCCTGCTTTCAAGTTGTACGATTATCATCGTTATCCTTTCATTATAAATCATTTTTGTATGTCTCCTTTTTGTCAATATGGAAGAGAAATATCGTGTTTGTGGCTTTTGATGATCATGAATATGTCTTGAGGTTTTGAAGTCTGCATTTTTTAATGATTTAAAAGTTTGATAAAAGCAGCAGCAATGTTGTTTTTGAGTAACACATCTGAATGAATCCAAAGTGTTTAAAATGGTTGAAGGGATTATATTAAGGAGTTTTGATTGCATAATTTTTTATGTAAATGCAGAAATGGATTTTGTATTTGTTTGATTTTGATTATTTTTACTGTTTTTTAACATCATCATTTTACTTTGGTCTTAGCATGAGTAGACTTTTTTTTTATCCTCGATATAAGTAAGAATTGTCTCATCTCATCCTCTCAGATCTTACAAATATCACTGATTTAAAAGAGCTTACTATGATGTAATTGCGTGGTGTTAATTTGTTCTATTTGAATTTTGAAATTTGTATCCATTGCTCACTATGAAACACAACACTAGCCATATAGGGATGCTATTTGTAAGACTTTGTGTTGTGGTGTGTGAGATGCTCGCATGAGAGGCGAGCTGGCACGTGCTTCACACGTGAACATCACATAGTGATTGTCTTCAATTAATGAAAACCATCTCATTTACCTTACGATGATTGTCTTCAGATAAAGAAAAACATCTCGTTGCTCTAGAAATAACCTAATGAGTAAGAGGGCGAGCTGACCGATTTTAATCAAAATGGTGATGACACGATATATGAAGAAAAGGAAAGTCAAATGGTTATTTATTAGGTTTGATATATATATTATTTCACTTTAGTTTTAGGTTTGTTGGATTTATAATGTAAGGGCACAATAATCATTTAAAAAAATTTAACATTAAAACTTAAAATCATCCAACCCTAGGACTATTGTGCTACATTCTTGCAAACTATGTAATAAAGCATGCAATGTATGAAACCTAAGGGAGTGTTTGTTTCGCAAAATTTATCGGAATTATAATTGAAATTGGAATTAAGAGGAACTGTATATGAAATTCAGGGTCCTTTTGGTATGCAGAATTTTAAAAGAATTTAAAAAAATTGGAATCTAAATTGTATTGGTTAATATTATTTATTGACAGTAATTTGTTGGAATTAGAATTAGAATTTTATTATTAACTTGTTTGGTTGAGAAAGTGATTCGAATTTGAATGAATTCCCTTAAATTCCTTTAAACAAAGGATTTCAAAATATTTTCAAGTATTGAAGGATTTCAAATTCCATTACCCCGACCCTCGCCATCGGCAACCCCCGCCCACCTCCAACCAACACCGCCGACGACCCTCGCCCTTGCCGCTGACCTCCGACTATCGCTGCCGACCTCCAACCTCTGCCATCGACGCCGCCATTCGCCGACCCCCGCGGGGCACCCACCGACCCTGATTGACGACTACCGTCGATCCCCCAAAAACGTTTAACGCCCTATCCACTCCCCACCCCTAAAAACCCAAACCTGCTAACAACCAATCGTGCACCCCCCACCCCACCCCCCACCCCCCAGTTATCAACAATCACTACTGATCGCGTCACCCATAAACAACTATCTTGACTGACTGTGCCACAGCCGACCACTGACATCGCCACCGCTCGCATCGTTTTTGGACGCACTGGATGACGATTATTGGTTTCAGTGGCAGGTGTAATCGGTTGGTGGTGGCCATGGCAGCGGCATGATACGGTTGGATTTCGGCGACAGCGAGATCGTTGGTCGCGGTCGATTGTTGATGGTTGGAACGGTTGGTGGTCGCAATCAATTCTCGGCAAGACCATGGCGGCGCTTGGCGGTATGTAGCGACGGTGGTCAGTGTTCATGGAGTTGACAACTGTTTCCTGTAAGTAATAAATTTCAATTTTTTTATTAGTATTTTTTCACTAGAAGTGCATTTTAAAACTTTTATTTTCTCTTATAGATTCCAACTATTTTAAATTCTGAATTGTGAAAATATTATGTGTCGGTTTATATTATGACTCAAGAGTTTTTTATTTATTTATAAAAATAAGGTATAAAAATCTTCCATCAAATTAATGCAAGGTTTAAAAAGGATTAGGGCCAATTGTGAAACCATCATCTCTCTCCAACCTCCCAGAAAGCTCGAGTATTCGCTTTTAAGCAGCTATTGCTTCATCTTCACTCAACATCATTCATTCGTTCGCTCTATCAATTGTCTCCATCTTCATCAGGTTAGTTTCTTGTAAAACCCACTTGTTCTTATTCATCTCTATGCATTTAACCTGTAAATCTGCTTTATTCGTGTGTTTTTTGGATTTTTTCCTTTGGATTTTGTATAGTTACGCTTACTAGACCGTGGAATTTTGTGTTTCTTATGTTCAAGCTTGGTGAAGATCGTCACATTAGCGATGAAACCCTAGAAACTTGTTAATTATGATGCGTATATTGATGAGCTATGAAGTATGAAGTATGAACCCTAGTATGTAGTGCTTATGTGAAATTAGAATGGGGATGATGTGTTTATAATGGTTAGTTGACTGGTGTTTGGATGAATAGGCGTTTATTGTTCAATCCGGAGATCTTATGATCAGCTCTTTGCTACATGACATAAATTATAATAGATAGATCGTTGTTAGGTTTTTTTGATGGGGAGAAATGTTTGTTTAAGAATCATAAATCAAGGTGTCTGTTTGGACTTTAGAGCTAGAAATCACAACTTTTGTAATAATATATATGTATTGGAGGAAGTTAATAAGGAAGTGGTAAGATAGTAAGGGTGCATAGTAGTATAAATTGTGTGTAGTGAACTTTGAAAGTTCTCTTATGATGAAACAAAGTTTAAAAAAGTTGCCATTTTTATGTATCTAATGATGTGAAACTGGTTAGTTGATGATGTGGCTTTGGTTTTTATCTGAACAAATCTAAACTTACCTAAATGAGCCAGCTTTAAATTATTTTTAAGCTTGGTTACTTAAAAATCTTTTATGATCATTTTAGTCAGATGACCCGAATAACAATAAATGGTCCTTGAGAAATCTCTTGCTAGTGGCCACCACCCTCAAATATGGAAACCCCCAAATACATACCACCTTCCCACTCAATAGACTCTCCATACTTTTGTTCACCATGTGCAACTCCCAAAGTCCTGATCTTTATCATCATCTTCACAACTAAACACTTGTTCTTCCTCTTCTACCCCAAATCAAGGATTAGTTAGAAAAATTATCTAACATTTAGTTTCACATGAATTTAGTCGTGTTTCAACTAGAGGTGGTGACTCTGATGACGGTGGTGAGTGTTTGATCGGTTGGAACTTTCAATTGAAATTACTTGATTTTCTTCACCACTTGCAACTCTTGTTCCTATCAGCATAGTTGTCGAAGGCGCTAAGGGTGAGCTTTTGGCCCAGGCGTTTAAAAAGCGAAGGCGGTTTTAAGCAAAACATATAGTATAAAATATAGCATTTTTTAGGGGATTTAGACAGGATAGTATAAAAAATAGCTTATTTAGGGGATTTAGACAGGTTATAGGCTTGTTTTGGGCTCGCTAAGATTGTTTTAGGTTTATTCCAGGGTTGGTTAGGGCTATGTAATTGTTTTAGACTTGGTCAGACGATATTTGGCTGAATTTGGTCAGAACTTGGCCTGTAAGTGCGCTTGAGCGCCTGAAAATGGGGCTTTTGAAGCAAGGCGACAAGGCTGCGCCTGGCGCCAGTGGGTCTAAGCACACACTTTGTGGGCTTTGACAACAGAGCTATCCGGATAGTTGCAATTGTTATTTATCTACAAATGAGTCCTGAGAAGTTCAAATTTGGTGGGTTATGGGTCAGAACCTTCAGTTTATGTGTGTTTGTTGGACGGTGAATGGTGGTGGGTGGACAAGACGATAGTGGCTGTGAGCAGAGGGGGTATAGATATGAATGGCTGGAGAAGATGACGCCCGGAGATGGTGACCATGACTGTGTGATGGTGGGTGGAGAAGACGATGGTTCTTTGGTTCTTCAATAGTGATTTGGCGGGGTGTATAGCTGCCATATCACCATAAATATTTTATTAATGAAAAACCTTTACTACAGGTCACGGGTTATTTGAAGTTCCCTACACACAATTACAATAGGTGACTGGTACATGATATTGTAGTGCAGTTTACTCTACAAGGAATGATTGAGAATGTTTTAGTGTAATGCTTGTCTGTCAAATGATGTGTGAATATAATGTTTTTCACTAATGTGAAGAAAGTTAGTTTGAAAGCATTAAAAATTGTAAATGATTAATGCATTAATAATTACTAAAGTAATATATTAGTTTATTACAGTAGTAATTTAAATCTTTGAAGCTAACAGGTTGTATGCATTAGAAAGACTTTGTACAACTTTTAACATATTTGACCCGTTCCTCTTTTGGTTAGATATATTGATCAACTTGTTTGACGAGTTTTGAGGTGAATCACAACCCAAATCGACTAATTTATAAGTAATTGGAATGAGATCGTCACCTCTCACCTCTAGTAGATATGCATAGGCTTGAGCATGCTTGCAGGGGCTCATTCTCAGTGACTGCTAATATTTTGTTATATATTACATGATGGGCCATATAGAGGTGAAAAAAAAAACAAATAAATTCTTCAATGATCTTTGAGATCTTTCACTTTCAATTACTAACTACCTCTTATTTCAAGATCCATTCTAATAAGATTAGATTATAGTTTATTGCAGGGTGCTATAGCTTCTGGTAGTTGAGGAAATCATGGCGAAACATCACCCTGATTTGATCATGTGCAGGAAGCAGCCAGGAATTGCCATTGGGCGGCTTTGTGAAAATGTGATGGCAAATGTGTAATTTGTGACTCTTATGTGCGTCCATGCACACTCGTGCGTGTCTGTGATGAGTGCAACTATGGCTCCTTCCAGGGTCGCTGTGTCATATGTGGAGGTGTGGGCATTTCTGATGCATATTACTGCAAAGAGTGCACACAACAGGAGAAAGATAGGGACGGGTGCCCCAAGATCGTTAATCTGGGAAGCGCTAAAACTGACCTGTTCTACGAACGCAAAAATACGGATTTAAGAAACGGTGATAAACAACTTATTGTTCTAATCATTGTAACACCAGGCATGAGATGAATTATCATCTCATTTATCCAAAATAATGCTTGTATTAGAGTGCGTTTGGTTGTATAAGACTGATTACAGGTCATGAAGCACTATTGAGTTAGAATTTGAGGATTTGATGATGTTTTTTCTTATTGTGTCATGTGATTGGTCGTCTGATATGCTATATATTTTTGTTTGCACGAGTATATTGTACTATTTATGTTGTGGGTCGTGTGACTGGTCGTCTGATATGCAATTTATGACTGCTTAGTACATGATCATTTGATGAGTCTTTCATTGTCTGTCTGCCTTTTTTTTTTTCCCAATTGCAGGTTTAGCGATCTCTTGCTGTGCGTGAGGGGGCTTTCCTTGTTGTAGAGCCTCACAGGCAAGTCTTTCAAACTTTTGTACAACTGGAATTTTTTTTTGCTGATATACCTCTGTGATTATGATATGCTTTAAAAGTGCTCTCCTTATTGTCATTGTTGATAATTGAGGTCTATATCTCCTTGTAAATAACCTACAAGTAGATGATGCGCACATATGAGAAGCCTATCACAAGGACTGTGTTTAGTTAACTGTGTCACTAAACCAATATGTGAAAGCTTCCTTCTTCCCAAATTTTGTGATAAAAAAGTAATAAAAGGAGCATTATACATATACCTTTCCAAATTTATGAAATTATCATATATCATATATTCATGAAGTTTTTTATAAATAGGCTTTGTTTTTATAGTTTTTTATAAATAGGCTTTGTAACAACGACAAAAACATCACACGAAAAAGGAAAAAAAAAGATACCCACCACCTGTCTCAATGGTGATGAGTAGGGTGGTCAGTGTACCTTCCAATCAACCTTTAAAACATGCGATTACTTTATAGATATTCTATTCTAGATTTCACCAAACTCATATACATACTTTGTAGAGATTCCAACACATTTCCAACTAACTCATCGCTATGCATATTGGCGATGAGTGGTGTACACTAAATCAACTTTTATAAGATGCAGGGGAATAGTGACTTTGCATATGTTGCATGTGAATAAATTAATGACTACAACTTTGCAGAGTCTTCAAGTTTTAGAAACGATTAGAATTTTGAAACATAGATAAGTGTTGCAAAACCTTGTCATGGTGTTAACTGGCTACGAATTACGATATTTAACATCCCCTTGTATGCAACCACGATGTCACTTATCGTTTAAGTTTTCATCCCGTTCTTGAAGTGCCTAGAGTCTTCAAGTTTTAGGCTAAGTCCGTGCTTGATGCATAAAATGGCCATATACCAAAACCTCTTTTTATTAAAATAAACAAATTATTCACGTAATATGATTTTAAAGGATAAAGGAGACTTTGGCAAAATTATGAAGATGTCGACGTTTCGGTTACATAAATCTGTTAAGAAGAAAGAGTTGTTTCTACGCGTCGAGTTCCAAAGTAAGAGATACATAACATACTTAAAACTAGTTACTATTGTTATGAGTAAAATAAAATAAATTTGACAATCATAGAGTCATAGACTCTATGAAAATCAATTATATCATATTGTGAATTGATCCAGTCTCTCTTTAGACTAAGGATCCTATTTAGAACATGAGCCAAGACAGACACTGGGTAAGCTTTTTAGGGGCACAAAGTAGAACCTAGGAGGAGGTGGTGAAATCTAGGCTTCGACGAACACCACCCTTTGGTTCCAGTGGTCAAATATAACCCTAAACCTGGGAAATATTCCCGGGACTCATCGGATAAATTTGTGGGTTGCTAATTGTAGCATACAAGTAATGTTTTTAAAACCGGACTGGATAGTGAACCAGACGTCTTACTGGTCCGCCAACCGGTCGGACCGGTTCAACCGGTCGGATCGTATATAAGAACCGTATAAGAATCTGAGAAAATTATAATTATTTTTTATAAATATTTGTAAATATTAAAAAAATAAAGAAATATATAAAAAACCGGTTCAACCGGTCTAACCACTGGTTCAACGTTAAAATGGTTTCAAGCACCGAACGGACCGGATTGGCGTCCGGTTCCCGGTTCAACGGTCGGACAGGCCGGTCCGGTCCGGTCCGGTTTTCAAAACCATGCGTACAAGTGTACAACACATGAAAAATGTGCTAAAAACAAAAAGAATTGAGACGATATCCTTTGAACCGAAGAAAACTATAAAAATGAAATAAAAAATTGATATATGACACTATAACATAAAAAAACCATGACATGTAAGGACTAGGGGGTAAATGTGATATATCCATGATATATAAACATAAAAGGTAATTGGTTCAAGTCTCATTTTAATCAAAAATACTTAGAGTTGAGCTATAGAGTTTTTCTAGCAATAAGTTTTCATATGAGAGGGTTGAAGACTTTAGGGTGTGCTCCGACTAAATGGGTGTTTGGGATTACTTATTGAAAACTCCTTTTAACTTCTGAAAAGTAGATAAGTTGAAAGGAGGTGAAAATGTTTTGAATGGAGATGAAGATATGAGAAGAAAAAGAAGTTTTAAGAAGTTAAAAATTTTAACTTCTCAAAATTTCAGAAGTCAAAAGAATATGTAAATAAGCAATCTCAAACTAGGGTTAAAAACAGATAAATGAACACAAATTAAAATAACACTCATCTTACAACTTTATCTTACAAAGAAGTGTCTTATATTTGCGGTTAAAAAAAAGAAAATACTATAAAAGAGACTATAACGAAATGCAAAAGATAACGGGCAAGTGTTACAGGCTATTTGTGGTTTAAAACCAGCAAACGAGAGCAGCGACCACCGCCGTGAGTATGGCGACGAACCTCAAACTCTTCTTATCCTCGCAACCACCACCGGACCACCACCGCCACCGCCACCGCCACCGCTTCGACGGAGCTACTATCCTCAGCCACCAACACCTTCCAATTCAGGTTTCTAACAGAACATTCTACAGTCTACAAGCTCTTCGTCCTTCCGATAATAATAATAATCACAATAGAAGTCGCCGGAGGAGGTATCGCGTGTACAGTAAGGCCTTAGACCTCCAATCTAAAGATGCTTCTGACTTCGAAGCAACCGCTATCGCCGGCAGAGATCGTCTTCTGAAGGTATGATACTGATTATTCCAATTGAAGCTATGAGTTTCATTGAATCACCGATTTTCTCCTTTTAACGAATAATTAAGTGGCTGTAAACTGTTAATGGATTGAATTGTATAGCTATGGTGCTCGATTGGCTACTGATATGACCTCTGACTGTTTTATATAGAAACTAATGTTCATTGAATTAACACTCTTCTGTTTCATACACATGCTCTATACTTCATTATTTCACCTTCAAACTTGATATGTGAAAACTTGGTTATTATGGTTAGATAAAGCTTTCAGGTCCCAAGTTTGAGGCTTAGTTTTATTGGTGATGTGGTTATGTGAATAGAACCGTTTATGTGTTTATGTATTGTGTTTGAGTCACATTAGTGCAGGTATTCTTTCTCTGATAAGGCATGAGGGAGATTTAAGCATTCTTGTTTCCTGTTTTGGTGAATGGGCGGAAGCATTAGTGCATTACCGTGGCTAATTTGGGGAAGGGTATGATTCTGATTATCAGCGGTTTTTGAACACGTGATCTTTATTTGATTGCAGGTCCCCACGGAAAGAATTAGGAATTTCTCCATCATAGCACATATTGATCATGGCAAATCGACGTTAGCAGATAAGTTGCTGCAAGTTACGGGTACGGTGCAATCACGTGAAATGAAGGAGCAGTTTTTGGATAACATGGATCTTGAGAGGGAAAGGGGGATCACTATCAAGTTACAGGTGCATATTCTTAAGTCATACCCTTGTAGATGATATGCGTTTCTACATGAAAAAGGAATAAGGTTGTATAAGGTTCTGTGTCTGTATCCTGCTTAGGACATGCCACTTAGTTTGTTACTGTTGTGAGCAGGTTGATAGTCCTTGTGTTATTGAAACAAACTAAGGTTTCTCCGTGGCTGATGTACCTACATGCCATAATGTCACTTGAGATGGCCATCTTTCTATAATTGATTGAAAACGATGCCTCATTCATTAATATTTGCAGTATATATAGATTACATAATACGTAACTAATTCCTTAACTAACTCCTATAAACTAGGAAGAGATTTACATGAGTAACATAAGATAAACATCATATGTACAAGATATACAATCGGATATATACATATCCGTTAATACGCCCCCTCAATCGAAGCCGGAGTCGGACGAAGGCAAAGGCTGGATCTGAACTTTTCAAATAACTTTCGCGACAAGCCCTTCGTGAAGATGTCAACATACTGAAAATCGGCAGGGACATGAAGAACCCGAATTGTGCCCAGACGTACCTTTTCCCGAACAAAATGGATGTCAATCTCTATATGCTTGGTACGTTGGTGTTGAACAGGGTTCTGAGAAAGATATACTGCAGACACATTGTCACAGTAGATAATAGTGGCACGAGGGATCGGGAGGTGTAGCTCAAGTAACAAGTTTCGTAGCCACGTAGTTTCAGCGACAGTATTCGCGACGCCCCGATATTCGGCCTCGGTACTAGACCGAGACACGGTAGGTTGGCGTTTTGACGACCACGAGACAAGATTATCACCCAAAAACACACAATAGCCAGAAGTGGAACGTCTCGAATCGGGGCAACCTCCCCAGTCAGCATCGGAATAGGCATTTAAGTGAAGTGACTTGGAGGGTGAAATGGTGAGACCGTAAGCCAGAGTGCCTTTGATGTAGCGTAGTACCCGTTTCATAAAGGTAAAATGTGAATCTCGGGGAGCATGCATGAAAAGGCAAATTTGCTGAACCGCGTAAGAGATGTCCGGTCTGGTAAATGTAAGATACTGAAGGGCGCCGGCAAGACTCCTGTAAAGAGAACCATCAGGTAACAATTCTCCAGATGTGGCACTTAGCTTGGAGTTGGTGTCAACAGGCGTAGCACAGGGTTTGCAATTGTGCATATTGGCTCGAGTAAGGATGTCTTTTGCATATGTTTCCTGGCTGAGGAAGAGGCCGCCATGTCTTTTTATTACCTTGATGCTGAGGAAATGATGGAGTTGTCCGAGATCCGACATGGCAAATTCCCTGGAAAGATTAGAAATAATAGACTGCAGTAAAACAGGGCTAGATGCCGTTAGAATAATATCATCCACGTATAAAAGCAAGTAGGCCATATCTGTTCCCTTGTTGTAGACAAACAAGGACGTGTCACTGATAGTGGATTTGAAACCACACCGTTGAAGGTAAGTAGCAAATCGATGATACCATGCCGTGGAGCTTGTTTCAAGGGACTTTTTGAGGCGGCAGACATGTGTGGGTTTCATTTTGTCAACGAATCCGGGGGGTTGGAACATATAGACGGTTTCGTGTAGATCCCCGTGTAAAAACGCGTTCTTGACATCCAATTGGTGGATGGGCCAAGAACGTGAGGTGGCGAGACTGAGAACGGTGCGGATGGTGGTGGGTTTGACCACCGGGCTAAATGTCTCGTCACAGTCGATACCGACCTGTTGAGATTTTCCATTGACAACTAGACGGGCCTTGTATCGTTGTAAGGTGCCATTGGCGTGGTATTTGTGGCGGTAGAGCCACATACACCGGATAACATGCGCATCCAGGGGTCTAGGCACTAATTCCCACGTGTTATTTGCCATTAATGCCTTGTATTCATCGGTTATAGCCGAGTGCCAGTTAGGGTCGGTTAAGGCATGGTTATGGGACTTGGGAAGGGGAGAGATGGAGGGTGGGGTGGTGGTGTGGAGGTTAAACGGGACAGTGGGGGTGAGACGGCCGGTTTTTTGATCGGGTAAGCATTGGGTGGACGGGGGTGGTGGTGGAGGAGGAGGTTGTGGGGAGGGTTGGGTTGGTGGGTGAGGGCGACGGCTGTAGGTGAGGGTGTAACGAGAGGGGGTGGTGGGTTGGGTGGAAGGGGGGGTGGTTCGGTTGGGGTAGGGTGTGTAGTTGCGGAATAGGGTGGTGGTGGGTCGGTGGGCGAGAGGCTGTAGGTGCGGAAGATGGTGGTGATGAGGCGGGTGGTGGGTGGTTGTAGGTGAATAGTGGAGAGGGATCAGGATCCGGGTCGAGAAAGGTATAGGATTGGGTGGGGTGGGAGTAGGGAAAGGAGGTCTCGTCAAAGGTGACGTGTCGGGAAAGTATGATTTTACCGGTGGCAAGGTCGAGGCAACGGTAGCCACGGTTGTTAACGGGGTACCCGAGAAAGACACATAGGGAGGATTTGGGGGCCAGTTTGTGTTGGCGGGTTGCAGATTGGTTAGGGAAGCAAGCACACCCAAAGGTGCGAAGGTGAGAGTAGGTGGGTTGTTTGTGGTAGAGGAGTGTGGTGGGGGTGTGAAAGTTTAATAATTGGGATGGGAGAATGTTGTGTAGGTATGTGGCGGTGGTAAGGGCCTCGTCCCAAAAGGACGGAGGGAGAGAAGCATGTGTCAAAAGGGAGAGCATGATGTCATTAAGACGACGGATCATGCGTTCCGCTTTCCCGTTCTGCTATGACGTGTGAGGACACGAGAACCGGAAGCATAGACCATGGGTGGAGGCGAAGGCCTTGAAGGGGGAATTGTCAAATTCCCCACCCATGTCACATTGAAAGGACTTGATTGGTTTGTTAAATTGTGTTTTAATATAAGCATAAAAACCTTTGAAATTAGTAAAAGTGTCTGATTTAAACTTTAAAGGGAAAGTCCATGTGAATTGGATGTGGTCATCAATGAGAACCATATAGTATTTGGCACCGGTTTTACTTTTAATCGGAGATGTCCACAAGTCACAATGTATTAAATCAAACGGTTGTAAAGACATAGACGTGGAAGCACTAAATGGAAGACGTTTATGTTTAGCTAAATGACAAGAATTGCAAAAGAAAGTACTCTTGAGTTTATTACATGAAATTAAATGACGAGAGCTAAAAAATCCATAACATGGTTGCCCGGGTGACCCAGGCGGTCATGCCAGGTATCCAAAAGAGAAGATGCAATAAATGTAGAAGCGGAGGGGGAGGTGCTTGTGTTGAACGAGTAGAGAGGACCGGTGCTATTATGGCGACTGAGGAGCTTCCCATTCTTGTAATCCTTCACAGAAAAACCAAACGGATCAAAGGAAACAGACACAATTATCAGTGGTGAATTTCGAACCGATATAAGGTTTTTAATGATGTTGGGTGTATAAAGGATGTGATTTAGGTGAATGGGCTTGGTGGGGGGGGAAAGGTGGTATGACCCGATCCCTGAACTGGCACCCGATTACCGTTTCCGACATAAAAACAAACAAACAAACAAACAAACAAACAAACCCAGTATATCCCGCTCAAGAGCAGGGTCTTGGGAGGGTAGGTGTAGGCGAGTCTTTCCTCTATCTTGTTAGGTAGAGAGACCGCTTCCAATGAGACCCCCGACTCGATAGCAAAAGCCATACTGGTAGCAAGACAACATACAATAAATCATACAACATAGCATACAGTATACAAAAAGCCATATCGATAGCAGGACATCATACAATAAATCATACAACACATAGCCTACAGTATACAATAAATCATACAACACATAGCATACATATCCTAGGTGCATGTAGAATCACCGATAAAGGGCAGATATGGGCTACTTAGACATCAGGCCCGCCAACTAGACTTCAAATACCCTTCCTGCCTATAGGTCACATTAGAAGTCCTTAATTTTAATTCTACGCCTCCACTCAGTCCTATCCTCGATCATGTGCTCAGAGAGGTGCAGGTGTATCATATCTCGCCTAATTACCTCATCCCAAGTCAATCTAGGTCTTCCTCTACTCCTCCTACCCTCTAAGATGATGTTTTCTACTGCTCTAACTGGTGCCGCCATTGGTCTCCTCTTGACATGTCCAAACCATCTTAATCTTCCCTCTCGTATTTTATCTGCGATACAGGCCACTTCTAGCTTCTGTCGATACACTTCGTTTATTATCCGGTCAAGTCTTGTGTGACCGCACATCCACCTCAGCATTCGCATTTCCGCTACCTCTATTTGTTTCTCGTGCGATTTCTTTATGGCCCAGCAGTCTGTTCCATATAGCATAGCTGGACGTACTGCCACTCGATATAGCTTTCCCTTTAGTTTTGCTGGAAACCTCTTATCACATAGGATCCCTGATGCTGCTCTCCACTTGCACCATCCTGCTTGAACACGGTGCGCTACATCGCTGTGTATCTCTCCGTCCTCCTGCAAGTACGAGCCCAGGTATTTGAACCTAGACGTTTGTGGGACCGCCATACCCTGAATACTGATTTGGATGTCCTCTTCCGCCTCGCCACTAAAGTTACAATGCATGTATTCTGTCTTTGAGCGACTTATCCTTAAACCTTTGCGCTCTAGTGCTGCTCTCCACTGTTCTAGCTTGTCGTAAGCACCCTTTTAGATTCCGATATTAAGACAATATCATCCGCAAAGAGCATGCACCACGGAGCTGGCTGCTGTATAGATGTTTAATGGAATTAACACAGGGAACGTGAATATTACCTAGATCGACAGTTAGGTGTTCGGTAGCCCGGAATCCATATACCATTGAGCATCTCCCGGGTCCAGAGACATGGACTGAAAAGCAGCACCGAGGTCGGCCGGGTCCATTGGGTTGAGCTCCGACAAATTGGCCTGGGCGGAGGCTGGATTGGGAGCAGAAGGTTGACGAGCAGTGGGCCGAGGAGCAGGGGCCAGGGCTGGCGGGCCCAACCATGTTGAGTTGGGTATGGGCACGGAGGGACATTGGCCCACCAAGGGGCCCAGTAGGAAGGGGGCACATGCGACCAAGGGGTAGGCCGAAGAAGGGGATTAGGCTGAGTTTGGAATTAGGGCCTTCGAGAGGAAGAGTTGCCGGGTTGAGCGGGGCGATTGGTAGGGCGGCGAGATGAGGTGCGGCCTCCACGCGGTGGGTGGGTGTCGCGGTGAGCGGCGGTCGGTTGTGGCGGTGGGTCATTAGACACAGCAGCCACGACCGGTGGTGTACCCGAGAGCGACTCTGTTGGACCAAAAGAACCAATGAGCCAAGATCAGGAAAACCTCTAAGTCCCACATGCCACTGCTACAACTGCTGAAGACCCCATCAGTTACAATGTTCTCTTGCTTGAATGTCAGACTGGAGAACATCTGAAGACTCTCATCAGCTATTGTGTTCTCTTGCTTGAATGTCAAACTCGAGAGCATCTTAGCTCCAGCCTTCTGCTGTTATGACAAAGTCTGAAGAACAAAGTATGAAGATCAAAGAACTGAAGAATATCAGCTGAAGACTCTAAAGTACTGAAGATCAAGTACTGAAGTCTGAAGTACTGATCTTACAAGTACTGAAGACTTCAAGTACTGAAGACAAGTACTGAAGAATCAAAAGCTGAAGAACTAAAGAACTGAAGACCTTCTACTGAAGCACAAAGTCTGAAGACAAAGACTGAAGACAACAACTGATGATATCTACTGAAGTCATCAGTTGTTATAACACCTGAAGCCAAGTCTGAAGACCAAGTACTGAAGACTCAGAGTTTGTCACAACAACTGAAGAAGTCTTCTTCAGTTGTTGTAGTGGTTTTCTTTTTCAGTAGTTTATTTTGTTTCAGTAGTTGTACAACAACTGAAGAGCATGTTCTTCAGTTGTTATAGTATCAGTAGTTATAAACGACTGAAGAGTTTGTTCTTCAGTCGTTGTAGGATTTCAGTAGTTTACTTTTGTCAGCACTTAGGAACTTTTGTAAGAAGATGTCAGTTGTTGACATCTTCAGTAGTTTTATGTTTTGACAACTGTAATTTGAATATTCAGTGATGTCAGAAAAAGGACATCACCACCATGCTCTTGCCGCCTATATAAGGATGGCAAGCCATACAGTTTTAAATGCCGAAACGTGCAACCAATAGAACATTTATTGCTTCGCAGAACTCTTCTCTCTCTATGTTAATGCTTTAATTGCAATATCTTTTATGTTCTTGCTTTAATTGCTAATTAATGTGCTAAATCCGCTGCAAACATAATCTAATTGATCAACACGAGAGGCTGAGATCTTGTCAAATGGTATCAGAGCAGGTTAATCATTGATCGATCTTACCATTGATCATTTGAAACTGCTCTTTTGATCTCTCAGTTTGATCGAATTAGCAATTTGCAAGAATTAGTCATAGAGAGTGAGTTTCTGCTGTTTCCGGCCAAATATTGAGGTCTTTTGGTGGTTTTGAGTTACGATTGTCGTGTTTAAACTTGTTCTTGACCAAACCCTGAGATGACAACACCAACCAATGATCCTCACAATACTGGTTCCGCAACCAAGCCTCCGATGCTGGTTAGGAACGAGTATAACATATGGCAAAGACGTATGCTGCACCACTTGGCTGTCAACAGTGCTGGTTGTTGGAAGTCAGTGGTGCATGGGCCATACAAGCCTATGGTGAACGTCCCGGAATCTAATGAACAGGTTGCGAAGAAACCTGAACAGTATTCGGACGAAGATCTAAAGCTGTTTGAAATTGATGCTAGAGCCCATGGAATTTTAGCCATGGCCATTCCAAACGAGATATATTCAGGGCTCTTGCATCATGAGTCTGCTCATGACCTATGGGTTGCTCTAAAGGAACAATTTGGAGGAACTGATTCGGTCTTAGCAAACAATAGGGAAATCCTTGCCCAACAATATGAGACTTTCTCATATAGAAAGGGTGAGACTCTGACCCAGCAGTTTGAGCGGTTCTCTTGTTTAATCTCTGAGCTGAAGATGGTTAAACAAGAGTACTCCAAAAGCCAGATGAACAACAGGTTCCTCAGGTCATTGCCTGAGAGATGGGACACATATACCATTGTCCTACGCTCTAGTGCTGACCTTGACACTCTATCTCTCACCCAACTTCATGGGAAACTACTCACTTTTGAGAGAGAGGTAGAGCAAAAGAGGAAGTTGTCATCTTCTGGCAAACTTGCTGATGACTTTGTCCAAGGTAATGCTGCCTTGATAAGTCATGAGTCAGAATATGCTTCATCAGAAAGTTCTTATGATGAGCATATTGATTTCTCTACAAACTCAGAACAAGCTTTTGTTGGTGTCAGTAGTTCAGGAGGAGGTGGTGACAACTTGTGTTTTCTGATGGAGGATTTGATGGGCATTCCAGATGATGATCTGGAAGAGATGGATATTTTGAACCAAATGGCAATGATAAATATCCGATCTCAGAAGTTCTACAAAAGAACTGGTAGGAAATTCCCAGGACTCTCTGGCAAAACCAAAGTTGGTTTTGACAAGAGCAAGTTGAGGTGTCACAAGTGCCAAAGGCTTGGACACTTTGCAAGAGAGTGTAGATCATCTGGATCTAACTCATCTGCACCCTTTGTGACTTTTCCCAGCAATAGCTCACAGCACAAAGGGCAACCTTCCTACAGTTCTCCCCATCCATCTCAAGCACAAGCACCCCTGCTTATTTTGTGCCACAGGGTCATATGCCTTATCCTTACCCCTGTTACTACATGCCTCAGCCTGGTCAACCTCAAGCACCCCGGCTCAACCACCTCATGCTCTTCCAGAGCCTCATTCTTCCCAATCTCATCACCACACACAACCTCAACAACAAAGCTTTTTCACCCCAACTGCTGTTGACTGGAGTAGTCTACCAGAAGAGCTATCTGGTCAGGAACCACTACTCCAAGATGCTTGTCAACATGGCGGTGATCAACCTTTGGAAATCTTGCTCTGATGGCCCTTGACTCTGCTGAAGGGTCATCATCCAATGCCTCATCTCAGGTATCCACTGAGGCAAAAGCCAAGCTTTGTTCAGAGTCATGCATAGCAGCATTTGCTTCCATTAGAGAAGCAATGTAGCTTTAATAGATAAAAATCTTGAGCTTGAGCACACTATTTCCAAAAGAAAAGCTGATTTTGAGGTTGTTCTAAAAGATAAAAATGATGAGATTTACAAGCTCAATGCCAAATCAAAGATAGTAAAGCTAGGGAAGATGTACTTCTAGAGAAGTACAAGGACCTCAAGGAAACTCTTGCAACCACCCAAGTTGAGTGTGATCGATGGGTGCAATCTTGCAAGGGTTTTGAAATGCTTCTTAGCAAGCAAACAGCTTCCAATGTGAAGTTTGGCATTGGTTATAATCACACTGCTCCTCCCACAGACTTCATTTCAAGAGCAGAAGTGGAATCTGATGGGGAGAGCAATAACCAATCCTTCTCATCATGTGACTTACTATCTTCTGAATCAGCATCATCAGAGATAGACTATCACATGACCAAAAGGCTGATCAACTCAGGAGTTGTCACTAGAAGTACTGAAGGTACTGGAGAGTAAGTGACAACATCTGAAGTTCAAACCTCAAATACTGTTAGCACTAAAGAGAAGAAAACTAACAGTAGGAAAGGTTTGAAGACAGCTAGAGAGGTTACCAGGAAAGCAGTCACTAGGAAGAAAACTGCTAGTACTGATGACAAACAGCTGAAGAACAAGTCTTCAGCAGTTAAAACCTCTTCAGCTGATGATCAGCATAAGATGAAGAAAAAGCCATGTGAGATATGTGGCTTGTTCAATCATCTTACTGATGATTGCTGGTACAAAAGGGGTTCCAAACTCAAACAGAAGGAGCAACTTACTGAGAGCATCAATAAAATGAAGAATGAGTTTGAAACCAAGTTTGTACTGGCAACATCCAAGCCTGAAATCCCTAGGGCCAAAGTTAAATCCAAGAAGGTAGGGATTACTCAGGCAACAGCTGAGGTTGCTCAGAAAAAGATGGTACAACATAGAAACTCATCATCAGCAAACTCCAATGTGTCTGAAGAGCTGAAGGCTTTATCACAAAATCAGACACAGTTGGTGATGATGGTTCAGCAACTAGTGGGAAGAGTCAACCACTTAGATGCTCCTATGTTGAAACCACAGAAAAGGAAGTCCAAGCCAAAGGGTTCCTCTTCTGTACCATCTTCTTCACCTCAAGCTGTCACTCATAACACACCTGTTAGTGCTACACCTGTAGCTGAGAACAGACCCAAAGCCAAGCAGGTTTGGGTCTCCAAGACTAACTAACACATGGTTGTGTTTGCAGGGTTCTTCAACATGCCATAGAAGCATCTGGTATGTAGACAGTGGAGGATCCATGCATATGACTGGAAGCAGCTCTCTTCTTAATGACTACTCTCAAGGAAAGAAGGAATTTGTTTCTTTTGGCAATGATGCAAAGGGTTACATCGTCGGAAAAGGCTTTGTTTCCAACGGGGAAATAAGGTTTGATGATGTTAACCATGTGGAGAATCTCAAGTACAACCTCTTGAGTGTCAGTCAAATGTGTGACTAAGGCCATGTTGCCCTTTTCACAAGCCAGAACTGTAGGATTCTGTCATCCAAAGTTCTGAGTTTGATTGACAAGGCATTGGATGAACACACTCTCCTGAAGGCCAACAGGACAGGAAGAGTGTATGCCTTAGATCTTTCCAAAAAGATGGATCTAAAAGGTCATCCTTGCCTATTCTCCAAGGCATCTCCTCAAGAGTCTACACTATGGCATAGAAGGCTGGGTCATGTTAATTTCAAGAACATGAATCAGCTTATAAGCCATGGTTTAGTAAGAGGATTGCCTCTGAAGGAGTTCAAGTGTGAAGATGACTGCACTGCTTGCTTGAAAGGAAAACAACAAAGTTTCATTCCCTTCAATAGAAGAACCTAAGTCCACTGCCTGCTTACAACTTCTGCACATGGATCTCTTTGGTCCTGTCAGAGTAATGAGCATGGCAAAGAAGAAATACTGCCTGGTAATTGTGGATGATTACTCCAGGTTTGTATGGACTTTCTTCTTGCACTCCAAGGATGAAGCAGCAAAGACAATAATGAACTTTGTGTTACAAGTAGAAAAGCAGTATTCCCTACAGGTCAAGTGTGTGAGGAGTGACAATGGAACAGAATTTAGAAACCACACACTTGATGACTTCTACCTGTCAAGGGAATTAGAAGGCAGTTTAGCATTCCTAGAACTCCTGAACAGAATGGAGTGGTGGAGAGAAAGAACAGGACCCTCATTGAAGCAGCAAGGTCAATGTTGGCTGACTCAGGGCTGCCACTGACCTTTTGGGCTGAAGCTGTCAATACAGCTTGCTATGTACAGAATAGAGCTTTAGTAAATAAGAGGTTGATGAAGACTCCCTATGAAGTTCTTCATCATTTGGCCCCTCTTATTTCATTCTTTAGAGCCTTTGGGTGTCCTTGTTTCATTCTCAACACTAGCAACCCACTCCATAAGTTTGCTAGTAAGGTGGATGCAGGGTACTTTGTTGGTTATTCATCAACTTGCAAAGCATACAGAGTCTTCAACTGTAGAACCAAAGGGGTTGAAGAAACTTTGCATGTTAAGTTCAATGAATCTCCAAAGGACAAGATTCCACAAAACCCTGTGGAGCTGTTTGATCTGGACATACTGCAATATGTTCCTTATCAACCTCCATCTGTTGAGCCTGTCAACAGATCTCCACCTGGTGGTACTGAGGATGATGAAGTCAGTACTCACCTCTTCAAGTTCAGTGACAACCTGCCTAATTCCACTGAACCTGATGCTCCTGTAGCCTCAGCAGTTCCATCCACTACAAATGCTGATGAGATTTCTGCTTGCTCTACTTCATTTGAGCTGCCATCCTCTACATGGTTTCAGGAATCTCCATCACCATCTGTTGCTGCTGATGGGTCTACAAACACTTGCACAGATATCATAGTTTATCAAGAGCTCAAGAATCACCCCACTTCACAAATCATTGGTGATATTCATGCTGGAGTTTCAACCAGGAATCAATTGTCCAACTTCTGCTTCTATGCTCTCTTCATCAGTCAGCAAGAACCAAAGAACTATCATATTGCTTTAAGAGACAATGGATGGGTGGAAGCTATGCAGCTTGAGCTACTTCAATTCAAGAAACAGCAAGTGTGGGAGCTTGTTCCATTACCCAAAGGTAAGTGTGCTATAGGCACCAAGTGGGTATTCAGGAACAAAACAGATGAGAAGGGCCAAATTGTCAAGAACAAGGCCAGACTGGTTGTTCAAGGGTTTGCACAGGAGGAAGGCATCGATTATGATGAGACCTTTGCACCTGTGGCAAGACTGGAAGCAATCAGACTGTTCTTAGCTTATGCTGCCTTTCACAGTCTTAAGGTTTATCAAATGGATGTCAAAAGTGCCTTCCTATATGGAAAAATCAAAGAAGAGGTTTATGTGTGTCAACCACCAGGCTTTGAGGACAATAAACATCCTGATTGGGTGTACAAGCTTGATAAGGCTCTTTAGGGCTGAAGCAAGCACCTAGAGCCTGGTATGAGACACTCTCAACCTTTCTTCTAGAGAATAAGTTCACTAGAGGCACCATTGATAAAACCTTATACATCAAGACTGTGGGACAACATAAGCTCCTTGTTCAGATTTATGTTGATGATATCATTTGCATCCTCTGATCCAAAGTTGTGTGATGAATTTACAAAGCTTATGAAGCTGAGATTTGAAATGAGTGCTATGGGAGAATTACAGTACTTTCTGGGCTTGCAAATCAAACAACTGGATGATGGAATCTTCATCCATCAGTCCAAGTATACCAAAGAGTTGTTGAATAAGTTTGATTTACAATCCTGTAAGCCCTTTCTACTCCCATGAGCAGCATCACACAACTAGATGTTGATCAGAAAGGTAAAGCGGTTGATGAAACCCTTTACAGATGTATGATTGGGTCCTTGATGTACCTTACAGCTTCTAGACCAGACATCATGTTTTCAACATGTGCTTGTGCTAGATTTCAGGCTGCACCTAAAGAATCCCATTTGATTGCAGTCAAAAGGATCTTTAGATATCTGCAAGGTACCCAATCACTAGGACTTTGGTATTCAGCTGGGCATTCATGCAAATTAGTTGCTCTGATAGTGACTATGCAGGATGCAAAGTCACTAGAAAATCCACTTCTGGTGGTTGCCAATTCCTAGGCAATTGTTTAGTTTCTTGGCAGAGTAAGAAACAAACATCAATTGCTACATCCACTGCTGAAGCTGAGTATATTGCTGCTGCAAGTTGTACCTCTCTAATACTCTGGCTTCAGAACCAACTTCTGGATTATGGCATTACTGAGACTAAGACTCCATTATTAATGGATAGTGCTTCAGCTCTTTGTATTGTTAAGAATCCAGTCCAGCACTCTAGGACCAAGCATATTGAGATCAGACATCATTTTATCAGGGATTGCTATGAGAAAGGTCTGATTGATCCTAAGTTTGTGCCTAGTGCTGATGAGCTTGCAGACATTTTTACTAAGCCTTTAGATAGTGCCACATTCCAAAATTGGTACTAAGGCTTGGTATGCTGCAACTTGAATGATTTGACCTATGCTGGTACTATTAGTTCGCAACTACTGAAGAGCAAAGGTCAAATATAAGTACTGATGAGTAATTTAGTCTTCAGCTCCTTCCCAACTACTGAAGACTAAACTGACTCAAAGTACTGATGTACATTATTTATTGAAAAACAACTGATGTAGTGAAGTGGATTACAACTACTGATGTATGATTTTCAATAAATAAGTACTGAAGAACAAATTTTGCTCACAAGTACTGATGTGTAATCTTACACAAATACTGAAGACAAAATTTGTTCACCAGCTCTGAAGAATTTCATCAGCACTTGTGAACATCTGATCACAAGAGCTGAAGGCATATTCCCAAGAGCTGAAGGGTCAATGAAACATCTGAAAGTCAGCCAAAGAGCTGATGAGTAAATGTAGAGGCTAGTATGAAACAACTGATTTGACGGAAACAGCTGATGAGTAATTTCTCAAGCAGCTGATGTTTCATACACAAACAACTGAAGTACAAACCATGTCTTCAGTAGTTCACAACTACTGAAGGCTAACACCAAGTCCTCAGTTGTTTACAACAACTGAAGCAATACCATGTCTTCAGTAGTTCACAACTACTGATCTCAGTAGTTCACAACTACTGAAGGCTAACACCAAGTCTTCAGTTGTTACAACGTCTGAAGAAGAATACTAGGTCATCAGTAGTTCATAACTACTGAAGACTGACAGTAACTCTTCAGACGTTCCAACATCTGAAGGGCAAAACCAAGGTCTCAGTAGTTTCAACTACTGAAGGCTAACACCAAGTCCTCAGATGTTACAACCACTGAAGGTTAAAACCACGTCATCAGCTGTTACAACAACTGATGACTAACACCAAAACCTTCAGTAGTTTTCTTTCAACCTTTGCCCTACCCTATAAATACCCCACTTTCAGAGCATTTACTCCTCACTTGACCTAATCCTTACAAACCTCTGAAATTCCCATACACCATTAATGGCGAACATGCAACTGAAACCTCGACACAACTGTGTCGCCCACCTTACAAAATCGCCATTATGGCCCAAATTTCACCAAGCCGTCGACCTTATGCATGACTCACCATACAAAACGGCTTTTCTCTTGAACCCCACACTATACACCGACTCCTTGACGGAGTTTTGGACCAATGTCACCGTCCAAACCGGAGAGCAGAATGCCGAGGTCTCCCTCCGGTCCTCCGTCAACGGCAAACCTGTGGTTATCACTCCAGCTGCTCTACGCCAAACCTAGAGCTGGATGATGCCACTCACCCAACTTCCTACTCCAAAGGTACCCTTGATCTTTCCTTCACATCTCATGACTATCAGGGTAACCTCTCCGCCTCCACCTTGTTGAAGAAACACTTTCCTGATCCTCAACGCTTGATCTTCCACATGGTGAATGTATGTCTGGCTCCCAAGACCTCTTCGTGGGACCAGATGTCCACAAGGTGGCAGCAGGTATTGTATTCTATCCTTGAGAAACAACCTTTAATTTTACTGATCTTTTATTTTTGGAACTCAAGGACATGGCCACAAAACCTTTTTCTAACCGTTGGAACTTATATCCACGGTTCATAATGGCCATGATCGAATACCAGCTTCAGGCTGAGGGACTAGTTGGCACTGGGGTCCCTGCCATGGCTGTTCAAGCTGAGGTATACTCCAGGCACAACACTGACCCCACACTCAAACAGGCTGGCCGGCTGCGAAAACCCACGCAGCTGGAACCCACAGCCTCCACCTCCAAATCCAAAGTCCCCACCAAGCCAAAAGCCAAAAAGAAGCCAACCAAGGCTACTCAGGGAGATGAGTCCCCTGAGGATGCCCCTGCCACACAAAGGCAGGATGTGCCTGCTGGTTCGATTCTCCCAGCAGGTACCACGACTCCACCCACCACAACCGCACAGGCTTCCTCTCAACAGGAGCCTGATGCAACCAATTTTGGGGCAACCACATTACTGGGGTCTTCCTCACTTGAGGAGGCTGCCATTGAAGAGCACAGTCCTCCCCATGTGCATACTGCTTCTAGCCCACATACAGAGGAGACCGCCCCACTAAGCCCAACATTGGTTATAGCCAAAGTGCTGACTGATCTGAGCACTCCACCCTCTCCCAGAAACCTATTTCCACTGGGGAGACTCCAACCGAAGAGGGGGGTGGGCACAAGTGCTGATCAGAGCCCACAGCACAGAGAATCAGTTCACTCTCCCAGTGTGGCTAGGGAGAGAGAACAATCTGGTGAGGCTGCCACTTCCCCTGCATCAACATCTGAGCAGGGTGAAGCTGGTAACATCTCTAAGACCTCATCAGAGGCAATGGCCGATGATGGATCCAATCCGGAGGCCAGAAGTCCCCAGTACCAAGAACAAGGGGCACATGTCATTACTGAGCCACACTCAGGACATGTTCATCCTGACAATGTCAGGAGGTCAGGTGATTCAGCTCATGCTGATGATGACCTGAGCTTCTTCTACGATGTAGTTGCTCAAAACACTATCCTTGAGGATGAGATAAGCAGACTCAAAGAGCTGCTTGCTCAGATGACTCAGGATAGAAGTCCATCTGCCACCACTAACCCACAGATGGCACCTTCACTGAAGGTCTCACAGACACTGAGCCATCCCACAAACTCAGCCACCAGCCCCTGCTTCTGGCACTAGCTCTCAGGGACAGAACCCCCCTGAGCAGCTGGATGCTATCCTCCAGAAATCCCTGCCTCTCATCACACCAATCCTTAAAGATATAGTTATTCAAACCCTTGATGAGAGGCTTCCCACATATATACAACCATGGTGGAGGTTGCCATAACTAAGGCTCTTGCTGATAGTCAAACCCCAACCAATGCAACCAAAAAGCAACCAAAAAGGGGGAGACATCAGTGCAAGACAAGAGGAAGAGGGGAAGGAGGAGAGAGAGGCAGAGAAGAGGTGGTGGTAGAGAGGGATTGGCTGAGGAGAGTAGTAGGGTGAGGGAGAAGGGGAAGAGGAAAGTGAGGGAGGGTAGAGCTATAGAAGTGCCTGAAATCCAAAGGATTTCAGTATCACTGATAAGAATAAGGGAGAGGGAAAGAAGGTGGCTGATCCTGATCTAGCAGCCTTGTCAAGGAGGCTGATGCTGAACATAACCGTTCAATGAACAAAGTCATTGAACAGCTGTTCAGGCAAGGCTTTGACAAGGACACTGCCTTGCTAGATCAAGAGTCAGGAATATGGAGAGAAGAGAGATTGAGTACCGATGGACTACTCATAGCCAAGAGGAAAGACAAAAACTTGAGGCTATGAGTAGGTTCACTTCGAAGTACCTAGGCAGACCAGTCCTTGATGTTAAGGCATGGACCAGGGAAAACTCTTGCAATAACCACCAAGATTTGTTCGGCTGTGGATTTACAAAGGGACTGGTCGCAGAGGCCTTATCTGAAGCCGGTGCTGGGAACAGGACACTGCTAGTCAAGCTAACCAAACCAGCCCTTATCTCTAGGCTGCTAGCAGTGCCTGCAAACACTCCCACACCAACAACCCAACCACAACCCACAAAACCAACTCCTTTACCACCAAACCGCAGCCAATGATCCACCCTTGAAGAAGAAGAGAAGGGTGCTGAGGCTGCAAGATGAAGAAGAGGATGATGAGGAGGAAGCCTGCCACTCTCAGCAGTTATACCTCTACCCAAAGCCAAACCACAAACCATCAATCCACCTCACAGCAGGACACTGTGAAGGTTAAGTTAGAAGAGGAGGAGCAGCAGAAAAGACATGATGAGGAATGCTGAAAAGCATTGACAAATGTTATACTGCTACCACCCTCTATAATAAATATGCAGAGAGAAGCTCTGAGGTTATTCACCCTCAGACAAACCTTTCAATATGAAAGGGAGAGGGTGAGAACTTGGCCTGACCCAAGGTGGCTGGCTCACAGGATAGTCAAGAAGGACTGCCTGTGAGATACAAAAGCCAACTAAAGAGAATCGATGAAGAGATCTCTGTGGCTATTGTAATAACACCCTGGGAAATAGTAGATGAATTCGAGAAAGCTTATAGAGCCGGCAATCACCCTTTTCAATGCTAGATAATAGGGTGGTTAGGAAGGGTCTGGTCTATAAGAAGCTTGAGAATTTTATAGGAATGAGCTCACTTTTGTTAGAGGGTAAACCCCTGATGAGTTTGCATATAGGCAAATCACAACACTTGAGCTCAAAAATGGAAGACAGGTCAAGTACCTCTCAGAGCTGTACGGTCGGGAGGGGTTATTCGAAGGTGAGCCTGAAGACCTGTCCAAAGAAGAACAATTGATCTTTCTTCAGGCTTACTGTAGAGAATCCTACCGGCTTGTACGTGGGAGGTAGATCTCATGGAGGGGGCAACAGCTCTGTGTCCAATTCCCAAGACAGAGCTCCCATCCATACTTAGCCAAACAAACACTTGAGACTCCTCTCTGGCCAGTGCTTATCTGGGTCACTTCTAATCTGATCTAGAAGGAAATAGACCATCATTATGCCACCAATAAGTGGGACATCCAATAATTAGAGGTTTTGGCTGCATTGGTTCAGGGGGAGTTTGTTGGACCAAAGAACCAATGAGCCAAGATCAGGAAAACCTCTAAGTCCCACATGCCACTGCTACAACTGCTGAAGACTCCCATCAGTTACAATGTTCTCTTGCTTGAATGTCAGACTGGAGAACATCTGAAGACTCTCATCAGCTATGGTTCTCTTGCTTGAATGTCAAACTCGAGAGCATCTTAGCTCCAGCCTTCTGCTGTTATGACAAAGTCTGAAGAACAAAGTATGAAGATCAAAGAACTGAAGAATATCAGCTGAAGACTCTAAAGTACTGAAGAACGTACTGAAGTCTGAAGTACTGATCTTACAAGTACTGAAGACTTCAAGTACTGAAGACAAGTACTGAAGAATCAAAAGCTGAAGAACTAAAGAACTGAAGACCTTCTACTGAAGCACAAAGTCTGAAGACAAAGACTGAAGACAACAACTGATGATATCTACTGAAGTCATCAGTTGTTATAACATCTGAAGCCAAGTCTGAAGACAAGTACTGAAGACTCAGAGTTTGTCACAACAACTGAAGAAGTTCTCTTCAGTTGTTGTAGTGGTTTTTCTTTTTCAGTAGTTTATTTTGTTTCAGTAGTTGTACAACAACTGAAGAGCATGTTCTTCAGTTGTTTAGTATCAGTAGTTATAAACGACTGAAGAGTTTGTTCTTCAGTCGTTGTAGGATTTCAGTAGTTTACTTTTGTCAGCACTTAGGAACTTTTGTAAGAAGATGTCAGTTGTTGACATCTTCAGTAGTTTTATGTTTTGACAACTGTAATTTGAATATTCAGTGATGTCAGAAAGGACATCACCACCATGCTCTTGGCCGCCTATATAAGGATGGCAAGCCATACAGTTTTAAATGCCGAAACGTGCAACCAATAGAACATTTATTGCTTCGCAGAACTCTTCTCTCTATATGTTAATGCTTTAATTGCAATATCTTTTATGTTCTTGCTTTAATTGCTAATTAATGTGCTAAATCCGCTGCAAACATAATCTAATTGATCAACACGAGAGGCTGAGATCTTGTCAGACTCGCGCGCGGTTTGGCGTTGGAGTTCGGTTGGAGCATGCTGCAAGCAGCCTCCCAGGTGGGGAGGGTCTGGTTCATGTAGGAGCCGACTGCATCGAACTCGGGTGGCAAGCCGCGGACCAATTGCAGCACAAAGACGTGGTCCGTGACCGGGCTGTCCACAGCCTAGCTGATCTGCGAGGTCTTTGAGGCGTTGGGAGTAGCCTCAAGACTCGGCATGCTGCGCAGGGTGAGATTCGAGAACTCGTGCTCAAGAGCAGCAGCCCTTGAGCCCTTGTTGTTCAGGAATATGTTTTGTAGACAGTCCATGCTTGATGGGCAGTGGACTCTTGCTAAGGACACGAACTAGAAGATCGTCAGACAACGTCCCGTAGATCCATTGTAGGACGATTGCATCGATCTTGACCCAAGAGTCATAGTCCGGTGGCGGCGTCCTTGGCGGTGGTTTTGTACCATCGATGTGTTTGAGAACATCGTAGCGCGGGCATGCAACTTGAACACGCACCTTGTTGAGAACATCGATGTGTTTGAGAACAGCTTGACCCAGGAGGAATAGGAGACTTTGATTCCATCCAAAACAGCACCTTGTTGGATGTTTGTGACTGAGTACGCCGGATGAAGGGCTTCTGGTTTCTTAGAGCTTTCCCATTGACTTGCCATGGTAGAGACGAAGGTTGTTGAAAGAAGAAGAAACCGAAGGCAGCAGTGGACGTTGGTCCGATGGCTGCGGCGGAGGCCTTAAGATCGACGGTGGGTATGAGCTAGAGTGCTAGCTCTGATACCATATAATTGGAAACGATGCCTCATTCATTAATATTGCAGTATAATAGATTACATAATACGTAACTAATTCTTAACTAACTCCTATAAAACTAGGAAGAGATTTACATGAGTAACATAAGATAAACATCATATGTACAAGATATACAATCGGATATATACATATCCGTTAATATTTCGTCTTTTAGTATTAGATATGTAAGCTCAATTTAGTTGATTCAGACAAGCTACATAATGAAGCCTGTAAATGGAAGATCCTAAAGCAATAATTCCACTGATGCGTCTATTAAACAGGATATAGAGCTAATGGTGGTATGATAATATTGGGGGCCGGCAGGCGTATGGATATTATAGACTTATAGTTTGAAGGTTTGATTTCTTTTGGTAAATACTGCTATACGAAATCAGTTTCATCATTTTTTTTGGATAATCTAGACATACTAAATTTGGTGAATTAATTGTGGTTTGGAGTTTTGGGTTGAGCCATGACACCATGTTACCTGATAGTCAATACAAGTAAACATCATAATAAATAATTTATGAGTGCAATGTGGAAAAGCAGAAGCACCATGATCTAGTTCTTTTATGTGTGCCCTTCTTTTCCATTCAAAGAGGGCGGGCCTTGGCGCAGCGGTAAAAGCTGTTCCTAAGGGACCGAAGGTCTCAGGTTCGATCCGTGGAAACGGCCTCCCCACAAAATGTGGGGAAAGACCGCGTACATCTTCCCTTAAATGGGACGGACCCTCCTGGACCCTGCGAAAACGCGGGAGCTCTTTGCAGCACAGGTACGCCTTCTTTTCCATTCAAGTGTTTCCTATAAATGACTTTTTGCTAATTTTCTTTCAGGCTGCTAGAATGCGTTTTGTGCATGAGGGTGAACCTTATTGCCTTAATCTTATTGATACTCCAGGACATTGATTTTACGTATGAGGTATGACAAGACATTTAATGTAAGGGAATTTTACAAGTTTCATGTGACACTGTTGGATTAAACTTATTGCATGTTAGCATATGGTTCAATTAGCATATGTGCAAGAAGCTGAGGGTGTGAGCGCCTCTGTAGGATCCTGTAGGTATGTCTAGGCATGCTTCATCGGTTACATATACATACAGACACACACACACACATACTTGTGTAATTGTAAAACCTTAAGAAGTCAAAGTCGACACAGAATCACTAGTGCATCCTTGTGCTTTGTTAGTCATAACTACCCAAATTTGGAAACAAATACATGTGGCACACTGTTGTTGACTGGCATTCTGTTTTGAATTTCTGTTTTTTTTTAAAAATAGCCAGCAATTATGATTGTTGTATATGATTATTCAATGAGTCTTTCATGTATGTTGCCCCTTTTCCCGACTGCAGGTTTCACGATCTCTTTGCATGTGAGGGAGCTCTCCTTGTTGTAGATGCCTCACAGGCAAGTCTTTCAAATTTTTGTACAGTTGGAACTTTTTTAGCTGAATTATGTGTGTAATTATGATTTGCAATTAAAGTGCTCTCCTTGTTGTTATTGTTGATAATGGAGTCTATTTCTCCTAGTCAAATAACCTACAAGTAGACAACGAGCACATATGAGAAGCTACTAGAAGAACATTGTTGAACCAATCTTCTCACTAAACCAGTATATAAACGCTTTCTTCTCCCAATTTCTTGCTGATCTGGAAAGCAAACATGCTAGCTAGAAATAAAACAAGAACCATCAGGAAATTACGAACAAATTTATGAGAAAATCCAAATAAACATCTATCTATGATATCAATATTGCTACAATTACAACTTATATGACCTTGAGTCTTGACAAGATCCCAATGCACACACTAATTGACAAAGGATGTGGTCTACTTATTTCAAGTTCTACCAGGAAGACTTGCCACAACATCCATTATCATCGTCATTCTCAAACACATTTGAGTTTTGTTACATATGTTAACTTTACTTGTTCTTTTTTGTTTCTTTCTTTTTTTGCCTTCTAAATCTTGATAAAGGTCTGGAAGCTGTTACTCAATGATATTCAACCTTGTATTGTAGGGGGTGGAAGCTCAGACATTAGCTAATGTTTATTTGGCCTTGGAAAATAACCTTGAAGTGATTCCCGTAAGTTGATCAGACTTTATTGCTTGTTTGTCAATTTTTTCATCAAAAAGAAGTTGCATTAAGGCGTGCTGCAAGTTTATTCTTTTGGATGTAGCTAGTTGTTATCAATGCAATATACCCTGATTTTTAACTTTACCTGCACTATGTGTGTGAGTGAAGATGATTGTTTGTCACTTTATTTTCCCAGAATTGGTTGGTATTATACTTTATTTATGGGTAATGATTTATACACTACTAAGTTCATCATATGCCACATTAACAACCCATGGTACAACAGTAATACTGAAAATTATATGGTGTACGAATCACTTCTTATCAGTGGTCTTCTTTACTGTTTATTTTCCTGCTATTGCCTGTTAATTAATCATGGTTGTGAATATGTATCTTGTTATGTGGGGATAACCTTGATTATATATATGCATGATGAGAGAATAAAAGCAAACAAATAAAATCATATATACTAATGTTACAGCCTAAATCATGGATGTATCTTCTGGCACTCCTCAAGTTGGAGCATATCCATCCATACTATCAACCAAGCATCACCACCCCATCCCATATTATTCTTGCTCCTATTTCCATTCTAACCAAGTGTCCTTACTAGTATATCAGCATTAGGGGAAAACCTTGGGTCTATGATACGCCTCATAGGATGATAAAAGACGACAATATAAAATAAAATGGTGCTTAAATTATGGATGGATGTCTTAACAGCCTTTTAATACTGATATTCATCATGTTATCTGACAGTCCAAGTTTCTTTTACTGCTGCAGGTATTGAATAAAATAGATCTTCCAGGAGCCGAACCAAGCCGTGTTGTTCAAGAGATTGAAGAGGTTAGTTTGCAGGAGGTGGTTATGATTATTTTGTAGTTGATGGGTTTTGCTCTAGGGTAGCCTATGCATTAGTTATTTCTGCTCCAATATAACATTAATGTGACATTCTCTATTTAATTAACCTGTGCTAAAATATTTGACTTCAATAATGTTGCAATATTTTGTCATGCCCTTCTAACCTTTGTGAAGATGAGTTTGGATGAGTTCCTTTTGATGGTTTGTGGCACCTTTACATGCCAGGAACTCCATTTTCTAAAATTCCTTCCAATAGTCCTTTGGATTATATTCTTATATTCACCTGGATTTCTTCATTGTGATTTTACTATGATGCTCCTGTTGTCCTGATGAACTTTTAGTCCTCAATTTTTGGAGTAATCTTACTTTGGAACTTCGAGTTGTTATTGTTGAACCGTTAATTGGAGCTACTTCTGCTCCTCACTTTCTAATTCAATGCATCGCTTTAATAGGTTATTGGTTTGGACTGCAGCAATGCTATTTACTGCTCAGCAAAGGTTAGTTGGTATATATATCCTATGTAATCTGTGACATTTTTTAGTTTTTAAAGACTAGTTATATATGCTCTACAATGTGATCTTTTATATCCGGTGAAGAAAACAAGTTTATCTAAGTTCTTTTTTCTCAAAGAAGTCATCCTTTGACATCCCTACGAGTCATCTTCTTAAAGTCTTGAGCTTATGAGCTTCAATTAACAAGAAATCATTTACTTATATATTATCAAAATTTTGAAACTAAGGGCCCGTTTGGTTCATGGATTTTCAAATTCCATTTACATTTAAGATTCCAATTCCATTTAAAAATATTCTGTGAACCAAACAGGCCCTAAGGCTTTGTGAACTATTCTGAGATGGTAATGGTACAATGTAACATAAAAACCATATCTTTGGTACAATGTAACATAAAAACCATATCTTTGTTACAGGAGGGAATTGGTATTAATGAAATACTGACTGCAATTGTTCAAAAAATTCCTCCACCACCTGATTCTGTTGGAAGACCTTTGAGAGCTCTTATATTTGATAGGTATGAATCCTTCAGCAAATTCTTACATGAATCTAGAAATTTTTACTTCTGTCAATGTGTATATATTTCTTAAGATATGATATTTTTCTACTATCATAGTTTTACACGTTTCTTATTAACAGGAATAATTGTGTAACAGTTAATATCTATGAATTTTGCAGTTATTATGATGCGTACAGAGGTGTTATTGTATATTTTCGTGTTATGATGGAACTGTAAAAAGGTGACAGAATTCTTTTTATGGCTAGTGGCAAGGTAAAACCACATTCTTCAACTTGTCTACTTCATAAATTGTTAAATTGTTATGTTTGATATTTATTACAATATGCTGATTAAGGGTTTATCTAGTTGGGTGAAACCTGCAAGTTCATATCTCTTGATTCTTAAAGAAGACATAAATTAGCTGAGAACCTTAAAGTTTGTCTTTTAGGTTTAATTTTTCTTTCTTTGTATGACATATGGCATGATGCAGGATTATTTTGCTGATGAAATTGGAGTTCTCTCTCCTAATCAGCAGCAGGTTGATGAACTATATGCTGGGAGGTAAGATACTTTTCACTGGTATATTTGTAGCATTATATATACTGGTCAGCATTGCTTGTTGTGCAAAGAAGTCTGAGTCACCTAGAAGCTTTGGGTATTCTTTTAAAAGCTATCTTATGTTTGGATTGTATTATTATTATTTTTTTTTGGGTAAAAGGGCAATGCCTGAAAAAATTTTTGGTAAGTAAGATCAAGATAAGTTTATTGTTTCAGGTTGGATACATGTCAGCTTCAATAAGGTCAGTAGCAGATGCTAGGGTCGGTGACACCATAACCCACTATAGTAGAAAAGCAGAGCAATCTCTACCTGGATATAAAGAGGCCACTCTATGGTATTCTGTGGCTTGTTTCCTGTAGATGCTGACCAGTACATCTCTTTTCTTTCTTACATTACCAGTTATCTTTTTATTTAATTCTTTTACACCCTGCATTTGTGGTGCTAATTGGCATCATGGTTGTTACAGATTTCCTGATTTACGTGATGCACTGGAGAAACTACAGCTTAATGATGCTGCATTGAAGGTTAAGTTTCTTGACTTGTTGATCTGGGTCATTTGTTGTAATGAATGCGATGCTGAAGACATAGTTCTATATCTTGTGGAAATTTGTAGCATTAATTACGTAAAAATGACAGCTGTATAATAGAGAGATTACATCTATAAATTGATTAGGATCCCATTGGAGGGATCTCTGGTAGAAATGAATCCAACGATTATAGGGATCTTCTGAAACAGTTTCCTGAATTTCTGATGTTTCTCTGTATATTGCTCTTCAGAGCATTTATAGAATTCGCCTTGAAACTTTAATCTATGCTATGCGCTTTATCTGAAGAAAAAAAGAGTAAAAACACAATCTTGCGTCTTTCCAAATCAAATTTTTTTCTTAATTTGGATATAAAGAGAAAGCCCGGAAAATTTTACAAATAAAGAATAGGAATTTAACATATGCCCATAGTCCCATATGACCACCTAGGCTGAACAATGCCAATTAGGAACCGTAATTTGAGTGTTGATGTGGAATCATTGTGTTTCTATTAAGTGCCCATTATGTATTGGGGATTTCTTAGAACTTTATGTTGCAAATTACATTTTGACATTTACTGTTAGGTTATCACGACACACACAAACACAAACACGATGATTTACGTGGTTCGGTCTAAAATGACCTACGTCCACGGGGTAACTGGAAGTTTGTATTTTTAGAGATGATTTTGAGGGATACATTTACAGATACAAATCAGTCCTATTTATAGGACAACAAAAGAAGAAAACCATTCAGAAAACAAGGTGCCTGGAAACATGGATGTCTAAAGCCCACAAAAGAATGGATGTTTCTCCTTTTCCTTTTGGACAATTTGTTTGCACTGTTGAATTGGTGGCTTCACCTACTCAACAATCTCCCACTTGAAGCCACGGAACAATCTTCACTTGTGCTTCAACTGTGCATTCGTATCTCTGTAAGAAAACTTTAGTATCTTCAATGCTCTTCCAGTTACCCGGGTCTCCTCAACATATTCCTGGAGACCAGCTTCAGCCTTCAGTATCCAACGTTACAATTTGGTGAACATGTCCGCTGGATTCCTAGCACCTGAGATATTCTTCAAGTTGATTGTTCCATCAGCAATCAATCCTCTCACGAAGTGATACCTTATCCCAATGTGCTTCGTCTTCTTGTGATACACAGGATTCTTAGCAAGTTTCACTGCACTTTCATATCACAGTGCAGTATGTACTCGGTTGTTCTTCCCTAACCTTCTAGAAAAGCCTTCAACCATACAAGCTCTTTGCTGGCTTCAGCAATGGCCATGTATTCTGCTTCTGTTGTGGACAAAGCTACACTTTTCTGAAGCCTGGAAATCCAACTGACTGCAGTTCCTCCACTGTGAAAACGAAACCTGTGGTGCTTTAAATGTCTCTTTGCAGCCACCCAGGTCAGCATCTGTATAGCCTCTGAGAACTAAATCCTTTCCTTTGAAACATAGCCCATCTTTGAAGTTCCTTTCAATAACGAAGCACCCACTTTACTGCTTCCCAATGTTCTCTTCCCGGATTCGACAAAACCGACTGACAACTCCGACTGCGTGTGCTATGTCGGGTCTTGTGCACACCATAGCGTACATCAAACTACCCATGCAGATGCATACGGGACTCTAGCCATGTCAGCTTTTTCTCTTCTGTTTTGGGGACACTGTGATCTTTGGTAAGCTTGAGGGACTACCCTGTGTTTCTTTCTGGCTTGGTCTTCTCATTGTTAATACCGAATTTCTCTACTTCTACTAACACTTTTCCCGATGTACTTTTCTTGATGTGTTAGAGATCCATCTTCTTGCTCCTGGTGATATCATCCCGAGTATCTGTTTAGCTGCACCCAAATCCTTCATCTCGAATTCTTTGGACATTGCTTCTTTAACTTATTGATCTCGTTCATGTCTGATCCTGCAATCAACATATCATCTACATAAAGCAGTAGAATGATACGAACCCTTGAATTTCTTCAGATAACAGCAGTGATCGGTTCACATCTCTTGTAACCGGTTCTCACCATGAAATCATCAAACTTCAAAGTACCATTGCCTTGGCGCTTGTTTCAGACCATATAGACTCTTCTTCAGCTTGCAAACCCAATTTTCTTTTCCAGCAACCTGGAACCTTCAGGTTGTGCCATATAAATGTCTTCATCAAGGTCACCATGTAGAAACGCTGTCTGTCTTTACATCTAGCTGCTCTAGATGTAAGTTTTCTGCTGCTACAATGCTTAGAATAATCTGATGGTGGTCATCTTCACCACTGGAGAGGAAGATTCATCAAAATCAACCCCTTTTTCTGTTGAAAACCTTGACCACTAAACGGGCTTTATACCGTTTAGATCCATCTTGTTCATCCTTGAACCTGAAGACCCATTATTATGAAGAGCTTTCTTGTCATGCGGAAGCTTAACAGAAACCAAGTATTGTTCTTCTGTAGTGAATCATTTCATCCTTCATAGCTCGCTCCCACTGGACGAGTCTTTCATCTGACAGCTTCAGAATAACTTTCTGGTTCACCATTTTCTGTCAAGAGAATGTAGTTGACAGAAGGACTGGGACTGTACCTGTTCGGTGGTCTAGAAACTCTGGTTGATCTTCTTACCGTAGGCTGTTGTGGTGACTGTTCGTCTTCAGACCATGAACTCCCCTGTCAGAAACTCCCACTGTTTCTTCACTCTCACCATCTTCAGTCTCTTGTTCTGTGTTTTCAGAATCTGCCATTGGTTCTGCAGCAGAATTGTTCTTCTGATTTTTAACACTAAACTCGGTGTTTCCTTCTGAACCTTTGAATTTTCCACCTTTCTGTCTTTGTACAGTTCTGCTTCATTGAATTCTGCATGCTTGCTACGGACTACCTTTCTGTTTTCAGAATCCCAAAGCCTATAGCCCATCTTATCACCTCCATATCCAATGAAAATGTACTTCTTTGCTTTAGCATCTAACTTGTCACCTTCAGGATTGATATCATAAGCACTACACCGAAGATTCTCAGGTGACGTACTAAAATGCTTTACACCTTCCATTCTTCTTGAGGAATCTTGAAACCCAACGGTACTGAAGGTCCACGATTGATAAGATAGGCTGATGTGTTAATTGCATCAGCCCAGAACATCTTTGGGAGCCCGCATTCAGCCTCATACTTCTGGCTCTCTCACATAATGTTCTGTTCATCCTCTTGCAACCCCATTCTGCTGCGGAGTTCCTGGAACTGTGTTATCATTCTTGGATCCCTCTATCAGCACAATAATCTGCAAACTCCTTGCTGATGTATTCACCACCGTTGTCGGACTTCAAGCACTTAACCTTCAAATCAGTTTCAAGTTCAAAAGCAGGATTCCATTTCTTAAAGTATCGAAAACTTCAGATTTATGTTTAAGAAAAATAAACCCATACCTTGCGTGTTGAATCATCAATGAAAGTCACAAAAGTAACGAGCTCACACCAGGTGAAGCTACTGATGTCGGTCCATACACATCTGAATGGAAGCTCCAACTTCTGAGTTTTGGCTCTCCCTTTCTTTAGAAAAGTAACCTTCTTTTTCTTCACGAGAGAATGAACGGGGTTCACAGAATTCGAACGACATGCTTTAATTCTGGAAGCTTTCACTTGGCAACAAGCATCTTCATCCCCTTTTCACTCATGTGACCGAGTCTTTGATGCCATAACTTTGACTTACTCGGCTCACTAGACACTGCATTACTGCATTTACTCCGTCATGGTACTTCTACCATGTACAAGTGCCTGTCTTCTTCCCTCTAGCGACAACCATACTGCCTTTGACAACTTTCCATTGTCCTTTACCGAAGTAAACATCGTATCCCTGATCATCAAGCTGACCGATGGATATTAACATCCTCTTCAAACCCGGAATAACCCGAACATCTTTCAGGATCCAGATTGTTCCCAATGATGTCTTCAACTCTATGTCTCCAATCCCTGTAATGTCTAGACTGTAATTATTAGCCAAACGAACTTTACCAAGTTACCTGTTCGTAGATTCTTCATCTTCTTCGTGCTAGACGTAGCATGAAATGATGCTCCTGAATCCATAATCCAGTCTTCAACAGTATTTTCGACACAGCAGATAAGAGCATCTTCTGAGTCTGAGGCTGTGGCAGCATTTACCTCCTGTTTATCTCTAGAAGGTTGTGTGCACTGACTTCTGAAATGACCAAATTCCTTACAGTTCCAACACTGTATATCTTTTCTTGGCTTTGCAGGTCTCGACTTGCTTCTTCGTTTAGACTTCGACCTTCCCCGGTTTCCTCCTCTATTGATATTTCTCCATCTTCCTTCAGTACTGAGCAACGAGCTTGTTTCTCCAGAGTTCCTCCTTCTGGAATCCTCATTCAGTTCAAATCCCGAATAACCTACTGAATGTGAGTGTCTCAATCGATCCAGTGATTGCTGTGATCGTTCCTGACCAGCTGTCAGGTAATGATGACAATAATAGACAAGCTTGTAATTCATCATCTATTTTAAAATTCACCGACGACAAACGTGTCAAATGAGATTTAAATAGATTATATGCTCAGTGACAGAACTTCCCTCTTTCATTCGAGTGTTGACTAACTCCCGAATTAAGAACACCTTATTTGCGGGAGACGGCTTTTCGTACATATTGGTCAAAGCTTCCATAATTCCACGCGCCGTGGTTTGCTCCATAATGTTATACGCAACATTCATGGACAATGCAAGCCATCGTTGACATCGCCTTCTTGTCAATCAATGCCCAATTATTCGGTACTGGTGTAGGAGGAGGTTCTAGAGCAGCATCTAACTCCTTCTGTATAAGCAAATCTTTAATTTGCATCTTCCACCATCCAAATTTTTCCCCATCAAATTTATCAATCTTAATTTTACCGTCTTCTTCCATAATAACAAATTAACAAATAACTACTAACCAAACAGGTTCGTACTGCTAAATGGTAATTTATGGAAGTATATACGAAAGCAAGAACTTATCTTTTTCGAGCTTTGAACGACGATAAACAACCAAGTTGTGAATGATGGAGACTTTGTAAAAAGTGCAGGGCCTCTTTTGTCAATAAGGAAACTTGATTTTTTTTCTTCAAAAAGAAAGGAACACCTTTCTTTCTTTCTTCCACCTGTACTCACAGAAAGCACAGAAAGATTCCCTTCAAAAGAAGAAACACCTTTTCTTTCTTCCCTTCTTCCCTTGAGCAGACCACCAAAAAAAAAACTTGCTTTCTTCTCCCACTATCTTCTGTTTTTATCTGTTCTTCAAACAACACACACTCACTTCTCACAACCGCCCCAAAATCAACCCACAGCAAGACCAACTCCGAACAGCAGCAATAACTATCAAATCCGGCAAATCTTGCCGGAATCGAACCTTGTACGGCGGCGGTTTCCTGGAGCAGAACCTTAGATCAACAATTAACCTCCATTGGCAAACAATAGCAGCAGCGGTTGTTTTTTGTTGCTGTCGGCGCGGAGTCGTGTGCGGTTCCGGTGGAGGGTCGTGTTGCTTGAGCAGCGGCAGCGGCTCGCGGCGGTGGCGCAGTGCGGTCGGCGGAGGCGGCAGCCGCTGTTGTTCAGAAACCTTGAACCGCAGCTTCTTAAAACCGGTAAGTCTTCTGCTTCTTCTTCACCTCTGTGTTTAGTTCGTGTGAATCTGTCAAGAGCCTGAGCTCTGATACCGTTGTTAGGTTATCACGACACACACAAACACAAACACGATGATTTACGTGGTTCGGTCTAAACTGACCTACGTCCCACGGGTAACTGGAAGTTTGTATTTCTTAGAGATGATTTTGAGGGATACATTACAGATACAAATCAGTCCTATTTATAGGACAACAAAAGAAAAACCATTCAGAAAACAAGGTGCCTGGAAACATGGATGTCTAAAGCCACAAAAGAATGGATGTTCTCCTTTTCCTTTTTGACCAATTTGTTTGCCACTGTTGAATTGGTGGCTTCACCTACTCAACAATTTACATCAATATGTTGTCAGTTTGTTTGTCAGTTTTGTTTATTGCGGATCACTTTAATTCTGAATTTTGTCACAAATTTTTATTTGTCAATGCTTGTTTGTCAATTTCTATTTTGGATCTGTTGATTGGTAACATGCTGAACCATCGATTACGGCTAAGCTTAGTGTCAGCCGACATAATTTATCATTCACTTTTACCAGAGTTTTTTTATGTGCTTAGCGTCATCTCATCTCTGTATAATTTGTTAGCACACATACTGTGCTGTTTGCATTTATTACTCACGATGGAAATGGTTTGTTTCTTTGTAATCAATGCTTTTCAGTTTGAGCCAGAGACATCAAGTGCTATGGGCTTTGGATTTAGATGTGGGTTTTTGGGTCTTCTTCATATGGAAATTGTTCAGGTATGTGATGTCTTTTATCTATGATTTTCATTATTACATCATGATAACTTTTGTCATCATGGATGATAGTTTTATTGCACAGGAAAGACTTGAACGGAATACAATCTAACTCTAATAACTACTGCACCAAGTGTTGTATACAGGGTGCACTGTGTCAATGGTGAAACTGTAAGTTCTAATTATATCTCGTTTCTTTCTCCACAATGTTCTCCTTTCTCTTTCCTCTCTATTCTGGTATATTTGTATGTTTAAAAAATGCTTCTTGTAAAAATACACTGTGCTTAATTAGGAAGGGGATAAAACAGCGAAGTTATATATGAAATAGAGCAAATGGACTTAAAGTGACATGCTTGATGTATTTTAAACAGTATGCACCATCACTATTATGGTAATATGTTTTAACAGAATTCACATGACTATCTTTCCTCTCACTTGTTTAGGTTGAATGTTCAAACCCATCAGCACTCCTGAACAAGGTAAGAGGAAGTCGATTGAAGAACCCATGGTGAAGGTTTGTCACTATTCTGATCTTCCTCTTATGTATTATAATATCTTGCACACCTTATGTTCTGTTTAAATCTTGATGGTTTATCCTTTCCGTAGATTGAAATGCTAACCCCTAAAGACTATATTGGTTCACTTATGGACTTTCTCAAGACAGACGTGGAGAATTTAAAGGAATGAAATTTATTACAGAGACTAGAGCTTCACTCACCTATGAGATGCCACTAGCTGAGGTTGTTCCGTGACATAAATTTAAGACCCGCTTGTCGATATTTTATATTTTATATTTTATATTACCTTTAAGGAGGTCTGCCACATCTTGCCTTATGAATTCTCTTTTAAAATATGAATGTGATGTTTCCTTTTCCTTTTTGGCTTTTGCAGATGGTAGGTGATTTCTTTGATCAGCTGAAGTCAAGGAGCAAGGGTTATGCTAGTATGGAATATTCTTTTATTGGGTAAACCTTTATTTAGTTAATCAAATTATGTCTTTAATTGTTGCACTTATCCATCACTTGTTTCCTAGTTGTCTCTATTAATTAGTCATGTGGTAGATTTTCTGAAATATATTTACCATATCATGCCCTTAAATACTCTTTAGGATGGCTAAGCTTTTTTGTTAATTCAATTGACATTATTCAAAATGTCTCACCTTAAGTCAGTAGATGTTGTACATGTGATCTAATTGTGTCTGCAGGTACAAGGAAAGTGATTTGATAAAGCTAGATGTGTTAATAAACGGTGATGGTGTGGAGCCTTTGTCTACAATTGTACACAAAGATAAGGTAGTTTAGTCATTTTTCCTTCAAGTTGGATCCTGAAGATGAAAAGGATTTATTTCTATTTTATACAAGTGTCCTTGCATACGTTGCAACAGAAAAGATACAGCTGCAATTGCACTGAAATCTCTATTGTTTATCATGAATTAAATTATAAAGTTCTTGATAATCCCTTAGAAATCGGTATGAAGAAATGAACCCCACCTAGCAATCAACGTGCTATTTTGTGAGTTTATGGAATTTACGCCACCTCGCCAGTTTTGAAATTCCAGCTGTTAGTATGATGGCGGAGGATGATCTTTTATTAAAATCAGCACCTTGACATTTTTGTTTCATTTTGCCTTGTTCATTGACAGGTTATAATGTTCCAACTTATTTTTCTATTTATAGGCATATTCTGTGGAAGGGCATGACTCAGAAGCTAAAGGAACTTATACCTAGGCAAATGTTCAAAGTGCCCATCCAAGTAGCTATTTGATAAATTTAATGCCTTTAAAATTTAATTCTCTAGTTTTAGTGCATGCTTGGAAAGTGGACAACGGTTTACCTTTGCTTTTTTTTTCTTTCAAATTTATTTATTTATAAACCGATATTGGTAACTTTTCCTGGTCATATTATAAACATTTGTCTGCTGTATGTGAGTTCATGTGTGTGTGTTTAACATGTAAAGTTTGTTCAACTGGAAAGGTATCAGCTTATTTTTGTACATAATAAATATATTTGCTCCAACTTGGGGGGGTGTAAAGATTATAAGGTATCCATCTCTATATTAATGTAAGATATTGTTAGGACTTACATGAGCCTCTAACCATGTAAATTGCATCTAGAGTTTCAATGTTATTAAAAATATATATAATTTTTCCACAATAAGTAACTCTAAAAATGGGGATTAAGAAGAGGTTTACTATGTCTATTTCATCATTAAAAAGTGAAATGACTGAGCATTATTAAACCATTATCTAGCAGAGTCGCCTATTTCTGGACCACATGGCGTTATCTTGTTTGTTATATCGTCTATTGTTGTTAATTTTGTCATAACTAAACTAACGGTTGGATTTCTACATATTTTCCTTTTTGTATCGTCAGTTTTCTTACCTCGTATATCATCTCAACCGTGGCCTACATAACTTAAATACATACTCCTTTATGAACGCAAGTGCTTCACGTACTTGTTAACACTTCATGCTATAACTTGTTCTACCAGGCATGCATAGGTTCGAAGGTGATTGCTAGTGAAAGTTTGTCAGCGATAAGGAAAGACGTCCTTGCCAAATGCTATGGTAAGTCTTTATTAAGAATTTCTACCCGACATTCGTTGCTGAATGTTTCAAGAGGATCAAGTAACTTTATATCCCATTTTTCCTTCATCTTACACCTCATATATCCTTCTGATGACGAACTTCTTTCTCTACAAGTTGATATGTTTCTCTTGGTTTATTGTTTTTTAATCTCTCTTTAGGTGGTGACATCTCGAGGAAGAAAAAATTGCTTAAGAAACAGGTAATTGTTTGTCTTTTCTAGAAAACAATGTATGTGTGTTTGCCCATATGAGATATATATCGGTTACACATTTTATATCTTTCACTTTGCGGTTATTGTTAGGCTGCTGGAAAGAAAAGAATGAAGGCGATCGGGAAAGTTGACGTGCCTCAAGAAGCATTCATGGCAGTTTTAAAACTCGAAAAGAGGTGCTATAGTCACATACTCGACACAATGCCTATGTGACGGTATTCTGCACCACATGTACATTGTATCTATTCTTTGTATGGGTTTTACCACAGGTGCTTGTAGGAAAGGAAAGAACATCAAATTCCTCTTTGTATCTTCTCATTTCCCCGTTTACGAGCCCGAGTTTTGTTACACGCATCCGCTTCAGGCTAAATTTATGGATGCGTGCGATGTTTATACTTCGATATTTGTGGCTAAGCTTTAAAGTAGCAATATCTGATGTGTATCAATCTTATGTCCTATTATAGAGGCTAAAATGTTTGGATGTATGATGGAGTCAGCGTTCCAGACTACCAAATTAGCCTTTTCTCGGAGGCTGTCGAAGTTGAACAATGAACTATCCGCGTATGGTGTCATGTATTGAGCAGCTCGAGTTTAGCTCGATAGTCCAACCGAGAGCATAGGAACTTTCGAATAGTGGCAGAAAAACCTTCTTTTCAATAAGCTGAAATCGATGCAGTGCTGAAATATGGTTACTCGAAACAAAAGCTGATGTCTTTTGGGATTTTTTATTCAGGCTACATATATAACTTCTTAAATAAGACATCTTAAAAGTTTAAATATCTAGTAATTATACCTTTAAAACGTTTTTACACATCTAGCGTGGTATATTGTACCATCACTTCTAACCGCGCATCCAAACAACTTCTTACAAACTATTAGCACATAAAGTGCTCGATTCGCGATCTACTAACTTGTAGGTAAACATGTACCTATCGTTTTATTTCTCAAATCATCACGTACAAAAACTAAGGAGCCTTTGAAATAATGGTAAAATATGAATTATATATTGAATTTAAGTCCTCGATTGACAATATCATGAATATTACGGTCATAAAAAATGCCAAAGTGAAAATATTTATTAATCAAAATACCACCTTTTATTTATTAATTACAGAACATCAACTTCTATATGGATGTTAATAGGATCAGATAGTTATAAAAATGTCTGAGCCCGGGTTCGAACCGGGGACCTCTAGTGTGTGAGACTAGCGTGATAACCGACTACACCACCCAGACACTTGTTATCTTGAACATGTTTTATATCATTTATACGATAATGTCTCTTATTATTAATGTTAATATTAAAATGTAATTCAAACAAATATCATTCCTCTAATGAATTACAATCGGAATAGTTCATCACGCGAATGAAGGTATGCGAAATAACATAACATGGTTAAAATATTCAAACAAGTCGGAGCTCAAGCTTAAAAAAAATATATGCTGGAGTAGAGCTGGAGTTTATAAATAAAGTTTGAAACGAGCATAATCTTTAGTTTTAGCTCTTTGTAGTTAATGAATAAAGCTCGAGTTAAAAAAAAAAAAACTCTAATTCGGCTCAACTTGATGAAACATTGTATAGAAACTGAAATCACATTTGAAACAAAATATCTAAAAACCCCAAATAGAAAGAGGATTGTGAAATAAAAAAAAAGACTCAAATCATATAGAATGATGGAAAGAAATGAATATATGTTAGAATAACAACAGTAATAATACTATGATAATAACATAGACTCGTTTGAATCGGGGTTATAGGTTCTAAAAGAACATCCTTTCAATGGCTATAATCTAATTATACTATATCTATTATACTATAATCCAGTTTAAATCTAAAAATTGTATTAAGTGAGTCTTAACGCAATACCTAAAGGATGAAAGACATGCACAATTACCACTATACTAGATTAATGGTTGTTAAAGACCATTTATGTAATTTAAGTACATAAAGACAAACATTAAAATTCATAAAAGATCACACAGGTAGTATGCATAATTGTATGACTTTATGATAATCATACTAATAAAATTATCATTAGCAACTAAATTAAAAATTAAAAACCCAATTTGTCAAATTATTATGAAAAAAAATTATCACTTACTAATGCGTCAAAAAATATATTTCGACAAACTTTACGTCCGAGCCTAAGAACAAAATATGCCACCACTTAAAATAGAAGATACAAATCTATCTATCCTAATAAAAGATAGTTTTGAGTAGACACTTGTCACAATTCTAAAGTCTCCTAAGCCTAATCTTTTCGTTTCTCTCTCGTATTAATATTTACACAAACTACCAATTATATTATTTATTTTTTTAGATTAAATAGTTTTTTTATAATTAAGAAAAAGTTATTTTTATAAATGTAATTTCTAAAGAAACAATCTTGTATAACATAAGTAATTTTTTAAAAATTAAACTTTTTTAAAATATAAAATAATTAAAATCCTTGTTTTTAGAAAATATATTTTTTGGACCATAAATATTAAAATATATAAGAATTTTTTTAGAAAATGACACTTTTTTTAAACGGTTTGACTTAAACAAAGGTTTCAATGAAAAAATTAAAACAAAAATTTAAAGAAAATAATATGATTTTTTATTACTTATACTTATAACTCATAAGTAATTTCAATCATATTTTATTTTAAAATAACATTTTATGATTAATAATTTTTCATTAATAATTATTTAAATTTTATTTACTAAACCGTTTAATACACATAGTACTACCTATTTATTAATAAACTAGCTTTAGTAAACCCGTGTATTAACACGGATTAATAAATAAGATATTAATATAATAAAATTTATTATTTATAAATGATATTATAGATACCATATGACTGACTATAACTAATAAAACAGTGATATCAACATTTTAAAATTTTAATTTTAAATATTTTCTAAAAAATAAATATTTTGTTCTAAAACAAACGGTATAAAAAATGTCATTTTTAAAAATTTTCTTATCATAACTCCCAAATGTAATTAATTTTTATTTTAAAATTTGAATTTTTTAAAAATACCAATTTTAAAATATTTAATATTTTAAAAAAGTTTTATGCTTTAGAAAAATTAATTATTTTATAAAATTTTGTTTATTTAGAAATAATTAATAAATAGATCTCTTTTTTTAATTTATTAAATGTAAAAGAATGTTAAATAATATTATTAGTAATTAAGGTAATTATTTAAGAGGGGAGAGAGGCGGGAATTTTGGTGATGATGATAGTGGTGCTGCCACGTGGCATCTCAATGATTGTGGTGCTGCCACGTGGCATCTCAAGTTCTCTTTTATTAGAGTAAGAAGATATAACAATCTTAACTTCAATAAGAATGCCCAATAACGTTTACAAATTTATTAGCAAAGATATAAAAGGCTACTTTGACACTTTGACCCACAATACGATTAAACGTTTAAAAAAAATGTCTGAGCCCGGGTTCGAACCGGGGACCTCTAGTGTGTGAGACTAGCGTGATAACCGACTACACCACCCAGACGCTTGTAACTTTTTTCATATTTAATAACTTTAATACGGTAGCTTGTTTTATAATGTTTAGTTTAAACAAATCCAAACATATAATCATTTCCGTGAGAAATTTAGGTGGTGTTTGTTTTTCTACAAAAGAGCTTCTAAAGCTCTTTTGTCTGCGCCAAAAGAGGCGGGCAGACGTTTATGGTCTGCAGAGTGTTTGTTTTTCTGAAGACATTTCATTAGAAAAGGTCTGCGTGACCTCTTCCCCAAGAAGAGGTGGACTAAAGTCTTCAGAGATCCTCCCACCTCTTCTTCACATTTCAACCCCAAATCTCCACACTGCCACCATACAAACCCCTGTGCCCCCACCAGATTCCTCCTCATCTCAACCCACCTCCGTCGTCACCAATGGCCGAACACCACCACCACCACCGTCACAACCACCACCACCACTACCACCACCGCCGGTGACCACGATTACCTCCGCATCGAGCTCGATGGATGGAGAAACGAGTCAATCGACGAAGATGAACAGGATCCGCATCAACGAGATCCGGTTAGAGCTGGATTTGATGATAATGATGATCAAAACGAAGGAGACGATGATGATACGAAGCCTTGTTACAAACCCTAGCTAAGAGCGACACCGGCGGGAGGAGAGGCGCTCCACCGGCATCGAAATCATCGGTTGAACGATTGCGTACAGTTGAAGTTGAATCAACTGATTGTGAGATTTGTGCTGTGTGTAAAGATGGTGTGTTCAACAATGAGGGGAAGATTGTGAAGCAATTGGAGTGTGGGCATGTTTATCATGGTGATTGTATTGTTCAGTGGTTGAGTTTGAAGAATTCGTGTCCTGTTTGTCGGTTCGAGTTGCCTACGGATGATCCTGAGTATGAAGAAGACAGGAGGAGGAGATCCATGGCGGTTGCTGCTGCTGCTGCTGCGATGAGTCATCGAGGTTGTTCTTCGAGTTCTTCGAGTTCTGGTGGTGGCGATTGACATGAGGTATGTATGCATTTCTCAATTTGGGGACCTGTTGTATATAGATGTTGATCTTGTTCTGGTGGTTGATGTTGATCTTATGACTCTATGATCATTTGTTGTGGTCTATCTATCTGTTGTATATAGATGTTGATCTTGTTGATGATGTTGAGATTGAATTTGCTTGTTTATTGGTTAATAGACATGTTGAGATCTGCATTTTATGTTAAAGATTGACGTCATTTATAATTCTTTTGCTTTCAAATGGTAATCTTGTTTCAAACATTGTTAGAAAATTTGAAGCATATTATTGAATACTTTGATTGTGGACCTGTTTTGGTGTAAGCAGGATAAGAGTATCGTGTTTTTTCGCCGAAGCAGGATAAGAGTATCGTGTTTTTTCGAATTAGAACTTCTATATTTTCATGTGACATTTGAATCTTGTTTAGATTTTATGTGATGCTATTGGTTGTGCATGTTATCAATTAGAACTTCTATATTTTCATGTGACATTTGAATGTTGTTGTGGTTTA